>CM038142.1:247235654-248435654 GCA_021437245.1 Aegilops speltoides | reverse complement strand
ACCGATGATCGAATCTCGGACAAGTAACATACCGATGACAAAGGAACAACGTATGTTGTTATGCGGTCCGACCGATAAAGATCTTCGTAGAATATGTAGGAGCCAATATGGGCATCCGGGTCCCGCTATTGGTTATTGACAAAACGTGTCTCGGTCATGTCTACATAGTTCTCGAACCCGTAGGGTCCGCACGCTTAACGTTTCGTTGACGATATAGTATTATATGAGTTATGTATGTTGGTGACGAATGTTGTTCGAGTCCGGATGAGATCACGGACATGACGAGGAGCTCGGAATGGTCCGGAGGTAAAGATTCATATATTGGATGATATGGTTTGGCCAAGGGGTCACCCCATGAGGCTATAAGTCGGTCAAAGGAGTTTTGCGGAGGCCGGGGCCAAACGTCGAGACCTGGCGTCGCCCTGGGCCGACGCCGAGGCCCATGGCGTCTGGGCGACGCCAAGGATTGTGGCGTTTGGTCCCGGAGTCCGAGTGGGACTCTTGCCTTCGGGCAAAACCGACTTTGAGGAGGCTTTTGCTCCAAGTTTCACCCTGGGCTCAACATATAAATAGAGGCAGGGCTAGCACCAAAGACACATCAAGAAACACCAAGCCGTGTGCCGCAACCCCGTCCCCTCTAGTTTATCCTCCGTCATAGTTTCCGTAGTGCTTAGGCGAAGCCTGCGAAGTGTTCTTCACCAACACCGTCACCACGCCGTCGTCTTCGCGGAACTCATCTACTACTTACCGCCTTGCCGGATCGAGAAGGCGAGGGCGTCATCGAGTGAGCGTGTGCGTAACTCGGAGGTGCCGTCGTTCGGTACTTGGATCGGTCGGATCGTGAAGACGTCGACTACATCAACCGCGTTGATAAACGCTTCGCTTAGCGATCTTCAAGGGTATGAAGATACACTCCCCTCTCGTCGCTATACATCACCATGATCTTGTGAGTGCGTAGGAAATTTTTGAAATTACTGCGTTCCCCAACAGTACCAAAGTAATCCAGAGTGGATCATCGGGGCGTGATCAAGAACATCTGAAATACGAAAAGGACTAAGGATATGTTTCTCGTATATGGAGGTGACAAAGAGCTCATCGTGGCAGTTACGTTGATGCAAGCTTTGACACCGATCCGGACGATTCTAAATCGCAGACCGGATCGTATTTACACTAAGCGGAGGAGCTGTCGGTTGGTGCGGTTCTAAACAAAGCGTCGTGGCGGGATCTACATGTGAAGCGGAGTACATAGCGACGGGCGGCTAATGAAGGAGTCTGGATGAAGGAGTTCATATCCGATCTAGGTGTCATACCTAGTGCATCGGGTCCAATGAAAATCTTCGTGACAATCTTGGAGCAATTGCCTTAGCGAAGGACTCCAGATTTCACAAGAGGACCAAGCACATCAAGAGACGCTTCAATTCCATCCGGGACTTAGTCGGTGGGAGACATAGAGATTTGCAAGATACATACGGATCTGAATGTTGCGAATTCGATTGACTAAGCCTCTTCCACGAGCAAAACATGATCGCACCAAGACTCCATGGGTGTTAGAATCATTACTATGTAATCTAGATTATTGACTCTAGTGCAAGTGGGAGATGAAGGAAATATGCCCTAGAGGCAATAATAAAGTTATTATTTATTTCCTTATTTCATGATAAATATTTATCATTCATGCTAGAATTGTATTAACCGGAAACATGATACATGTGTGAATGCATAAACAAACAACATGTCACTAGTATGCCTCTACTAGACTAGCTTGTTAATCAAAGATGGTTATGTTTCCTAACCATGAACAAAGAGTTGTTATTTGATTAACAAGGTCACATCATTAGTAGAATGATCGATTGACATGACCCATTCCATTAGCTTAGCACACGATCGTTTAGTATGTTGCTCTTGCTTTTATCCATGACTTATACATGTTCCTGTAACTATGAGATTATGCAACTCCGTTTACGGAGGAACACTTTGGTGCTACCAAACGTCACAACGTGCTCGGGTGATTATAAAGGAGTACTACAGTGTCTCCAAAGGCGGATGTTGAGTTGGCGTATTTGAGATTAGGTTTTGTCACTCCGATTGCTCGGAGAGGTATCTCTGGCCCTCTCGGTAATACACATCATCAAGCTTTGCAAGCATTACAACTAATGAGTTAGCTGTGAGTGATGTATTACGGAACGAGTAAAGAGACTTGCCGTGAAGAGATTGAACTAGGTATTGGATACCGACGATCGAATCTCGCAAGTAACATACCGATGACAAAGGGAACAACGTGTTGTTATGCGGTCGACCGATAAAGATCTTCGTAGAATATGTAGGAACCAATATGGGCATCCAGGTCCTTGTTGGTTATTGACCGGAGACGTGTCTCGGTCATGTCTACATTGTTCTCGAACCGTAGGGTCCGCACGCTTAAGATTTCAATGACAGTTATTATGAGTTTATGTATTTTGATGTACCAAGAAGTTCGAGTCCGGATGTGATCACGGACATGACGAGGAGTCTCGAAATGGTCGAGACATAAAGATTGATATATTGGAAGCCTATATTTGGAGTTGGAATGGTTCCGGTGAAAACGGAATTCTGGAGTACCGGAGGTTACCGGAACCCCGGGAACTAAATGGGCCTTAGTGGGCCTCGAGGGAGAAGAGGAGGGCGGCCGGGGGTGGCACGCCCCCCCCAGTCCGAATAGGACAAGGAGGCGGCGCCTTTCCTCTTCCCCCTCCCCCAATCCTACTCCAACTAGGAAGGGGAGTCCTACTCCGGTGGGAGTAGGACTCCTCCGCCGCCTCCCTTGGGCGGCCGCACCTCCCCCTCCTCCTTTATATACTGAGGCGGGGGCACCCTAGGACACACAAGTTTGATCTACGGATCGTTCCTTAGCCGTGTCGCGTGCCCCCTCCACCATATTCCACCTCGGTCATATCGTCGCAAGCTTAGCGAAGCTCTGCACCGATAGAACATCAAGATCGTCACCACGCCGTCGTCTTGTGGAACTCTCCTCGACACTCGGCCGGATCGAGTCTGAGGGACGTCATCGAGCTATCGTGTGTCAAGAACTTCGGGCGCCGAGTAACGGCGCGGGATCGGTCGGATTATGAGGAGAACGTCGACTACTTCCTCTACGTTGTGATCGCTTCGCTTGGGTCTCGAGGTGCGTGAGACAACACTCTCACCTCTCGTTGCTATGCATCACCATGATCTTGCGTGTGCGTAGGAAATTTTTTGAAATTACTACGTTTCCCAACACTCCCCAACACTCAACTCTCTCTCACAGGATTTGGATTTGGTGGAAAGAAGATTTGAGTAGAAAGCAACTTGGGGAAGGCTAGAGATCAAGATTCATATGGTAGGAATGGAATATCTTGGCCTCAACACAAGTGTAGGTGGTTCTCTCTCAGAAAATGTATGCTGGAAGTGCAGGTTCATTCTGATGGCTCTCTCCACGAATGAAGAGTGGGTGGAGGGGTATATATAGCCTCCACAGAAAAACTAACCATTACACACAACTTGCCAATCTCGGTGGGACCGAATTGAGAAACTCGGTCGGACCGATTTAGCAAATCTAGTGACCGTTAGGATTTTCGGTGGGACCAACATGCAACTCGGTAGGACCGATATGGTTAGGGTTAGGGCATAACGTAATCTCGGTGAGACCGATTACAAAAACTCGGTGGGACCGATCTTGGTAATAAGCTAACCAGAGAGTTGGTCGTAAACTCGGTGGGACGGTTCGCTCATTTCTGGGGCCGAAATGTTATGAAAGGAAGCAGAGAGTTTACATTGCAATCTCGGTGGGACCGATCGCTCATCTCGGTGGTACCAAACGCGTTCTGAGGGAAACAAAGAGATTACAATCCCATCTCGGTGAGACCGAGATCCCTATCGGTGAGACTGATTTGCCTAGGGTTTGTGGCAGTGGCTATGACATCTGAACTCGGTGGCTCCGAATAGAAAGAATCGGTAGGGCTGAGTTTGACTATTGGTTTAGGTCATATGTGGATGTGGGAAAGTAGTTGAGGGTTTTGGAGCATATCACTAAGCACTATGAAGCAAGACCTCATTAAGCAACACCTCATCCCTCCTTGATAGTATTGGCTTTTCCTATAGACTCAATGTGATCTTGGATCACTAAAATATAAAATCTAGAGTCTTGAGCTTTGAGCTTGAGCCAATCCTTTTATTCTTAGTATTTTGAGGGGTCCACTTTTCTCATCCATGCCATGCCATTCACTGAGCTTTTCCTGAAATATTTATCTTGGAATAATGTTAGCTCAATGAGATATATGTTGTTAGGAATTACCAAAACCACCTAGGGATAGTTGCACTTTCAGCTATGATGGAACTCATCGTTATTTTCTGCTACGTTTCCGTTGTTTGATTGAATAAAGCTAGCCAAGTGTTGTGTAGATTGTTTTATTTTATACATTCCGGATCATACGTTGTAATAAATGATGCACTTGCTATTCTGGTATTCATCTATATTGTGTGTGCTAGCGAGTTCGATCCGAGGACTAGCACAGTAGTACGAGACTCAAAT
Organism: Aegilops speltoides; assembly: GCA_021437245.1. Lineage (NCBI taxonomy): Eukaryota > Viridiplantae > Streptophyta > Magnoliopsida > Poales > Poaceae > Aegilops > Aegilops speltoides. Next base: position 248,431,108 of record CM038142.1, on the reverse strand, counting down.
CCTTCGAGATTTGGTCGTTACAGATGGCATCAGAATAGTGTGTTGACTGTAGGATGTGACCCTAGAAAATGGATTAGAAAAGCCATAGGAGTGAAAATTATTTTATCAACTAGTTATACTTCTTGCTGTTTATTAGTTAGCCCCCTCAAGTATGTTGACTAGTTAAGTAGGAACTAGTGCTGAGACCACCATTCATGCTTGTTTTATATTGCAACGTTATCGTGTTAGCGTATCTGATTATGTCCATTTTTTGGTATGAAGATACTAGATTGTTTGCTTGATTGGTAGTTTGTTTGTTAATATATATAGAACAGGACTATTTTGTTACCGGTAACAAAATATTATTCTGTTACTCTTGGTCCTATATAGCAGCGGTCGAAAAAAAAGAGAGGCAGCCCAACTCCCCAGCTCATCGTCATCCCCGCCACTCGACCGCATCCCCACGACCTGCCTCCAACCTCCCGCCGCGCGCCTCTCACCTCCGGCCGCTGCGCGCTTCCCAGCCCCGGCCGCCGCGGGCTTCCACTTCTGGCCGCCGCGCGCCTTCCACCCCCCAGCCGCCGCGCGCCTCCGACCCCCGGCCGCCGCGCGCCTCCGACCTCCGGCCGCCGTGTGCCTCCCTCCTCTGGCCGTTGCGCGCCTCCCTCCTCTGGTCGTCGCGCGCCTCCCAATCCCGGACGTTGCGCGCCTCCTACCCCGACCCTCGCGCGCCTCCGACCTCGCCCGTCAAGTGCCTCCGACCCCTGGCCGCCGCACGCCTCCCTCCACCTGGCTCTCAGTGCAGGGAGTCCGTCCTGCTGATCTGCTCTGGCCGTTCAACTTTGGATCTTTCGGCCGCTCGGCCAGCGAAGCTCGACGAACAGCACCCCGGTCTCGCTTGTTGCCGGAGTTTGGAGCATCTTCTACAGCTGATTGTTCTGCTCTCTTCTATTTTCAACTGAATGTGCTACCATGTGTGTATTTACTCTCAACTCCACAAGAAGATGAATTCCACAAATTCTTACTGGTAAGTGCAAGATTCAGTACTGTCCATTTTTAATTTCTATAAAAGAAGGCCAGTTCTTCTTGTTGCTTCACTTATACTAGTATACGGGTGTACTAGAATCCATCCACGGAACAGTCAAGCAACCATGGATGGATGCCTTCATCGGCCCACCGCTGCGCTTGTTGATGTGATCTTTGTGCACTTTTGATTGTTGTAAAACAATTGTATGCTTCTGGTTGCTGCTTGCTGCCACTGCCGGATTGTGCAAGTGTAAAAAGTTCCGTATGGCAAGTTCAAAGAGGGTTGTATGCAAGTTCAGAAATCTGTTTGGAGCATCTTTAGCTATGTGTGCGTGTGTGGGCTCGCACGCTCGTGCCTGTGCGTGCGTGCGTGTTACCCTGGTGGTGTATGAGCGGACGCCGGCGGAGCCGAGGAAGTTGCCAGCCTAGTTGAGGCATGCGCCATCTCACGTGCGACTGGCTGCTGATGTCCGCCATCACGTCCGGCGCCCGTTGAAACCCGCTCTGTCCTTCTAGTTCTTCTGGTAGCACAAACATTTAAAAGTTCGAACGCTAGACCTCGGTAAGTTCTGCTGGACAAAACCTCATCTCTCATATTTGTTCCTATTTTGTAGGTTGCAACAAAAATAAGATGCACAAGTTCATATTTTGTATGCTTTTCAATTCATCTACTTCCTAGTGGTGAGTCCGATTTCCTTTGTGTTTTCATCTTCTTCATATAGCACAAACAAGTGCTTGTGGTTCTGCTTGAGCATGTGCACCATGTTGTTACTTAGTTAATCAATTTTGTAGAAAAGTTCTCTAGGATTATTTTATAATGTTGTGGGCTTTTTGTAGAAAGTTCTCCTGCTCAATAGTACAACTTCTTGTTTTGTGGCCGGTCGCTCAAGGAGATGAGGTTCCTTGATGCCTGATGGATATTTGACAAAGGTAATTGTCCTCAGTGTTCCTATTTGGCATATGCAAGTTGTCTGAAGTAATGTGCATGAGAAAATCATCTTACGTATGTGGACTGAATGAAAAGTTGTGCTGCACTTCTGTATTTTGGTGGTTTAAGTCAATAAGAGATAAATGTGTGTGCTGAAAAATTGCAGAATTTCGAGTCGAACAATTGCAAAAATTCAGAGGAGACAATGGGAGAAGTTCAACGAAAATTCGGACTTGTATAATAATGAAGGAGGAAGCAGCAGGGCCGTTGGGTCTAGGAATCCAGGTAGCTGTCTCCCCCTGCACCCTTCCCCTGGATCCCTAGATAAGTTCAAATGTCTTAGAACAGATAGTTCAACTTGTTTCATCGGCATCTAATGTAGATGGCTTGCATTTTGTGCTCCATGGGTGTTTGTTCTTATTCCGGAAAGAAAGAAAAAAATGTATTGCATTTGATAATTCATCCGAATATATATCAGCAACAGTGCAATGGCAGAAAGAACATCATTTCAAAATGTATATGCAGGAGGTTTGGGAGCCAAAAGGCTGATATTTTGTTGTGTTTAAATTTTTCGGTGCATGATTGAGCAAGATATAAATAAAAAATGATGTATGATATATATTCTTTTCTTGTACGAGGTTCAAAGATTGTCGTGGAGCAAGTTCAAGAGTTTATTAGCCTACGTGAGTCGTCCATCATCTTCCCACATCTAGCATCGGAGTCTCTCCTCCCCCTTGCCGCGCACATAGGCCAGGCTGTCGAGCACCTCCTCAGGTGAGAGGGTGGCGAGGCCCTACCTTCTCACGGTGATGGCTTGCCGGCACACCCTGCAGATTCACCTCTCACCATGGGACAGAGTCTTCATGGATGAACTAGATCGTCGCCTAGAACCTCTGCTCCAGGTCATCTCCTCCTCTATTGTTCTTCCATTAAAAATATTGTAGAATTTTCAGTTGGCTTCCGTGCATAAAGAAGCATCAAAAGTGATGCATCATTGATATTAATCCTCTAACAAAAGAGTACATATGAGAACCTACTCCTGGTTTAGAACAGCATGCACTCATACACTTCTTGAAAAAAAAACTGAATTTCAGTTCAGAGCACTGGCCCTGGCAGCCGCAGCGCCCCATCTCCCCTGGCTCCCACACCACCGCGCCATCTCCTCCCGGTGGGGCTCCGCCGCCGGAGCGACCTGGCTGTTCACAGCCACCACCCCTGTCCGTTCACCTGTACAAGATGTCCATGCCAAGGTACGTGCTTGCTCGTGTTAAGTGATGAAACAGAGAGGGATGGATGAATGGACGCTAGCTCGGATGTATTGCTTAGAAGTGGTGTTTGGACCCATTTTGAAGAGTGAAATCCATAGATGTTTTTGTATTGTTATACATAAAAACCAAAATTTTCAGTTTCACCTTTGTGTGTGTTTACAGATCATCTTACATGTCAAGCACCAAACTGACACCCTTGGTACCCACCACGATTTGTGTTGCTGGTGCTAGTGTGGATGTGTACCAAGTTCAACTACCAGTCTACGCCGAGTTCAGGTATGATGTCGTGGACGACCAAGTTGAGGGATGCCTCTGTCTAGGCCTGTCAATGAGCCGAACTCGAGCGAACACAGGCGGGCTCGGCTTGAGCTTGGTAGAAGTTCGAGTCGAGCTCGAGCGAGCTCGGGTTGACCCTCGAGCTACACGTTAGGCTTGAGTTTGGCTTGTTAAGACTTCGAGCCGAGCTCGAATCGAGCTTTTAACAAGCCGAACTCAAACAGTTTGTCGAGCCCAAACATACAGCTAAATATAGTAATGAAAAAAAGTAAGCTGCGATCAGGCATTCTTTTTGCTCTTTTTTTCTTCATGTGGTGGATCTGAGCTATCATGTTGTTAGTGTAGCACTTGGCTACATGGACATGGACTAGTTTTGGACGTCGCAAAAGACAAGCTGCACGACCTAGATTTAGCCTATGTTCCTACAAAATGCGCATAGTTTAGCGATGCGTGCTCCATCGCATGTGTTTGACCGAACTTTGCCGAACTGTTCGAGCTCGAGCTCGAATGGCTCGCGAGCTACACGTTAGGCTTCAATTTGGCTTGTTAAGACTTCGAGCCGAGCTCGAATCGAGCTTTTAACAAGCTGAACTCAAACAGTTTGTCGAGCCCGAACTTTTTTGACAGCCCTACCTCTGTCCCTAAGGCAAGTTGAGGTGCTGCAAGCAGTTTTTTGTAATAGTCTTGTTTAGTACTACTTGTTAGCGTTTTTTAACTCTCTTCATTTCTTTATAATAGGGTAGTTCAATTTTGCTAATTCCTACAGTTCTCTAGTTAGAAAACCAGTGGTTCATTCTTTTAATTCCTGTGGTCTACAAAATTATTTGACCACCGTCGTTGGTTGGAAAAGTTGATGTGGTTTTAGTTAAATACATCATAACAAAATTCTTTTCAAAACTTAAGTCTCCTGTCTATGGATTGTTCAAGCTCTTCCATCATTACTAAAAATGTGTCACTAGCATATAAGTTCAAAGCACAAACTTTTCTCGGGAAGAAATTCAGTCAGTGAAACTATATAAACTATGCAAGTTCAGTGATGATGACACCGTCAATTTGGATGAGAAAACACATTTAAAATTACATTTGTTTTTACTTCTATAAGTTCATGATCAACCCCCGAGGTAGTTTAAATAATCTAGTCATATAAGTCGAAATAATCTATTCACTTGTATTATTTTGTGCTCACACTATTTACTATGTTGTGTGACAGGCTGATGAAGATCTTGATTTTACAAAAGGATCAGTGAAGCATTGGGCAATGGACACACTATCTTCATGACATGGTGTACTGCACGACATAGTTCCATTCGTTGAAGATGATACATGGAGCAGTGACCGCTCAACACTTTTTTTGTGATAAATGTTATTATGATCTATTCTATGTATTATATTGTATATCGGGAGAACTCAGAAGTTCATGTCTTGTCGGTGAAAATTTTCAAAACATTTAGTTTAGTAAGAACTTTTTTTATCAAATGATAAACCTATGTTAATGGAAAATAGTAGTTGAGACGAGAGAAGTCCAAAACATCGTTGCAAAAAGAAACACATGATTTTTTTTCCTCTTCTGTTTATGAGAAAATATCATTCAGTTCAATAGTATATCCCATGCAAGTTTGAGGACTATGATACCGTAAACCGAGGAAAACCATATCAAATATAAACAGTAAAATCTAGTATGTGAAAACACGCTCAGTACAAATTTATATGAGCATCAGTTCAAGTACTATTTTTTGGAAACCATTCAAAACTACTTTTTGAAAAATATATCAGTACAAACACACACATAAATCAGTACAAACATAGTCCAACACATCGTTGCAAAAAAAGTTGAGTTAAAAAAAAATAAACACATGAAAATTTTCTTTTCAAAAAAATATGATTCAGTTCAACATATAAACGATGCAAGTTTGGTGACTATGATATCGTGTACCACTTAAATCAGTACAAACATAGTCCAACACATCGTTGCAAAAAAGTTGAGTTAAAAAAAATAAACACATGAAAATTTTCTTTTCAAAAAAATATGATTCAGTTCAACATATAAACGATGCAAGTTTGGTGACTATGATATCGTGTACCACTGAAACGTTACAAGGAAAATCATACCAAAAAAACAGAGTAAAAGTCTAGTCTAAGACATCCGTTCAAAATACTCTTTTTTCGGAACCATTCAAAACTATTATGTAAAAAATACCTCAGTACACACATAGACATAGATCAGTACAAGTACCCTTTTTCGGAACCATTCAAAATTACTCTACAAAAAATAGCTCAGTACAAACATACACATATATCAGTACGACTACTCTGCTTTTCAGACGAGAAAACAGCAGGATCCGTCATGCCGTATTCAAAATTGCTCTTAAACGGTTACGAAGTAGAGAAAACGTTCAACATGACTAAGTTTCGCATTTTCGATAGCTATCCAACAGTGTATTATTTGCCATATTTCGACAAACTTTTAAAAAAATCACGTTCAAAATCAAATTTGACCGTATTCGAATTCATTTTTAAACCATAAGGAATTAGAAAAACATTTCTATAAAGTTGCGCATTTTCCATAGCTTTCCAACGTCGTATCATTTGCGTCAATCCGACAAACCGTTTGCAAAAAATTGCAAAAATACGTTTCGCCCAGAATTTCACCGTTTTTCACATTACTTTTAACTCATATAGAATTAGAAAAAACAATACATATATGGAAGATGCGGATTTTCATCAGCTTTCCAACGCCATCTTATTTTCTCAATTCCGACAAACCGTTTGAAAATTGAGTCCCAAATACGATTCACGTTTTCGGTTTTGAAAAAAACGTTTTTTTCAAAACTGCTCTTAAACCATAATGATTTTGCAAAAACGTTCAATATACTTAAAATATGGTTGTCAAGAGCTTTCGAACGATATATTATATGCCCCGTTCCGACAAAAAAATTACACAAAGGTTTTGAACTAAAGAAGACGATCTTTTAAACACAACTGAAAGCATCAGTTCAACCGCTTCGAAAACATCAGTACAACCACCTGAAACCGTCAGTTCAAAAAGGGTAACAGAATAATATTCTGTTATGCGTAACAGAATAGCCCAGATGTGTGTGTGTGTGTGTGTGTGTGTGTGTGTGTGTGTGTGTGTGTGTGTGTGTGTGTGTGTGTGTGTGTGTGTGTGTGTGTGTGTGTGTAATATTATCATATTATTTGTTGTTTGTTGTTTGTGTGTTGGTGTTATTCGTTGTTGTGTTTTGTTGCCTTGATCATATTATGCATATGGGTAGAATACATTTATATATACATAGTCTTTGGCCCTATTATATCTATTACTCATCTATGCTTGCCCACCAGATGCCGCCGAGGCGTGACACTAGACGCACTGCTGTAGGAGGAGACAACAATGGCAGTGATGTACCGCCATACATGCAGCAGTTGCTTCAGGGACAGGCTCAGTTGATCCAGTTGCTTACTCAGAACATGGGAAACAACAACAATAACAACAACAATCCACCGCCACCGCCACCTATGGATATGCTTACCAGGTTCTTGAGGTTGAATCCTCAGAGGTTCTCCAGCTCCCCTGAACCTATTGTGGCTGATGATTGGCTCCGTGCAATCAATAAAAACTTGGATACGGTTGGATGCACAGATGCAGAGAGGGTGAGGTTTGCCTCACATTTGTCGGAGGGTCCTGCCGCAGCTTGGTGGGACAACATTTTGGTCACTTATTCCATTGGTACTATCACTTGGGTGCAGTTTCAAACAGCTTTCCGTGCTGCACATGTGTCTGCTGGTGCTATGAGTCTAAAAAAGGAGTTTCGCAGTTTGCGCCAGGGAGGTCACACAGTTAATGCTTATGTGGAGGAATTTAATAATCTTGCATGTTACGCTCCTAATGATGTTAACACTGATGCAGCTAGGCAGGAGAAATTCTTGGAGGGCCTAAATGATGAGTTGAGCCTTCAGTTGATAGTGGCCACTTTTAATAATTGCCAGGAGCTGATTGATAAGGCTATTGTGCTGGAGGGAAAGCAATAGGCCATAGAGAATCGCAAGAGGAAGTACAACAGCAATAACAGGTATAATTCAGGACCACAACAGAAGCCACGCACTTCATATCATGGTAATGGAGGTAATGGACATAATCACCATGGAGGGAATGGCCACAACCATAATGGCCACCATCATCACAATGGGCACAAGAGTAACAATGGCAATGGTAGAGGTAATGGTAATGGTAATGGTGGGAATAATAACCAGAGCCACCAGAGTGTGCCTGTGCAGAGGGACATTAGCCAGGTTCAGTGCTACAAGTGTAGGCAGATGGGCCACTACTCCAATGCTTGTCCAGGGAACAAGAATGGTAATGGGGATTCAGGAGTCAGCAAGACAAACCCCTTCCAAAAGGGTCATGTCAATCATGTTAATGTGGAGGAGGTCTATAATGAACCTGATGCAGTGATTGGTAAGTTCTTGATTAATTCAGTACCTGCGCTTGTTCTTTTTGATACTGGTGCATCGCATTCATTTATTTCGAGGGTATTTGTTGATAAACATGGATTGCCAACCAAAACCCTTAGTATGCCTATTAGAGTGAGTTCCCCAGGAGCTGAGATGATAGCAGGTGTTGGTTGCCAGCAGTTGACTTTGTCTATTGGAAGCATGAGTTTCCTATAGATTTGATTATATTGAAGTCACAAGGTTTGGATATTATTTTGGTTATGGATTGGTTGCAGTTATATAAATGTCGTATTGATTGTGCCAGTCGATCTATTACTCTCAATGCACCAGGAGGGATACAGGTAAACCAGATTTTCGGTAGTATGGATTGTTCAAGACTTGGGGGCAACAGGTAATATGGATATAAGGGAGAAATATCTTCCAATTTTCGGTTTTGAGCAAACCAGATTGACCCGGCATCACCAATCATTATGAGCCGATGTCTGCAACAATCATAACCCGACGTCATCAACAATCATGAACCGGCATTGGCAATAATCATGAACTGGCGTTGGAAACAGTCGTGACCCAGAATTATCGGTTTTTATAACCCGATGATTTTGGGAATCATAGATCGGCAAGTTTTATATTTTCAAGCCGGCTAAATATCAGTTGAATATTTCAAGACCAATATTTTTGTCAAGTCAGAGTATTGAAGGCCGAGTCAAATGGATTCTTTATTTACAATATTTTTTCTACAAGCAAATTGATTATGAAGTTGTTCTATTGACCCGGATTTTCTAGAAGGAGGAAATGACAAGGACTTAAGGATGATCAGGTGTCGGCTTACAAAACATTTAACCCGGAGCACAACCTGTCAAACTAGTTCTTGTGTTTATGTTGCATATCAGTTTAACATGGATAAATCCAACTTAAACTGGGGGCTAATGTCGGGGATATACCCCGCGGTATGAACCGGCCGGAATATGACCTGGCCAGGCTTGGCGGTTTACTTGAGACCCGGTTAACACTTGGCGATTCACTGGGGACCTGCCCTGACCAAACGATTTACAAGCAACCAGCCCGAATGATATGATTCACTCGTAACCCGGCGGGCGGTGTGCGGATGACAAGGCCCAAGGCCCAAAAGGCCAGTTTATGTTAATGGTGGGCCGGTTTATGAGGAAAGCACAAGGAATATTCTCCTACAAAGGAAGCAAAACTAGGACTCCACTTGTAATAGAGTAATCCTAATCCAACTAGGACTAGTCATGTAAATCGCCCCTTCAACATATATAAGGAGGGGCAAGGCTCCCCAAAGGGGGACAAGCAAGAACAATAATCTCTAGGGCTAGAGACAACTAGAGGAGAGCCGGTTTATGCGGCAATTACCTGATAAGCATAGTGAGACCTAGCCACAAACAGCATGTAGGGCTATTCCGGATGATGTTTCCCGGGGCCCGAAGCTGTCTAAATCCTTGTCTTGAGTGTTGCGTCTCTCGTCCCGATCAACCCCTCTCAAGCTACCACATAGATGCGTTGCGGCCTCGCGACTAAGTCCTCTCACTAAGGACATCTGCCGTGACAAATCCACGGCACTATTTTCTCCATTGAGTACGAGGTATTCCGGAATATTTCTATGATGTATCTATTTTCATGCTAACCACATGTCGAGATTAATACGTCTATTTGCAATTGAGATTTTCAATTTCTTGCAAATACAGATGCAAAATTCTTAGTGATTTCTTCAAATTGATGTATTGAGATCACAAGGTAGTGTGTAGATCTACTACTTTGCAGATTATCACCACTACAGTTAAAGCCTACATTTTGTCATTTTGACATTATGATTACTTTATAAAGTGATCTCCCACATATTTTACTATGTAGTGACATAAGGCATTACGAGTGAGTATCTACTGATTTCATCAGATTATACTCCCTAGTGCTGCGAGATCTACTCCGTTTTGGAGATTATCTTCAAGATGTCATACTTAGCAATTTGAGATTCACACTAATGGTATCAAGCTAAGTTCTTGAAATATCCATTAATTTTGTAAAATTCATTACAACGCTAACCATGATGGTCTTTAATTTACTACTAGTAAATTAATTATCTATGGTTTGCCCCTATAAGTAATAGATGGCTAAGTAATTTGAGGCTCTTGCCCTCAATAGCCACAACTTACTTAAGCGGGTCATGGACATCAAGATCAGTCTTGCCTCCCATGGGATAGCGCGTGCAATCCAAGCCACGCCACTGGGACGCAAAGAACCTCAAGGGTAAAGGTTTGAAACTCACTTCAAACCTTCAACCTGATACCATCATGGAAGTCAGTTGTTTGCATGATGTTCTTCTAGAACCGAGCAATAAATGACTATCCAGCTGTCATGGGGCCCTATGAGCATGGAGAACATGAAGGTTGACTATGCATCAACTGACATGTTTGGAAACTACATTTAGTCTCTCAATCTCCTTTGTGATTTATTTATTTATGTCCATTTCTGATGTTCTAATATGAACATGATTATTGTTATCGTCATATATTGTATATCACAATATATTGTATCAGCACTTTGGTACAAATACATTTGTATGTATTCTATATATCTGACACTGATTTTCATATTGATAATCTTCATGTCTATATATAGATTTCTACGGGAGTCAATCCGATGAAAGATGATATGTGCCTTGTGGACATATGCACCACAAACTCTATACTCACGGAAGTCCAAAGTTTCCACTCTCATTGAGAGAAAGGAGATATTTTAAAATCGCTAGACGCGATGAGGTATTTGTTGGCTCAACTCGAGTCATGTTTACTATCCCCGTGGGTACTTGAGTGGCGTTAGGATGCTTTATTGCTTCCCAGTTTAACTCGTACCCTACTAAACTATAGATGTATCTGTCAAAATAGTTTCCATAGCGAAACTTATGATGACAACAAAGAGGACTAACTTCTCTTTACCATATGCAACGGATATGGCAAGTACATTCTCTATGTATCATCTGGGTTGTATTACACATTCTACAAAACCTGTAGCACATGTCGCGTATGAGATAGTTTTCCAGTGTGTCTTTTGCATGACAAACTTGGCATTCCCGCTTTGGTCATCATTGACACTGGGTTGAAACCGAAACTATCAGCAATTCCAATAGTTTATGATTATTATGATGATAAATTCTAACAACATTTGGATTTTATGTGCACTATAAGTGACACGGGGAAGCTAATTTGAAGGCTCACACACCTTAAAGTCTACGCTGAACCACTCAGACTCCTTGAATGCATCAAGTTGACGTAAGTGGCTCTTCCCATCCATTGAATAGACTATTCAGGTACTCCATGGTTCTAAAAGACATATCTACATGATGGTCTTAAGTGTGTGCTTTATCCACACGAAACCATCACTATTAGGAAAAGGGCTATAGATAATATGGACACTAATGGCGCATCACACATGTGGTGCGCCACTACTATATACTAATGGCGCACCATGTGTTGGTGCGCCATTAGTGTCCAAATACTAATGGCGCACCACATCCACGGTGCGCCATTAGTAACAATTTTTTACTAATGGCGCACCACATCCATGGTGCGCCATTAGTAACAATTTTTTTTATTTTTTTTCAAAACTAGTAATGGCGCACCAGGGTACAGTGTGCCATTAGTAGTTAAACTAGTAATGGCGCACCACATCCACGGTGCACCACTAGTAAATTTTTTTCAAATTTTTTTTTTCAAAACTAGTAATGGCGCACCACGGGATAGTGCGCCATTACTAGTAATGGCGCACCACATCCACGGTGCGCCACTAGTAATTTTTTTCAAATTTTTTTCAAATTTTTTTATTTTTTTCAAAACTAGTAATGGCGCACCACTCCCACGGTGCGCCATTACTAACTTGGCCCAAAAATTCCACCGAATGCACCCCCTCCCCCCCCGTGGACCGCCTTTTCAGTTTTAAAAAAAATAAAAGAAAATGATGGAAATGTCAAAAAAAATAAAAGAAAATAAGTTTCCCATGTGATATGTGGTCTACTTGTTGGGAAAATTTACAAATATGAATTTTGACTTTATTTGCAAAATCTCTCTGGAATTTGTAAAATGGGCATAACTTATGCATACGAACTCAGATTAAAAAGTTTTTTATATAAAATCATCTACGTGAAAAGTTACATCCGAATTTAACTGGGGGGAACCCCGTTAAACATTTTCAAAATCCTCAAAAACCTAACAGAAAAAAAATTACGGGGCTTTTAAGATCTAGAGGCAAAAAAATTCAAAAAAAAATCAAACTTACTAGTGGCGCACCGTCAGGTAGGTGCGCCACTAGTAACAGAAAAAAAAATTGGTTTCGAATTTTTTTTAAAAAAAATCAAAACATGATACGTAATATGACCGGGAAGTTTGAAATATTTTTCAAAATTTCATCATACTCATGAACATGAACAAAGTCCTAGACATCAACAAGGTTTAATAGGATTGATATGATAGGTATATCAACAAGTGCCTGTTAAATGAGGTGGTGCTGGGGTTGGATAGAACTGTGAAGTTAAGCGTGCTCAGGCTGGAGTAGTGTGAGGATGGGTGACCTTCCGGGAAGTTTGACCACTTAGTGCAATTTGACTTGAGATTAAGCATATTAACCCGAGATTAAGCCATCGTGACCCGAGATTAAGAAAAATCGAAAAAAAATTTGAAAAAAAAATTTGAAAAAAAATTGTTACTAATGATGCACTTCTATGTGGTGTGCCATTACTAAGTCAAATAGTAATGGCGCACTGTGTGATATACTAATGGCGCACTCCCTGGTGCGCCATTAGTATCTGGTATACTAAGTCAAATAGTAATGGCGCACTGTGTGATATACTAATGGCGCACTCCCTGGTGCGCCATTAGTATCTGGTATACTAATGGCGCATGCGCCATTAGTATTTAATTCTAATGGCGTGGTGCTAGTGGCGCACCAGTAGTGCGCCATTAGTAGGCAAAACTGGTGCACCACTAGCAGGCCTTTTCCTAGTAGTGCATTGGCTCATTATCTTGATAACGATTGCAAGCAAATCGAATGGATAACATTGCAGAATTCTCCTTGAGTGCCTTCTCTATGGCCCTTGGATTGAAATTTAGCAATTTGTCCTAATGTCTGGACTCAGAATGGTTTGGTAGAATCCTATCCAAAGAATTAAGCTCATTGCATTATCTTTACTTTGGAATTGCAACTTACCAACTTTACGTCCGAGTCATGCAGCTTTACACGCTCATGACAGAACTACATAATATTATTCTTCTCTATCTTTGATATGTGGATATCTACCAAGTATTTCCTATCTGCGATAATTCGGTTTCATACCGATATCACCACCCGACATACATCATTGGCCATTAGTATCTGGTATACTAATGGCGCATGCGCCATTAGTATTTAATTCTAATGGCGTGGTGCTAGTGGCGCACCAGTAGTGCGCCATTAGTAGGCAAAACTGGTGCACCACTAGCAGGCCTTTTCCTAGTAGTGCATTGGCTCATTATCTTGATAACGATTACAAGCAAATCGAATGGATAACATTGCAGAATTCTCCTTGAGTGCCTTCTCTATGGCCCTTGGATTGAAATTTAGCAATTTGTCCTAATGTCTAGACTCAGAATGGTTTGGTAGAATCCTATCCAAAGAATTAAGCTCATTGCATTATCTTTACTTTGGAATTGCAACTTACCAACTTTACGTCCGAGTCATGCAGCTTTACACGCTCATGACAGAACTACATAATATTATTCCTCTCTATCTTTGATATGTGGATATCTACCAAGTATTTCCTATCTGCGATAATTCGGTTTCATACCGATATCACCACCCGACATACATCATTGGCCCCAACATATAGTTTGGATCTATGTGAGGAATAACTGTATTACCGTCAATACCTCAGGCCCTCACATGGGGAGTTATTCAAGGCCAGTATGCTGATTCAATGAGAAACATTTCCAGGCATCAGGGGGAGATTTCAAGTACCATAAAGAATGCCATGAAATTAGTAGAATGTTCAACACATTTCTGCCTCAATTCCATGTACTCAAAGATCTGAACCATGCGTTCAGAATATTTGCAACACATTGCAAATAACCTGGCAGATTCATTTACTGACTATAAAGGTGTCAACAATCCTACAATCCTACAAAACTACGCCTGAAAGAGTGGAGGTACCAACAAAATCCACTCCACTCCCCGTTCAAAGCAACAGGGGGAGATGTATGGCGAACTACATCGATTCACTTCTACAAGCAAGGATATCAAGGCACGTGAATCAAGAAATGCAAGTCAACTTCTCGTTGACAGACACCTAATGGGTAGTATACACCCGGTGGACGGAAACCTCCACCAACCCAGGTCATAGTGCACACAATGACCGGGACATCAGAATACCCGACTCAATCGCATTGGGAAATCGCGAGCAGTCACCATGGGTAACGATATTTCCATCAACTATATATTGATATATAGATTCTGGAGAAACATATAAGTGGAAGACTACAACTATCGACATTCATTTCTCAACTAGATTGCAAGAACCTTTCAAATGATTCAGATCCGGAGACCATGGCCATGGCAAAGTGTGAACAACACTCGGACTGGACTCGAGCAAAGGGTATAATCTAGGTAGAAATGATCTTGCTCAAAAATGGGAAGATATTCATAAGCAATACCTACACCAGTTTTCTTATGGAAACCGAATTGAGAACAAGGAGGTGGTGAAACAAAGAGCAAGTATTGTAGTAAAAGGGTTCACGCAGATGCCCAACTATTCTCCAGAGGTAGAATCTCATTCCGATAACTTATATCATTGGCAGTACAAAATCATCTATCTCTGCAGATGATAGATGTAGTGATTATATATCCATGTGGATCACTAGATTCGGGCATATATGATTCATTCCCAGTGGAATATCAATTCTGAATCGAAATACAAAATGCAACATACATTGTGTAAATTCAGTAAGTCACCATACAACTTATTATTGTCAGTTCATATGGTACAGCTGACGTACTGAGATCCTTATACACAAGGATTACTCCTACAATGATGATTATCCATGTTTGTGTGTCTGCAATGACGACACATGTAATCATCTAAATGACGGAGTTTAAAATGAATGATTTGGGTAAACCAAAATATTGCTCGTTGCTACAAACTGAGCACCTTCACTCGTGCATTATGGTATACTATGTTGTCTATATCCATAATATATTGGAGAAATTCATTGTGGACAAATCTTATCCGTCCATAACTCTCATGGTAGTTCATTCTCTAGACGTAGAGAAAGATCTATTTAGACCAAGAGATGATGGAAATGAGATATTGGGACTCATCGTTCCATAATGCCATTGGATCCACCAAACACAATTGGTTGGTACTCAAGAATATCTTTCGATATCTCCAAGGCATCAAACATCTTGTCCTGGTTTTCCAGTTTCACAGAAATGTGAACACCGATATCATTGGATACATCGATCAGATCCCCACTATGTCAGATCATAGACAAGCTTAGTGTTCCAACTAGGTGTGGTAGCCCTCTCATGAAGAGTCTTCAAAACAGACCTCATGGTTGCTTCCACCAACCATTATCTCAACGATAATGCTTCTTGTGTTGCCCGGATGCAAACAGGTTACATAATAAGCAATATCATTATATTGCATATCTTGCAAGTCAAATCATGCGACTGATTTGTTCATCAAGTCTCTACCAACTTCTACATTCCAGAGATATATTCATGGAATTGGTATATGACGACTTTGGAATTTGCAAGAATCAGGGGGAGTATCTTCCTGAATTGTTCTTGTTCAATGCATCATATTATACTCTTTTTCCCTTCATGAGTTTACTTTACAGGTTCTCATAAAGGTTTTTAATGAGGTAATATCAACACAAGACCATATGTCATACTTTCTGTTTTCCCCACCAGGGTTTTTAGGAAAGTATATACGACATATTTATTGTCCTCTTGATTCTACGAGTTTTCTCGTGTTGAGTTGAAAGAGACAATAGCCATTATATGTTGCATAATTTTCTCCTTATTTTTCCCACTGGGTTTGAAGGATTTTTGGCAACGTATCAAACACCTATCTCCTCACATTTTTCCCACAGGGTTTTTCGAGGAGACTTTCTCAAGTTGAAGATGATGAACATTCTTAAAGATATACATACTTGGAGGAGTCTTTATCAAGATGATGGAGTATTCACAAAGACAACCATAGATTAGGGGGAGTGTTAAGGATTAATTATAATCCTAATAATCTCTGCTTAGTTTAGCAACCGTCATAGTTACCGATTGTGTTGCGTCTGTTCGACGTGACCCATCCGTGGGTCGCGACTCCTCACACTGTATATATATATCCATTCGTCATCATCAATGAAACAAGAGTTTGGGATTACTGTTCATTATTGATTCTCTCTCGATCTCAATCTTCACAACAAGGATCCCATGCAGGAGGCCTGCGCCTCTTCCATCTCTATCCCTGTTTGTGCTAGCCATCTTATGGCACCTAATTTAACTTATGTCTGTACTCAGATGTTGTTGCTTCCGCTGACTCGTTTATGTTCGAGCTTTTGTATTCG
This sequence comes from Aegilops speltoides, assembly GCA_021437245.1. Taxonomy (NCBI): domain Eukaryota; kingdom Viridiplantae; phylum Streptophyta; class Magnoliopsida; order Poales; family Poaceae; genus Aegilops; species Aegilops speltoides. Next base: position 248,414,579 of record CM038142.1, on the reverse strand, counting down.
AGCCCTCGAGACTCCTGGCTTGTAATATGAAGCTTGTATGTCTTTTATTTGTGTTTAGAGTTGTGTTGTGATATCGTACACATTTACGTGTATGATTAGTGTACGATTGAATTGGGGGCGTCACAACTTGCTACTTGGTAAGATAAACACTAAAAGTGCAAAGATAGTTTTGTGAGTGACACAGATTAACTTGAAAGAATATGAAACACACCTTTATCTCCCATGGGGTACAACACTCAATACTTCCACCTTCACTTTCTGAAGTGCTAGTAACTCTGTGCGCTTGGGAATCATCACTGTGTTCCGGAGACGATGAACCCCATATGCATTTCTACTAGTTGCAAAGCGTAGAATGCCTGAATAGATGTTGGGAGCTTTGCATTGATCGCACGCACGGGATTCAAAATTATAGTCTCCATGATTATAGTGCTCTACAGTGATAAAATAGGTTTTGATGGTGCCGAACCTCTTCAAATTAGGCGGTGGCGCTCTGAGTTTATCTTGAAATAATATGAATTGTCGGTTCCACTGGAGAAAATCTAGTATAATGATATGAGAATATAAAAGGGGATAAAATAATAACATGATAGGGTAAGAAAATGCAAAAACAAAGTAGTTGATTATACAAGAAAGATGACGAGGTAGAATTATATTTTTTTGCGTATATGCAAATTGCATTGCATTCTATTGATAGGTAGGGGAGAAACGGAGTTGAGTTACAAGGGTAACATCCCGCGATATTCACACAGAAAGGCATAGCGGGAGGTTACGAGAGCATAAAAGAGGAGGGGTTGCTTAGCCCCATGCACTAAGGTATTATCTTGGCAACAAACTAGCTAGGCCCTTTGCCCCGTCCTTCACCCAGGGAGCATGCTTTTTTCTTTGATTGATTACAGCATCATGGAAGTAGAGACCGAGCATTGTCGAAGATGCAGGCATTCTGATGCTTCTAGATAGACCATATCATGAGCAGGAGAAAGGAGACAAGGCCTTTCTGCATACTTGTGGGCGCGTTGAGAGTTGAGGGCGCCCATCAACTCAAGAAGGTCTCGCCGGCATGATGCGAGGCAGTAGTATCTTGACACAATGCAAAGATTTCATGCCAAACAACCTAAGAGAAAGTGTGGTGGAGTAGGAGGTGTTGCATCATTTCTGTCACCCGGTCACAGAGGCATTTGTCGTCGTGCTGGAGCCCATGCCTAGCCAGGTGTGGGGCCATCCAGCAGCTATCTTGATTGGCGAGCCAAGCGAAGAAACGGATTTTAGGGGCGCCTAGGTCCGCCAGGTGAGCCGCCAGTGCATCGTGGAATGGATCCGATGAATAGGGTGTGGTAGCAAGATCGTGCAGCATAGGTCTCGTTGGAAGTCCATCACCATCTCAAAGAGTCTGGCTGGGATGACAGAACAACCTACTGGAGGGCTCGCCGAAGATCTACGCACTCAATGGTATCCACGGGGCCCAAATCGCTCCAGATATCCAGTATCCACGCGTGAACATACAAGCCCTGCGCAACAGACCGCGCCCGATCACAAAGCATACATTTGTTGTCGTGTAGGAGCCCATGCCTGACCAAGTGTGCAGTCGTCTAGCAGCGGTCCTAATTGGCAAGCCAAGCAAAGAAATGGACTTGTAGGGGCACCAAGGTCCGCCAGGTGAGCCGCCAGTGCGGCATCGAATGGATCCTTTGAACAGGGTCTGGTAGCATGATCGTGCAACGTAGGTCTCGCTGGAAGTCCAGAGCCATCTCAAAGAGTCTGGCTTGGGTGACAGGATAGCGGCTCGCCAGAGAGCTACGCACTCAACGGTATTCGCAGGGACCAAGGAGTCCCAGATATCCAGTATCCACGCTTGATCATGCAAGCCCTCCGCAACAGACCGTGTTCGCTGACGGCGCCGCGAAACGAGGGCAAGCACAAATGTGGCGATCTCAGAGATAGACCATCCCACGAGCCATTGGTCAATCTAGAAGAGACAAGTGTTGTCGTCGCCGAGGTCAAGATGTGGAAGCTTGAAGATAGCTCGCACCTCGGGGTCATATGAAATGTGCAAGTGATAACCATCTAGTTACCAGGGTGATCCCAGTGCGCTATGGGTTAGATGCCTAAGCCACCAAGCTCGACGGGGCGACATACTTTGCACCACTAACAAGGCAGCCCCCAGCTGAAGCCTAGCTTGCTCGTGCCATGCCATAGGAAATCCCGCATAATGCGATTGACCTTCTTAAGAATGGGAGACCAAGAGCCATCGCCATCAACAGGTGTGTGGGCATGGCCGCGAGCATGTGACGGACAAGTGCCAGCCTCTCGCCACACGATAACGACTAACGAGGCCTTTCGGGTCGGAAGTTTCCTCGCTATCCTCTACACCAACGGCATGATCACCGTCGCGGAAACCTTTCTGGCCGACAGGGAAATGCCTAGGTAGGTTATGCCTAGGTAGGTGACGGGAAAGTGTGCAATGAGGCATGCCCATGTGTTCTCGGTCAGCTAGGCCTAGGCCGGCGAGCATTGGATAAGCGTAGCGGAGCACTTATGAAAGTTGGTGTGCAGGCCGAACACAGATCCGAAGACATGGTGAAGGAGGGGCAATGACGGCAGCTCACCTTCGACTCACTCCAGTATTTATTGTCGTTTATAGGTGTTCTACGCTCATGAATGAAATTTTGTTATTTCTATGTTCTTTATACTGTCATGGCCTATGGATAGACCGAAAGTTCTCTGGAAAAAAGATAAAGAGCACTTATGTGCTCATGCTCAGTCATCTAAAAAGAAGTGCTCAAGCTCAGAATTGCGCCTTCCAATATTCACGGTTGCTACTCCCCGCGGGAGTGCACGCCAGGGCAGCACGATGGCCTGCGCAGCGTTGTGGGAGCACTGAGCTCCTGCGATGGAGAGCAGGGGCCGGTCCTCATCTGGACATACTTGCTCGCGCGTTGGGCTTCCCCATGGTAGATCTGGCAGGATGGCGAGCCGGCGACCTCCTAAGGGTGCGGCCTAAGGGCAAGATGTGTAGCAGCGCTCGTGCGTCATGGAGGTGGTATGCCGAAGGGCTAGCTAGGTCGCGGGTTTGGGCCATAAGGCTGTCAGCGAAAGCTGCACTCCGACTGCGAGCCGTCGATGGCTGCGCCTACAGGCACCGTCCCCTTGTTGGAGGCATCGATGTTGCAGTCCTCTCCTTCCCTGCTCCACATGCTTCGAGGGAAACCCTAAGTCCGGTCTTCCGGATCGGACAATCAGGCGTCATCGACCCTGCTCGGCATCGTGTTTCCTTTTGGTGACATTGTCTTGGAGCTAGACTCGATCAGAGGAACTCAATGCACATGGACGTGGTTGGCGGCGACGCATGTGAAATCTCCGTGAGAGCAGCAGAAGCACCCTTCACATGCAAGGTGCGTCAGGCGAGTTATGTCTACCAACCTCGCGGGATTGAAGCGGCATATGTTTGCTCTTTCAAACACAGTGTTCCTCTTCAATGTTGTCGAGATCCCTGGATATGTGAGTGCCCAGCCAGACGTGTTGTGGGGTGTCTGCCTTTCTGGCGTGTTTGTGCTGCTTTAGGCCTACTCTTGCTTAGGCGTTGTTGTATGTCTTTGCCTGGTTTTCATCAATAAACCGTGCAACCTTTTTTCCTCCTCCTTTTTAGCACTCGTCTTATGCGGTGCACTCCTCCAAATTCATTTATAATACCTCTTTCTGATCGATGAATTTGGCACGTCTTACGCGGTGCATTCCTCTTTCTGATCAATGAATTTGGCAGCTCTCCTGCCATGCCAACATTCAGAAAAAGAAAAAGAAAAAACAACTCCACAAACTCCCGTGAGCACAACTTCAACATTGATTCTCTCAAAACTAACTGTGGGAGCTTCTTCAGCACGCACTAGCTATCTCAAGTGTTTGATCAAACGTTTGACCAAACAATCGGCCAAAATATTTAGATAGGAGGGTTGATGGGAGCTCCTGTGCTATTCCTCAAACTCTGGTAATTCATCGAAGTAGGGTAGAAGATGTATATTCAATGCCACTCCACGAACTTCGGTAATTTGTTCGAGGGCAAACCTTGGTTGATAGATAACGTTGATGAGGAGAACCACAAGTTTTGGAGCTAAGTATTAATCCAAGATACTGTGGGGTTATGGGAGCTAGTAGGGGTGGCGCGCAACTTGAACCTACCTTGGGGCGACTGGGAGTTTTCTATATTTTTTCGAAAGAAAAATGAGAGTTTTCTTTCTGAGTTTACTATGCTCAATTCATACCCGTTTGAAATCAAACGGTACTCAATAAAAAAACACCATTTGATATCCTATACAGAACAACAAATCAATGTGAAAATTGAAAACTAGCATGATGGTGTAACCGGGTATGAATAGTAACAAAGAATTCAAATGATCTGTAACCGCTCAGAAAAAACAAATTTTCAGATACAACGATGGTATCACGAAGCAAAACCTAAAAGGCTACATAGGCTGGGAATCAAAACGATGTTATCACAAAGCAAAAGCTATGAGCTCTTGTTGTTGCCATCAGATGGCCATTTTGAGTGGTGAAGGGCAGGCCAAAGGATTACCAATCAATCAGTGTGCATTTTATAATAAAAGTCTCACAAACAGACAAGCACAGCATGAATCAAAATGAACCTTCACAACGGAAATAAGATTCTCACAGCATTTAGGTAGAACAGCTCATTGTGCATAACGAAATTATAGCTAAACAGAACCAAATACTAGATATATAACTGGTTCAAAACAAGGGAGACAGCTAGATGGACATGCCACCAGATGGTCCGTACTGAATTCTTTCAAAGTAGAAAGCGGCACAACTCATTTAAGAGGGATGAACCGGGAAGAGTGTGTGGCACCGATACCGGGCCTACCGTGCTTCACTGGCTTGTAGGAGATAGAGAACTCTGCAAGGTAATGGCCAATCATCTCAGGCTTAATCTCAACCTGGTTGAAGGTCTTGCCATTGTAGACACCGATAAGGCTGCCAATCATCTCAGGGACAATGATCATGTTGCGGAGATGTGTCCTCACTGGCTCAGGCTTCTCACCAGCAGGAGCATCCTTTTTCTGTTCAAGACCAACAAAACAGATTGTCAGGTAACTACATGTTGGCAAAATAAAAAGCTATAGACTAAGCTAGTTTTCCCTCCTTTCATCCAGCCTCCCCCTCCGTTTTTGCTTTTGCTGTTTTTTACTGGTTTTTGTCAAAAACCAACACTACTTAAAAAAACATCTACTTATCAAATAAAATCATGTTTCGAGGAGGTTCCATCTTATATGTACTTCAATTTGACAACCCCAACTCTTCCATTCAGTCTTGGCTGTTTTTTGGTCAGCTTCTAATTTATGAAATAAAATCATGTTTCCTTTAGTAAGTGAATAACTACTGATCCAATTGGAAGCTAAAATACATTTTCAGTGTGCAATTGCATTAAGAAAACATTAGGTAAATATATGTTCCCCTCTGCAACGCACAGGCAATTATATAGTATTGCATAGAAATGCAGCTATAATACAGTGAGATTTGCAACATGACCATGGAAAGAATGAGAAAAGAGCATATCCTCCTTTTTTATGTTAGCAGCTCAGAAGCATGTTATTTAAGTATAATAGCCAGCATTGCTAGTTATGAATGCACCACTGAAGTTCATATGGTAGAACAAAAGTAGTCAGCTCACATAGTCTGAACTAATTTGAAACTCAGATTATGTGAAGATGGAAAGATCAAATGCATAGCACCATAAACGCTTACACAACAACATACAGCATAGTGAGGAAACCTGACCTTGCGACAGAAAAACACCACATTTTATCTTTACTCTTACAAAGATCTGAGTTGGTGGCAATCCGTTCACCAAGTTAATAGAAGTTGACACATTTCTCAACCATTCTATGGAGACAAGAGTTTATAGTTTTAGACAACCCAGGACCTATGATGGCACAAGTGTTTAAACTTGCAGACGAAAACAAAAAATATTGATAGCAACGCACAAGCATTTAGCCAATAGATCCTAAAGATTGTTGCAGCAGACATAAGAGGCACCTGAATTAACAGCATGTGCTTGAGTAACTAAATGTCTATTTCCCACTACCAATCAGCACATGCCCGTAAGATTAACCTTCTAATAAGAGAAAAGAATGATAACATAAACATTTATTGTGACAGAAACCAAACAATTAACTTAAAATCCCTGAGTCCCGCAGTCATGAGAAGTAGACAGATCCAAGCATCATAAAGGTAGTAGACTAGGAGTAACTTGAGTTATATCAGTGAGAATGTTCATAAAACGGAAACAAAGAAAAAGGACTGGGCAACTCACCGCCTTGCGCAGCTTCTTGACGAGCGCCATGGGCTTCCTCTTGAGACCCCTCTTGAACCTGCCCGAGCACGCAGCGATTCATCCACATCAGACGAAGGACAACAACCAACGAAACTCGAACGCGCGAGATGCATAGACAACAGGTACCTTCTGCGGGCGCGAGCGGGGAACATCTGGACAAGGTCGTCAGTGGACATGTCGAGGAGGGCATCGAGATCCACGCCACGGTAGCTGAACTTGCGGAACGTCCTCTTCTTCGGCTGCGCGCCCGCGGCCACCTCCGTGTCAACGTCGACGTCCGCCTGGGGACACGAAACATCGATCCACGTTACGAGAGCGACATGGACGGGTTAAGAGATGATGCATGGATTCGAACTCACCATGGTCGGGTCGGCTTCGAGCGGGTACGGAGCGGCGGCGGCGGCGGCGGCGGCGAGGAATGGGAAGCTGCGGCTTCTAGGGTTCTGAAGAAGGTTCGTGAGTGGGAGCTTATATATATAGCTGGGCGTGGTGATTCATTTGGGCTAGGCTGGTAAATGTTTGGGGTTCACGCATCGCCCAAACATGGGCCTACAGCCCATTAGGCGGTGCGATTTGACCTGTTAGCCATTCTCGAGATCCTCAGCCCACTATTGCTCGTCCTCGCCAGAGGAGTGAGGGGAGTAAATTGCTCAAAGCCACCACATTTATGGCAAAGATACTGCAAAACCAACGTTTTTGCCAAAAATCACAAAAAACCACCACTTCAGCGGCAAGTGAATAACAAAATGCACTAATTTGATACTGAGCCCCATTAATAGCAAAACTGACGGTTGGGACCCACTTATGCGGTGATGTGGATGTTTGACTTCTTGAGGTGGGCCGGGGTCCCACTTGTCTCTCACAACTTCTTCTTCCTCCCTTCTCACCAACTCCACCGGCGGCTAGAGGCGAGCTCAAGGAGGTGTGCCCGCCAAGAAGCTCGCTTAGCCGTAGCCATTGCCTCGCTTCACGCAAGAAGCCCGACCCGCGCCCGCAACGTCGTTGCCCACCCGTGCCATCTCGCGGCCGCGATCGCGCCCGCCCTACTTTGCCATCCCACGGCGCGCTGCTGCCGATCCGATCTCGCTATGATAATGCCATCCGTCCCAAGCCTAACAATATTGCCGTGCCGCGCCGCCGCCATCCCGTTCGCGCTACCGCAACGCCGCCGCGCCGCGCCGCCGCGCACAAGACCGATGCCTCTGCCTCTCCTCTGCTACAACGACATGGATCCATCGATCCAGATTCCCGTGATGCCCGCCATCGGCCGACCACCCACCACCGCGCGAAGACGCCGACGCCTCTAAACCCACGCCGTCGGCCGGCTTGCCCTCCTTTTCTCACTCTTCCTTCGATTAGGCATGGTCACACTTTCGCGGCGAGGCCTCTGCCTTCTCTGGAGCGGGATGGGCGGCGACCTCGGGCTCGACCATGGCCCGGCAACGGCGGCCTCTGCCTCGACCGAGGGGCAGGGGGGCGGCGGCCTCGGGCTCGTCGCGGCCGGCGACGGCCTCTGCCTCGACCAGGCGGGGCAGGCGGCGGCCTCGAGGCTGGACCGGCCGGCCGGCAACAATGACGCATGCGTGCCTTAGCCCGGGCAGATGGGCGGCGGCCTCACAGCACGACAAGTGAGCCAACGGCGGGAGGAGCGGCGTTGTGGGGAAGGTTGGGTGCGTCTCGCGGAGTGTCTGGGTGGTGAGGAGAGAAATATGTGGGGAGGAAGGGAAGAGATAAGGCGTGTGGCTTACTGGTGGGCCCCGTCCACCTCGGAAGTCAAACACCGACTAGGCCTAGTCTTAGCCACATCGGCCGGATAGACGGGTCACACTGTCAGTTGCTATTAGTCCTTTGCTCAAGTCTCAGACGGTGCAATTTGTTACTCACTTGCCACTGAAGTGGTGGTTTTTTGTGATTTTTGGCAAAAGCGGTGGTTTTGCAGTATCCTTGCCACAAATGTGGTGGCTTTGAGCAATTTACTCGAGTGAGGGGGTTCTTGAATTTATACTCCTTATGCCGCACCAAGAACTATCTATATTAGGTTGCCAAAATACAAGTGAATTAATCGCGATAACCGTCTGGTATTTATGGTGGGAGAGACGCATGTTGGTTCATGAAGGGAAATCTCAAGAAGTGAATCAGATTTCGATGGGAATTCGTGCTATAACTGCAAACTATGTGAACTAGATGATACTCTGCGCGTTGCTGCAGGAACTGATTGCAATATAGTTTGATGAAATTTGATTGTTTGAAAAATGAATATTTGAGTTATAAATATGAGGACTGGCCGAAGAAAATATATGATTTATTGTATATAATTATTGAGGTGGACTTTCCATGCATGGTGAGGTGGTCATTTTCCAAGGCATATAGTATGGGCACTCACCAACATACTGAGAAAATAGAAGATACCCCGTGCATTGCGGTAGGTATCCTTGATAAATATGTATTCTAAGTTGAATAACACACAAAAGTTTGACACGACAGCAAAACGAAGGAAAGTTTAGCATGCATGGTTTAGTAGTTGCAACATGACATATATTCGTTTTAGTTAATTCTTAATATTTAAAGCAAAGGAATAAATCATCGGGAGTCAAAAGGGGCACTAATCTGCATACACAACTTTTTAATCATGAGAAAATATCTAATTATCTATGGCGGTTAAATTGATTAAGCTAATTATTATAATATGCTAAAGGATTGATAAATCACATCATAAAAAGCATGTAGTTTTGATTGCGATCCCGTGGCAAGCTTGAATGGGAAGGAAGAATAGTTATTTGGGATAAATCTTACCATGTTAGGATAGGACATAGGGTTGTGTCATGTCAAAAAAAACTAAGATATCTTCGTATCACTACATTATGGGATGTTAGGTCTCCAAAAAAAACTAAATGGCATGCAAAAACAAAGATAGTTATAGGCTTTTATGAACATAATCAACAGTTAAGCAAAGTCTCACATGTTGTCTTTCTTTCCAGACCATTTTATTCTGCTGTAAAAAAAAGCAAACTATAGTCTTTGATCCCAAATAAAAATAACACATAGTGGGCACATCAATAAAGAAACAAACATTATGAAGGGTACACATAGGATAGTTGATCAAGAGGTAAGCACGAATGAAAAAAATGAATTACATTATATAATTCCAAGTGAAAAGAACACACGCCGGGCACATAAGTAAAGAAACGAATGTTGTTGGCAAACCAGAATGAGCTGATATCCGCGTACACATGACACTACCGTTAGAGCATATAAAAGGTAACAGGATTATCTATAAATTATACTCCCTCCGTTCTAAATTACTCGTCGTGGTAACCCTGTAGTAAGGTAGCAGGCACGACTTGATCACTGGGGATCAGGGTAACTATAGAATATCATGGTTTGCGAAGAAAACAGTTTATACCATCAGACCAAATATATGTGTGCTAGTAATAGTGTAGACTTAATACCAAGTAGTAATACATAAGGAGTATTAGTTATTAAACAACATTCTTTGTTGCTAGCTTTTCTTGTGGGAAGCAAGAGAGATTGCTTTGGATTATGAAAATAGAAACACCTTCTATCTGGTAGTTGTTGCCTTCCTTGTGGACGCACCTGCAAGCATATGGGACAACGAAAATAAACTAAAACATGGGACAGATAAACAATCACTGGATGTACAACTCAAGGCTTCCGAAGAGAGGTTTCACGCTACAGATCCAAACTGGGAAAAATTCTATAATGGAAAAGGTCTCATCCCACCAAAAAGATAAATAAATTAAGGCAAGCAAATAAAATATTCACAAATTAGGGGAAGAGAGATGCATGGGTTGGAAAAGTTTACTGCTCCTCCCATGACCGCCAAGTAGAGCAGTATGGCAATAGTCCAGCCAAGAATTTGGAACCACCCAAATATAGGCCTAACCAGCGGCACACTCTGTTGACACAAACCTAATATGTGAGATTTAACAGTGAGAGGGGAGGAAGTAAGATTACCTGAGGAGATTAAGGTGGGGAAGAGGGAGAGTTGATAGGAAGCCAGTATTACATTGGCGATGTTATCGGGAGTCAGGGTACAGGCTTGTCGGCGGCGCCTTACATGGAGAATGTGTTTGTGGTGTCTGTCCATGTAATAGTAGACGCCGTCATTACCAGTGAAGCTCATCTTATGGCCGCCGCCGCAGCCACTATTAGTAGAATTGGTAACCTGTAGATGAGTCACGAACCTAAATCTGGACAGGATGATATGGTTGTGGGCTGGTCATCTGCGTTCAGGAGGTGGAAGGCGAGCAGAAAATATAATGATGGAGGGGATGGGAGGGAAGGAGTCATGAGTCATGAGTGTCAAACTGTAGTTGGTGGACAGAGAGTTGAGGCGATGAGAAGAAGGGTCGTTAAGGGGAAGAGGCGAGGAGAAGAAGGGTCGTGGAGGGAAGGGGAAGCGTGTAATCTGCCAGATTATTCTGTATGTTCGGTTGGAAAAAGAATGTGTAATTATAACTGAACAGCCGAGGTGGCAGTATGATGATGTGGATAGCTTGCATGCTTACATAAATAAGGTAGTGGGGGTGAACTTCTTAGGTATATAGGATGCCCACTCCCATAGTGCGACTAGTAGAAAAGAAGGATGGAGCCGACCTTCTATAGGTTTTGTTAAACTAAATATTGATGCTTCTTTTGACCATGATCTGCTCAGGGGCACGGCAGGTGTAGTGCTCAGAGATGACAAAGGAAACTTCATTGCTGGCGGAAATTGGAAGATCGATTGGTGTGCTGATGTACTAACAATGAAGGTTTATGGCTCTCAGGTTTGGTTTAATTCTTGCACAAAGGTGGGATGCAATCGTCTTATTATTAACTCTAATAATATGGAAGTCATTGACACAATGAAGAATTGAGGACAATCGGCGGGAGTTGCGGCGGCAGTATTCGAGGATTGCTACTTCATGGCATGCGATTTTCCGTTGACTAGATTTGAGCATTGTAATAGGGTAGCTAATAAGGTTGCTCATGAACTTGCTAGGCTAGCGAAAGCTTCTGTAACTAGAGTTTGGTTTGAGGAGCCTATGGAGAATATTGTACCTCTTCTCATAGACGATGTAACTATCATTTCCAATTAATAAAGTGGATGCTTTCTTTCAGAAAAGAAATGCTAATCCTATCCGGGGCAAAATCAGGAAACTATCTTGTCCGGCGGAGGTAAAAAAAATTATCTGACGTACATTGCATGGAACTCTCCTATGTCGTGTTACGCTCACTAATAGACACATGAAATTTTTGTTCATTTGCCCATCATGCTCAAATGGGCCAGAATACACAAAATACGTCTTGTTTCTGTATCAGAAGGCGAAAGAGGTTTGGAACAAGTTAGGATTGTATGAGGTGATCAATAGAGCTTGTGGTGTCGATCGGGCGGGAGAGACAGTTCTTGAATTGTTACTACTTATGCTAGACCAAGAATTATTTGTATTGGGACTCCAGAACGCACGTGAATTGATCGCTATAACAACTTGGTATCTATGGTGGGATAGACGTAAACTGGTTCATGAAGGAAAGTCTCAAGATGCACATCAAACTTCGATGGGGGCTCGTGCCATAACAGCGAACTACGTTAATGCACACTCCCCTAACGCAACCAGTAAAACAAGGGGATGGAGCCAACCTCCTATGGGTTTTGTGAAACTTGTTGGGGAACGTTGCATAAAATAAGATTTTTCCAACGTTCACCAAGATCAATCTACGAGTTCATCCAGCAACGAGAGAGGGGAGTGCATCTACATACCCTTGTAGATCGCGGCGAAGCGTTCAAGAGAACGGGGTTGAGGAGTCGTGCGCGTCGTGATCCAAATCACCGATGACCAAGTGCGAGCGGACAAGACCTCGCGTTCAACACACGTGCGGAGCGGATGGCGTCTCCGCACCTTGATCCAGCAAGGAGGAGGAGAGGTTGATGAAGATCCAGCAACCGACGGCGTGGTGGTGGATCAGCAGAGTTCCGTGAGCTTCACGAGCTTCTACGAGAGGAGAGGTGTAGGAGGGAAAGGAGGTCCCAAGACTTGAGGTGCGGTGCCTCCCTCCCCTCCTTTATATAGGCCCCAGGCGCGCCGCCCTAGAGATGGGATCTCTAGGGGGCGGACCAAGGGGGTGGAGTGCCCCCAAGGCAAGTGGGCGCCCTTCCTAGGGTTCCCAACCCTAGGAGTAGAGGGGGCCCAGGGGCGCACCAGCCCACCAGGCTGGTCCCTCCCCACTTCAGCCACGGGCCCTCCGGATAGGTGGCCCCACCGGTGGACCCGGGGACCCTTCCGGTGGTCCCACAATCTGCAGTGACCCCAAACTCTCCGATGGGCGACTATATTCGGAGTTCGGAAGGTTCCGAGTGATTGGTATTTATCGGAGTTCGGAAGGTTCCGAGTGATTCGGTGTTTATCGAGTGGGAGAGTTACGGAATTTGCCGGGAGGAGTATTGGGCCTTATTGGGCCATACGGGAAAGAGAGAGGGCTGCCTAGGGCAGGCAGCGCCCCCATGGCCTAGTCCGAATTGTACTAGGGGAGGGCCGCACCCTCCTTCCTTCCTTCTCTCTTCCCCTTCCTTGTCTCCTACTCCTACTACATGGAAGGGTTCCTAGTTCTACTAGGAAGGGGAATCCTACTCCCGGAGAGTAGGACTCCCTAGGGCGCGCCATAGAGAGGGCCGCCCTCCCTCCTCCACTCCTTTATATACGGGGGCAGGGGGCACCCCATAGATACACAAGTTGATCTTCAAGATCGTTCCTTAGTCGTGTGTGGTGCCCCCCTCCACCATATTCCACCTCGGTCATATCGTCACGGAGTTTAGGCGAAGCCTGCTGGCCGAGAACGTCATCATCGTCACCACGCCATCGTCTTGTGGAACTCATCCCGACACTTTCTTTGGATCGGTCAGAGGATCGTCATCGAGTGAGCGTGTCTTGAACTTCGGAGGTGCCGTCGTTCGGTACTTGGATCGGTCGGATCGTGAAGGCGTATGACTACATCAACAGCGTTGTCATAACGCTTCCGCTTACGGTCTCACGAGGGTACGAGGACAACACTCTCCCTCTCGTTGCTATGCCATCACCATGATCTTGCGTGTGCATAGGAATTTTTTGAAATTACTCGTTCCCCAGCAAAGGCATCCGAGCCTAGGTTTTATGCGTTGATGTTATATGCACGAGTAGAACACAAGTGAGTTGTGGGCGATACAAGTCATCTTGCTTACCGAATGTCATACTTTGGTTGGCGGTATTGTGAGATGAAGCGACCGGACCGACATTACAGCGTCGCTTACGCGAGACTGGTTTCACCATTACGAGCACTCGTGCTTAAAGGTGGCTGGCGGGTGTCTGTCTCTCTCACTTTAGCTTAATCGAGTGTGGCTACGCCCGATCCTTGCGAAGGTTAAAATAGCGCCAACTTGACGAACTATCGTTGTGGTTTTGATGCGTAGGTAAGAACGGTTCTTGCTAAAGCCCGTAGCAGCCACGTAAAACTTGCAACAACAAAGTAGAGGACGTCTAACTTGTTTTTGCAGGGCATGTTGTGATGTGATATGGTCAAGACGTGATGAGATATAAGTTGTTGTATGAGATGATCATGTTTTGTTGAAGTTATCGGCAACTGGCAAAAGCCCTATGGTTGTCGCTTTGTTGCATAAGATGCAAGTGCCAAATAATTGCTTTACTTTATCGCTATGCGATAGCAATAGTTGCAAGAGCAATAGTTAGCGAGACGACCATGTGACGACACATTGATATAGATCAAGATGATGAAGATCATGGTGTCGTCTTTGGTGACGATAGAGATCATGACAAGACTTTGGAGATGGAGATCAAAGGCGCAAGATGATCATGGCCATATCATGTCACATATTTTGATTGCATAGGATGTTTATCTGTTATACATCTTATTCTGCTTTTGTTTGACGGTAGCATTTTAAGATGATCTCTCACTAATTATCAAGAAGTGTTCTCCCGAGTATGCACCGTTATGAAAGTTCTTCGTCTTTGAGACACCACGTGATGATCGGGTGTGATAGGCTCTACGTTCAAATACAACGGGTGCAAAACAGTTGCACACGCGGAATACTCAGGTTAAACTTGACGAGCCTAGCATATACAGATATGGCCTCGGAACACGGAGACCGAAAGGTCGAGCGTGAATCATATAGTAGATATGATCAACATAGTGAAGTTCACCATTGAAACTACTCCATCTCACGTGATGATCGGACATGGTTTAGCTGATTTGGATCACATGATCACTTAGATGACTAGAGAGATGTCTGTCTAAGTGGGAGTTCTTAAGTAATATGATTAATTGAACTTTAATTTATCATGAACTTAGTCCTGGTAGTATTTTGCAAATTATGTTATAGATCAATAGCTCGCGTTGTTGCTTTCATATGTTTATTTTGATATGTTCCTAGAGAAAACTGTGTTGAAAGATGTTAGTAGCAATGATGCGGATTGGATCCGTGATCCGAGGTTTATCCTCATTCTTTGCCTGTAAGAATTATGTCCTTAATGCACCGCTAGGTGACGGACCTATTGCAGGAGCAAATGCAGACGTTATGAACGTTTGGCTAGCTCAATATGATGACTACTTAATAGTTTAGTGCACCATGCTTAACAGCTTAGAACCGGGACTTCAAAAGATGTTTCGAACATCATGGGCCATATGAGATGTTCCACGAGTTGAAGTTAATATTTCAAGCAAATACCCGAGTTGAGAGATATGAAGTCTCCAACAAGTTCTATAGCTTAAAGATGGAGGAGAATCGCTCCACTAGTGAGCATGTGCTCAGATTGTCTGGGTACTTCAATCGCTTGAATCAAGTGGGAGTTAATCTTCCAGATAAGATAGTGATTGTCAGAATTCTCTAGTCACCATTACTAAGTTACTAGAACTTCGTGATGAACTATAGTATGCAAGGGATGACGAAAACGATTCCCGAGCTCTTCGTGATGTTGAAATCGACGAAGGTAGAAATCAAGAAAGAGCATCAAGTGTTGATGATTGACAAAGATCACTAGTTTCAAGAAAAGGGCAAAGGAAAGAAGGCTTCAAGTAGAATGGCAAACAAGTTGTCACTCCCGTGAAGAAGACCAAAGCTGGACCAAAGCACAAACTGAGTGCTTACAATCGCAAAAGAAATGGTCACCGAAGCGGAAATGCCACAATATTTGGTGGATAAGAAGGATGGCAAAGTGAACAAGGATATATTTGATATACAGGTTATTGATGTATGCCTTACTAGTGTTTATAGTAGCCCCTGAGTATTTAATACTTGTTCGGTTGCTAATATTAGTAACTCGAAACAGGAGTTACAAAATAAACAGAGACTAGTTGAGGGTGAAGTGACGATGAGTGTTGGAAGTAGTTCCAAGATTAATATGATCATCATCGCACACTCCCTATACTTTCGGGATTAGTGTTAAACCTAAATAAATGTTATTTGGCGTTTGCGTTGAGTATGAATATGATTTGATCATGTTTATTGCGATACAGTTATTCATTTAAAGTCCGAAAATAAATTGTTATTCTGTTTACATGAATAAGACCTTCGATGGTCATACACCCAATGAACATAGTTTGTTGGATCTCAATCGTAGTGATACAATTCATAATATTGATGCCAAAAGATGAAAAGTTAATAATGATAGTGCAACTTATTTGTGGCACTGCCGTTTGGGTCATATCGGTGTAAAGCGCATGAAGAAACTCCATAAAGATGGATTTTCGGAATCACTTGGTTATGAATCATTTGATGGTTGCGAACTGTGCCTTTTGGGCAAGATGACTAAAACTCCGTTCCTCGGAACAATGGAATGAGCTACTGACTTATTGGAAATAATACATACCAATGTATGCGATCCAATGAGTGTTGATGCTCGTAGCAAGTATCGTTATTTTCTGACCTTCACAAGATGATTTGAGCAGATATGGGTATATCTACTTGATGAAACATAAGTCTGAAATAGTTGAAAGGTTCAAAGAATTTTAGAGTGAAGTGGAAAAATCATCATAACAAGAAAATAAAGTTTCTGCGATCTGATCGCAGAGACGAATATTTGAGTTACGAGTTTGGTCTTCAATTAAAACAATGTGGAATAGCTTCACAGCTCACGCCACCTAGAACACCACAACGTTATGGTGTGTCCGAACATTGTAACCGCACTTTATTGGATATGGTGCAATCTATGATGTCTCTTACTGATTACCACTATTGTTTTGGGGTTATGCATTAGAGACAGCTGCATTCATGTTAAAAGGGCACCATCTAAATCCGTTGAGACGACACCATATGAATTGTGGTTTAGCAAGAAACCCAAGTTGTCGTTTCTTAAAGTTTGGAGTTGCGATGCTTATATGAAAAAGTTTTTCAACCTGATAAGCTCGCACCCAAATCGAAGAAGTGCATCTTCATAGAATACCCAAAGGAAACTGTTGGGTAATCCTTCTATCACAGATCCGAAGGCAAAACATTCGTTGCTAAAAATGGATCCTTTCTAGAGAAGGGGTTTCTCTCGAAAGAAGTGAGTGGGAGGAAAGTAGAGCTTGATAAGGTAATTTGTACCTTCTCCTGAATTGGAAAGTAGTTCATCACAAAAATCAGTTCCAGTGATTCCTACACCAATTAGTGAGGAAGCTAATGATGATGATCATGAAACTTCAGATCAAGTTACTACAGAACCTCGTAGGTCTTCCAAAGTACAGTCCGCACCAGAGTGGTACGGTAATTTTGTTCTAGAAGTCATGTTACTAGACCATGATGAACCTACGAACTATGAGGAAGCGATGATGAGCCCAGATTCTGTGAAATGGCTTGAGGCCATGAAATCTGAGATCGGATCCATGTATGAGAACAAAGTGTGGACTTTGGTGGAGTTGCCCGATGATCGGCAAGCCATATTGTATAAATGGATCTTCAAGAGGAAGACAGATACTGATAGTAGTGTTACTATCTACAAAGCTCGACTTATGCAAAAAAGGTTTTGACAAGTTCAAGGTGTTGACTACAATGAGATTTTCTCAAGCAGCGATGCTTAAGTCTGTCCGAATCATGTTAGCAATTGCCACAATTTATGAAATCGGCAAATGGATGTCAAAACTGCATTCCTTAATGGTTTTCTTAAAGAAGAGTTGTATATGATGCAACGAGAAGGTTTTGTCAATCCTAAAGGTGTTAACAAAATGTGCAAGCTCCAATGATCCATCTATGGACCGGTGCAAGCATCTCGAGTTGGAATATACGCTTTGATAAGTTGATCAAAGCATATAGTTTTATCTGAGACTTACGGTGAAGCCTGTATTTACAAGAAAGTGAGTGGGAGCACTACAGCATTTCTGATAAGTATATGTGAATGACATATTGTTGATCGGAAATAATGTAGAATTATTCTGCAAGGCATGAAAGGATACTTGAATAAGAGTTTTTCAAAGAAAGACCTCGATGAAGCTGCTTACACATTGAGCATCAAGATCTATATAGATAGATCAATACGCTTGATAAGATTTTTCAATGAATACATACCTTGATAAATTTTTGAAATAGTTCAAAATGGAACAGTCAAAGGAGTTCTTGCCTGTGTTGCAAGGTGTGAAATTGAGTAAGACTCAAGACCCGACCATGGCAGAAAATAGAAAGAGAATGAAAAGTCATTCCCTATGCCTCACCATAGGTTCTATAAAGTATGCTATCTCTGTGAACCAGACATATGGTATACCTTGCTTTGAGTTTGGCAAGGGAATACAATTTTGATCTAATAGTAGATCACTGGACAGCGGTCAAGAATATCCTTAGTAAGGACTAAGGAGATGTTTCTCGATTATGGAGGTGATAAAAGAGTTCGTTGTAAAAGTTACATCGGTGCAAACTTTTACATCGATCCAGATGACTCTAGGTCTTAATCTGGATACATATTGAAAGTGGGAGCAATTAGCTAGAGTAGATCCGTATAGAGCATTGTAGACATAGAATATTTGCAAAATACATACGGCTCTGAATGTGACAGACCCGTTGACTAAGCTTCTCTCACGAGCAAAACATGATCACACCTTAGTACTCTTTGGGTGTTAATCACATAAGCGATGTGAACTAGATTATTGACTCTAGTAAACCCTTTGGGTGTTGGTCACATGACGATGTGAACTATGGGTGTTAATCATATCTGAGATATGAATATTGGTGTTAAATCACATGGTGATGTGAACTAGATTATTGACTCTAGTGCAAGTGGGAGACTGAAGGAAATATGCCCTAGAGGCAATAATAAAGTTATTATTTATTTCCTTATTTCATGATAAATGTTTATTATTCATGCTAGAATTGTATTAACTGGAAACATAATAAATGTGTGAATACATAGACAAACATAGTGTCACTAGTATGCCTCTACTTGACTAGCTCGTTGAATCAAAGATGGTTACGTTTCCTAGCCATAGACATGAGTTGTCATTTGATTAACGGGATCACATCATTAGGAGAATGATGTGATTGACATGACCCATTCCGTTAGCCTAGCACTTGATCGTTTAGTATGTTGCTATTGCTTTCTTCATGACTTATACATGTTCCTATAACTATGAGATTATGCAACTCCCATTTACCGGAGGAACACTTTGGGTGCTACCAAACGTCACAACGTAACTGCGTGATTATAAAGGAGTACTACAGGTGTCTCCAAAGGTACATGTTGGGTTGGCGTATTTTGAGATTAGGTTTTGTCACTCCGATTATGCGGAGAGGTATCTCTGGGCCCTCTCGGTAATGCACATCACTATAAGCCTTGCAAGCAATGTGACTAATGAGTTAGTTGCGAGATGATGCATTACGTAACGAGTAAAGAGACTTGCCGGTAACGAGATTGAACTAGGTATTGGATACCGACGATCGAATCTCGGGCAAGTAACATACCGATGACAAAGGGAACAACGTATGTTGTTATGCGGTTTGACCGATAAAGATCTTCGTAGAATATGTAGGAACCAATATGGGCATCCAGGTCCCGCTATTGGTTATTGACTGAGAATAGTTCTAGGTCATGTCTACATAGTTCTCGAACCGTGAGGTTCCGTGACGCTTAACGTTACGATGGCAGTTATATTATGAGTTTATGAGTTTTGATGTACCGAAGAGTTGAGTCCGGATGAGATTGGGGACATGACGAGGAGTCTCGAAATGGTCGAGACGTAAAGATCGATATATTGGACGACTATATTCGGAGTTCGGAAAGGTTCGAGTGATTCGGTATTTATCGAGTCTGGAGAGTTACGGGAATTCGCCGGGGAGAAGTATTGGGCCTTATTGGGCCATACGGGAAAGAGAGAGGGGCTGCCTAGGGCAGGCCCCGCGCCCCCCCCCCATGGCCTAGTCCGAATTGGACTAGGGGGAGGGGCCGCACCCCCTCCTTCCCTCCCTTCTCTCTTCCCCTTCCTTGTCTCCTACTCCTACTACATGAAAGGGTTCCTAGTTCTACTAGGAAAGGGGGAATCCTACTCCCGGTGAGAGTAGGACTCCCCTAGGGCGCGCCATAGAGAAGGCCGGCCCTCCCCCTCCTCCACTCCTTTATATACGGGGGCAGGGGGCACCCCATAGACACACAAGTTGATCTTCAAGATCGTTCCTTAGCCGTGTGCGGTGCCACCCTCCACCATATTCCACCTCGGTCATATCGTCACGGAGTTTAGGTGAAGCCCTGCGCCGGTAGAACATCATCATCGTCACCATGCCGTCGTGCTGACGGAACTCATCCTCGACACTTTGCTGGATTGGAGTCCGGGGATCGTCATCGAGCTGAACGTGTGCTGAACTCGGAGGTGCCGTACGTTCGGTACTTGGATCGGTCGGATCATGAAGACGTACGACTACATCAACCGCATTGTCATAACGCTTCCGCTTACGGTCTACGAGGGTATGTGGACAACACTCTCCCCTCTCGTTGCTATGCCATCACCATGATCTTGCGTGTGCGTAGGATTTTTTTTTTGAAATTACTACGTTCCCCAACACTACAACCCTAGCGTCACCGAACCTTAAGTTTGTAGACCCTACGGGTTCGGGAGACACGTAGACATGACCGAGACAGCTCTTCGGTCAATAACCAACAGCGGGATCTTGATACCCATGTTGGCTCCCACATGCTCCTCGATGATCTCATCGGATGAACCACGATGTTGAGGATTCAATCAACCCCGTATACAATTCCCTTTGTCAATCGGTACGTTACTTGCCCGAGACTCGATCGTCGGTATCCCAATACCTCGTTTAGTCTCAAGTTCTGGCAAGTCACTTTACTCATCAGTAATGCATGATCCGTGACGGACACTTGGTCACTTTGAGCTCATTATGATGATGCATTACCGAGTGGGCCCAGAGATACCTCTCCGTCATACGGAGTGACAAATCCCAGTCTTGATCCGTGTCAACTCAACAAACACTTTCGGAGATACCTGTAGTGCACCTTTATAGTCACCCAGTTACGTTGTGACGTTTGGTACACCCAAAGCACTCTACGGTATCCTGGAGTTACACGATCTCATGGTCTAAGGAAAAGATACTTGACATTAGAAAAGCTCTAGCAAAACGAACTACACGATCTTGTGCTATGCTTAGGATTGGGTCTTGTCCATCACATCATTCTCCTAGTGATGTGATCCCGTTATCAACGACATCTAATGTCCATAGTCAGGAAACCATGACTATCTGTTGATCAACGAGCTAGTCAACTAGAGGCTTACTAGGGACATATTATGGTCTATGTATTCACACGTGTATTACGATTTCCGGATAATACAATTATAGCATGAATAAAGACAATTATCATGAAGAAGGAAATATAATAATAATCCTTTTATTATTGCCTCTAGGGCATATTTCTAACAGTCTCCCACTTGCACTAGAGTCAATAATCTAGTTACATTGTGATGAATCAAACACCCATAGAGTTCTGGTGTTGATCATGTTTTTCTCGCGAAAAAAGAGGTTTAGTCAACGGATTTGCGACATTCAGATCCATATGTACTTTGCAAATATCTATGTCTCCATCTTGAACATTTTCATGGATGGAGTTGAAACGACGCTTGATGTGCCTAGTCTTCTTGTGAAACCAGGCTCCTTGGCAAGGGCAATAGCTCCAAAGTTGTCACAGAAGAGTTTGATCGACCCCGACGCATTGGGTATGACTCCTAGGTCGGTGATGAACTCTTTCACCCAAATTGCTTCATGCGCTGCCTCCCGAGGCTGCCATGTACTCCGCTTCACATGTAGATCCCGCCACAACGCTGTGCTTGCAAATGCACCACTTCTCGCTCCACCATTCAACATATACACGTATCCGGTTTGTGACTTAGAGTCATCCAGATCGTGTCGAAGCTAAGCGTCGGCGTAACCCTTCGACAAGCTCTTCGTCACCTCCATAAACGAAAACATGTCCTTTGTCCTTTTCGGTACTTCAGATATTCTTGACCATTGTCCGGTGTTCCTTGCGGGATTACTTTGGTACCGTCCTACCAAACTTACGGCAAGGTTTACATCAGTCAGTACACAAAGATGGCATACATAATAGATCCTATGGTGAAGCACGGGGATGACACTCATCTCTTCTTTATCTTTTGCCATGGTCGGGCATTGAGCCGAGCTCAATCTCACACCTTGCAATACAGGCAAGAACCCTTTCTTGGACCGATCCATTTTGAACTTCTTCAAAATCTTATCAAGGTATGTGCTTTGTGAAAGACCCATGAGGTGTCTCGATCTATCCCTATAGATCTTGATGCCTAATATGTAAGCAGCTTCTCCAAGGTCCTTCATTGAAAAGCACTTGTTCAAGTAGGCCTTAATGTTGTCCAAAAGTTCTATATCATTTCCCATCAAGAGTATGTCATCTACATAAATTATGAGAAATGCTACAGAGCTCCCACTCACTTTCTTGTAAACGCAGGCTTCTCCATAAGTCTGCATAAACCAAACGCTTTGATCATCTCATCAAAGCGAATGTTCCAACTCCGAGATGCTTGCACCAGCCCATAAATGGATCGCTGGAGCTTGCATACTTTGTTAGCATTCTTAGGATCGACAGAACCCTCCGGCTGCATCATATACAGTTCTTCCTTAAGATAGCCGTTAAGGAATTCTGTTTTGACGTCCATCTGCCATATCTCATAATCATAGTATGCGGCAATAGCTAACATTATTCGGACGGACTTCAGCTTCGCTACGGGAGAGAATGTCTCATCGTAGTCAACCCCTTGAACTTGTCGATAACCCTTAGCGACAAGTCGAGCTTTATAGATGGCAACATTACCATCCGCGTCCGTCTTCTTCTTAAAGATCCATTTGTTTTCTATCGCACGCCGATCATCGGGCAAGTCTGTCAAAGTCCATACTTTGTTTTCATACATGTATTCTATCTCGGATTGCATGGCTTCAAGCCATTTGTTGGAATTTGGGCCCGCCATCGTTTCTTCATAGTTCGAAGGTTCACCGTTGTCTAGCAACATGATTTCCAGGACAGGGTTGCCATACCACTCCGGTGTGGAACGTGTCCTTGTGGACCTACGAAGTTCAGTAGCAACTTGATCCGAAGTACCTTGATCATCACCATTAATTTCCTCTCCAGATCTTCAGAGGCACCACAGAACATTTTCTGAGCTGCACTACTTTCCTGTTCAAGAGGTAGTACTTCATCGAGTTCTACTTTCCTCCCACTTACTTCTTTCGAGAGAAACTCTTTTCCGAAAGGATCCATTCTTGGCAACAAAGATCTTGCCCTCGGATCTTAAGTAGAAGGTATACCCAATGGTTTCCTTAGGGTATCCTATGAAGACGCACTTTTCCGACTTGGGTTCGAGCTTTTCAGGTTGAAGTTTCTTGACATAAGCATCGCATCCCCAAACTTTTAGAAACGACAGCTTAGGTTTCTTCCCAAACCATAATTCATACGGTGTCGTCTCAACGGATTTAGACAGAGCCCTATTTAAAGTGAATGTAGTTGTCTCTAGAGCGTATCCCCAAAATGATAGCGATAAATCGGTGAGAGACATCATAGACCGCACCATATCCAATAGAGTGCGATTACGACGTTCGGACACACCATTTCGCTGAGGTGTTCCAGGCGGCGTGAGTTGTGAAATGATTCCACATTTCCTCAAGTGCATACCAAATTCGTGACTTAAATATTCTCCCCCATGATCTGATTGTAGGAATTTTATCTTTCGGTCATGTTGATTCTCTACCTCATTCTGAAATTCCTTGAACTTTTCAAAGGTCTCAGACTTGTGCTTCATCAAGTAGACATACCCATATCTACTCAAGTCATCAGTGAGAGTGAGAACATAACGATATCCTCCGCGAGCCTCAACGCTCATTGGACCGCACACATCAGTATGTATGATTTCCAACAAGTTGGTTGCTTGCTCCATTGTTTCGGAGAATGGAGTCTTGGTCATCTTGACCATGAGGCATGGCTCGCATGTGTCAAACGATTCATAATCTAGAGACTCTAAAAGTCCATCAGCATGGAGCTTCTTCATGCGCTTGACACCAATGTGACCAAGGCGGCGATTACCACAAGTATGTGGGACTATCGTTATCAACTTTACATCTTTTGGTATTCACACTATGAATATGTGTAACATTACGCCGAGATTCATTAAGAATAAACCATTGACCATCGTGGCATGACCATAAAACATATCTCTCATATAAATAGAACAACCATTATTCTCGGTTTAAATGAGTAGCCATCTCGTATCAAACGAGATCCGAGATACAATGTTCATGCTCAAACTTTGCACTAAATAACAATTATTGAGGTTTAAAACTAATCCCGTAGGTAAATGTAGAGGTAGCGTGCGACGGCGATCACATCGACCTTGGAACCATTCCCGACGCCAAGATCGTCACCTCGTCCTTCGCTAGTCTCCGCTTATTCCGCAGCTCCCGCTGTGAGTTACAAATATAAGCAACGACACCGTATCGAGATACCGGGAGTTACTACGAGTCTTGGTAAGGTACACATCAATTACATGTATATCACATATACCTTTAGTGTTGCCGGCCTTCTTGTCTCGCTAAGTATTTGGGGCGCTTCCGCTTCGAGGACCTTTCCTTTGCAATAAAAGCACTCAGGTCTCGTGCTTGGGTCCATTCTTTGACTTCTTCCGGCAACTTGCTTACGGGCGCGGCAACATCCTTGCCGTCCTTCTTGAAGTTCTTCTTACCCTTGCCCTTCTTGAACTTGGTGGTTTTATTGACCATCAACACTTGATGTTCTTTCTTGATTTCTACCTCTGCTGACTTCACATTGAAAATACTTCAGAATAGTTTTCACCATCCCCGCATATTGTAGTTCATCACAAAGCTCTTGTAGCTCGGTGGGAGCGATCAAGGATTCTGTCAATGACCGCCTCGTCAAGGAGGTTAATGTCCAGTGGGACAAAGCGGTTGTGCAACCCAGACATTTTGAGTATGTGCTCACCGACGTAACTATTTTCCTCCATCTTACAAGCAGAGAACTTGTCGGAGACTTCATATCTCTTGACCCGGCATGAGCTTGGAAAACCATTTTCAGCTCCTCGAACATCTCATATGCTCCATGTTGCTTAAAACGCTTTTGGAGCCCGGTTCTAGGTCAGAAGCATGCCGCATCGAACGAGGGAGTAATCATCAACACGTGATCGCCAAGCGCTCATAACGCCTTGGTTCTCTCGATGGGTGCTTCACCTAGCGGTCCTTCTAGGACATATGCTTTCTTGGCAGCTATGAGGATGATCTCGGGTTCCGGACCCGATCAGTATAGTTCTTGCCATCATCTTTCAACTTGGTTTTTCTAGGAACACGTTGAAGTTCATGTTGACATGAGCGTTGGCCATTTGATCTACAAGACATATTTTGCAAAGATTTTAGACTAAGTTCATGATAATTAAGTTCATCTAATCATATTATTTAATGAACTCCCACTCAGATTAGACATCCCTCTAGTCATCTAAGTGTTACATGATCCGAGTCGACTAGGCCGTGTCCGATCATCACATGAGGTGGACTAGTCATCATCGGTGAACATCTCCATGTTGATCGTATCTTCCATACGACTCATGTTCGACCTTTCGGTCTCTGTGTTCTGAGGCCATGTCTGTACATGCTAGGCTCGTCAAGTTAACCCTAAGTGTTTTTGCATGTGTAAAACTGTCTTACACCCGTTGTATATGAACGTAAGAATCTATCACACCCGATCATCACGTGGTGCTTCGAAACGACGAACTTTAGCAATGGCGCACAGTTAGGGGAGAACACTTTCTTGAAATTATTATAAGGGATCATCTTATTTACTACCGTCGTTCTAAGTAAACAAGATGCATAAACATAATAAACATCACATGCAATTATATAGTAGTGACATGATATGGCCAATATCATATAGCTCCTTTGATCTCCATCTTCGGCTCCATGATCATCTTAAATCCGCATGACACCATGATCTCCATCATCATGATCTCCATCATCGTGTCTCCATGAAGTTGCTCGCCAACTATTACTTCTACTACTATGGCTAACGTTTTAGCAATAAAGTAAAGTAATTACATGGCGTTAAATCATTGACACGCAGGTCATACAATAATTAAGACAACTCCTATGGCTCCTGCCGGTTGTCATACTCATCGACATGCAAGTCGTGATTCCTATTACAAGAACATGATCTCATACATCACAATATATCATTCATCATTCATCACAACTTTTGGCCATATCACATCGCAAGGCAATTGCTGCAAAAACAAGTTAGACGTTCTCTAATTTTGTTGCATCTTTTACGTGGCTGCAATAGGGTTCTAGCAAGAACGTTTTCTTACCTACGAAAAAGCCACAACGTGATTTGTCAACTTCTATTTACGCTTCATAAGGACCCTTTTCATCGAATGCGCTCCAACTAAAGTGGGAGAGACAGACACCCGCTAGCCACCTTATGCAACTAGTGCATGTCAGTCGGTGGAACCTGTCTCACGTAAGCGTACGTGTAAGGTCGGTCTGGGCCGCTTCATCCCACAATACCGCTGAAGCAAAATAAGACTAGTAGCGGCAAGAAAGTTGACAACATCTACGCCTAAAACAAATTTGTGTTCTACTCGTGCAATAGAGAACTACGCATAGACCTAGCTCATGATGCCACTCTTGGGGAACGTTGAATACAATAAAAAAATCCTACGTTCACCAAGATCAATCTATGAGTTCATCCAGCAACAAGAGAGGGGAGTGCATCTACATACCCTTGTAGATCGCGAGCGGAAGCGTTCAAGAGAACGGGGTTGAGGGAGTCGTACGCGTCGTGATCCAAATCACCGATGACCAAGTGCCAAACGGACAGCACCTCCGCGTTCAACACACGTACGGAGCGTTCAACACATGTACGGAGCGGATGAGGTCTCCCGCACCTTGATCCAGCAAGGAGGAGGGAGAGGTTGATGAAGATCCAAAGAAGACGACGGCGTGGTGGTGGATGCAAGCGAGTTCCCAAGAGCCACGAGCCTGCGAGAGGAGAGGTGTAGCGAGGGAGAGGAGGCGCCAAGACTTGAGTGCGGCCGCCTCCTCCCCCTCCTTATATAGGCCCCGGGAGCGCCGCCCTAGAGATGGGATCTCTAGGGGGGCGGCGGCCAAGGGGGGTGGAGTGCCCCCCAAGGCAAGTGGAGGCGCCCCTCCCCTAGGGTTCCCAACCCTAGGCGCAGAGGGGGGGGGGGCAGGGGGGCGCACCAGCCCTCCAGGGGCTGGTCCCCTCCCTACTTCAGCCCACGGGGCCCTCCGGGATAGGTGGCCCCACCAGGTGGACCCCCGGGACCCTTCCGGTGGTCCCGGTACAATACCGGTGACCCCCGAAACTCTCCCGATGGCCGAAACTGGACTTCATATATATTATTCTTTACCTCCATACCATTCCAGAACTCCTCGTGACGTCCGGGATCTCATCCGGGACTCTGAACAACTTTCGGTTTGCTGCATACGCATATCTCTACAACCTTAGCGTCACCGAACCTTAAGTGTGTAGACCCTACGGGTTCGGGAGACACGTAGACATGACCAAGACGGCTCTCCGGTCAATAACCAACAGCGGGATTTGGATATCCATGTTGGCTCCCACATGCTCCTCGATGATCTCATCGGATGAACCACGATGTCGAGGATTCAATCAACCCCGTATACTATTCCCTTTGTCAATCGGTACGTTACTTGCCCGAGACTCGATCGTCGGTATCCCAGTACCTCGTTCAGTCTCGTTATCGGCAACTCACTTTACTGCATCAGTAATGCATGATCCGTGACGGACACTTGGTCACTTTGAGCTCATTATGATGATGCATTACCGAGTGGGCCCGAGATACCTCTCCATCATACGGAGTGACAAATCCCGATCTCGGTCGCGTCAACCCAACAAACACTTTCGGAGATACCAGTAGTGCACCTTTATAGTCACCCGATTCGTTGTGGACGTTTGGTACACCCAAAGCACTCCTACGGTATCCGGGAGTTACACGATCTCATGGTCTAAGGAAAAGATACTTGACATTGGAAAAGCTCTAGCAAAACGAACTACACGATCTTGTGCTATGCTTAGGATTGGGTCTTATCCATCATATCATTCTCCTAATGATGTGATCCCGTTATCAACGACATCTAGTGTCCATAGTCAGGAAACCATGACTATCTGTTGATCAACGAGCTAGTCAACTAGAGGCTTACTAGGGACATATTATGGTCTATGTATTCACACGTGTATTATGATTTCCGGATAATACAATTATAGCATGAATAAAGACAATTATCATGAAGAAGGAAATATAATAATAATCCTTTTATTATTGCCTCTAGGGCATATTTCCAACAAAACTAAATGTTGATGTTTCCTTTGATCATGATCTACTTAGGAGCACGACATTGGCTATCCTCAGATATGACAAAGGAAGGTTCATTGTTGGCAGAAATTGAAGAATTGATTGGTGTGTTGATGTATTAACAGCAGAAACACTAGCTCTAAGGTTTGGCTTAATCCTTGCATAGAAGGCGGGTTGCAATCACCTTATTGTCAACTCTGGTAATATGGAAGTGATTGACACAATGAAAAATGGAGGACAATTAGCGGGTGTGGCAGCGGTAGTGTTCGACGATTGCTATTTTATGGCATGTGATTTTTCTGTTACTAGGTTTGAACATTGTAATAGGGAAGCAAATAAGGTTGCTCATGAACTTGCTAGACTAGCGAAATTTTCCGAGACTAGGGATTGGTGTGAGGAGCCTATGGAGGATGATGATGTAGCTCTTATTTCCAATTAATAAAGTGTGATGTTTATTTTAAAAAAGAAACTCTAATCCTCCTTTTTTTGTCTCAAAAGAAAAAAAACTAGATGTTTTTTTGCGGGAAAAAGTGAATTTTATTCCTTAATAATGGAATTACAGTCTGTTGATACAATCTGAGCTACATTGGCACTCGGCGCAACCAACAATCAATGCTACCACCAGAATGACCAACATTAACTAGACTATGAGCAACTCTATTTCTTTCTAGAATAACTCTATTTTAATGACGCTTAATTTTCAATGAAGTAAACTGGCCATAGGAATTGGTTGTAATACATTTCTATAGAATATGATTGTATGAACATGAATATTTGAAGCAATGATATATTGCATATGTTTGATCACATCATAGGTGCACTAAGTTACCGGTATGGAGTTCGGAAAAAAATAGAAGCATGCGGAAAGAAAATCTCTACTATTAAAGAGGAGTTGATAGCGTCGCCTCCACTTTGTTTAAAAACTTCTCACTGTTTTTTTCTATCTCAACAATTTATCTAAACCGATTTTTAGCCCATTGATCTTCTCTCAATGTTTCTATTTCATTCCCGGTTTCCTTCCCTCAATCATTTCCAAACCATTCCCAATTTAGAATTTTCTTTTCTAATCCAACCATGATGACCCACAAGTATAGGGGATCAATCGTAGTCCTTTTGATAAGTAAGAGTGCCAAACCCAAGAAGGAATTGATAAGCGTTTTCAGCAAGGTAATCTCTATGAGTGTTGTAAAATAGTAGTAACAAATAGTTTGATATCAAGATAATTTGTAGCAAGTAACAAGTAACAATCTCACAAACTGCAACAAGGTGGTCCAATCCTTCTGTTGCAAAGAACAAGCCGGAAGTTCTTCTTATATTAAGCAAAGCGTTCTCGAGGACACATGGGAATTCTCATCGAGTCACGTTCATCATGCTTAGTTGGTTCGCGTTCACTACTTTGATTTTATATGTGGGTGGACCATTGCTAGGGTGTTGTTCTTACTTGAACAAACAACCCACTCATGATTACCCCCTCTCGCAAGCATCGGCAACTACGAAAGAAGAATTAACATAAATCTAACCATAACATGAAACATATCGATCTAAATCAGCCCCTTACGGAATAGCGCATAAACTAGGGTTTAAGCTTTTGTCATTCTCGCAACCCATCATCTACTTACTACTCCCCAATGCCTTCACCTAGGCCCAAACATGGTTAAGTGTCATGTAGTCGATGTTCACATGACTCCACTAGAGATAGAACAACATACATATCATCAAAATATTGAACGAATATCAACTTCACATGATTACTTATAACAAGACTCCTCTCATGTCCTCAAGAACAAACAGAACTTCTCACAAATAATATTCATGTTCATGGTTAGAGGAGAAGAATGTATGGTTAAGGATATGAACATATGATCTTCCACCAAATAAACTAACTAGCATCAACTACAGAATGTAATCAACACTAATAGCAACCCACAGGTACCAATCTGAGGTTTTGGGACACAGATTGAATATAAGAGATGAACCAGGGTTTGAGATGAGATGGTGTTGCTGAAGATGTTGATGGAGATGAGTCCTCCCTCGATGAGAGAAATGTTGGTGATTATGATGGCTTCGATTTCCCCCTCCTGGAGGGTAGTATCCCGGTGAAATCGCTGTGCTGGAGAGGGAAAGTGCTCCTGCCCAGGTTCCGCCTCGAGATGGTGGTGCTTCATCCAGAAAGTCTTCTTGTATTTTTTTTCTAGGGCGAATGGCCTCATATAGCAAAAGGAGGGCACCGAAGGGCATCTGTGGGCCCCACAAGGGGCAGGGCGCGCCCAAGGGGTAGGGCGCACCTTGATGCCTTGTGGGCCCATGGTGAGTCTTCTTCGGTACTTTTTCCTTCCAGTATTTTTATATATTTAAAAATAATTCTTGGTAAAAAGTTTAGGTCATTTGGAGCTCAGGAGAATAGCTATCTCTATTGTAGCTCTTTTAGGTCCAGAATTCCTGCTGCCAGCAATCTCCCTCTTCATATAAATCTGGCATATTAAGAGAGAAAAGGCACTGAAATTACATCATAAAGTGAAATTGAAGGAAATATGCCCTAGAGGAAATAATAAAGTTGTTATTTTATATTTCCTTATTCATTATAAATGTTTATTATTCATGCTAGAATTGTATTAACCGGAAACTTGATACATGTGTGAATACATAGACAAAACACCGTGTCCCTAGTATGCCTCTACTAGACTAGTTCGTTGATCAAACATGGTTAAGTTGCGTAGACAAGGACATGAGTTGTCATTTGATAAATGGGATCACATCATTAGTGGAATGATGTGATGGACAAGACCCATCCGATAGCTTAGCATAACGATCGTTCAGTTTTATTGCTACTGCTTTCTTCGTGTCAAATATATATTCCTCCGACTACGAGATTATGCAACTCCCGGACACCGGAGGAATGTCTTGTGTGCTATCAAACGTCACAATGTAACTGGGTGATTATAAAGATGCTCTACAGGTATCTCCGAAGGTGTTTGTTGGGTTGGCATAGATCGAGATTAGGATTTTCACTCCGAGTATCGGGGAGGTATCTCTCGGCCCTCTCGGTAATGCACATCACATGAAGCCTTGCAAGCAATGTGATTAATGAGTTAGTTACGGGATGATGCACTACAGAACGAGTAAAGAGACTTTCCGGTAACGAGATTGAACTAGGTATGAAGATACCAACAATCGAATCTCGGGCAAGTAACATACCGATGACAAAGGGAATAACATATGTTGACATTGCGGTTCGACCGATAAAGATCTTCGTATAATATGTGGGAACCAATATGAGCATCCAGGTTCCGCTATTGGTTTTTGACCGGAGAGGTGTCTCTGTCATGTCTACATAGTTCTCGAACCCGTAGGGTCTGCACGCGTTACGTTCGATGACGATATGTATTAAATGAGTTATGTGTTTTGGTGACCGAAGGTTGTTCGGAGTCCCGGATGAGATCACGGACATGACGAGGAGCCTCGAAATGGTCGAGAGGTAAAGATTGATATATTGGAAGGTTATATACGGACACTAGAATGGTTCCGGAAAGATTCAGGAATTTTTCGGAGTATCGGGAGGTTACCGGAACCCCCCGGGAAAGTTAATGGGCCTCATGAGCCATACTGGAGAGGAGGAGGCAGGCCACAAGAGGTGGCGCATGCCCCCCATGGCAGTCCGAATTGGACAAGGGGTGGGGGGCGCGGCCCCCCTTTCCTTCTCCCTCTCCCCCTCTTTCCCCTTTCCCCTCTCCGTTGGAAGGAAGGGGTGGAGCCGACTAGGACTAGGAGTCCTAGTGGGACTCCCCCCACTTGGCGTGCCCCTAGGGCCGGTCGGACTCCCCTCTCATCCTTTATATACGGGGGCAGGGGGACCCCAAAGACACATCAATCGTCTTAGTCGTGTACGGTGCCCCCCTCCACCGTTTACTCCTTCGGTCGTATCGTCGTAGTGCTCATGCGAAGCCCTACATGGATCACATCACCAACACCGTCATCACGCTGTCATGCTGACAGACCTCATCGACTCCTTCGTGCCTCTACTAGATCAATAGTCCGAGGGACGTTATCAAGCTGAACATGTGCTGAACTCGGAGGTGTCATACGTTCAGTACTTGATCAGTTGGTTCGAGAAGACGTTCGACTACAGCAACCGCGTTAAGTTAACGCTTCGGCTTTTGGTCTACGAGGGTATGTGGAAACACTCTCCCCCTCTCGTTGCTATGCATCTCCTAGATAGATCTTGCGTGAGCATAGGATTTTTTTTTTGAAATTGCATGCTATGTTTCCCAACAGTGGCATCCGAGCCACGTCTATGTGTAGATGATATGCACGAGTAGAACACAAAGAGTTGTGGGCGGTGATCGTCATACTGCTTACCACCAATGTCTTATTTTGATTTGGCAGTATTGTTGGATGAAGCGGCCCAAACCAACCTTACATGACCGCATTCATCAAACCGGTTGCACCGACAGACATGCAACTAGTTTTGCATAAAGGTGGCTGGCGGGTGTCTGTTTCTCCAACTTTAGTTGAACCGAATTTGACGGCCAGCCGGTCCTTGTGAAGGTTAAAATAGCAAACTTGATAAATCACCATTGTGGTTTTTGTGCCGTAGGTATGTACGGTTCATGCTAGAAGCCCGTAGCAGCCACGTAAAACTTGCAACAAACAAAGTAGAGGATGTCTAACTTGTTTTTGCAGGGCATGTTGTGATGTGATATGGTCACGACATGATGTGATGGAAAGATTGTTGTATGAGATGATCATGTTTTGTAAAAGCTATCGGCAACTGGCAGGAGCCATATGGTTGTCGCTTATTGTATTAAATATAACCGCTATGTAATTGCTTTACTTTATCACTAAGCGGTAGCGATATACGTAGAAGAAATGGTTGGCGAGACAACCACGACGATACGATGGAGATCAAGGTGTCAAGCCATTGACGATGGAGATCATGACGTTGCTTCGATGATGGAGATCAAAAGCACAAGATGATGGCCATATCATGTCACATATTTTGATTGCATGTGATGTTTATCTTTTATGCATCTTATTTTGCTTAGTACGGCGGTAGCATTATAAGATGATCCCTCACTAAAATTTCAAGGTATAAGTGTTCTCCCCGAGTATGCACCGTTGCGAAAGTTCTTCGTGCTGAGACACCATGTGATGATTGGGTGTGATAGGCTCTACGTTCCAAATACAATGGGTGCAAGCCAGTTTTGCAAACGCACAATACTCGGGTTAAACTTGACGAGCCTAGCATATACAGATGTGGCCTCGGAACACTGGAGACCGAAAGGTCGAATGTGAATCATATAGTAGATATGATCAACATAGTGATGTTTACCATTGAAGACTACTCCATCTCACGTGATGATCGGACATGGTTTAGTTGATTTGGATCACGTATCATTTAGATGACTAGAGGGATGTCTATCTAAGTGGGAGTTCTTAAGTAATATGATTAATTTAACTTAATTTATCATGAACTTGGTCCTGGTAGTTTTTTGCATATTTATGTGTAGATCAGTGGCCCGTGCTACCGTTCCTTTGAATTTTAATGCGTTCCTAGAGAAAGCTAAGTTGAAAGATGATGGTAGCAACTACACAGACTGGGTCCGTAACTTGAGGATTATCCTCATTGCTGCATAGAAGAATTATGTCCTTGATGCACAGCTAGGTGTACCACCTGCCCCAGCAACTTCAGACATTGTGAATGCCTGGCAGTTGCGTGTTGATGACTACTCGTTAGTTCAATGTGTCATGCTTTACGGCTTAGAATCAGGACTTCAAAGACGTTTTGAACGTCATGGACCATATGAGATGTTATAGGAGTTGAAGTTGATATTTCAAGAAAATGCCCGAGTTGAGAGATATGAAGTCTCCAACAAGTTCTATAGTTGCAAGATGGAGGAGAATAGTTCTATTAGTGAGCACATACTCAGAATGTCTGGGTACCATAATCACTTAACTCGGTTGGGAGTTAATCTTCCAATGATTGTGTCATTGACAGAGTTCTTCAATCACTGCCACCAAGCTACAAAGGCTTCATGATGAACTACAATATGCAAGGTATGGAAAAGACTATTCCCGAGCTCTTCGCGATGCTAAAGCCCGCGGAGGTAGAAATAAAAAAGGAGCATCAAGTGTTGATGGTTAACAAGACCACTAGTTTCAAGAAGAAGGGCAAGGGTAAAAAGAAGGGGAACTTCAAGAAGAATGACAAGCAAGTTGTCACTCCCGGAAAGAAACCTAAAAATGGACCCAAGCCTTATTGAGTGCTTCTACTGCAAAGGGACAGGTCACTGGAAGAGGAATTCCCCCAAGTATTTGGCGGATAAGAAGGATGGCAAAGTGAGCAAAGGTATATTTGATATACATGTTATTGATGTGTACCTTACTAATTCTCCTAGTAGTGCTTGGGTATTTGATACCGGTTCGGTTGCTCATATTTGTAACTCGAAGTAGGGACTACGGATTAAATGAAGATTGGCTAAGGACGAGGTGATAATGCGCGTCGGAAATGATTCCAAGGTTGATGTGATCGCCGTCGACACGCTACCTCTACATCTACCTTCGGGATTAGTTTTAGACCTAAATAATTTTTATTTGGTGCCAGCGTTGAGCATGAACATTATATCTGGATCTTTTTTAGTGTGAGACGGTTATTCATTTAAATCAGAGAATAATGGTTGTTCTATTTATAAGAGTTATATCTTTTATGGTCATGCACCCTTGAAGAGTGGTCTATTCACTACAAAAAAAGACACATCCGTGACATTTTGGGCCGAACGAATTTTTTTCCTGTCATACATATGACACTTCTATGACGATAATTGTGACAGAACCCGGTATCATCATAGATGTGGTGGGATCCTACTTCTATGACAAAAAATCATGACAGAAAATGGGCTTTTCGTCCTGGGCGAGCCGGAGACGCAGCTGCATGACATTATTTGGGCCGTCCATGACGGAAAAACCATGGTAGAAGCGAGGGGAGGAAAAATTCGGGAGTTCGATTCACGGTGGGAGGTCGGGGCTGAGCGATCGCGCTTTTCTCGTACATGTGCGGCGTTGGCTCTAATCGAACCCGAGCGGGCGTTGGGCTCTAATCAACCCGAAGCGGGCGTTGGGCTCTAATCGAACCCGAGCAATTGCACTACAGAGCTCGCGTTCTCGAACCCAAGCGATCGATCGATGGTCGTTAATCGAACCCGATTGAGCGATTCGCCGCTCTCGCCGCTAATCAAGCCGATCAATGCTGCCTCTAGGATGAACAGTGAGTGTTGCGGGAGGGGGTTGGATGAACAGCGAGCGGTGGCGTTACCTCTGGATGAACAAGACCCCATGGTGTGGAGGGCTGGATGAGCGAGAGATGATGGAGGGTGGCCGTGGAGGGTGGTTGAACAGGACCCGTGGTGTGGAGGTTGGATGAGCAGTGAGACGGTGGAGGGTGCCCGTGGAGGGTGGTTGAGCAAGAGCTGATGGAGTAGCGCGCGGTGGAGGCTGGATGAATAGGAGACCATGGAGGCTGGAGGAGGTCGATGGTAGCTGGTGGAGGCTGGAGGAGGTCGACGGTGGAGATGAACAGTATCCCGTGGAGTCCCGTTTTGCGGTACGCCACACCCCTCCGATGAATAGGACCCCCGTTTCGACCGTAGTGCTCCAACACAAGTCCGTTTCGTCCGTTTTGCGGTGTGCCACACCCCTCCCGATCAACAGGACCCCCGTTTCGACCGTAGGAGGTCCGTTTCCTCCATTTTGAGGTACGCCACACCCCTCCCGATCAATAGGACCCCCATTTCGACCGTAGGAGGTCCGTTTCATCCGTTTTGCGGTATGCCACACCCCTCCCGATCAACAGGACCCCCGCTTCGACCGTAGGAGGTCCGTTTCCTCCGTTTTGTGGTACGCCACACCCCTCCCGATCAACAGGACCCCGTTCCGAACATAGGAGGTCCGTTTCCTCCGTTCTGCGATACGCCATGCCTCGTTTCCATCGCATGTTCCGTCCAAGCCCTCCTGATGAACACGACCACGCATTCCGTTCCGACCCAGCCGGTTGGCTCCCACGCGTTCCGTTGCCTCCCGATGAACACGATGCATTCCGTTGCCTCCCCATGAACATGACGCATTTCGTTGCCTCCCCACGAACACGAGCCCTCGCCGTACGTATGCGCGAGTAGGCGTTCAAGACCCCCCCGTATGTACACATACGTGGCCGTATTTTCTTTCTTGCACCCTGGCCGCTGTACGTACGTGTACATGCTACGTGTGCGCCTCTACTACGACATGTGCGCGCCTCTACTATGACACGTGCGCGCCTCTACATCGACCAGTATGTACGTACACATTCGCGACCAGGATGACAATGCTATGTACGCTTCGACCAGGTGGGTCCCGATCCGCCGCACTTCCTTGCCTGCAAAGATGTAGCCGGTGGGTCCCAGCAATCGAAGCGAATCGTTTTGTTTTTTTGCCCAGACGCACTTCCTTGCGTGCGAAGGTGTAGCTGCTGGGTCCCAGCAGTCAGGGGGTGACTCGTTTTTTTGCCCGGACGCACTTCCTTGCATGTGAAGGTGTAGCTGGTGGGTCCCAGCAGTCGGCGGGGGAATTGTTTTTTCGGACGCACTTCCTTGCGCGCAAAGATGTAGCTGGTGGGTCCCAGCAGTCAGGGGGGCGAATCGTTTTTTCCTGGACGCACTTCCTTGTGTGCGAAGATGTAGCTCGTGGGTCCTAGCAGTCAGGGGGCGAATCATTTTTTTCACGAAATACGGTGGCCCGTCCGGTGGGTCCCATTGTCGTGGAGGAATAATTATTTTGCGCATAATAAGGAGGCGCCGTTGCGGCTGCCGTGGACCCACTATCGGCCTCTCCACGTCTGATCCACGTCCGATGGAAGTCGTTCCTTGACCACGTTGACCATCTTTGCCGAGAGCACCACGGCGGTGGACGACGGCGAGGCCTAGGAAGGGGCGACGGAGCCGGGAAGATCTGACGATGAATGCACACGCAGAGAGGAGTACG
The DNA here is from genome assembly GCA_021437245.1 of Aegilops speltoides. Taxonomy (NCBI): domain Eukaryota; kingdom Viridiplantae; phylum Streptophyta; class Magnoliopsida; order Poales; family Poaceae; genus Aegilops; species Aegilops speltoides. The sequence goes on along the minus strand of CM038142.1, from coordinate 248,377,351 downwards.
AGGTTCATTGGTTCGCCGCTACGCCATCGCCGCAGAATAACGGGGGTGTGGGTGAGTGGAGGGATGGCACGGCCAGCGGTGGGAGTAGTAGGGGCGGTGAGGCCTCCGTGGCAAAGACAACCCGCACGGGAGGCGGGAGCAAAGGCGGCTGGCCGTGCTGCTTTGGCGGCGGAGCAAGAAGACCAGAGGTTGAAAAAGCACGACGGCCGTTGGATGGACATCGTACGGTCACTACAGCTAGAATCGTTTATATTGACTATGTTGACAAAGCCCTTGGTACGTCAACTTAGTAGGCCCACAGGTCAGCTTTCGAAACGGTGCACCCCAGATGTCAAGGGGAGGAATCATTTTTTGGGTGGGTGAAGCTAGAATATCCGAGATTGAAGAAGAAGCACGGCATCCGTTGGATGGACATCCAACGACCACTGCTGCTAGAACCGTGTGTTGACTATAAGTTGACAAAGCCTTGCATACGCGTCAACTCTGTTTTTTTAGGGGACGCGTCAACTTAGTAAGGCCAGAAGTGTGTGGCAGAGAACTTATAGCCCATTTGAGATTTGTAAGAATGTGTAGCCCATTTTTGAATTCTAATTGAATTTACTACAGCCCATTTACAGTTTGTTAAAAGTACAACCCATTTAAACCAACCGTTCAAAACAGAATTCAATAAAATTTCCCACATTTTGATGGGATCCGAATATTTTTATCCCGAAATTTCTAGTCAGATTAAATACAATTTCAATATAAATTTATATTACGTAAAAATCCAACAAAACATCGCGCTCGCAACAATTAATGAAATTAAAATTTTCAATATCCAAAAATAATATTTTATAAACTAATCACTGTTTGGTGCATTTTTTTATAGTTACTACCCAGTTTTTATAATTACATCCCATTTATTATTTCTTAAAGCCCATTTTCTTGTTAAGCCTAATGCATCCCTCCTAGGAAAGATTTGCAGCCCAGTGAGCGGAGAATAACAACTTGACCTTGCACGGTATTCCTAAAAAAAGTATAGCTGGGCTAGCCATTTTCAACTTGAAAAAAATTAATATCTGGGCTGGATATCTGGCCTGGGCTAGAAGGGCCACAGCCCGCCAAGTTAATACTTGCAGCGATGTTTTCGTTGTTGTTCAGAGGAGAAAAATTAATATTTGGGTTAAACATCAAAAAACTCTGCAGTGCTCACACCTAAAAAACGCAAATACTGCTCGAGTTGCTTGGTCCGAGCTGTTGGCCGCTTCTTGTGCAATTCTCTCGTTTATTGACTACTCCCTCCTTTCTGGTTTATAATGCTCAATTCAAAAATCTCACCAATCAAGGTAGATGGCGAGTGGTGGAATACTTTTTGTAGTTTTGCAAAAGCACCTAATTAATGCTCTTGTTATCCTCAGAAATTTATGTTTATCAATGCATTAATTGCAATGCATGCATGCATAAAGTACATGCATTGGTCAATTTTCTCTAAATACTTGCATGCAATGATTTAATGCACCTTGGAATCTGAACGTGTGATGGAAAACAATCAAATTGAGCCTTGTAAAATGGAAAAACTAAAATTTTGAGATAAGTCCTATAAACCAGAAAGGAGGGAGTACATACGTTGACAATGGTGTGGGACCATGATGTCAGGAAACCAGGAGGAAGCAAAATAAATTATAGTTATATATATATATACATATATATATATATATATATATATAAATATAATAAGGAGGCACTTGCGTACGTGAGGCTATGGACCTGGTGGGTCCCCATTGTCATCCTCTCCAAGTAAAGTCATCTCCTCGCGTCTTGTGCGCTTCCGCCTCAAAGCTTGATCGGTGCGGCCGCCCGCTTCCGGTGCAAAGCGATTGCTCCGCCTTCAAACGACACAAGTGCCATCCATTTGTTCATTTGCCGCACACATTAATGATACGCGGTTGCCGAGGCGGCTACTCCGGCGCCACACGTCCGTCCCTCCGCCCGCCCACCATTGCTATATAAACTGCTGCGCCGACCATAGCCGCAGTCATCCGCATCCGTTCCCTTTCTCCTGTCCACACCACTACTGCCCACCATGGCTTCCTCGCGCTCCAGCGCTCTTTGGTACGAGCAGTCGACTTACCACAAGGAGATGGCAGCTATTGCTGCCGACCGGCTGGCCATCAAGCAGCCGGAGGACGACGACGTCCCAATGAAGAACATGGTAGTCGACATCCGGCGCCAACCCGCTCCTCCGGGCCATCCTCGCCGGTGCATTGCACCATGACCATTGGCGAGGCCCGTGCCCAATATATGGATAGGATGAGGCAGATGCGTGAGGAGCAGTTCCGGGAGGCGCAGGCCGACGCCGCCTACAACCACCATCTCCTCCAGAGCAAAGCGGCGGCGGAGGAGCGATCACCGCGAGCGGGCGAGCAAGAGGCGCTGCTCGACTCGTACCGCTCCGCCCGCAAGGGCCGCCTCGAGCGCTGGCGGTACCGCATGCGGGTGGCGGAGGCTGCGGCCGCCTACAAAGAGGCTAGAAAAGAGGGCGATGAAGCGGGCGAGACGCTGTTTGGCGAGACCGAGGACGAGGCAGAGGACAATGCCGGCTCCGACGAGTCCCCGCTCCGCTAGCGTTGATGAGGCTCTGCTCCGCCGAGGCCCCGCGGCGCCAACAACGAGGCAGAGGACACCGCCGGCTCCGCCCAGGCCATGCGGCGCCAACAACAAGGACACCGCTGTCTCCACCGAGGCCCCGCCCCGCCAACAACAAGGCAGAGGACATCGCCGGCTCAGCCGAGGCCCCACCCTGCCGGCAACGTGGGGAGGATTTCCACCGCTCCGCTGAGGCGCCGCCCGCCGGCAATGAGACAGAGGACATCGCCGGCTCCGCCGAGGCCCCGCCCCACTGCCAACGAGGCCGCGCCACACAGAAAACGAGGAAGAGTAGAACACGGTAGGTCGCCGCCGCTCGGGTCCAAGTAAGGCCACCGCTGCTACCCTCCGGTTGAAGCCAAGCTAGGCGGGTTGACCATTGACGGCCGGTTAGCTTCTTGGCGGCGACGTGGAGTCGGAGAGCTGCATTGGAGAAGAACGTTGCTTCTACTTAACTACTGGTGTAGTTGGCTGACTGACACGTGGGCCCAACAGGCCACATGTCGATTCACGCATCGCACTGCAGCTAAGTCATCAAGCTTCTGCTCGCCTCGGCCGGGACACAGTGGGTAGCCGATTAATTAATTATACCTCCAGCGCACCCCTTTTTAGTTGAAGAATGTATGAAATGTAATGTAATCCGACATGTTTATATGAAATCCGACCGTGTATGAATGAATTTATTTCAATTAGTTCGAATTCCTGTATCACTCGCATTGGATGAACATGCAAAACAATACGTACTAACATTATTCCCAGGGTGATCACCTTGTTTGCAGCAGTTTCTCATGTACTCCCTCCGGTCCTTTCTGTCTGCATACAAGTTTTGTCTGCAGTCAAAGTATCTCTACTTTGACCAATCTTATACAAAAAAGTATGCACTTTCACAATGTGCGAAGTAAAAAGGAAGAGAAGGAGTACAAAGAGTTTGAGCAGCTTTTTAGCGTTTCTGTACATTGCAACACAGGCCTGGCAATTCATAGAGAACATTCAAAACAATTGATGATTATGCATCTTAGCGACTAACATGTCAGAGGCAATATTTACTTCACAACTAAAGAATATAGAAAAAATTGATCGACGCTGCTGACAGCAAAGGGCGTCCCATTTGAAAATATCAAACGCATATCTTGCTAAAATCAGTGAGCAAAATTTGACAAGGTTGTCCCATTCCAAAATATCAAATGCCTACGATTGTGGAATGGGTAGGGTTTGCCATCAGTTCGGACATTGACATGGCACCTCATGTTAAATAAACCAGCCGTTCTTTTTGTGCAGTTCCACCAAAATCAACCAAATTCGCGCGTAGCTTGTATGATTTCGCCCTTATATGTTGCAACGCCTTGAACTTATGGGCACCTCCTTTCTTGTGGTGGAAATGAATGATCCGATGTATTCATGAACATTTTGTGCACTTCCCATTGAAATCAAGCTGAGCACCCCTGTTTGCACAAATACAAAAAAGTGATTAGTATAAAGCAAACTGTACTATGAATTGACAGTTTCAACGGGCACATACATGGACCATGTAGAGCACACTTTTAGAAAAATGGAACTCACCGAAAGAATCCTAGAACAACATTGTACTCAAGATCACAAAAAAAAATGGAGATTTGTCACCCTTCCGAGCTGAAGTTAGTTTGGTCTTGTGGGGAGTAATGTAACCATCCTTCAACTGCTCCTTCTGATGAGAAGATAGACAGGGCTTCTTCATCCTGGCATAATCGGAACTATCACTTCACGTACTCCATATTCTTCTTCAGAGGAAGATGATCCTGTTGTGCAAAGACAAGAGGACTACTAAATGCTAGCATCCCTGTTTGCTCGAAAAAAGGAAAGGAAATATTTAAAACAACACAAATGAAGCACTTCTCAAGGACAATAGCACTTTTTCATGACAGTGTCTAAACAGTAGCACAACACCAATAGAGATGACGAAGCTCAATCATATGGATGAAATCAGTGGGCGAGTACCAACCTTTGTCAGGAGGCTGATTGTGTAGAGCATACAGATGAAGCACTTCTCCGGAACCACCTGTTGCTATCTACGGGGGTGGCCATGCTTACTATATACTCCTCGATTAGTTTAATATTTCCAACATTTTCTTGTGCAGTTCCACTAAAATATATGGTATCTTCAAAGAAGATCCCTGTTTGCACAAGTAGGGATAATTACGCATGGCATCAAATCAGTGGCAAAACAATTGCTCGTTCCAGCCATAGCAATAGATTAAGATGCAAAACTATATCATTACTTGTGTCATCACAGTTCGAAGGCTTCATTACAAAGACCGGAGTTGATTTTTGTTTTTCTTCCGCTTGTTCTTCCCCTTCATCACTTGGTTCAATAACAGACAAACTTCGCCTTCAATGTAATATTTGGCATGTCAATTAGGGAGACAAGTATAGTACTAAACTCAATTTTCTGATGAAAGTGGCAAAATACAGGCCAGCAGTCGTGAAATATCCTTATCTTACCTCAATGGGATATTACGGTGCACATACAGATTGGAAGTCTTGTCTCCATTTGTGCAGTTCACTAAAATCAAGCAACATTATCGTCCAAGTAGCACAACATATGAAAGCACACTGCAGAATCATGTGAAAGAAGGCTAGTACTGACCTCATGATGCGGAATTCAAACAACTCACAAGAAGAAGATCTGAACCAAATTCGCCTTAACGGATGGGAAATAAGATCTCCTGTTGTGCAGTTCCACTAAGATCAAGCAATCAAGCAACATTGTCAGTGCGACATTTTGGTTGAACTGCAAAAAACACTCTTAAAACAAAAGTGTTTTGTGCAGTGCAACAAAAGGTCACAATGGCAACGAGGTGAAGTAGATAACCCTGTTTACACAGAGGTGCAAAGGAAACAATTAGTGGTCAATAACAGTGGATGACATGAAGCCAACAAAAGAAGCATCTACCTTATCTAAATGGGAAAGAAAGCAAGACAGTAGCATTTCTCAAACGGTGGCATTGATTAATATTAACATAGAGATTATATTAACAATAAAATCCGTTAAACATGTAATTTGCTTTTAACTGTGGCATTGTATTAATTTTCAAGTGGCATTATTAGAGGGTGTTTGTTTACGGGGACATTTTGGTGTAGGGACTAAAAAAACTCCATGTCAGTCACATCTAAACCAAATAGGAGGGACTTTTAGGGACTAAAAGTGGGCATTTGGGACTAAAGAAAGAAGACCCCGAGGGAGTCTTTTTGGGACTTTTTCCAACAGTTGCCCCTGCCAGGCATCGCACCTTGTTTCTATTAGTTCATTACTAGGGGTAACATGGTGTTTTAGCATGTCTTTTAATAACCTCTAGTCCATGTTTAGTCACTAGAACCAAGTAGGTAGGGACTAGGGAGTTTTTAACCAAACAGGGCCTTAGATTAACAACAACTAATGAGTTGCACGGGACAGTGTACGCACCAGCACCATGTGCATCTACCGATGTACTGTGGTCATGCATAGTCTGTTGCAACAAAGAACAAACAACCAAGGAGCATATTTGTGTTGGTCCTAGTTTTGTTATCTTTAGACACCTTTCCTTATGTGAGCGCAGCAAATCTAGTCCTGCTCAAACTCTATAGCCTTGTCCCTTCCTTTCCTTTTTGAACTAGTACTTTTCCCCCTTCCTTTCCTCTTTGAACCACGTCATAGATTTATGCGATACAACTTTCCCCACTACTTTCCCCCATTCCTTTCCTCTTTAAACCACGTCCTAGATTCATGCTATACAACTTTCCCCCTTCATTTCCTCTTTGAACCACATCCTAGATTCATGCTATATACAACTTTTCGCACTCCTTTCCCCCACTCCTTTCCTCTTTGAACCACGTCCTAGATTCATGGTATACATGTAGCTAGAGCAATGCATGTGGAGTAAGTAAAATATACCTTAAGGTTCTTGGGGCGTGGTTCGGTGGGCGACGGGACGGCAGCAAAGAAGAAGGGGTCGGAGGCCCTCCCGCGCCGCCGCTGGGTGGAAAGTGAACAGCTGCGCCGGTAGTGGATTCCCTCCCTCGCTGACGGTGACAGCGTTAAGCCTCCTTCCCTTCCCGGTGGACGGATCCTACCGGCTCTTTGAGCAGCAGTGAGGGGAGAGAGAGGCCAACGAAGTCTTGTTTAGATCTGGAGACGGAGAGAGTGTGAAGAGAGCAACTACTAGCTACGAGGCTCCAGCCGGAGAGGGCGAGAGAGTGTGAAGAGAGCAACTACAAGCGCTGAGGCTCCAGCGTGTATATATATACTAGAGAGAGAGTGTGAAGCGTGCAAACCCTAGAAAACATTTTGACCAGTCAAAGAATCCTCCTGGCAAAAATTATGCTCATGTGTAGTTATCGAACCCGAGGCCTCAAGTTTGATGAGCGAACAGGCTAACCAGCTACACAACCCTCCCGTTATGTTCAACGAGAGGAAAATAACCTTTTATACATTCATGCATTCGTGTGACAAGAATGCCATGTTTTTTGTGTGTGTGTGGGAGTCATTGTGATTTCAATCATAATCGTGTCTTGTGGCTTTGGTGGTAAGACTATCCACAGTGGTGCAGAAAAAATGCAGCCTTAGTCACCTTACCTCTCTCCACATAGTACGTTGGGTCCCACCAGTCAGAGGGTGAAACAAACAAATTAATAAGAAAAATTAAAAGCGCCAAGTGATGTATCTTACCTCACACATCTCGCTACTGCTCGGGAACACTGTCCAATTGATCCCTTTGTTCGCTCACGTACTATTTTAAGTGAATCCTTATTATAACATGCACACAATTTTTGGGCACTTGTATTCGACTTAAGTAAGTGTGCCACCGTATCTCGTATACTTACTACTCCCTCTGTCTAGGTGTAATAAGTCACGTTAGAAGGTGCAACGGGACCAAGGTGCGTGCGTGTGCGTGTGTGTGTTTAACAGCATGTGTGTGTTAAGAGTGCGACAGATCGACCTACTCCTACAGAGAGATGGTGTGTAGTGTACGATTTTAGCCGGGAGAGTCGGTGCATCCTCTCGTTTATGGGCGTGTCCGGTAGGGACATGCGGACAGCTGCCACGCCAGCTCCTGACCAGCCTGGCCGACACAAAGCCCCTCCATCGCCCTCGCGCGCTTCCTGCCCGAAACCGTCAGCGCCGCTCCAAAGAATCGGTGCCGCATTCATGCTCGGGGAGAGCGGACGCGACCTCTCACTGGCGCAAGAGTGATGGTTGCTTCGTCCGTCCAACTTACTGCTGGGTCTATGTGATTTGACGGCTCATTGGTCTTTATTACTGAGGTGGTAGGACTGCTGGATGTCCCACGCTTTCGCGAAAGGAGGTAGTAGATTACAATTTTCTCCATTCTTACAAATGGAGGAGTGTAAGAGCAAGGAAAACACGCAGCCCAAGTGATTACATGGCCCACCTCACACTATCACCGTATGACACCTAATTCTTTACATAGTACTCCTCCGTTCCTAAATATTACTAGATGAGTCCCAGCGTTGCCATGAACAGCGTATATCTCTCTGGGCAAAATTATCGATTTCATAGAACTAAAAAAAACTCTATAACCTCATGACAAATGTGGTAGCCAAACTAAATAAACTCCCATCATCATTTAGATCATCCCAGGCAAGGAAAAAAGATTAGCCAACTCCTACTGCATAATGGGATTATATTTTTCTTTTTGACATGTTAATGGGACTTAAAAGCTCACTTACATGCATGCCACGGTGCATGCTTGCATGCAGACATGTTGATGTGATTTAAAACCCACTCACATGCATGTGCCACAGTATTTCTGCATGCTTGCATGTGGCTTAGTGCGGAGCCTCTCAACGTCTAGATCAGACGGCTGTTATGGACTGATTTACTTGATCTAACGGCTACATCAATTTTGATGATGTGGCTCAAGGAGAGGATAGAGAATTCCTAGTAGTGGGGGCTAGCTATTACTAGTAGATAAGTCTGTAGAGATTCCACTAGGTGAACTACATACGGAACAAATGAATGAATCTACACTTAAAATGCATCTATATACATCCGCATGTGGTTCATGGTGAAATCTCTACAAAGACTTATATTTAGGAACGGATGAAGTACTAGTATAGTATGTACTGTAATTTATCAGCGAAATAAATTTGTACAATGCTATGAAGCTTCCAGCTCCTGTTACATGTATCTTGCGTCCAAGGTTGCCCGTTGCAACATTTCATCAAATACAGAGGAGACTAACATGCATGCTATTGCATCTCAATGATTGACAGATCATAGCAAATATGTACTCCCTCCGTTTCAAAATAAGTGTCTCAACTTTGTGCAAACTTTAGTACAAAGTTGTACTACTACTAAAGTTGACACTTATTTTGGAACAGAGGCAGCTAAAGAAAAAAACGATCCATGCAGTCCCTAGACCTTGAACCGTGAACCCTGACCAGGCTTCAATTTGCTGGCAACGTTCGAGCTTCCTAATAAATGAAGTTTGCAACCATTTGACCATCGGATCATTTTGTGCAGTTTCACCAAAATCGAGATGAGTATCCCTCTGGCAAAGAAATTGAAGAAGCGTGATTATAATAAGATTACTAGGACTAGTTGATGAGACATAAACTCATCACAAATATAGTACGTAGAAGCCAGTAGAGGTATCAGGTATGTGCGGGGCAAAGAAGTAGAGAAATATCCACAGGGAGTGATGTTGGTAGTTGGAGCAGTGGTGCAAGCCGACTGTAAAGGGAGTTGTACCTGAGGGACGTAGCTCAACCTTGAGGAGGGCGGCGGGAGGCGGCAACTGCCCACATCGCGGCAGTGAGCAAGGGACGAAGGCAACCTCACCGGCTTTGTGAGAGAGAACGGTGGGGACCCCTGATCGGGACGTGCCGACAGTGGGTTTTCACCGTCGGCGACGGCCACCGCATCTACACTAAGCATCCACCCCTTCCCCAAGCGGACATGATCCGCCGGGATGTTAGAGATGTGGCCACAGTCGTTTTGTGCGAGAGAGTGTGAAGAGAGCAACCCCAGCAAGCAACCGTGTAGGCTGGCCCGTCCTGACTATGTATATAGTGGAGCGGTTTCCTTTTCTCTCCATATGAACCTATCATATTGCGTACGTGCCACTAAAGAAAAAAAAATTATTTATAAATGACGCGGCACCTAGTACTCGTTCTCCTATAACCTTGCACTTGGCATCTCCAAAATATTAACCTTGCGATTGGCTCTTCGCCTCTTCAGGAAGTCAAGCAATAATGGTAGTGCAGTATATATCGTTCTGGCTATATGAGACCGAATGAATTTCTGCACGTCCACCACGTGGGCGAGGGTCGAGGGGCGAGGGAGAGTGCTACTACATACGGAGCAAAATGAGTGAATCTACACTCTAAAATATGTCCATATACATCAGTGTTTGGAGTATGTACTAGTAGTTCATATTGAAATCTACTAAAGGACATATATATTCCGAACAATATGATATAATCTCCATAACCAAGGTAGTAGGGACGAGGAGTAAACGGAGGGAGTAGTAATTTTTTCTCCTCGTCCTGTGAGCCACCACACGCATGGGCGAGGGAGCGGGCGTAAGGCGGAGCAAGCTTCACCTCATCCTGCGAGCCATCGCGCCCGTGGGCGGGGGAGATGGCGTACTAAGCAAGCTTCTCCTCATTCCGCGAGTTGACGGGACACATCAAAAGTACTCCAGTGTATAGAGCCTTGCCTCTAAGGTAGGCCCCACATGGTTTGCCTCTTTTTTTTAATTTAACATAACGCGTCAAGTCGCAATTTGTTTGTTCACCAGTGGTAGATGATCCTCCCTCCACCAAGTGGACAACCAGTAGACGTGCCAAATTACCACGTGGGCTGCCTTTTTTCGTACAGAAATGAGCTCCACCGTGTACCCCGCGCGGGTGTGGTTGGGAAAGAGACGAGAGTACATGCACCGTGCATGCACCTCTTCTCTTTGTGCACGCCCCCACCTACGTTTGTGTGTGTGAGAGATACAAACCACGTTCGTGAGTGTTTTTGTTTTGGGGTGGGGGTGGGGTGGGGGTTGATTTCGTGAATTATTTGTGGGAATATGTGTCGATGACATCTCAAACAAAATTTTGCATGCAATGTGTGTGAAATGGAGGCCTATCCATATCATACATAGAGGGCTCGGGCAATCCACGAGAAGAGAGGGAGGGTCATAGCTATCGATAGAGTCAAGAGAGGATCAAGTGGGTGGGTGCGAGATCGATGAAGAGAGCCATCGAAATTGTGTGTGTGTGCAAGTCAAAGATATAGGGCGACTGGCCTACCGGAACGTTAGAGGGCACATGTCCAGTTTGTGTGTGGCAGGGAGACATGACTAGAGCGCTTGATGTATCGGTGTGTGTGTGTGTGTGGGGAGGGGGGTGGGGGGAGGGGTAGGCAGAGGCCTAACTATAGAGGTAGAACGACTCATATATGTGTTGAGAAGGAGAGACCCAGCTATGTCTTAAGGGAGATCGGTCGACATCCATACATAACTGAAGGACGGGAAATATGAAGCGACAGGGAGAGAGAGGAGAGAGAGGGAGGTAGAGGGGTAGAGTGCTGGATGGGTGATGGAGTTGCTTCTCGGAGATGTTGGGAGAGGCCTACTAGACAAACTGAGGGTGGAACTGCAATGTTATTAATAAGAGTGGGGATGTGTTTCTGTGTGTGCCTGTGCGTGATAGATCTGTCGGGACGCATCCATGGATGATGAAGGGGAACCATGTGTTTGGTAAGCAAACCTAACTAGATCGGTAGATCAATTGTTGTTTGTCGGAGGAAGGGAGAGACACAAGTAATGAGGTAGAGCGATCGATGTGTGGGTAAAAACGAGTTATAAGGACCTAGCTAGCTATATGTATGGCGAGAGATCGGCCAGTGTTCGTCCATTTGTTAGAGGCAAATAAGGCCCAGCGAGACGGATAGACAGAGAGAATGGAGCTAGGAGGTGGTGCGAGAGGCCCAACTACTAGCTAGATAGGGGGAGGAGTGTGCGGTTGTGAGATCGATGAAAAGAGGGGCGAGAGTTTACACGTGTGTCTGACCATATGAGAGACATGAGGCAAGGATACATAAAGGAGGATATTGAAGCTGTGTGTGTATGTTGTAGGCAGGCATCGCTGGAGAGGTTTATCGATCGGTGTGTGTAAGAAAGGAGCTGTGGAGACTCTAGGAGAACGACCTAAAGAAAAAAATGAATGTGCCCGGTGGATAGAATGCTGAGGGAGGGGGAGGGCGAGGAGGGCGTGTGCATGCACGAGAGAAACTTAGTGGTAGCTACAAAGGTTAGAGGATTGTGTGGGTGTAAGAGACTAACAAAGATCATAATTTGATATGAAAGCGGATTCATATATTTTAATAGGAGATCATAGTGTTTTAAACATTGCGTGCATGAATATAGCGGTGATACACGTGCTATGCACATGTTATACCATAATGTGATAATGCATGGCATTTGCAACTCACAGCTAAATGCCGAACAATCTAAACCATACTATACATCAAAAAATCTCACATTTTATTTGAATTTGTGATAATGTGCGGTGTTTGCAGCTTACAACTAAATATCGAGCAATCAAAACAATACTATATATCGAACGTTCTCACATTTTATTTGAATTTGTGGTAATGTGTGGTGTTTGCAACTCACATCTAAATACTTGTAGGCGTAGGGGGCGGGGCACCATACATAATGTGATAAACACATTATACATATGATACATGGTTTAGATTATGAAGACCTAGCTCTAAATGTAATGTGATTTGAAATCAAAATAAAGTGGATTCAAAAAATCTAGTTCGAGTTCATATAGTACACATAGTTCATATGTAACTCGAGACTAATCATGTGGCGTGTTGTGAAGATAATACACAAACCATGGTTTAACTTGACAATAATGATGATTGTAGATCTTATTAAAATAGAGAAACAAATTCAAATGCTTTGACTTCACAACAATCATTACTGTAGATCTTATTCAAATTTAGTTCATATTGAAGCGGTAGTATATACGTTTGGAATGCACTAAAACGTTCATTTGAGTAGTAGGTTGCATGCATTATACACGTAGCGAAATATTTTAATTGAACATAACATGAATTCAAAGTTTTGAATGACATTTGTAGTGCGCATTGATTTGGTACAGTACACGTTAGGCTTGTCCGGAAGTTTCAACCCGCGCCTTGTTAGCCCAAAATATTTAAGATATATCTTTGTCTCGTTGTTCGACAACTCCTCCATCTCAACCCGCGCCTTGCTATTCCGAAATTACAACGCGCGCGAAAACTCCCACCTCCTGTGAAATCTTGACACGCGAAATGCCCGTGGTACCCCTGAACCGAAAGAACCGCCTCAAATCGGTAGGGGGTACTTTCATAACTTACCCACATTTTGGACAAGCGCATCTCTAAGCCATGGTTCCCCACTGCCATCCCATCCGCCCACCCATTCGTACACCGAGGCCGCGAAAACCCGCGACGAAACCCCACACCCGGCTTCGTCCGCTACCCAGCCGGAGCCTCTTCCCCGATGACGTCGTCCACAACAACACCTCGACGTCCCTCATCCATCGTACCGGATGAGGATCCATCGTCGATCTCATCATCCTGCCGGTTCAGCCACCCCCCTCCTCCTCCAAGGAGCTGCCCCGATGTTCCCCTCGTCTTTCGCGCCACCTCCATTCCCACACCGTCGTCTTCACCTGCACCACCGGAAGAGCATCATCATCACCGTTTCCTCGGATGAAGCTGCGGCCTAATCGGCGCCACCAAAGAGGTTGTACACTAATCACCACATTTTCTTCTTAATTCGATCTCACGGTGCTACCAGCACTCGGTCCCGAGCCGACACGACACGGCTCCATCCACGGCGGCGTCGCCGACCACTTCCTCCACGGCGTCGCTCCCTCGGCGGCGACGTCCACATCAGTAGGAGCTGCTGCTGCTTTAGCTCTCGCTCGCGCTGCTGCTCTGCTCTTGCTCTCGGTTCCCTGCCTGGTCTGCTCTTGCTATTGCTCTTGCTCGCACTGCTGCTCTCGCTCTTGATCTTGCTTGCGATGCTGCTCTGATTTAGCTACACTTCAGTCGACTGAATCGACTTTTGGGTCAGTCGATTTTCAGGGGTGGGGTGGGGGGCTCGCTGGGGTGAAGGAAGAACCAGCCGAAGGGAGGGGGGGGCTCACGAGAGGTACCCCACTATCTATCTTAGGGTTCAGGATGGGGGCGGTGGTCGCCGGCGGTGGCGGGGCATTGGCGTGGGGATTGCCGAAGAAAAAGCTCGGCACGGGGGGCCCTAGAGGGATGGCCGGGGCAGCGGCGGACCGGCGGTGGGGAGTGTTTTTGGGGCAGGCGGGGCAGTGCACCATGGGCCGCGGGCGGTGGGGGGCTGCTGTTTGGCCGGTGGTGGCTGGCGACTTAGGGGGGTTGAGGTTGAAGATGAACCGCAGGCCCTTGATTTCGTATCCAACGGCTGCAAAATCGACTGACCAGAGATGAAAAAGTCAGTCGACCGACGTGTAGCCTCACCTTGCTAGTGTGTTCGGTTTAACAACAAAATTCAGTTTAACAAAGAAAATTCAGTTTCGATAGTTAAGTTCGGTTTGACGCTTAAGTTCGGTTTGACGCTTAAGTTCATAGATGAGCGGTGATGTATTTTGCATCTAGCACTTTGTGGTTATGTATTTTACGTCATGTATTGGAGATGCTATTAGAATTGCATCGAGTTAGCGTTGTTCGTTATCTCTCTTGTCCTCGCTTCACCTCGGCATCGTCCAACTCACGGAGCTGCTCCAACGATTTAACCCTCCATCAAAGCGGAGCGAGACTCGCTCCATCTCCAGACGCCTAAGTTCTTCTTCCTCCTCCGACAAAGAAAGTCACGGAGAACATCCTCACCGGCCAACCCAATCACGCTGAGATCGACATGGCTTCACCAAAGAGGTTGTACACTTGTTGCATCTCTTTTTTTACTCTACATGTTATATGTATTGTCCACTGAGCACACGGATTTGTTCATTTAGTGTCTCTTTGAAAGAAAAAACATAGGAATTTTAATTTTCACTTGTCCTCCTTTTCAAATTCCTATTCATGAAGCACAAGACTAAGAGATAGTAGCATAATAGCATTATAACCGTACATTTTCTTGTGGTTTTACTTAATCTCACCATGCTTCTTTGCATCCTGTGATCTTCCAATTGTTGTGAATCAAACACCCAGATTGGCAAAAGTCCTGTGTTTTTAAATTCTCTGTTTTGCACGTGCATTCCTATCCTATTCCTGACTATTTCCTATCCCTGCATTGTTGGAATCCTCCAATTCAAACGAGCCCTTACAGAATTACTTCTCTTACAGATAATTGTCAAAGAAAACCTTGCGTGGTTTGTCCCGCTCTGCTTCTTGCCGTCGTCGACCCAGCTCACCGCTCCAACGACGAAGGGTCCAAAGACAAGCAGGATCCGCCTCTGATCGTCTTTCACCGCCTCGAGATCTTCTTCCCCATTGTTGGCAGCCATGAAAACTGCATTACCATCATCAACCGAGCAGATGACCTCGAGGACTACACGGGTCCGCAAAAGAGGTCGCACTCTTTCGTGTCCGCTTCGTTATGCATCGCTTAATATTACATGCTACTTTATCGTCCTGTTCACCGATTAGACTCGAGTCACTCCAAACTAATGGTCAAACTTGAGTTTTAAATGGTTGTGGGGTACATATCGGGCCGCTATCAATAGTATCTATCTACTATCCGGTTAATCTCGGTGTCTACTATGAGTTTCATGTTGGGTGGGAAACAAACAAGAAAGAAACCATTATCTGTATTTTTAACTAAAGTCATTATCTCTTTGCTATTATTGGTTTTGGGTCTATGCACGAGTTGCTACCATCACTCGGATTTCGCATGCACTCCTTACATAATCTCACTATGTTTTATTCCTATGCATGACAGCTTATTGTAAACAATGGAACCGAACATGTAGAGCAAAAGAGACGAGCCTTGCGTGGCAATAAAATTTCATGCAGATGTCACTCCATGGTAGGCGCAAAGGCAGCCCCCTCCACGCATTTCGGATTGTAATCGAGAGGAAGATATCTACTCTAAGGGGGATTCAGAAGGAGAAGACAACTCCTATTTACCCCCTGAGGTCTTCGCTCTAACTTGGCATGCTGATGTTGGTTATATCAGACATATGGTGTCTTGCCTTGCTTAATTTATACATCAAATATGTCATCTGCTTAGTTTAGACATCCTTTGTGTGAATGCCATCTGTTTAGTTTATTCATCGTTTATGTGAATTATGCAATGCCATCTTGTTTAGCCAGGCATCATATATGTGAATTTTGCAATGCCATCCTGCTTAGCCACCATCTTATATGTAAATTATATCAGCCATCCTTTTTTGTTACATATTACATTTGTCAACAATGTTAGTACATTCAATCGCTCTTCGTGTGCATCAGCCATTTGACACGGTGATGGCAAATTCGGAGTGAAAACAAGGTCTTGAGCAAACTATGCTATTTGACGGCGCATATCTCGCTGGTTACGGATAGCTCCTCGGAGGAGGATTCGAGAGACAGATGACCAGTCCTATTCCCCGAGGTGTATGCTCTAACTTGGCGGGTTATGTTGCTCATATCGTGCATATGGTGTCTCGCATTGCTATGTCATTTGATTAGTTTAGACATGCTTTGTGTGAATGCCACCTGTTCAGTGTCTAATTACCATATATGTGAATTATGCATTGCCATCTTGTTGCCAGACATTATATATGTGAATTATACAATGCTATCTTGTTGCAAAGGCATTATATATGTGAATTATGCAATGCCATGCTGTTTATCCAATCATCATGTATGTGAATTATATCATGCTATCATCTTTTGTATTACGTGTTCCATTTGTCGACAACGTTTGTATATTCAACTACTCTTCCTGTGCATCAGCCATTTGAAGCGGTGATGGAAGTATCTGGAGTGAAAACAAGGTATTCAAAGCAGACAATGCTACCTGCTGAAGCAGACATCTTGCTGGTTATAGAGAGTTCCTTAGAGGAGGATTCAGAGACTGATGACCAGTCCTATTTCCCCCCTGAGGTCTATGCTCAAACTTGGCAGGTTTATATTACCCATGTCATGCATGTTGTCTTGCATTGCTTAGTTTTTACATCATATATGGATTGCCATCTGCTTACTTGCTTACTACATAAACCATATATTTGAATTATATCATGCCATCATGTTTACATAGTACATACACATCATCTATCTGAATTATGGCATGTCAACCCATTTAATAAAGACATCATATAGTTATATCATCTCATCCTGTTTAGTGTTTACAGTCATCATATTTAGAATTATGGCATTCTATCCATGAATGTATGTGAATTATAGCATGCCAACCTATTTAATAAACACATTATATAGTTATGTCATGTCTTCTTGTTTACATAGTCTCATATTTTTAACTATGTCTTTCCATCTTATTTAGTTAGCCATCATAATGTGAAATTGTGTCATGCTATCCTGTTTAGTTAGCCATCATATATGTGAAATTGTGTCATGCTATCCTGTTTGGTTAGACAACATAAATATGAATTATTTCATGCCCTCTTTTATTCCCCACTATCGATTGCACCTGTCTATCATACAATGTCTATACTTTCAATTACTTTTCTTGTTTATCAGCCATTTGAATTGGAGAGTGTGATGGAAGTATCTAAGGGAGTAACAACATGGTCTTCAGAAAAGATAGTGCTACCAGTTGATGCAGATAGAACCACGGTTGTACTTGCCCAAGGACCAGATCCACCACACATAACCCAGACTCTCGCAGATTGTACCCCTACCCAGTTGGATAGAGAACCAGCTACACCCCTTCTAACCCCAACCCCGCAGATAGTAACCCGTTCCAGTTGACACAAAGACCGTCTCCACCACAGAGCACCCAAACACGAGCGGTTAGTAAGGGAACTGCAGTGCCCAAAGCACGAGGACTACCACTCCAATCCCAACTCAACGCTTAAAGGAGAAGAAGATTTGTTCTCGGGTCGGGTTACGTAGCTATGGTTCATACTCCTTTGCTCTTGCATTCTTGTATTTACTCATACCAACTATTTTCAAATTTGAAGGATGGAATTGAAACTCCAATGGCGCAACAGTATGTTTTAAACCTGCTTTTTAACTGGTTTCTTTGTTGTAACCTGCTCTATGTTGATTTCAGTTTCAATTGAATAAACAGTTATGTTCTCATGTCATGCACATTACAAGTGTTGTTATTGCTCTATAGTTACCCACACTTATATTCTGTCTATTCTGCTTTGTCTTGAACAAATATTATTTGAACTATGTCTCTATCTTGATTTGGCAACAAAAACTAGAATGATATAGACCATAAAGTGACCATGGTACAAAGATATATGTTTGTTTCATGCTGTTATCCTGTCCACTTTACTACTGAACTCATTTACCAAAATGAGTTTCATATACAACATGGTAAACATGTGATGTGTCTGCTTGTTTCTCTTTTAGAATGCGGACAAAATATTGGAGAACGATACTGCGTTATCCAATGGTAAAGGAAGTAATGCGAGATAAGGTTCAAGATAGTGAGACATCCTGTTGGTCTCCAAGAAAGTGATAAAACTATCTTGACGACAAAGAGGGAACCCAAAAGTCTGTCTTGATGTAGTGTTCGAGTTCTTGGCCACTATCACCGGCACAAGCTCTTTGAGCTTCTTTGCTGAATTAGTTCGTCTTCTTGAGTCTCAACTTCAAGTTGAAAGACATCGATCGGATGTCTTTGACGAGAAGTCAAGGACTAAGGAATTCCTGCAGAATTCAGATGCATATTTTCGGTGCAATAGCAAGTCTTTGGAGGATTTAAGCGCCAAACAAGAGAAAGTTAATAAGCTTGCTAAGCATCTTGCCGACATTATGGGTACCGGGATATTGTTTCTTGAGATCTTCAAGTGGTTTCAGATTCGGATTTGTTTTGTTGCGGCGTTTATTTGCGCTGGTCGCCAACTTTGACAACTAGTGTATATGATATGCTGCTTTGTTCCCTATATTTGCACTGGTGGCGAACTTTGATGCCCAGTGGATGTAATATGTGTAATAGCCGTGATAGCCTAGCGATAGTTGCTTGCTTATTTATTTCCTTGTTGTCTTGTTTATTTGTTTGCTTGTAGTCATTGCAGTTCTTTTTCTGCGGTTTGCTAGTGGCTGCAATAACCTATTTTTTAAAACTAGGCCACAATAACCATGGGCTAATATCTACTGTAGTGACACTGGGCCTCCTACTGGTCATAGAAACAGTGGGCCTTCTACGGGCCATAGAAACAATGGGCCTCCTACGGGCCGTAGAAACAATGGGCCTTCTGCGGGCCATATCATCAATGGGCCTTATACGGGCCATATGATCGATTGGCCAAACATGGGCCAAACAGACCGCATTATGACCGTAAATGGGCTAGAGTTGGAATCGTCCGTTCATGGGCCGACCATAATGGGCCATCGTTAATAGGCCATATTTGATGATGCTATGAAAACGGCCCAACATATTAACGGACCACAAATGGGCCAACTGTAACTACGGGCTGAATTTGGCCCACAAGCAGAAAATGACAGTAACGGACCGTAAGTAAACGAATGCTGGAAATGAGCCCAAGAATAAATGGGCTCTAAGAAGGCCGAAAGATAACATGGGCTGGAAATGGCCCAACGGAATAACGGGTTGTTAATGGGTATAAAGTGATACACTGTTCATTACGGGCCAGTTTCACCACGGGCCGTTAATGGGTGTAAAGTGGTACACTGTTCATTACGGGCCAGTTTCACCATAGGCCGTTAATAGGCAAAGAGTTACATAGGGCCTCATATGGGCCGAAAGACGTCATGGGCCATACATGCGCCAGAAGTGAAAACAGGCTAGAATCATATTGGATGGCCCAGATGACGCTATTGGGCCTAATTCGGATAGGGCATAACGGGCCTTGGGTTAGCGGGCTGTAAATGGGCTATATGCGAACATGCCGTTAACAGGCTTTCCATGGGCCGGCCCGCCACCTTTTGACCAAGTCAAACGGGCCGGCCTTTTCATAGGAATGGGCCTCTGTTGGGCCGTGCCACGTGTTGACGTATCATAGGCGCCTTCCGTCCAATGAGAGGATGACATCTGTCCCAACGATGAGCCGACACGTGTTTCCTCCAGCCAATGATGATTTTACACGTGGAAAATCCCCATTGGTCGGGGCTGTTAACGGGTTATCGGATCCAAAACCCGACCCGATAGCTTAACGACGTTCAGTTACGGTGGATGCCACATGTCGGTCACCCTTGACGAAAGCACTTACGGACGCGATTTATCGTCATGGAAGTGGACACTTCCGTGATGATAATTTTGGTAATGTCATGGAACACTTCTCGACAACACGTATGACTATCTTGATTCTGTCATAAAATTGTCATGGATGTACATGCATGACAAAAAACGCGACCTACTGTGACAAAGACGTATCATCACGGAAGTGTATTTTTTTTGTAGTGATTTCTGTTGAATCTTGATTGTGATGATACACATATTCATAATATCGATGCCAAGATGCAAAGTTGATAATGATAGTGCAACTTATTTGTGGCACTGCCGTTTGGGTCATATCGGTGTAAAGCGCATGAAGAAACTCCATAAAGATGGACTTTTGAATCACTTGATTATGAATCATTTGATACTTGCGAACCGTGCCTTATGGGTAAGATGACTAAAACTCCGTTCTCCGGAACAATGGAACGAGATAGTGACTTATTGGAAATAATACATACCAATGTTTGTGGTCCAATGAGTGTTGATGCTCGTGGCGGGTATCGTTATTTTCTAACCTTCACTATGATTTAAGTAGATATTGGTATATCTACTTAATGAAACTCAAGTCTGAAACATTTGAAAAGTTCAAAGAATTTCAGCATAAAGTGGAGAATCATCGTAACAAGAAAATAAAGTTTCTACGATCTGATCATGGAGGAGAATATTTGAGTTACGAGTTTGGCCTTCATTTAAAACAATGTGGAATAGTTTCACAGCTCACGCCACCTAGATGTAACGCCCTCGATGCGGCTATATCTCCCACGTGTCGAAGCACGACTTAGAGGCATAACCGCATTGAAAGCAATGTCGCAAGTGAGGTAATCTTTACACAACCCATGTAATACATAAGGGACGAGATACATAGTTGGCTTACAATCGCCACTTCACACAATACATAAGTAAAGCATTACATCATACAGATACAATCAAGGTCTGACTACGGAACCAAAATAAAATAAGACTACCCCAAATGCTACACAGATCCCCGATCGTCCCAACTGGCTCCACTCTCGATCAATCAAACGAAACAATACAATGAACAAGATCTTCATCGAGCTCCTCCTTGAGCTCGGATCCACCGCACGGCAGTATCATCGGCACTGCAAACTGGTTTTGGAAGTATCTGTGAGTCACGAGGACTCAGCAATCTCACACCCGCGAGATCAAGACTATTTAAGCTTATAGGAAGGATGTAGTAATGAGGTGGACTGCGGCAAGCGGCTAGCATATTTGGTGGCTACAATCGCAAAAGAGAGCGAGAAGAGAAGCAAGGCACAGTCGTGAAGCTAGTAGCGATCAAGAAGTGATCCTGAAACTACTTACATCAAACATAACTCCAACACCGTGTTCACTTCCGGACTCCGAGAAGAGACCATCACGTTACACACGCTGATTGATGCGTTTTAATTCGGATCTGGTGTCAAGTTCTCTACAACCGGATATTAACAAATTCCCACCGCCACATAACCATGGCACGGCTCGAAAAAGTTTATACCTGCGGGGTGTCCCAACTTAGCCCATGACAAGCTCTCGCGATCAACGAAGAATAGAACTTCTCCCGGAAGACCCGATCGGTCTCGGAATCCGGTTTACAAGACATTTCAACAATGGTAAAACAAGACCAGAAAGCCGCCCGATGTGCCGACAAATCGATAGGAGCTCCACATATCTCGTTCTCGGGGCACACCGGATGAGCAAGGCGACGGGTTGGCATAGACCTGGTTGCCCGGCGCCGGACATCGCTTCGGTTTGGACCAAAGACCGGAGGAGCACCGCCCGGGGGTAAAATAAAGATGACCCTTGAGTCTGCAGAACCCAAGGGAAAAAGGCTTAGGTAGGCAAATGGTAAAACCAAGGTTGGGCCTTGCTGGAGGAGTTTTATTCAAAGCAAACTGCAAGGGGGTCCCATAAATCACCCGACCGCGTAAGGAACGCAAAATCCGGGAACATAACACGTGTATGACGGAAACTAGGGCGGCAAGAGTGGAACAAAACACCAGGCATAAGGCCGAGCCTTCCACCCTTTACCAAGTATATAGGTGCATTAATTAAATAAGAGATATTGTGATATCCCAACAAGTAAACATGTTCCAACAAGGAACAACATCTCCATGTTCCAACAAGGAACAAACTTCATCTTCACCTGCAACTAACAACGCTATAAGAGGGGCTGAGCAAAGCGGTAACATAGCCAAACAACGGTTTGCTAGGACAAGGTGGGTTAGAGGCTTGGCTTAACAATATGGGAGGCAAGATAAGCAAATGGTAGGCATCGTAGCATAGGCATAGCAAAAGAGCGAGCATCTAGCAAGCAAAGATAGAAGTGATTTCGAGGGTATGGTCATCTTGCACGAGATCCCGCTAGGAAGAAGAACGAGTCCATGAAGAAGACAAATGAGGCGAAGTCGAATGGATCCTCACAACTCCGAACGAAGCGAAGCTAACGAGAGAAGCAACCCTAAGGAAACAAACAACATAGTAAACAACCATCACATAAACATGGCATGAAGCACAATCAAGTATGATGCATGTCCGGTTTAATGAGGCAAGGCATGGCAAAGTGCAACAAACAATACTACAAGTTAAGTGGAGCTCAATATGCATCGAGTTGCATATTGACAAAACACCACAACAATTATTTAGTTCTCTCTCATTAAGGCTAACCAACAATATTAAATGTTGTTAAGCATGGCAAGAGGTGAAGCATAATTAAACTAACAATTTAGGCAAGTTTAAATGAGGCCGGAACAACAAACAACAATTCCGGAAAATCCCCATATGTCATTTAGCAATTAAAGCAAACAACAATTTTGAACATTTTAATTGTTATTATCATGATGCGGATGACATATGCAAGTTTTATGCAATTTTTATGAAAATGTTGACATGAGCATGATAAGGAGCATTTGGTCACCATGGCGGAACGAAAAGGGTGCCACGGCGGCGAAACAAAAATGGTGCCACGGCAACATATCCGAAAATGATGCCACGGCAACACATCAAGATGTCGGTGCGAACGAAAGTGTGGATGTGCAGAACATGCAAAGATGGTGGGGGTGATCCCGGATACCGGGTTCCCACGGGTCGACGGCATGGCAAACGAGAAGGAATGCGCAAGCGACAATTTGGACATGGGCAAGCACGGGCATCTCATACAACACACACACTCGGTCCACGGGTGATCGTCTCGTTGGTTATACCTTTGAAGCGTGCATTTCGGGGCGGATCAAGTTCGACGAAGGAAGTAGTCGTACATGGGCCATAGTGGAAGTAGTCGTTCTCGCGACGGTAGTGGAAGTAGTGGTACACGGCGACGGTAGTTGTACACGTTCATTTTCGGAGAGGTACTTGAAAAATCCAACATCTTTGGGGCGACGGTAGTGGTACACGTGGTAGATGAACTTGGCGATCCGAAGGGGTACTTGGTGTTGACGGTCCTGTAGTCATACTAGGCATCCGGTGAACTTGGCGAAATCCATGAAGGCGTCCTTGGGCGTTCCTGGTTGCCGCGTCTTGGCAAATCGAAGGGGATCTTGGCGTCCATGCAATCGGCAGCGGAGGTGCACGAAACCAGCGGCGGAGGACAAGCCGGATCTGGACAGGGTTGAAGACGAACGGCGAGGGCGCAACACTCTAGGAGGCAGTAGGGCACGGGGACGGCAGGGGCTCGTCCATGGCGGCCCTGACCTCCGGAGCACAACGGGGCGGCGAGGAGGGGTTGCTCCAATGAGCAGTGGGATGGAGCGGGCGGAAAGACTTGGCGGTTGAGGACACTGGTGGTGCAGCGTGAGGAAGGAGAGGCCAGAGAGATGACGAGCCGAAGGACGGCGAGGAAGAGGGAGCTCCTCTCCTCGCACGAGGAGGGAGATGTGAGGCAGGGGGCGCCGGAGTTGGCCTCCGGCGGCGGGAAGGCCCGGCCCGGCCAAGGCCGGCGAGAGGTGCGATGAGCAGCCGGCGGCGAGGTCGAGGCGGTTTGGTGGCGACGAGGAGGAAGGAAGAGATGGGATCCAACGATGCGGGGTCGTAGTGAGGCGCTGAGGAACGACAAGGCGGGGGAATGATCGCTGGGAGTTGGGGATCAAGCGGAGGGGGTTCGAGCGATGGGTTCTGGCGGCGCGAGGGGAGAAGGCGCTCGGGGAGATGTGTAAGGGCATATTTATCCCTAAGTGTTTTGGTTATTGATGACAATGCTCGTGCGGACTAATCGTGTGCCTTGAGTCCCTCAGATACTTCATCATTAGGCACAAGACGATTCGGTGCCCCTCGGAGACTGTTGAAGTCAGCGTTGTTCTACGTTTCTCTTTGGTGGAGTTGAGTCGTGGGAGAGCCGTACTATTAAGAGGGGTCCGTCGGAAGGTAGGGTGGAATCACACTTACACTTGTCCCTCCTTTCCTTGCACTTTGGAGCTACCGTCGTTATCTTGGTTGTGTGAAAAAGCTGGCGACTCTTCTTGCTGTACTTGCGGTAGTACCGCAGTACAAGCGGTAATACTGCATGGCGCGTCCGCAGTAGTACCGCCCATTTGGTGCGGTAGTACCGCGGCACCTGCCTAGTGCCGCTCGGTCGGTAGTAGGGCGGATGTAATTTTTACATCCGCGCCCACGGTAATACCGCCCTTTAGTGCGGTAGTACCGCGGCGCCCAACCTAGTGCCGCTCGGTGCGGTAGTAGGGCGGATGTAATTTTACATCCGCGCCCACGGTAATACCGCTCGTCCAGCGCGGTAGTACCGTGGGGGCCCACGGTAGTACCGCTCCCTTGGAGTCGTAGTACCGTGGCCTTTCGGCCTAGTACCGCAATGTCGCGGTAGTAGGCGCGGATGTAATTTTTTACATCCGCGCCGACCACGGTAGTACCACGCTTCGCGGGCGGTAGTACCGCATCGGGTTTTTGCACCACCTAATTTCTGCGAAGTAGGCACGGATGTAATTTATTTCATCCGCGCCCTTCCCGAACCGTGACCCTCGCCTTGCGGTAGTACCGCAGAAAACACGATAGTACCGCATAGCGGTAATCTGCTCCTTCATCGAGCTTGTTCCGGCTGTGCGATTACCACGGTAGTACCGTGGTCTTCCACGATAGTACCAAGCAGCGTCGCGCGGTAGTACCGTTCCTTGGAGCGGTAGTACCGTGAGTCGCGGGCAGAACTTGTGGATAACGGTTGGATTTTTTCCACGACTATATAAGGGATGTCTTCTACCTCTAGTTGACTATCTCTTCCACCTCTAAGAGCATCTCCAACGGCCGCGCTATAGCGCCAGCAAAAAACCGATTAAGCCTTGGCGCGTCTTCGTTTATTTGGCGGCCATACTTCGCCCAAGAACAACAGCTAAAATGCAGCAGCCTTCGCTCCAAAGAGCGCCCAAAAATGCAGCGCGCACAAAACATTTTTTAATTTTGAACGCATAGATAAAATAAAAACTAGATAGATTGCATAAAATAAAAACGATACAAAGTTATTTTACATCGGTGCAACTAGATAGATACTAGATAGATAGTTCGAAAGCATAGATAAACTACGGCGCAACTAGATAGAAACTACTCTACGTCGCTATCATCGCTATCATCCTCGGCGGTGTCGTCCGAGGTGTCTAGCCGATGTCCAGCCACCGATCATCGCGCGAAGAACGATCGCCCACCTGCTGCAACGATGTCGGATGCGCGTTCGCTAACGCCTTCGGCCGACGCTTTTCCAACCGCTTCTCGCGGCGCCTTTGCGTCTCCTCCGCGGCGGCTTGCCCGATAAACCTGCTCGTGGCGATGTCCTCCGGTGGCGGCTGGCGCCACCGCCATGATCCTCTCGTCCTCTGGCGGCGAGGCGGCGTTGCCGCTCGGCGTGCTCGCATGGTCTTCCGTTGTGTGCGAGCGAGCGCGAGGGGCGCGTCGAGCTTGCTGGAGCGTGTACACGTCTTGAAAATTCATCGGCGCCGCTGCCGCTTAGGGCGCCACGCCGCCGCATCGTCTGTGTGCGGCGGCTTGGCGCGCCGTCTCATCGTGCGAGGCCGAGCGAGTGCGCCGGGCGTATCTCCGCGGTGTACACGCCGTTAGGCGCAGCGACGCCCGCGATAGCCGGACGCTCCTCGGCGCGCATGCGGCGCTGGCGGCAGGCGATGGTGAAGCGCTGAGCGGCGGACGCGTCGGTGGCGAGCGCCGAGCGGCGGAGGCGTGTCGGTGGCGGGCGCGTGGCGAAAAGACGAAGAGGAGAAGAAGGGTCGAGAGAGCGTGGCGCCCCAAGCATTTTATAGGCGCGCCGAAGCGGTCGCATAAAAATATGGCGCTGCCGAGCTGGCGCTTTTGTGGAAGCGTTCGGTTTCAGCGATTTTCCCGCCGCCGCTGGAGCGCGGCAAAACGCGTCCAGCGCTAAAAGCTGCGTTTACAAGGCGCGTCGTTTAGCGGCCGTTGGAGATGCTCTAAGCTCCATTGTTGCTCCAAGCTCCATTTTCGCCCGATCTCTCTCCCTAGCCAATCAAACTTGTTGATTTTCTCAGGATTGGGTGACAAGGGCCCGATCTACACTTCCACCAAAGGATATTTGATTCCCCCCACTTATCCCTTGCGGATCTTGTTACTCTTGGGTGTTGAGCACCCTAGACGGTTGAGGTCACCTCGAAGCCATACTCCATTGTGGTCAAGCTTCGTGGTGTTGTTGTTGTTGGGAGCCTCCGATTGTTGTGGAGATTGCCCTAACCTTGCTTGTAAAGGTTCGGTCGCCGCCTTCAAGGGCACCAATAGTGGAATCACGACATCTCGCATCGTGTGAGGCGTGAGGAGAATCTGATGGCCCTAGTGGCTTCTTGGGGAGCATTGTGCCTCCACACCGCTCTAACGGAGACGTACTTCCCCTTAAAAGGAAGGAACTCCGGTAACACATCCTCGTCTCCACCGGCTCCACTCTTGGCTATTTTGTGCCTTTACTTTCACAAGCTTACTTATTGTTACATCTCTTGCTTGCTTGCGTGCTAGTTGTTTTTGCATCATATAGGTTGCTCACTTAGTTGCATATCTAGACAACCTATTTGTTGCAAAGTTTAATTTGGTAAAGAAAAGCTTAAAAATTGTTAGTTGCCTATTCACCCCCCCTCTAGTCAACCATATCGATCCTTTCAATTGGTATCGAGCCTCGTCTCTTTATTAAGGACTTTGCCGTCCAAGAGTATGGTTGACACCAATGATCGTATGAGGAACACTCCGGTGTGAATCCCATCTCATCTTCGGCCGAAGGGGAACCTCGGTCTCTCGTGAGGAGTTCAATGTGGCTTTAGACACATTGAAAACCTCCATGATGGCCGAGGTTAAAAGCATGTTTAATGATTTCCTAGAGGGACTAAACTATCTACCGCACCTATGAAAGTGGGTGATCCTACTAACAAGGTGACGGATGCTATCTCCGACAAGGGGGAAGCTAACAATGAAAAGAGTCCTTCTACTAGTGGTAGAAATGGCACCGGCATCTTTGCCCATGTGGAACCCCTGGTTTATGGAGGGCCTATCCCCTCCACTCATTTGAATCATGCCGGTCCACCTCCTAAATATGAGAAACATGAAGATTTTGATAATTGGGTCTATCGCTTTAAGCGTCATTTGAAACATGTGAACACTAACCTTTGGAGAATCATTGAAGAAGGTTTTTATCCTCATGACCCAAGCAACTTCACCCCTCGAGAAGCCGTGGACAATCAATTCAATGAGAGTGCTCTCTTCATCATCCAAGGTGCAATCCTTCCCAAAGATCTCCCTCACCTTCGACCCCATGTCGTGGCTAAAGAAGCATGGAAATGTGTCGAGGGTCTCTATCGTGGAAGTGCTAGCATTCAACGGTCCAACTATGAAGTGGTGCAAGATGAAGCCGATGAGTTTGCAATGAAAGAAGATGAAGAACCACGTGAGCTCTTTCGAAGAGTGACCAAACTCGCGGTGGCACTTCGAGATCATGGAAGCAAGGACACGGATGACAATTGGATCAAGCGGAAGTTCCTTAAGGCCATGATGCCCTACAACAAAGCCATGTCCTCCGTCATTCGTCAACGACCGGACTTCCACACCATGACCTCAAGTGAAGTGTTGGATGAGTTCGTTGCAATGAGTATCTTGGACAAGACCGCCGACAATGCGGTGCTCCGTTCTCAAAGAGCAAAGAAGCCTAACCTTGCTTTGAAGGCCAAGGTTATTGTGGAAGAAGAGGAAGAAGTGGAATATGAGGAAAGCAACCACGAAGACACCAAGTTTGACTACCATGAGCACATGGCCCTTGCTTCAAGACAATTTTGGAGCAAGAAGAGCTCAAGACCCAACTTCAACAAGAACAACTCAAGTGGCGTCAAGGGCAAGCAACGAGTTAGAACTTGTTTCAACTGTGGCAATGTGAGCCATTTCGTTGCGGATTGTCCTTACGAGAAGCGGGAAGACAATGGTGGCAAGTTCATTCGGAAAGACAAAGCCAAGTCCTTCCCCAACAAGAACAACTTCGCCAAGAAGACTCCCACTCGTGGGTTGGTGGTTCAAGAAGAATACCAAGAGGATGACGATGATGATGAGAATGAAGAAGCAACGGCCATGGCATCCATTGCCATTGCTACTCCTCGGGTGTCTCTCTTCGAATCACCCAACGAAAACATCATCGCTAGATGCCTCATGGCTAAGGCTTCAAACAAGGTAACCCCCAACATCACAACCACCATCATTACTAATCCCTCCGTGGAGGATTGCATTGATGAACATGTTGAGTCTAATGAGGAAGTGAATGAATTTGAGTCTTTTATGAGTAAGCTCAAGGGAAAGTCCAAGAAGCACTTTGTTGCTCTCTTGGAACAACTTGGTGAGGCCAATGACATGATCGAGGCTCACGAAGAAACCATCTCCAAGATGGAAGGTCATAGTCGTGACTATGCCGATGAGATATTGGATCTCTCTAATGCTCTTGAGGAAGAGCGTGTGCATCGTTTGACTCTTGAGGAGTCACACAATTATGACCATGCTAAGTTAAAGAAAGATCTTGATCATGATCTTGTCATGTCTCGTGTGCTAACCTCCGAGAAGGCTAAACTTGGGGTTGATCATGGTAGACTCAAAGAGGAGTTTGAGATACTTGACAAGGCCCACAAGGTCTTGAAGGGCACTCATGCTAGCCTCAAAGAGTCTCATGCTCAACTCCAAGTTAAGCTAATCAAGGAAAAGGCCACCTTTCCTCATATGGTATTAATTGATAATGCATGTGCTACTAACCCTTGTTGTGAGCATGTGCATCTTGTGGAGGAAAATGCCAAGTTGAAGGATCAACTTGAGAAAGGCCTTGTGACATGCATTCAAGGTGAGAAAAACCTCAACGATCTTTTGAGCAATCAAAAGGAAGTTGTGGCCAAAGAAGGAATTGGGTTTGCACCCAAGTCCAAGAGCAAGAAGAAGAAGAACAACAAGGCCAATCGTCTTCCTCCCCTCAAACAAACGTTCGTGAAAGAGGGAGAGGGTGCTTCTAAGAAGAAGAAGGAGAAAGTGAAGGAAGTTGATGTCCAAAAGGGCAAAAGCATTTCCTCAAACAAAGCTGGCGACTTTAACCCTTCATATGTGTTGTGCCGTGCTAGTGATGGACATGTTTATGCTAGATTTGTTGGTTCCTGTTATGAATACATTGAATGGTCTATTTGGGTTCCCAAGACCCTTGTTACTAACATCAAAGGACCCATTACTAAATGGGTACCTAAAACCAAGCATTGATCTCGTGTAGGTGTTTGCTTCCGGTGGGGGATCATGGTTGCTCGATAGTGGAGCAACAAATCATATGACCGGGAGCAAGGACTTGGTGGTGGACGTGCAAGAGATTCCATCTATGGCCACCAATGTCGAGTGGGGTGATGCATCACATTCTAAGGTATTGGGTCTCGGCAAGGTTGTCATTTCTCATGATCTAATGATCGAGAAAGTCATGCTTGTTGAGTCCCTTGCATTCAATTTACTTTCCGTTCGTCAACTTGCACTCATGGGCTTTGCTACATTCTTTGATATTGATACCGTGGCCCTCTTGTGGAGCAAGACTCTTAAAGTATCCTTTGTTGGACATGTCGAGAACGGCCTCTATGTGGTTAACTTTTCGGAGCAACCCACTAAGACCGCGACATGCCTAATGGCTAAAGTTGACGTGGGATGGCTTTGGCATCGCCGTTTAGCCCACGTCAATATGATATCTTTGCAAAGTCTTCTCAAGGGGGACCATGTTCGTGGACTAACAAATGTTAGTTTTGCCAAAGATCGTGCTTGCAGTGCTTGTATCGAAGGAAAGCTTCATCAAAAGGCTCACCCTCCCTCAACCATCATTTACTCGAAGAGACCCTTGGAGCTCCTTCACATGGATCTCTTCGGGCCTCCATCTTTTGATAGTCTTGGAGGAAGAAATTATTGCTTGGTGATTGTTGATGATTATTCAAGATACACTTGGGTATACTTCTTCAAGAGGAAGAGTGAGACCCAACAAACCGTCATCAACTTTGCAAATGAAGCTCAACGTCAACATGATGCGAAGATTTTGACAATAAGAAGCGACAACGGCACCGAGTTCAAGAACTACACCTTGGATGAGTTTCTTAGTGATGAGGGGATCAAGCATCAATACGCGGCACCTTATACCCCTCAACAAAATGGTGTTGCGGAGAGGAAGAACCGGACGTTGATGGATGCGGCAAGGACCATGATGGCGGAGTTTAAGTCTCCGTACAACTTTTGGGCCGAAGCCGTCAACACCGCATGTCATGCATCCAATCGGCTCTATCTTCGCAAAGGCTTGAACAAGACTCCTTATGAGATCCTCACCGGCAACAAGCCCAACCTCAAGTACTTCCGGGTGTTTGGGTGTAAGTGTTTCATTCTCAAGAAAGGTGTTCGGTTGTCTAAATTTGAGGCTAGAGCTCATGAGGGCATATTTGTTGGTTATGCTACAAACTCTCATGCTTACCGTGTCCTCAACAAGTCCACCGGACTCATTGAGGAGACGTGTAACGTGGAGTTTGACGAAAATAACGGCTCCCAAGTGGAGCAAAGTGGTACTTGTGATATAGGTGATGAAATTCCTCCCCAAGCCATAAGAAGGATGGGTATTGGTCAAATCCTACCCATTGAGGAACCCCTTGTGGCCGAAGGAGAAGGACAATGCTCTACTCAAGTAGAGCCATCACCTCATCAAGACCCACACACTTCCGAAGAACAAAGTGAAGGCCCTCAACCTCGTGAACAAGACCAAGGGAAAGATCTACCTCAAGATGGTGGTGAACCTCTAAATGATGCCCAAGGTCAAGTTCTTCCCTTCGAGCAAGTTCAAGATCAAGAGCAACCTCAAGATCAAAAACAAGCTCAAGACGGCGCTCAAAATGATCAAGTCAACCCTCCTCTTTCCACACCCGAGGAGGAATTAGAGCGTCGTGCCGCGAAGATTGCTTCCAAGCTCACCACCCAAGGCCATCTCATGGAAAATGTGGTTGGAAGCCTAAGAAAGGGGTAAGCACTCGTAGACAATTGGCAAACTATTGTGAACATCATGCGTTTGTCTCTTGTGTCGAACCCCAAAAGGTCTATAAGGCGCTCGAAGACTCGGATTGGCTCAATGCCATGCATGAAGAACTCAACAACTTCGAGTACAACAAGGTGTGGAGATTGGTGCCAAGACCATCCGGGAACCACAACGTCATTGGAACCAAGTGGATCTTCAAGAACAAGCAAGATGCTCATGGGAACATCATTCGCAACAAGGCAAGATTGGTAGCACAAGGCTACTCCCAAGTCGAGGGTATCGACTACGGTGAAACCTTTGCTCCCGTTGCTCGTCTTGAATCCATTCTTTTGTTGATTGCTTATGCTTCCCATCACAACTTTAAGTTGCAACAAATGGATGTGAAAAGTGCTTTTCTTAATGGTCCTATTAATGAGTTGGTCTATGTCAAGCAACCCCCCGGGTTCGAGGATCCCTACTTTCCGGATCATGTGTATCAACTCGATAAGGCACTCTATGGCCTTAAAAAAGCCCCACGTGCGTGGTATGACCACCTTACCGAGTTGCTACAAGATCGTGGATTTGAAGTAGGGCTAATCGACCCCACTCTTTTTACTAAGAAAGTCAACGGGGAGTTGTTTGTATGCCAACTATATGTTGATGATATTATCTTTGGTTCCCCTAACAAAGCTTTCAATGAAGAATTTGCCGCTCTCATGACCTCCAAGTTTAAGATGTCTTCGATGGGAGAGTTGAAGTTCTTCCTTGGTTTCGACATCAAACAAAGAAGAGAAGGAACCTTCATCAACCAAGCCAAATACACTCAAGACATGCTTAAAAGATTCAAGCTAAGTGATGTCAAGCCGGCTACTACACCAATGCCTACCAAGTGCCAACTTGACATCGATCCCAATGGTAAAGCGGTGGATCAAAAGGTATATCGCTCCATGATTGGCTCCTTGCTTTACCTTTGTGCATCTAGACCGGATATCATGTTGAGTGTGGGGATGTGTGCACGTTTTCAAGCCGCACCAAAGGAAAGTCACTTTGTGGCGGTCAAGCGAATCTTTCAATATTTGGCTCATACCCCAAACTTTGGCTTATGGTACCCAAGAGGAGCAAACTTCAAGCTTGAAGGTTTCACAGATTCCGATTGGGCGGGAGACAAAGTGGATAGGAAGTCCACTTCCGGAGGGTGCCAATTTCTTGGTTGCTCCTTGGTAAGTTGGTCTTCCAAGAAGCAAAGTTGTGTCTCTCTCTCGTCCATCGAAGCGGAGTATGTGGCGGCCGGTAGTTATTGTGCTCAACTCCTATGGATGAGGCAAACTTTAAAGGAGTACGGTGTCATTTGTGACAAAGTGCCTCTTTGGTGTGATAATGAAAGTGCCATCAAGATTTCTCTCAACCCGGTGCAACACTCCAAGACGAAGCACATTGAGATTCGGTATCACTTCATCCGGGACCACATTAGGTGAGGGGAGATCGAGCTCAAGTATGTCAACACTCATGATAACCTTGCAGGTATTTTCACGAAGCCCTTGGATGAAGCAAGATTTCGCGAGTTAAGGCATGAGCTAAATATCATTGATTTGAGCAATGTGACTTGAACCGTGCACCCCCACCACACTCAACTTGTTGTCTAGTTTAGGTGTAGGCATGGACATAGGGGAGTGTTGTTCTCTCAATGAACTCTCCTCCCCCATTATGCATAAATAGATCACCTCTTTCACATTAGCCATTTTGATGGTACTTGTGCTTCAAAGACGAGTTTTGGTCATGGGCCCAAGGATAATTCTTCGCGGTGCCATACCATCCAACTCAAACATAGGTGGCTTCGGCCACCGCCCTCTCTCCTCGAGAGGTTTTGTCACTTAGGGAGTTCCTGTTGTTCCCTTGGTATGTGCTTGTTTTTGTGTAGTTTTGGGCTGTGTCTGTTTTTTGTGCAAAGGCGTCTTTTTCTCTTGTTTGAAACCTTCGGTGGCGTGAGCTCACGGTACTACATGATCGGCCACGCAGTACTCATGCCAACCACGGTACTACCGCTGATGGGAGCACGGTACTACCGTCCCCAAGCGGCAGTAATTTTTTACTGCCGCCTAGTTGAGCAGTACTACCGCCTCGGCGCGGTACTTCCGCCCGGGCGGTACTACCGCGATGACCCGCGGTACTACCGCGCCGGTTCGAGCGCGTGGGGATAAGGCCGGGCAGGGGGAGTTCTAACTCCCCATACCCATTCGTCCTCTTTCTCTCCACGTCGTCTCTTCCTCTCCGTGCTCCTGAACGGAGCGGCGTTCGTCGCCGGATCTCCTCTACCGGCTGCTCTCCCGTGATTCCGTCCGGTGGGATCGTTCCCCACCACGTGCTCTTGCTATGGACCAAGGTCTTTTCCCCAAATCCTTCTCCTTTTTGATTGTGTTTGGTTCTTCTAGGTTTTGGGGGAGGCTTGTATGTTCTTGAGATTCCTAGACTAAATCTCTGCAAGAGTAGGATGAAGGAGTGTGGTATTGCATAGGATTTACACTTGTATTGTTGCCTTGCGCTAGATCTGATCACCGTAGCACCGCCATGGCTTCGGTTCTTTTTCGATTCAAATCTGTTAGATCGACGCGACGATACTACCGCCCGTGAGGCGGTACTACCGCTTGCACGGTACTACCGCCCCTAGGGCGCGGTACTACCGCGCACCGTGCGGCACTAAAAATTTACTACTGCCCCAGCCACGGTACTACCGTGACACCGCACGGTACTACTGCGTCTGGAGCTGTACTAAGCCTTTAGTACCGCAAACCATGGCAGATCTACCATGGCTCACATCTATCGCATGCCAACTTTCTCGTTTATCTTCTATGGGTTTCATGTGCTGTCTTATGGCCTTTGCATTGATTCTTTTCGCCTTTTGTTTTGGTGCTTTGCGTGTGTGTCTCAGGCAGGAGTATGGATGAGATAGGCCCTACAGAGTATGTCCGTCTCAGGCAGCTTCACCCTTATGTGACCCCTCACTCCACTGTCAGAGGGTGTGAACTGTTCTAGAACAATACCCAAACCCAGATCTACTTGGATGTCATCAAGAACAAGCAGAATACCTATGTGGAGGTGAAGTGGATTGATATGCACCACATGAGGAAGGACAAGTTTCGTGACTACTTTGGGGAGGCTCTGGACTTGGTGGAGCAGTTTGGAATTGAGCATGTGATCTCTTTCCACGGACTATGACCACGAGATCATCTGTCGGTTCTTTGCCTCGGTGTTTTCACACCAATGATGAAAGGAGGATGACTGGATGACCAATGGTCGCAAGTCGTCTGCTACACCGAAGGAGTTCATGGATTTGCTTCAAGTCGCGATGATGGACTTGACACTCCTGGGCGTTAGCCCTCATGGCAATCTTGACTCTGCCGACAAGGACAAGCTCACCCGTTCATGGTTGAGAAGGCGCTCGCCAATAGCAAGACAATTTTGGTTCTCAACCCCTTTCTGGATATCATGTACCGCATCTTCCGCAACTCCTTGTTCCCTCGCATCGGTGACAAAGACAAGGTTCATGCCTATATGGTGGACATGATGCTTATTTGCCAGGAGGCTCGCTCGTCTCAGACTCAGCCACTTGATGTCTCTCACATCATGTGGTGTGAGCTTCGGTTTCTTGTGTTCAACCGCAAGGTGCCTATTTATGGGCCCTACATGCTTCAAATGATTTGAAGACTTGGGAGAAGATGTACCACGAGGAGGAGTTCCTGGCTCCAGGTGGATTCGCCATGAGCCCATTTGTCATGGTCAAACCCAACTGGGCTAACACCGCTACTCGTCTTTGGCGTCTGCTGCTAGGGCTCTTCTTTGTTGATGAGGATGTTCTTTGGCGCCGAGGGCCATTCTGCTAGGCCGTCTCGGAGTGACTCTAGGCCATCTTGGGCCAAGAAGTTGAAGGATAAGATGAAGTCTCTTTTACGCATGCAAGCCAAGGGCTAGTACAGGGCTCACGTGGAGTCCAAGGAGAGTCGTCGCCGGCACAACAAGGTCTTGCAGCTCTATGGCGAGGATGTGTCTGGCGGGTCTGAGGAGCACATCACTCCTGAGACCGAGTGGATGGAGAAGCAAGGATCTGGTGGAATGATTACGAGGAGGAGGTCGAGGAGTCCATTCCACCGCAGAGGCGTCGACGAAGAGTGGGGCGCCTTCTCTGCTTGAGCCACCTCTTGTGTGTGTAGGTGTCCTCTCTGCCTTTTTGGCGTCTCGATGCCAAAGGGGGAGAGAGTGTAGGGATTTGCGAGTTTGTGTGTCGTGTGTTTGCTGCTTTCAGTTGAACTCTCTGCGTCTGTTTGCTGCGTTCAGTTGAACTCTCTGCTGTTTTTCTCGTTTGAACCTTGGTTATCTTACCTCGTATGGTGTAAGACATATGCACTCTATCTATCCTAGCTAGCTTGTGTTATATTGTGCTACTTTCATGCTATGCTATGCTTATTATCATGTCTTGGTCTCTAAGATATAGGGGGAGTGTTGATCCTAGTTTGTGTGCCATGCAGTCCAAAGCATTCATCTAAAGTGCACACATCTAGGGGGAGCCCCGTCTATATTTTAGAGAAGTGGGGTTTGCCACTGCTCTAAATTATCTTATCTATGTGCAAATCCCGTGTTGTCATCAATACACCAAAAAGGGGGAGATTGTAAGGGCATATTTATCCCTAAGTGTTTTGGTGATTGATGACAATGCTCGTGTGGACTAATCGTGTGCCTTGAGTCCCTCAGATACTTCATCATTAGGCACAAGATGATTCGGTGCCCCTCGGAGACTGTTGAAGCCGGCGTTGTTCTACGTTTCTCTTTGGTGGAGTTGAGTCGTAGGAGAGCCGTACTATTAAGAGGGGGTCCGCGTCGGAAAGGTAGGGTGGAATCACACGTACACTTGTCCCTCCTTTCCTTGCACTTTGGAGCTACCGTCGTTATCTTGGTTGTGTGAAAAATCGCGACTCTTCGCTGTACTTGCGGTAGTACCGCAGGTACAAGCGGTAGTATCATGCGCGCGTCACGGTAGTACCGCCCATTTGGTGCGGTAGTACCGCGGCACCGCCTAGTGCCGCTCGGTGCGGTAGTTAGGCGGATGTAATTTTTACATCCGCGCCCACGATAATACCGCCCTTTAGTGCGGTAGTACCGCGGCGCCCGCCTAGTGCCGCTCGGTCTTGGTAGTAGGGGCGGATGTAATTGTTTACATCCGCGCCCCCGGTAGTATTGCTCGTCCAGTAGCGGTAGTACGCGAGGCCCACGATAATACCGCTCCCTTGAGTCGTAGTACTGCGTGGCCTTCGCCTAATACCGCGATGTCGCGGTAGTAAGCGCGGATGTAATTTTACATTCGCGCCGACCACGGTAATACCGCGCCTCGCGGTGATAGTACCGCGTCGGGTTTTTGCACCACCCTAGTTTCGCGAAGTAGGCACGGATGTAATTTATTTCATCCGCGCCCTTCGAGCCGTGACCCTCTGCCTTGCGGTAGTACCGCATAGCGTAGTAATCTTGCTCCTTCGTCAGGCTTGTTCCGGCCTGTGCAGTTGCCACGGTAGTACCGTGGTCTTCCACGGTAGTACCGCGCGGCATCGCAGTAGTACCGCTTCCTTGGAGCGGTAGTACCGTGAGTCGCGGGCAGAACTTGTGGATAACGGTTGGATTTTTTCCACGACTATATAAGGGATGTCTTCTACCTCTAGTTGACTATCTCTTCCACCTCTAAGCTCCATTGTTGCTCCAAGCTCCATTTTTGCCCGATCTCTCTCCCTAGCCAATCAAACTTGTTGATTTGCTCGGGATTGGGTGACAAGGGCCCGATCTACACTTCAACCAAAGGATATTTGATTCCCCCCACTTATCCCTTGCGGATCTTGTTACTCTTGGGTGTTGAGCACCCTAGACGGTTGAGGTCACCTCGAAGCCATATTCCATTGTGGTGAAGCTTCGTGGTGTTGTTGTTGTTGGGAGCCTCCGATTGTTGTGGAGATTGCCCCAACCTTGCTTGTAAAGGTTCGGTCGCCGCCTTCAAGGGCACCAATAATGGAATCACGGCATCTCGCATCGTGTGAGGGCGTGAGGAGAATACGGTGGCCCTAGTGGCTTCTTGGGGAGCATTGTGCCTCCACACCGCTCTAACGGAGACGTACTTCCCCTTAAAAGGAAGGAACTCCGGTAACACATCCTCGTCTCCACCGGCTCCACTCTTGGTTATTTCATGCCTTTACTTTTGCAAGCTTACTTATTGTTACATCTCTTGCTTGCTTGCGTGCTAGTTGTTTTTACATCATATAGGTTGCTCACTTAGTTGCATATCTAGACAACCTATTTGTTGCAAAGTTTAATTTGGTAAAGAAAAGCTTAAAAATTGTTAGTTGCCTATTCACCCCCCCTCTAGTCAACCATATTGATCCTTTCAAGATGGGGATCGGGCGCTACGGCGTTGGATGGAAGGAGATGGGGATCGGGAGAGGGTTCGATCGGGCTAGGGTTTAGGAGGGGCGGCTGGGCCTTGGGAGGCCGGCCCAGTGGAGAGGAAATTGGCCAGAGGCCTGGTGGGCTGGCTGGGCCGGCTTGGTTAGCCGGGCCTAAGAGGCCGGCTGGGCTGCAAGGCTGCTGGGCTTCTTCTCTCCCTCTCTACTCTTTTCACTTAAAACAGAGAAAAAGAAAGAAAAAGGAAGAAAAGAAAAGGTTAGAGAAAGAGTTTGGGCATGGGGATTATTTCCCCGGACTCACAAAAATAAGCTTGTTCCAAGAAAATAGAAAAAGCCATGATTGAAAGATGTAAATTCAAACTCATTTGAATTTTATTCAAATGGGTTTGAACTAGGACTTGATAAAAGGAAGGTCCAAAAATGTGCAGATTTATGGTGGAGCTCCGGAGTATGATGAAAGAATATATGGCAAGGTTGGAGAGCAAGAATTAAGATAACAAAGGCATTTGGATAATTTGCAAGTGTGTTATGGTGAATTTCAAATTAATGAAATATTTAAATATAGCTCCCTAATATTGGGAAGATATGTTATAAAGAGAAGTCACCCTTCCCTCGATTTAAATAGATAAACCATCTATGCAATTTATTAGTTGAGTTGAGATGCAAAGATTAATGACATGATGGCATGATGACATGATGCAATGCAAAAATAAAAGAGCAAGCACAAAAGAAACACACGGCGAAACTCGGAATAGCTAGAAGTCTTCCGAAGCATTGGTCTTGGGGCGTTACAACACTCCACCACTATAAGAGGATCTCGTCCCGAGATCTAGGATGGCACCGGAGAGAAACGGAAGAGGAAGAGAAGAGGTAAAACTAAGATGCTTCTTCGACAAAAGAGTGAAACCAAAGAACCTTGAGAGGTTGAAAATTTGAAAGAAAGAACACAACAGAGTTGAATACAATTGAGAGCACTGCGGTAGAAAATAGAAACAAGCAACACCATTTGAACCTTGGAGGTTGCAAAGCTATGAATGACGAGTACAATGGACAAGAAGGGATTGAACCACTCTGGTTGAAACGAGATAAACAAGGAACAAGGAAGAACAAATTTGGACAACACTCCGGTTGAAAAGAGATGCAAGACTTCATAAGATGAAAAGACCTTGAAAGAGGACACGACACTCCGGTTAAATGGATAAGCACGAAAAGAACACGATCCTCACAATCGAGATGATGAGTGAAAAGAGCAACATCACAATGCCTCTGTAAGAAAGAATAGAAGTAGATCAATGGAATAAAGGGACGGAGAAGAAAATGACAACTTCTACCACAATTGAATTTGGAAGGCATCCTTGCAAGAAGGTTAGAATAGAGTTGTTGGAAGACCAACAACGAAAAGAATAAGTTTGTAGTGGGCTTATGGAAACATCTCAACATTATGAGGTGACAACCGGCCACTAACGGAAACAATTGCTTGCTTGAGATTAACGAAGAGATGAAAGCTTGTTCCATCAAGATGGAAAAGAGATAACTTGGGTCATTAATAAGCACCAAAATAGCAACATTCCTTAGGGAAGGCTTTAGGTGAAATCTATACCAAGATAACTCCAATGAAGAGATTGACGGTTGAAAAGATCTCTTGAACAAAAAGAAAAAGATGGATTTAAATATGTCACTCTTGAAAACTTGTGAATCATGAAACGCGAAGGGAAATTATGAAGAATGACCTAACACCACCTCAGAAGATAAGGTAGAAAGAACTGCACTTCAAAATGCAAGAAGAAGAATACTTGAACTCCTCAAAACAAAACATGTGTTGAACACCATGTTTAATTTTTCAGTATAGCTTGGCGGGTCATAACTTCAAGAGAAATCTTGAAGAACAATTGAAGAATGAAAAGAATCCTTGACGAACCACCACTCCGGTAATAAACGGATGATAAAAAGAAAGAGAAGTTGAAAACACAAGGTGAAGCCTTGCGATGATTTAGATGGAGCTTCGCGACGAGATAATGCGGAAAACTTAGAACTCCGGAAGAAAGATGAACAACAAGAAGCCAAGAATTTATTCCTCCTGAACAAACTCCGAAGGAAAGGATTAATCACTTGGATGAAACCAGAATAAGAATTATGTTATGCGTATCCTTCACCAATTTACATTGATGACAAGCAACGGATTTGGCATACTACTTATTCTTGTAGAAAGAATTAAGAGAGATATAGCGTAAACTTCCGAAAAGGCTTCAACGATCCACAGGTAGGATTCGGAAAGAACGTATTAATTGATACGATAACAACAGAAGAGGAATGTTGAAAGAACCACCATAAGAATTGAAAATGAAAGTAGGAAAGGCACAATTCACTGGGAAGAATTGAAAAATGAATGGAGATACTTGAGGGGATTTAGATACATGAGAACAAAGAGATCATGAACTGATTAGAGGGTATTTGAACGATGCACCGGAAGAATTTGAGAACGAGAGCTGAAAGCTGAGAATGAATAATTCTGAGATGATTGGCTCCGGAGAATGAAACTGAAAAGACTCCTAAAATGCTCCGGATGGGTGAAAAAGATTCTCACAATCGAAAACAATTATGAGAGGATGGGAACAAGCTAGCACCATGAATCTTGAAGAGAATAGAGCAAGATTAAAGAGAAACTCTTCTTCGGTCTTCAAATGATGAGAATGACAACGAGAAACACCACCAAGAATTATTGAGGCACACCGGAAGAATCAAAAGCGACGAGGTTGAGCCAACTATGAAAAGAATTTGAAAGATCTTGGAGAAAAGCATTTGACTGATGATAACTCATTCTTCGTCAAACTTGGAGAAGAATTTAGGATAGCTCGGGAAAATAGAAGAGTCGTAAGATCACAGGAAAAGACACGTGGGTTAGGGCCCACTCAAAAGAACACCGTTGAAAAGATTTAAAAGAGATGTTGCACCAGTTGAATTAAATGACTTGAATGAGATACCAATCTCGAAAGAGCTTGAACGAATGCAGAGTGGAAACACGAATCTTCGAGATATCTTGAGCACTCCGGAATAACAAATAGCGAGAAGTAGAATGATAATGAGGTGCACCGGTATGAGAAGACATTGAAATGAGGAAAAAGGTATGATCAACAAAACTTGACTTGAATCCACCGGAGAAGAGAAAGGAATGAGGAATGACGAACTAGTAGAACATCTTCTTGAGAACCACCGGGTAAGAACATTGACGGAAAAGAATGGAGAAACTTCACAAAAATAAAAGGATACTTGGTAAAGAAATCTTAGTCCTTGAGGAAAAAGGTTGGGTGGGCGGGGAAAAAACAAAGGCAACTTCGGAGACGGATGAAACAAACACCGTTGAGAAGAAATGATAATTGGTCTTGCTGATGTTGAAGTGATCGGATCCACTTGAAGAGAAACACGCCGGTTGAAAAGGATTGACATGACAATCTCGATTGTCGAGAAGGATTAGTATTCACATCGGAGTATGAGAACACCATTTCGGAAAGGTATGGAATCAACACTTGACATTGAAGCAACTCGAATACCACAACTCAAAACAAAACAAAGGACCGGCTTGCGAATAAGCCGAACAAAAAT
Source organism: Aegilops speltoides (assembly GCA_021437245.1). Classification (NCBI taxonomy): domain Eukaryota; kingdom Viridiplantae; phylum Streptophyta; class Magnoliopsida; order Poales; family Poaceae; genus Aegilops; species Aegilops speltoides. The sequence continues at coordinate 248,335,862 of CM038142.1, read as the reverse complement.
ATGATAGAGATTTCGTCCAAGTTTTAGTGGTGGGGCCTACACGGGCTCGATCGTACAAAGACCATCATGTACAAGGCAATGCACATGACATCTGAAGCGTCCCAGTCGGCATAGCCAAGGACTCTTTAAGACACAACGAGACCATCAGTAAAACCAACGGTGAATAGGCGGACCACTAGACGTCGAACCCCAATTTCATATCATACATCCGTCGGAAAGATATCCTAAGAGCTACTTGAATTCCCACCTATGAAACTCCGAAATTTTCCGGTTATGCAATCAGGTGTTGGGGATACAGGAAGCATAATATCTCACCCAAAACTAGCAAATCCTACATCCAAATTGTATCCATCCTTCAACACATAACCAAGAAACCTTCGAAATCGTCTACCTCAACCTTGAAAAGCATCCGTTATACAAGTTATGGCGATACTCCCAACTCCCCCAAGATCTTGGGTGGCGTCGAGGTTATCTCACCAACGAACTGCATAAAAGAGATTGTCGATGTCGGCGTACTAAACTCAGGTATTCCAGAACTGCAACGATAAAATTATGGCGACAACACCTCAGAGCTCAACTCCCCGGGACACTTCCACTAAACCCCTGACAGGAGGCACCAAGACAATGTTCTCATCATAAAACCATCGGAACGATTCCAAGATACCCGCGTGATCCTAAAATTATTTTTAGTGAAATTTGAGAAGAGAAGAGTCAAAACTCTACGTCAGGATGCCTTACCAGAGCGATGAAGAGACTGGGGAGTAAAAAGAATTCCTAACTCTCCGATATATATAATCCTAAATGACTCAAAACATTTTTCTAGACACAACTCGGCCGCTAAAAACGATCAAGCAGTGGGGCTCCTAAGGTCGGGGATGGCTCTGATTACCAACTTGTAATGCCCTCGATGCGGCTATATCTCCCACGTGTCGAAGCACGACTTAGAGGCATAACCGCATTGAAAGCAATGTCGCAAGTGAGGTAATCTTTACACAACCCATGTAATACATAAGGGACGAGATACATAGTTGGCTTACAATCGCCACTTCACACAATACATGAGTAAAGCATTACATCATATAGATACAATCAAGGTCCGACTACGGAACCAAAATAAAAGAAGACTACCCCAAATGCTACACAGATCCCCGATCGTCCCAACTAGGCTCCACTACTGATCAACTGAAACGAAACAACACAATGAACAAGATCTTCATCGAGCTCCTCCTTGAGCTCGGATGCGTCACCTGCACGGTTTCATCGGCACCTGCAAACTGGTTTTGGAAGTATCTGTGAGTCTTGAGGACTTAGCAATCTCACACCCGCGAGATCAAGACTATTTAAGCTTATAGGAAGGATGTAGTAATGAGGTGGAGCTGCGGCAAGCGGCTAGCATATTTGGTGGCTACAATTGCAAAAGAGAGCGAGAAGAGAAGCAAGGCACGGTCGAGAAGCTAGTAGCGATCAAGAAGTGATCCTGAAACTACTTACGTCAAACATAACTTGAAAGTGCAACTAATCCCCGGGTGGTTTTGGTAACTAATAACAACATATATATCATTGAACTAATAGTTACTTGAGAATCATTTCAGAAAGTTCAGTGATATGGGTATGGCAAGGACTGAAGAAGTGGACCCCTCAAAATGCTAAGGCAAGCATTGGCAAAAGCTCAAGACTCCATTTTTTGTTTAGTGATCCAAGATCACATTGAGTCCATAGGAAAGCCAATACTATTAAAAGGGGATGAGGTTATGATGATGATCTGGTTGCTCAAAGTGCTTAGTGATACATCTCCTAAACTATCAGCAACTCTCACTGCCATATACACTCATAAGTAATCTCGGTCCCACCGATATTCCAAACTCACCACACCGAGATGAACCACCTCAGCCACAAAGCCAAACCCTAGAAATCTCGGATTTTCCGATTCGAACTCGGTCTCACGAAACTTGAGTTGCCAAGCTTCAGAACCTTCGTCATCAAATCGGTGTCACCGAGATGATGAAGTCGGTCCCACCGAGATTGGCAAGCTCCTGTCTTTGCACGAATCGGACAAACCGAGATTGTATTTTCGGTCCCACCGAAAATCCCAACGTTCACATGATTTGAACTTTCGGTCTCACCGAGTTGTCAACTTCGGTCCCACCGAGATTGGTCAAATGTGTGTAACAGTTGGATTTTGTGTGGAGGCTATAAATACCCCTCCACCCTCTCTTCATTCGTGGAGAGAGCCATCAGAAAGAACTACCACTCCTACCTTACATTTCTGAGAAGAGAACTACCTACCCTTGTGTTGAGATCAAGTTGCTCCACTCCCACCATATGAAGCTTGATCTCTAGCCTTCCCAAGTTGCTTTCCACTCAATCCTTTCTTCCACTACAGCCAAATCAGTGAGGAGAGTTGAGTGTTGGGGAGATTATCATTTGAAGCACAAGAGCAAGGAGTTCATCATCATCAACACCATCTATTACCTTTTGGAGGTGGTGCCTCCTAGATTGGTTGGGTGTCGCTTGGGAGCCTCCGTCGAGATGTGGAGTTGAACCAAGAAGTTTCTAAGGGCAAGGAGATCGCCTACTTCGTGAAGATCTACCCCGAGTAAGGCTAGCCCTCCGTGGGCGTGAGCCATGATGGCATAGGCAAGGTTGCTTCTTCGTGGACCCTTCGTGGGTGGAGCCCTCCGTGGAATCTCGCAGCCGTTACCCTCCGTGGGTTGAAGTCTCCATCAACGTGGAAGTACGATAGCACCACCTATCGGAACCACGAGAAAAATCACCGCGTCTCCAAAATTGCGTTTGCTCTTCTCCACCTCTCTTTACTACATGTGCAATTTAATTTCCGCTGCCTATACTCTAGAATTGCATGTGTAGGGTGATGCTTGACTTGATCATGACCGTGAATCTGCCAAAAACTTGTCTTTGTCAAAAGGCATAATTTTTATATTGTCAAGTAGTCTAATCACCCCCCCTCTAGACATACTTTCGATCCTACAAGTGGTATCAGAGCTTTGGTCTCCATTGTATTGGTTTCCATTGCATTGGACTCCATAAGCTTGGTTTCACAACCTAGGAGAGTATGGCGTCTAGTGAGGGTAATTTTCGTTGAGGTCCTTACTTTGATGGTACAAATTTTGCTAGTTGGAAGCATAAAATGAAAATGCATATTCTTGGCCATAACCCAGCCGCATGGGGCATTATTTGTGTTGGTATGCAAGGTGAATTCTTCGAGGAAGGAAAAGTTCCGAATCGCGAAGCTACAACGGAAGAATTGCGGATGTTGCAAAACAATGCTCAAGCTTGTGACATTCTCTTCAATGCCTTGTGTCCCGAGGAGTTCAACAAAATCAGCCGTCTTGAGAATGCAAAAGAGATTTGGGATACTTTGGTTGAAATGCAAGAAGGTACCGAGTCCGTGAAGGAATCAAAGCTAGATGTTCTTCAAGGTCAACTTGACAAGTTCAAGATGAAGGAAGGTGAAGGAGTCGCTGAAATGTACTCTAGGCTTGCTCTCATCACAAATGAGATTGCCGGCTTAGGAAGCGAAGAAATGACCGACCGATTCATCATCAAGAAGATTCTCAGAGCTTTGGATGGAAAGTATGACACCGTGTGCACTTTGATCCAAATGATGCCAAACTACAAGAATCTCAAGCCAACCGAAGTCATTGGAAGAATTGTTGCCCATGAGATGACACTTAAGGATAAGGAAGAGCTTCACAACAAGTCAAGTGGTGCTTACAAAGCTACAAGTGATGCTCCCACAACCTCAAGTGACAAGTTAGTTTCCAATGAAGAGATAAGCCTAATGGTGAAGAACTTCAACAAATTCTACAAGAGTAGAAGCAAAGAGAGAAGCTCAAAGTCTAGATCATATGATGAAAAGAGATCTTCTAGTCGTGATCGAATCTGCTACAATTGTGGAAGACCGGACACTACTCAAATGAGTGTTCGGCTCCCCACAAGAGAAGAGAAGAATCTCCAAGAAGAAGAAGCTCAAGAGATGAGTCACCTCGGAAGAGAGAAGGAGTAGAGATGATCGTTATGAACGAAGACCCTCTCGGAGAAGCAAGGATTCGGAGAGGAAAGACAAGTCATCAAGGAGCTACACAAGAAGAAAACATCAAGCTCATGTAGGTGAATGGGTCTCCGGCTCCGACTCCGACAATCAATCCGAAAGAAGCTATCACTCCAACTCCGACTACAGTCAAGATGAAGGTGTTGCCGATCTTGCTCTCGTGTCCTCCAACTCCAACTCCTATGACTTATTTGATTCACCAAATGAGGGAATTGGAAGATGCTTCATGGCTAAAGGCCCCAAGGTATCACACCCTGAAGTCATTGACTTTGATAGTGATGAGGATGACTTGCTTGGTGAAGATGAGCTCTTACATGATAAATCTAGTGAGCCTAGTAAAGATGAACATGCTAGTAGTCTTTATAGTCGAGAAGAGTCGAATGACAATGCTATGAAGGAGATTGAGCGTCTAACTAAAGAACTAAACACTCTTAAGTTAGCTCATGAAACAACTCAAGAAGATCATAGAGAACTTCTAAGATCTCATGAGAAGCTACGCTTCGAGAAGCTCACTCTAGAGCAAGAACATGAGTTTCTAAAAGCAATCAATGACGATCTTGAAGAAGAGTTCTTCATATCTTGCCAAACGACTTCTCTTGTCTAATTTCTTGCCACCCATTAAAACTAAGCATGACAAGCATAAGAAAAATTCTTTCTCTAGTAGTAACAATAACCATGCTAAATCCAATGTTGTTGCTTCTAGTAGTTCTCTTGATTCCACTAACAATGTTTCAAGCCAAGTTACACTTGAGCAAGAAAATAGTTTATTGAAAGGGATTATAGAAAAGGTGTCTACAAGAGCCTTGCGGAAGCAAGAACTTTGAGGAAATTGTTCGCAAGCAAGGAAGGCACCGGAAGAATCAAGGAATTGGTTTTGAGCGAAAGTTCAACGCCGAGGGTGTTGAATGGGAAGAAGGTCAATATCCTACTCCACAGTTTGTTCTTCAAAAGGAGAAGTATGATCCTACTTCTTCCAATGTGGAACAAGCTCAAGATGACCTTCCACCACAAGACCACAAGCTAAAAGGCAAGGACAAGCTTCAAGAGGAGATTGATGCATTTGTTGAAGCACCTCAAGCCATGGTCAAGTGGGTTCCCAAGGAAACGTCAAGTTCTACTTCGTCAAGCTCAACTACAACCCCAAGGATTCCCATCAAGATGATGTGGATCCCGAAGAAGAAGAACTAGAGAGTTCTTGAGGGTGACTCCGCCAACATACTTCACTCACATTCATTTTGGCAAAAACTTGTGCAATCAACTTCCACATTGTGCACTAGTTCATGGAGTCACAAACCCTCTTGTTGGTAAGTCAAGGGACAAGGTAATCATTGCTTTCATGGACATCATCTATTGTGAACTTCAATCTATGTCCATGGATATCCTTGTTTGTTCCTTGTGGGACTAACCCATGTAGGTATTGAAAGTGCCCGAATCCAAAGGATTGCTCCCAACTCTTGATGATCTTCATCAACATTGAGCATCCACATCTTCAACATCTACATGAAGTCTTCTACGACAACCCAAGGTTAGTTTGACCCTTTAAAAGGGGTTCTCACATCTAGGGGGAGCTTTGCTCTAAAAATTGAGCTAAAGCATCTTCAAATGATGTGAACACATTAATGCTTTATGTAAAAGTGGTAACCCCACTTGTGCTTAAACGATGAGTATGACCTATGATCAAATGTTCTCATTTGGCTCCTAAGTCAATATACTCATATAAAGATGACTTAGTCATCGACAAATTGTGTGATAGTAGCTAGAGATTTGATTGTGCATGTTTGACACATATTTCATTTGCTATCTTATTGTGTGAGCATGTTGGATGCATGATTTTATCCATTCAAGGACATCCATTTGTTGTTTTGGTCGTTTTGATTTTTCGACCAAATGGATGAACAAGAATGCCTAAGTACCTCCCTAGCTATCTATGCTTTCTTGTCTCAAATTCTATTCATGCTTACATCACAAACTTTGAACAAGTCATTTTCGGACCCTCCGAGTGAGGAGCACTCGAGCCACCGATCCGACAAGGGCTAACTTCCAAAACCTTGTAAGTGATTTCGGTCGACCAACTCACTCAAACTCGGTCGAACCGAAAGCATTTAGATGATCTAGGTTTTCACCTCGGTGAAACCGAGTTGTGATTTTCGGCGTGATCGAGTGCATAATCGCCTGCGAGTTATCCATCTCGGTGCCACCGAAGTTTTACAACTCGGTCCCACCGACAAAAAAGGGTATATATACTCCGAGGGCGCGCGTTGATTTCTCCTTCAAACGCTTCGCCCTCACACCTTCTTGCCGTCGCCGCTGGTCTCCGGATCGTCTCCGTCGTCGCTCAGGCGCCCTCGCCGCAGTCTCCGTCGCCGTCAGCGGACATCTTCTCCGCGCCGTTGCCGCCGTGAAAAACTCCACCAAGTTAGGGTGAGTTTTGATCCCACTCGTGCTCCCATCTCCGATTCAATGCACGTTTGGTTTGCCTAGAATCTTGCCACGATTGAAATCTTCCTCACACACCGATTAGTTCGTTTGAACTAGATTCGAGTAAAAGTTTTAGGGTTAGGTTTCCGCGAACACATCTCGGTGAGACCGATTTTACATTTTCGGTATGACCGATTTGGCCTATAGCCATTACCTCAGACCTTTCGGTCCAACCGAAGTTGTGCAAATCGGTGTGACCAAAATGACGATTCTGTGAAACCCTAGTGTTTTCGGCAGGACCAAAACCCACTTCGGTCCAACCGAAAGTGGTGTGAATGCTTCTGTTTGAACACTTCGGATTCACCGAATTTTAAACTCGGTTTGACCGAAATGTCTTCTGTGAAAACCTAATACTGGAATTTGAACTCATTTTTTGCAAAATCTTCTGCAGTTTGTGATGACTCTTCTACTCTGCCTACACCTTATCTATTCACAAAGTTGTCACCATGTCGATGCCGTGATGATCGAACAGGTCGAGACACCCATTGCGAGTATTCCAGAGGCAGCACTAGTCCCGATCCTAGCAGCTCATCGATGATGGTGAGAGGAGTACACCAAGTGGTTTGCCTCCTGCAGCCACCAGGGCCAGAAAGAAGAGGAACTCAGATGATGATGACTCAGATTTTGTTGTTGAGGAAGAAGTCACCTCAAAGCCTAAGAGGAAAGTTGTTGCCAAAGAGCCACATGGTCAGCAAACTAAGAAGGGCACCAGAAAAGTCAAGCAGTCAACTGTTGCCAAGAAGCTGAATTTGGAAGAGGCAACTGCAAGCAAGGTGAAGAAAACATCCAAGAGAAAGAGATTAGTGCATGATGATGCAGCAGAGGAAGATGAGGATGAGGAAGCACCCCAGCCTCCTCAGAAGCCTAAGCTCATGGGTGATGCCATTAAGGCTGGAGCCACTTCAAAGCCCAAGCAACCTGCTCCAGTCAAGGCAGCTCCAGCAAAGCCTGCTGCTAAGCCAAAGAAGACAATCGAAACATTCCAAAGACCAAAAGAACAAAGATGATGTGCCACCACCGTGTCGATGATGAAGGACCGTTTTTTGAAACTTCGTCCAAAACTGCCACTACATAATGATGCTCATCCTCAAGTGAGAATATGAAGGAAAGGAAAGATAGAGGTCTCGGGCTATGGAGACAATCGACCCATATGCCGTGAGGAGAAGAACTGCTTGTAGATCCCAGATTTCACACGAGAGCAGCAGGACTTCTATGAGACCGTCTTGATGGATAAGAAGCCCATAGTCGCGAGACACCGATCGTTGATTTGGAAGTACATCGACAATGAAGAGCACAGAGATTTCTTTCCACATGTGCATGAAAGCTTCACCGCATGTGGTGTTGCAGACTTTGTAGGTCGAAGTTGACAAATTGGAACGATGAGATGATTATGCAATTCTATGCCACACTCATTTCTATCCCGATGGAAAGATTGTATGGATGATGAAGGCCAAAGATTTTCTTCTTCTGTTGAAGAATGGGCAGAACTTCAATGCTCCAAAGGCAAAGAGAGGATGATATTGATGTATATGGGATTCCAAAGAAGAATCATGAATCCATGAAGAACATGTACAAAGAGGTTCCACTAAGGATTTGGGAATCTGGAAGCTCGGCTCGATGTACTATCTCCGTGCAGTCTACCTACCACTAATACTATTCGAGGCATACCTTGATGCCCAAGTCTGAGATCATCGCATGATCGAGAGGATACTCTATCAACATGCTGCATATACTTGATGAGAAAGCACCTTTCAAGGTGATGGACTTGATGGTTGAGACCATTAAGAGGACTGCAATGACCGTAAAAGGTCGTGTGGATTTGCCCGCATATTCAGATGCTTATCAATGCCAAGTTTGGCACGGGCACATTCTTGTTGGATAGAGAACACTTACCACTGCAGCTGAGCATGAGGACAATGTTGTTGTGATGGATGAGGAGGATCCAACATCGCTTGAAGGTCAAGCAAAGATTGAAGCTGCCAAGAAAGCCAAAGTCGACAAGGAAGCAAAGAGCAGCAGCAGCTAAACCAAAGAGTGTCGGAGAGCAGCTCCTTGAAGCTACCCAAAGGATTGAACAACGCTGGCCAGATTATGCAGTCTCGGGAGAGCCTAGAGAGGATTGTTGAAGACAAGATCCATGCTCGGGCGTGAAGTCGATCAAGTGCAAGTAATCACAACAAGCTTGAGGCGGACATTGAGGAAGCAAAGAGGAGAAGGAAGAGCTTATGCGTGAGATGCAGGATGATTTAGTCCAGATGCTTATCAACAGATCGCTCCGGTTCCCACAGACCCGATCACTGCTATTCCAATGGATCGACACGGGACTACAGCTTCAAAGACCTCCCACAGTTCCATCAGTTGCTCCAACTCCAGCTCCAAAGACCACTCCTCCAAAGACAGACATCACCAAGTCTTCGCCGATGCCGTCATATCAACTCCAACATCAACCCAGACAGGAGCCGCCAGCAGAGTCCCCAATGACGCTTAGCTCTATGCCTTTTCGAACTTTTTGGTAACTTGTTGCCAAAGGGGGAGAAATTGTATAGATCATAGGACTTCGAGAGAGAGAGTGTTGTTGTCTTTGCGCTTTTGCTCTTTCGTTCTTTTGCGGTTTCTTTGAGATACTTTTGGTTTTCGAAATATTCAGTGTGTTTGATACTACGTTTGATCCTACTTTAATGAGTGCTTGGTCGTACTATGCTTTAATGTGTGCTTTATGCTTATCATATGCTATTCCTATCTTGTATGACCATTTACTCATGTCTTGGTGATTGGGTGCATGCTGTTCATTCTTATCATTTTGTGCGCTCCACCAAGATGTATGTGACATGGAAGAGTGACCCATGATCCTAATCGATTGTGCATTTGCATTCAAACGCAAATCTTAAATAATGCACAAATTTAGGGGGAGCTCTTACTTATCACATACTTCTCAAAGCGACGATATTATTCATTGATTATATCCTTTGTCGAAGCTTTGATCTATATGTTGTCATCAATTACCAAAAGGGGAGATTGAAAGTGCAACTAATCCCGGGTGGTTTTGGTAATTAATAACAACATATATATCATTGAACTAATAGTTACTTGAGAATCATTTCGAAAGTTCGATGATATGGGTATGGCAAGGATGAAGAAGTGGACCCTCAAAATGCTAAGGCAAGCATTGGCAAAAGCTCAAGACTCCATTTTTGTTTAGTGATCCAAGATCACATTGAGTCCATAGGAAAGCCAATACTATTAAAAGGGGATGAGGTTATGATGATGATCCGTTGCTCAAAGTGCTTAGTGATACATCTCCTAAACTATCGGCAACTCTCACCGCCATATACACTCATAAGTAATCTCGGTCCCACCGATATTCCAAACTCACCACACCGAGATGAACCACCTCAGCCACAAAGCCAAACCCTAGAAATCTCGGATTTTCCGATTCGAACTCGGTCTCACCGAAACTTGAGTTGCCAAGCTTCAGAACCTTCATCATCAAATCGGTGTCACCGAGATGATGAAGTCGGTCCCACCGAGATTGGCAAGCTCTGTCTTTGCACGAATCGGACAAACCGAGATTGTATTTTCGGTCCCACCGAAAATCCCAACGCTCACATGATTTGAACTTTCGGTCTCACCGAGTTGTCAACTTCGGTCCCACCGAGATTGGTCAAATGTGTGTAATGGTTGGATTTTGTGTGGAGGCTATAAATACCCTCCACCCCTCTTCATTCGTGGAGAGAGCCATCGAAAGAACTACCACTCCTACCTTACATTTCTGAGAAGAGAACTACCTACCCTTGTGTTGAGATCAAGTTGCTCCACTCCCACCATATGAAGCTTGATCTCTAGCCTTCCCAAGTTGCTTTCCACTCAATCCTTTCTTCCACTACAGCCAAATCAGTGAGGAGAGTTGAGTGTTGGGGAGATTATCATTTGAAGCACAAGAGCAAGGAGTTCATCATCATCAACACCATCTATTACCTTTTGGAGGGTGGTGCCTCCTAGATTGGTTGGGTGTCGCTTGGGAGCCTCCGTCGAGATGTGGAGTTGAACCAAGAAGTTTCTAAGGGCAAGGAGATCGCCTACTTCGTGAAGATCTACCCCGAGTAAGGCTAGCCCTCCGTGGGCGTAGGCCATGATGGCATAGGCAAGGTTGCTTCTTCGTGGACCCTTCGTGGGTGGAGCCCTCCGTGGAATCTTGCAGCCGTTACCCTCCGTGGGTTGAAGTCTCCATCAACGTGGAAGTACGATAGCACCACCTATCGGAACCACGAGAAAAATCACCGCGTCTCCAAAATTGTGTTTGCTCTTCTCCACCTCTCTTTACTACATGTGCAATTTACTTTCCGCTGCCTATACTCTAGAATTGCATGTGTAGGGTGATGCTTGACTTGATCATAACCGTGAATCTGCCAAAAACTTGTCTTTGTCAAAAGGCATAATTTTTATATTGTCAAGTAGTCTAATCACCCCCCTCTAGACATACTTTCGATCCTACATAACTCCAACACCGTGTTCACTTCCCGGACTCCGCCGAGAAGAGACCATCACGGTTACACATGCGGTTGATGCGTTTTAATTCGGATATGGTGTCAAGTTCTCTACAACCGGATATTAACAAATTCCCATCTGCCACATAATCGTGGGCACGGCTCTCGAAAGTTTATACCCTGCAGGGGTGTCCCAACTTAGCCCATGACAAGCTCTTGCGATCAACGAAGGAATAGACCTTCTCCCAGGAAGACCCGATCAGTCTTGGAATCCCGGTTTACAAGACATTTCGACAATGGTAAAACAAGACCAGCAAAGCCGCCCGATGTGCCGACAAATCCCGATAGGAGCTGCACATATCTCGTTCTCAGGGCACACCCGGTGAGCAAGACGACGGGTTGGCATAGACCCTGGTTGCCCAGGGGGCGCCGGACATCGCTTGGTTTGGACCAGCACCCGGAGGAGCACTGGCCCGGGAGGGTAAAATAAAGATGACCCATGAGTCTGCAGAACCCAAGGGAAAAAGGCTTAGGTAGGCAAATGGTAAAACCAAGGTTGGGCCTTGCTGGAGGAGTTTTATTCAAAGCGAACTGTCAAGGGGGTCCCATAAATCACCCGACCGCGTAAGGAACACAAAATCCGGGAACATAACACCGGTATGACGAAAACTAGGGCGGCAAGAGTGGAACAAAACACCAGGCATAAGGCCGAGCCTTCCACCCTTTACCAAGTATATAGGTGCATTAATTAAATAAGAGATATTGTGATATCCCAACAAGTAAACATGTTCCAACAATGAACAACATCTCCATGTTCCAACAAGGAACAAACTTCATCTTCACCTGCAACTAACAACGCTATAAGAGGGGCTGAGCAAAGCGGTAACATAGCCAAACAACGGTTTGCTAGGACAAGGTGGGTTAGAGGCTTGGCTTAACAATATGGGAGGCAAGATAAGCAAATGGTAGGCACCATAGCATAGGCATAGCAAAAGAGCGAGCATCTAGCAAGCAAAGATAGAAGTGATTTCGAGGGTATGGTCATCTTGCCTGAGATCCCGCTAGGAAGAAGAACGAGTCCATGAAAAAGACAAACGGACGAAGTCGAATGGATCCTCACAACTCCGGAACGAAACCGAAGCTAACGAGAGAAGCAACCCGGAAGGAAACAAACAACATAGTAAACAACCATCACATAAACATGGCATGAAGCACAATCAAGTATGATGCATGTCCGGTTTAATGAGGCAAGGCATGGCAAAGTGCAACAAACAATACTACAAGTTAAGTGGAGCTCAATATGCAACGAGTTGCATATTGACAAAACACCACAACAATTATTTAGTTCTCTCTCATTAAGGCTAACCAACAATATTAAATGTTGTTAAGCATGGCAAGAGGTGAAGCATAATTAAACTAACAATTTAGGCAAGTTTAAATGAGGCCGGAACAACAAACAACAATTCCAGAAAATCCCCATATGTCATTTAGCAATTAAAGCAAACAACAATTTTAAAAATTTTAATTGTTATTATCATGATGCGGATGACATATGCAAGTTTTATGCAATTTTTATGAAAATGTTGACATGAGCATGATAAGGAGCATTTGGTCACCATGGCGGAACGAAAAGGGTGCCACGGCGGTGAAACAAAAATGGTGCCACGGCAACATATCCGAAAATGATGCCACGACAACACATCAAGATGTCGGTGCGAACAAAAGTGTGGATGTGCAGAACATGCAAAGATGGTGGGGGTGATCCCGGATACCGGGTTCCCACGGGTCGACGGCATGGCAAACGAGAAGGAATGCGCAAGCGACAATTTGGACACGGGCAAGCACGGGCATCTCATACAACACACACACTCAGTCCATGGGTGATCGTCTCGTTGGTTCTACCTTTGAAGCATGCATTTCGGGGCGGATCAAGTTCGACGAAGGAAGTAGTCGTACACGGGCCGTTGTGGAAGTAGTCATTCTCGCGACGGTAGTGGAAGTAGTGGTACACGGCGACGGTAGTTGTACACGTTCATTTTCGGAGAGGTACTTGAAAAATCCAACATCTTCGGGCGACGGTAGTGGTACACGTGGTAGATGAACTTGGCGATCCGAAGGGGTACTTGGTGTTGACGGTCCTGTAGTCGTACTAGGCATCCGGTGAACTTGGCGAAATCCACGAAGGCGTCCTTGGGCGTTCCTGGTTGCCGCGTCTTGGCAAATCGAAGGGGATCTTGGCGTCCATGCAATCGGCAGCGGAGGTGCACGAAACCAGCGGCAGAGGACAAGCCGGATCTGGACAGGGTTGAAGACGAACGGCGAGGGCGCAACACTCTAGGAGGCAGTAGGGCACGGGGACGGCAGGGGCTCGTCCGTGGCGGCCCTGACCTCCGGAGCACAACGGGGCGGCGAGGAGGGGTTGCTCCGACGAGCAGTGGGATGGAGCGGGCGGCAAGACTTGGCGGTTGAGGACACTGGTGGTGCAGCATGAGGAAGGAGAGGCCAGAGCGATGACGAGCCGAAGGACGGCGAGGAAGAGGGAGCTCCTCTCCTGGCACGAGGAGGGAGACGTGAGGCAGGGGGTGCCGGAGTTGGCCTCCAGTGGCGGCGCAGAAGGCCCGGCGCGGCGTCGGCGAGAGGGTGCAGCAGCAGCCGGCGGCGAGGTCGAGGCGGTTTGGTGGCGACGAGGAGGAAGGAAGAGATGGGATCCAGCGATGCGGGGTCGTAGTGAGGCGATGAGGAACGACGAGGAGGGGGAATGATCGATGGGAGTTGGGGATCAAGCGGAGGGGGTTCGAGCGATGGGTTCTGGCGGCGCGAGGGGAGAAGGCACTTAGGGAGATGGGGATTGGGCGCTGCGGCGCTGGATGGAAGGAGATGGGGATCGGGAGAGGGTTCGATCGGGCTAGGGTTTAGGAGGGGCGGCTAGGCCTTGGGAGGCTGGCCCAGTGGAGAGGAAAATGGCCAGAGGCCTGGTGGGCTAGCTGGGCCGGCTTGGTTAGCCGGGCCTAAGAGGCCGGCTGGGCTGCAAGGCTGCTGGGCTTCTTCTCTCCCTCTCTACTCTTTTCACTTAAAACAGAGAAAAAGAAAGAAAAAGGAAGAAAAGAAAAGGTTAGAGAAAGAGTTTGGGCATGGGGATTATTTCCCCGGACTCACAAAAATAAGCTTGTTCCGAGAAAATAGAAAAAACCATGATTGAAAGATGTAAATTCAAACTCATTTGAATTTTATTCAAATGGGTTTGAACTAGGACTTGATAAAAGGAAGGTCCAAAAAATGTTCGGATTTTTGGTGGAGCTCCGGAATATGATGAAAGAATATATGGCAAGGTTGGGGACCAAGAATTAAGATAACAAAGGCATTTGGATAATTTGCAAGTGTGTTATGGTGAATTTCAAATTAATGAAATATTTAAATTTAGCTCCCTAATATTGGGAAGATATGTTATAAAGAGAAGTCACCCTTCCCTCGATTTAAATAGATAAACCATCTATGCAATTTATTAGTTGAGTTGAGATGCAAAGATTAATGACATGATGGCATGATGACATGATGCAATGCAAAAATAAAAGAGCAAGCACAAAAGAAACACACGGCGAAACTCGGAATAGCTAGAAGTCTTCTGAAGCATCGGTCTTGGGGCGTTACAATGTGGAATAGTTTCACAGCTCACGCCACCTAGAACACCACAGCGTAATGGTGTGTCCTAACGTCGTAACCACACTTTATTGGATATGGTGTGATCTATGATGTCTCTTACCGATTTACCACTATTGTTTGGGGTTATGCATTAGAGACAACTACATTCACTTTAAACAAGGCACCATCAAAGTCCGTTGAGATGACACCGTATGAACTGTGGTTTGGCAACAAACCTAAGCTGTCATTTCTTAATGTTTGGGGATGTGATGCTTATGTCAAAAGGCTTCAGCCCGATAAGCTCGAACCCAAATCAGAGAAATTTGTCTTCATAGGATACCAAGCAAACAATTGGGTACACCTTCTACCACAAGTCCAAAGGCAAGATTTTTGTTGCTAAGAACGGAACCTTTCTAGAGAAGGAGTTTCTCTCGAAAGAAGTGAGTGGGAGGAAAGTAGAACTTGATGAGGTAATTGTACCTGCTCTCAATTTGGAAAGTAGCTCATCCGAGAAAACTGTTCCCGTGATGCCTACACCAACTGGAGAGGAATCTAATGATAAAGACCATGAAACTACAGATCAAGTTGCTACAGAACCTCGTAGGGCTGGCAGAGCATGATCCGCACCAGAGTGGTACGGTAATCCTGTTCCGGAGGTCATGTTACTTGACCATGATGGACCTATGAACATGAAGAAGCTATGATGAACCTAGATTCCGATAAATGGCTTGAGGCCATGAAATCTGAGATAGGATCCATGTATGAGAACAAAGTGTGGACTTTGGTGGATCTACCCGATGATCGACAACCCATAGATAATAAATGGATCTTCAAGAAGAAGACTGACGCTGATGGTAATGTTACTATCTATAAAGCTCGACTGTTGCAAAGGGTTTTTAACAAGTTCAATAAGTTGACTACGATGAGACTTTCACACCCGTAGCGATGCTTAAATCCATCTAAATCGTGATAGCAATTGCCGCATTTCATGATTATGAAATCTGGCAAATGGATGTCAAAACTGCATTCCTTAATGGATTTCTTAAAGAAGAGTTGTATATAATGCAACCGGAAGGTTTTGTCGATCCTAAAGGTGCTAACAAAGTGTGCAAGCTCTAGCGATCCATTTATGGACTGGTGCAAGCATCTGGGAGTTGGAATATACGCTTTTATGAGGTGATCAAAGCATATGGTTTTATAAACACTTTTGGAGAAGCCTGTATTTACAAGAAAGTATATGGGGGCTCTATAGCATTTCTAATATTATATGTGGATGACATATTGTTGATTGGAAATGATGTAAAATTTCTGAATAGCATAAAAGGATACTTGAATAAGAGTTTTTCAATGAAAGACCTTGGTGAAGCAACTTATATATTGGGCATCAAGATCTATAGAGATAGATCAAGACG
Source organism: Aegilops speltoides (assembly GCA_021437245.1). Taxonomy (NCBI): domain Eukaryota; kingdom Viridiplantae; phylum Streptophyta; class Magnoliopsida; order Poales; family Poaceae; genus Aegilops; species Aegilops speltoides. The sequence continues at coordinate 248,319,777 of CM038142.1, read as the reverse complement.
CTTGATAGGACTTTCACAAAGCACATACCTTGATAAAGTTTTGAAGAAGTTCAAAATGGATCAGTCAAAGAAAGGGTTCTTGCCTGTGTTACAAGGTGTGAAGTTGAGTCAAACTCAATGACCGACCACTGCAGAAGATAGAGAGAAAATAGAAGTCATTCCCTATGCCTCAGCCATAGGTTCTATCATGTATGCTATGCTGTGTACCAGACCTGATGTGTGCCTTGCTATAAGTTTAGCTGAGAGGTACTAAAGTAATCCAGGAGTGGATCACAGGACAGCGGTCAAGAACACCCTGAAGTACCTGAAAAGGACTAGGGATATGTTTATCGTTTATGGAGGTGACAAAGAGCTTGTCGTAAGTGGTTACATCTACGCTAGCTTTGACACTGATCCGGATGACTCTAAGTCACAATCCGGAAACATATTTTTATTGAATGGTGGAGTTATCAGTTGGTGCAGTTCCAAGTAGAGCCTCGTGGCGGGATCTACGTGTGAAGCGGAGTACATAGCTACTTCGGAAGCAGCAAATGAAGGAGTCTGGACGAAGGAGTTCATATCCGATCTAGGTGTAATACCTAGTGCATCGGGTCCAATGAAAATATTTTGTGACAATAGTGGAGCAATTGCTTTGGCGAAGGAATCCAGATTTCCCAAAAAGACCAAACACATCAAGAGACGCGTCAACTCCATCCGAGATTTGGTCAAGGAGGGAGACATAGAGATTTGCAAAATACATATGGATCTGAATGTTGCAGACCCTTTGACTAAGCCTCTTCCACGAGCAAAACATGATCTGCACCAAGACTCCATGGGTGTTAGATTCATTACAATGTAATCTAGATTATTGACTCTAGTGCAAGTGGGAGACTGAAGGAAATATGCCCTAGAGGCAATAATAAAGTTGTTATTTTATATTTCCTTATTCATGATAAATGTTTATTATTCATGCTAGAATTGTATTAACTGGAAACTTGATACATGTGTGAATACATAGACAAAACACCGTGTCCCTAGTATGCCTCTACTAGATTAGCTCGTTGATCAAACATGGTTAAGTTTCCTAGACATGGACATGAGTTGTCATTTGATAAACGGAATCACGTCATTAGTGGAATGATGTGATGGACAAGACCATCTGTTAGCTTAGCATAATGATTGTTCAATTTTATTGCTACTGCTTTCTTCGTGTCAAATATATATTCCTCCAACTATGAGATTATGCAACTCCCGGACTCCGGAGGAATGCCTTATGTGTAATCAAACATCAGAACATTACTGGGTGATTATAAAGATGCTCTGTAGGTATCTTCGAAGGTGTTTTTGGGTTGGCATAGATCGAGATTAGGATTTGTCACTCCGAGTATCGGAGAGGTATCTCTGGGCCCTCTCGGTAATGCACATCATATGAAGCCTTGCAAGCAATGTGACTAATGAATTAGTTACGGGATGATGCACTACGGAACGAGTAAAGAGACTTGCCGGTAATAAGATTGAACTAGGTATGAAGATACCAAAGATAGAATCTCGGGCAAGTAACATACCGATGGCAAATGGAATAACGTATGTTGACATTGTGGTTCAACCGATAAAGATCTTCGTAGAATATGGGAAACAATATGAGCATCCAGGTTCCGCTATTGGTTATTGACCAGAGAGGTGTCTCGGTCATGTCTACATAGTTCTCGAACCCGTAGGGTCCGCACGCTTAATGTTCGATGACGATATGTATTATATGAGTTATGTGTTTTGGTGACCAAAGGTTGTTCGTAGTCCCGGATGAGATCACGGACATGACGAGGAGTCTCGAAATGGTCGAGAGGTAAAGATTAATATATTGGAAGGTTCTATACGGACATTGGAATGGTTCCGAAAAGATTCAAGAGTTTCTTGGAGTACCGGGAGGTTACCGCCCCCCCAGGAAAGTTAATGGGCCTCATGGGCCATAGTGGAGAGGAGGGAGGCAGGCCACAAGAGGTGGCGCGCGCCCCCCATGGCAGTCCGAATTGGACAAGGGGTGTGCCGCGCGGCCCCCCTTTCCTTCTCTCTCTCCCCCTCTTCCCCTTTCCCCTCTCCGTTGAAAGGAAGGGGGCGAGCCGACTAGGACTAGGATTCCTAGTGGGACTCCCCCCACTTGGAGCACCCTAGGGTCAGCCGGCCTCCCCTCTCCTCCTTTATATATGGGGGCAGGGGGCACCCCAAAGACACATCAATTATCTTAGCCGTGTGCGGTGCCCCCTCCACCATTTACTCCTCCGGTCATATTGTCGTAGTGCTTAGGCGAAGCCCTGCACGGATAACATCACCAACACTGTCATCACGTCATCATGCTGACGGAACTCATCGACTCCTTTGTGCCTCTACTGGATCAAGAGATCGAGGGACATCATCGAGCTGAACGTGTGCAGAAATCGGAGGTGTCGTACGTTCGGTACTTGATCGGTTGATTCGAGAAGACGTTCGACTACATCAACCGTGTTAAGTTAATGCTTCCGCTTTCAGTCTACGAGGGTACGTGGACACACTCTCCCCCTCTCGTTGCTATGCATCTCCTAGATAGACCTTGCGTGAGCGTAGGATTTTTTTGAAATTGCATGCTATGTTTCCCAACAAAAATGTTGATCAAAAACACTATAAATAATAGTGTGAAAGCATGATGCACAATGGACGTATCAACTCTCCCAAGCTTAGACCTCACTTTCCCTCAAGCGAATGCCGAACTTGATAATCATGTCCACATTTTAGAGAGAGAGAGGTGTCGATAAAGCAAAATACGGACATGATAACATCATGATCATTATTATAACAACAATTATTCATGATAAAACTTCTTGAAAACTAAATTATAAACAATAAACTTTCTTGAAAACTAACAAACTATGTTCTCGGCCATTGAAATAATTACAATTCATCATATTTCCACGAAGAGTCTATGTAAGAGCTTTTGGTTTACCAAGTTCCTCATACTCAACTATCATATAGTCATCCATGATTGCTGGCACTCAAAGCATATTTTTCATAAACGTTTCAGTCAGACACATAGGAAGATGGGGATTTATTGTTTCACCTCCCAAGTTATTTACCTCGGGGATAATGTCAACAATAATAACTCATGATTACCCGCATCCAACTGGATATATGTGCATGGATCTTTCCTTACCACTGTTGCTTGCCAAGTAGAGAATAATTCTGGGTGGAATAAGGATGAATATTATTGAATCTTGCATAATAATAATAAAAGCTAAGAAGTAAAAAATAGCCCATTAGTAGAGGGAAGCAGAGGTTGTCATGCACTTTTTTATTTGGATGTGCAAACTCTTAATGTATAGGAACGTCACTTTGTATTGCCCCTTGTGATATTAACCTTTATTATGCAGTCTGTCGCTTTTATTTCTTTACCATGACAAGTTCGTATAAAGTTTATTTTCCCTTACAATAAAAGATCATACATATTTAAGATCATTTTTTATTGCTTTGCACTGATGAAAATTTACTTGAAGGATCTTATTCAATCCATAGGCAGATATGGTGGACTCTTATGACAAGAAACTGGGTTTAAGGATTTTTGGATGCACAAGTAGTATCTCTACTTAGTACGAAATTTTGGCTAGCAAAAGATTATAAGCAAGCACCGCATGTTAGAGGATACATGACAATATAATATGTAAATATAAGCAAACATAACCCATTACGTTGTCTTCCTTGTCCAACATGGACTACTTGATCAAGCTAAAAGTAATTAATGGAGGCTCACAATCATAAAATATGTCCAAGATAGTGTATTTATATGTGAAACCTTTCTTGCTTTATTAGTCTTTCATGAATTGCATCAATGACCAATGCTATGTTTGTTAACTTCCAATAAATTTTATCAATATTCTTCTTATATGTGAAGTCTTCACTCCCCATGGGATTAGCATATGAATTTTTTATTATCGCTAACATTGAAGACTGTAAAGGAACAAATCTCAAACTACTCTTTATTATATAACTCTCACACTTGATTACATAGATAGAATGATCATGAAGCAAGCACTCCAAAACTACTTCATACTAGTACTTTTATTCTTCTAGATCACGAAATAACCAAGGATCAAACTAAGATAAAAGTGATGGTGATACGATAGTGGGGCACCTCCCCCAAGTTTGGAACAAGCCAAAGGTGGTGCCCATACCCGTGTACTCAAGTTTCTCGCATTTGAATCTTGTGACGACATAATGATCCTAATCCCAAAGTCCTGGCAGGATAGAGCCAAAAACAAGAGTAGAGGAAAAACTTGCAATACGGTGCTCAAAATAGTGTGGAGTATATATAATGAACTTTTATCTTGCATGAGAAGTATATGGGAAGAATACGGAGTTGGAAAAGTGCATGAGGGGCCCACAAGGCACAAGGGCGCACCCAGGGGGTAGGGCGCGTCCCCCTGCCTTGTGGTCTCCTCGTGGACCTTCTCGGTTGTTTCTTAATTATGTATTTTTTCTAATATTCCAAAACTAACGAAAAATATTTTTAGGGAATTTTTAGAGTCGTTTTACTTACCGTATCACATACATATTCCTTTTTAGGATTCTAGAGCGTCCCAGAAGGCCTCTTTTAGATGTTTCTTGGGTGTAATTGCTTGAATAATATTGGTTTCAATGTTAATGGGGGTACCTGCAACATAATGTTTAATTCTCTGCCCATTAACCACCTTCAGACTAGTTCCATCGGCAGTATTGATCTCGATGGCTTCAGAATGATAAACTTCTTCGATGATGTATGGCCCTTCCCATTTGGAGAGAAAGTTTTCCTACAAAGTGTCTAAACTGGGAATTGTACAATAGTGCTTAGTCACCAGTGATGACCCACAGGTGTAGGGGATCTACCATAGTCCTTTCGATAAGTAAGAGTGTCGAACCCAACAAGGAGCAGAAGGAAATGACAAGCGGTTTTCAGTAAGGTATTCTCTGCAAGCACTGAAATTGTAGGTGACAGATAGTTTTGTGATAAGATAATTTGTAACGGGTAACAAGCAATAAAAGTAAATAAGGTGCAACAAGGTGGCCCAATCCTTTTTGTAGCAAAGGAGAAGACTGGACAAGTTCTCATAATGAGAAAAGCGCTCCCGAGGACACATGGGAATTATCGTCAAGCTAGTTTTCATCACGCTCATATGGTTCGCGTTCGTTACTTTGATAATTTGATATGTGGGTGACCGGTGCTTGGGTACTGCCCTTTCTTGGAAAAGCATCGCACTTATAATTAACCCCTATTGCAAGCATCCGCAACTACAAAAGAAGTATTAAGGTAAACCTAACCATAGCATGAAACATATGGATCCAAATCAGCCCCTTACGAAGCAACACATAAACTAGGGTTTAAGCTTCTGTCACTCTAGCAACCCATCATCTACTTATTACTTCCTAATGCCTTTCTCTAGGCCCAAACAATTGTGAAGTGTCATGTAGTCGACGTTCACATAACACCACTAGAGGAGAGACAACATACACCTCATCAAAATATCGAACGAATACCAAATTCACATGAGTACTAATAGCAAGACTTCACCCATGTCCTCAGGAACAAACGTAACTACTCACAAAGCATATTCATGTTCATGATCAGAGGGGTATTAATATGCATTAAGGATCTGAACATATGATCTTCCACCAAATAAACCAACTAGCATCAACTACAAGGAGTAATAAACACTACTAGCAACCCACAGGTACCAATCTGAGGTTTGGGTACAAAGATTGGATACAAGAGATGAACTAGGGTTTGAGAGGAGATGGTGCTGGTGAAGATGTTGATGGAGATTAACCCCCTCCCCATGAGGGGATCGTTGGTGATGACGATGGTGATGATTTCCTCCCCGGGAAGTTTCCCAGCAGAACAGCTCACGAGCCCTGGATTGGTTCCGCCAAGGTTCCGCCTCGTGGCAGTGGAGTTTCATCCCGTAAACTTGCTTATGATTGTTTTCAAGGGTAAAAGACTTCATATAGCAGAAGATGGGCACCGGAGGGCTGCCAGGTGGCACACGAGGCAGGAGGGCGCGCCTAGGGGGTAGGGCGCGCCCCCACCCTCGTGGCTAGGGTGTGGCCCCCCTCTGGTACTTTTTCCGCTGAATATTTATCATTAATTCCAAAAATGACTTTCATGGAGTTTCAGGACTTTTGGAGCTGTGCAGAATAGGTCTCTAATATTTGCTCCTTTTCCTGCCCAGAATCCCAGCTGCCGGCATTCTCCCTCTTCATGTAAACCTTGTAAAATAAGAGAGAATAGCCATAAGTATTGTAACATAACGTTAAATAACAGCCCATAATGCAATAAATATCGATATAAAAGCATGATGCAAAATGGACGTATCAACTCCCCGAAGCTTAGACCTCGCTTGTCCTCAAGCGGAAGTCGATATCGAAAAATATGTCCACATGTTTAGAGATAGAGGTGTCGATAAAAATAAAATACGAACATGAGGGCATCATGATCATTCTTATAACAACAATATATATATATATATATATTGTCATATGATTTCTTATGCTTAAGTAACAATCTATACACAATGTCAAGTATGATTTAGAAACTTCATTAAGAACTAACAAACTATAATCTCAGTCGCTGAAGCAATTGCAATTTATCATAACATAGGAAGGAGTCAACATAAGAGCTTTTCAGCAAGTCCACATACTCAAATATCATTTAGTCTTTCACAATTGCTAACACTCACGCAATACTTATGGTTATGGAGTTCTAATCGGACACAGAGAAAGATAGGGGCTTATAGTGTTGCCTCCCAACCTTTTACCTCAAGGGTAATGTCAACAATAATAGTTCATGCTAACTTACATCCAATTGGATATATATATCAGGGCCTTTCCAACACGAGGTGCTTGCCAAAGGATAAAATATAAAAAGGAAAGGTGAAGATCACCTTGACTCTTGCATAAGGTATAAGACATAAAGTAAAAGATAGGCCATTGGCAGAGGGAAGCAGATGTTGTCATGTGCTTTTATGGTTGGATACACGAAATCTTAATGCAAAAGAACGTCACTTTATATTGCCACTTGTGATATGAACCTTTATTATGCAGTCCGTCGCTTTTATTACTTCCATATCACAAGATCGTATAAAGCTTATTTTCTCCGCACTAATAAGTCATACATATTTAGAGAGCAATTTTTATTGCATGCAACATGACAACTTACTTGAAGGATCTTACTCAATCCATTGGTAGATATGTGGACCCTCATGGCAAAACTGGGTTTAAGGATATTTGGAAGCACAAGTAGTATCTCTACTTGGTGCAAGGAATTTGGCTAGCATGAGGGGGAAAGGCAAGCTCAACATGTTGGACGATCCATGACTATATACTTTAACTAAGATGTGAGAAAACATAACCCATTACGTTGTCTTCCTTGTCCAACATCAACTCTTTAGCATGTCATACTTTAATGAGTGCTCACAATCATAAAGATGTCCAAGATAGTATATTTATATGTGAAAACCTCTCTTTCTTTATCACTTCCCATTAATTGCAACAATGACCAAAACTATGTTTTCCAACTCTCAACAACATTTAAGCCTCATACTCTCTATATGTGAAGTCATTACTATCCACAAGATCAATATGATCTCTTTTATTTCTTTTTACTCTTATTTCCTCAAGATCATAGCAAGATAGCAAAGCCCTTGACTCAACACTAATCTTTATTATATATAGCTCACGGACTTGATTACATAGAGGGATCACAAAGCAAAAAATCAAAACTAATTCATACCAAACCTTTATTCTACTAGATCAAGATATTACCAAAAGGACCGAACTAAGTAAAATGGTAAAGATAGGAGTGTGATGGGTATATGATACCGGGGCAACTCCCCCAAGCTTGGCAGCTGCCAAGGGGAGTGCCCATACCCATGTGATTATGTCTCCTTTGCTGGTGAAGAAGGTGGTGATGATGATGGATAGTCGCACATTGAGCGTAAGAGCTCTTCCAATTTGCGAATAATGCCCTTGAGTGCGATGATATGATCCTTCAACAAAATATTTTCCTGTGTGAGATACTTGTTTTGTATGCGAGCCAACTCAATCATCTTGAAAGCTTCAATCTCAGTTGGGGTAAAGAGGTTAGGAAGAGGTTGAAGGTTGTTTTCTTCTTCTGCCACCGGAGCTTGATCCTCCATGGCCTTCTTGATCCCATCATCCTTGTTGATCTCCCCAGGTTCCTCTCTCTTCAGCTCTGTCTTCAATAGCCAAGCATCCTTGTCTTCATTGTTGGAGGAGGGGATGTCATGATGCCTGGCCTTGACAAATCTGACAGAAAACAACTCGAAACAAAGACAGAAGATTTTTGCGTGATACGGTGGTCAAAACCCTCGGGAGATTATATAATGAATTTTTACTGACCAAAAGAAGTATCATGCAAGAAAACAGAGTCTAGAGAGCACACGAGTTGCCCACGAGGCAGGGGGCGCGCCCTCCACCCTCGTGGATGCCTCGTTCCTTCCCGGACTACTTCTTATTTTCCTATTTTTTTAAATATTCCGAAACGGAGAAAAATTGCTATTAGAACTGTTTTGGAGTCGGTTTACTTTCCGTACCACATACCTATTCCTTTTCGGAGTCTGAAATGTTCTGGAAGGCGTCCCTTACGTATTCCTCCAGGGTTACGGTTTCAATAATATTAGTTTCAACATTTATTGGGTTACCTGAGATATAATGTTTGATTCTTTGACCGCTCACCACCTTCGGATTTATGCCTTTGAAGTTGTTGATTTTTATGGCACCGGGACGATAGACCTCCTCGATAACGTAAGGGCCTTCCCATTTAGAGAGAAATTTTCCTGCAAAAAAATCTTAAACGAGAGTTGAATAGCAACACATAATCACCTACATTAAACTCATGCTTTTGTATCCTTTTGTCATGCCATCTTTTAACTCTTTCTTTAAACAATTTGGCATTCTCGTAGGCCTGGGTTCTCCATTCATCAAGTGAGCTAATGTCAAATAACCTCTTCTCACCGGCAAGTTTTAAATCATAGTTGAGCTCTTTCATGGCAGCATTATGTTCAAGTTCGAGAGGTAAGTGAAATGCTTTTCCATAAACCATTTTATACGGAGACATACCCACATGATTTTTATATGCAGTTCTATAAGCCCATAATGCATCATCAAGTTTCTTGGACCAATTCTTTCTAGATCTATTAACAGTCTTTTGCAAAATTAATTTGAGCTCTCTATTACTCAATTCTACTTGACCACTAGACTGTGGTGATAAGGAGAAGCAATTCTATGATTAACATCATACTTAGCAAGCATTTTACGAAAAGCACCATGAATAAAATGTGAACCACCATCAGTCATGAGATATCTAGGGACTTCAAATCTCGGAAAAATAACTTCTTTAAGCCTCTTAATAGAGGTGTTATGATCAGCACTACTAGTTGGAATAGCTTCTACCCACTTAGTAACGTAATCAACAACAACTAAAATATGTGTATATCCATTAGAGGCAGGAAAATGTCCCATATAATCAAAGCCCCAAACATCAAATGGTTCGATAACAAGGGAATAATTCATAGGCATTTTTTGGCGTCTACTAATATTACTAATTCTTTGACATTCATCACAAGACAAGACAAACTTACGGGCATCTTTGAAGAGAGTAGGCCAATAAAAACCGGATTGCAATACCTTATGTGCAGTTTTATCTCCAGTGTGGTGTCCTCCATATGCCTCGGAGTGACACTTGTGTAGGATCTGTTCCTATTCATGCTCACGTACACAATGTCTAATAACACCATCTACTCCTTTATAAAGGTGTGGGTCATCCCAGAAGTAATGTCTTAAATCATAAAAGAACTTTTTCTTTTGCTGGTATGTGGAACTAGGTGGTATAAATTTAGCAACAATGTAATTAGCATAATCATCATACCATGGGGCAGTACGAGAAACATTTATGACAGCTAATTGTTCATCAGGAAAGCTATCATCAATAGGTAGTGGGTCATCAAGAACATTCTCTAACCTAGACAAGTTGTCTGCAATGGGGTTCTCAGCTCCCTTTCTATCAATAATATGCAAATCAAATTCTTGTAGCAAGAGAACCCATCTAATAAGTCTAGGTTTAGCATCTTTCTTTTCCATAAGATATTTAATAGCAGCATGATCAGTGTGAATAGTTACTTTAGAATCAACAATATAAGGTCTGAACTTATCACAAGCAAATACAACTGCGAAGAATTCTTTTTCAGTGGTAGCATAATTTCTCTGAGCAGTGTCTAGAGTTTTACTAGCATATTGAATAACATTTAGTTTCTTATCAACTCTTTGTACTAGAACAGCACCTACAGCATAATCGCTAGCATCACACATAATTTCAAAGGGTAAATTCCAATCAGGTGGCTGAACAATAGATGCAGAAATCAAAGCTTTCTTAAGTATTTCAAATGCTTCTACACAATCATCATCGAAGACAAAAGGAATATCTTTTTGCAATAAATTAGTCAGAGGCCTAGAGATTTTAGAAAAGTCCTTAATGAACCTCCTAGAAAAACTGGCATGACCAAGGAAACTTCGTATACCTTTAATGTCCTTGGGACACGACATCTTTTCAATAGCATTAACTTTAGCTTTATCAACTTCAATACCTCTTTCAGAAATTTTATGCCCCAAGACAATGCCTTCATTAACCATAAAGTGGCACTTCTCCCAATTCAAAACAAGACTAGTATCTTCGCATCTCTGCAAAACTCGTTCAAGGTTGCTCAAGCAATCATCAAAGGAGGATCCATAAACGGAGAAATCGTCCATGAATACCTCACAAATCTTTTCAGAAAAGTCAGAGAATATAGCCATCACGCATCTTTGAAAGTTAGCGGGTGCATTACATAAACCAAAAGGAATACGTTTATAAGCAAAAGTACCGAAAGGGCAAGTAAAAGTAGTCTTTGCTTGATCCTCCGCTTACACAGGTATTTGAGAGAAACTAGAGTAACCATCTAGAAAGAAAAAATGTGTATGTTTGGATAGTCTTTCTAGCATTTGATCAATAAAAGGTAAAGGGTAATGATATTTTTTAGTAGCCTTATTTAATTTACAAAAATCAATTACCATCCTATAACCTGTAATAATTCTTTGCGGGATCAATTCATCTTTATCATTAGGAACGACAGCAATACCTCCCTTCTTAGGGACACAATGGACATGACTTACCCACCGACTATCAGCAACGGGATAAATTATACCTGCCTCAAGGAGCTTTAGTATTTCTTTTCTTACCACTTCTTTCATGTTAGGATTTAACCGTCGTTGGTGATCAATAACTAGTTTGGCATCTTCTTCCAAACTTATTTTGTGTTGGCATAAAATGGGACTAATGCCCTTAAGATCATCAAGAGTATATCCAATAGCAGCAAGATGCTTCTTCAAAGTTTTCAATAATCTTTCCTCTTCCTGCTCTGAAAGGTTAGCACTAATAATAATCTTCTTTTCATCAAGATAAGCATATTTAAGAGTATCAGGTAATGGTTTAAGCTCAGACACGGGATCACCCTTGGGTGGAGGGGGATCCCCTAGGATTTCAACAAGCAAGTTGTGTTTTAGAATAGGACCCTGTTTAAAGAATACTTCATCTATTTCCCTTGTTTCTTTCATAAACATATCACTTTCATGGTCTAGCAAATATTGTTCTAAAGGATCAGTAGGAGGCACGACAATAGATGCAAGACCAATAATTTCATCCTTACTAGGCAATTCTTTATCATGGGGTTGTCTATGAAACTTAGCAAAATTAAACTCATGAGACATATCTCCTAAGCCAATAGTAACAACATCCTTTTCGCAATCAATCTTAGCATTAACAGTATTCAAGAAGGGTCTACCAAATATAATGGGACAAAAGTCATCTTGTGGGGAACCAAGAACAACAAAATCAGCAGGATATTTAACTTTGCCACACACGACTTCAACATCTCTAACAATCCCAATTGGTGAAATAGTATCTCTATTGGCAAGCTTAATTGTAATAGCAATATATTCTATCTCAGCAGGTGCAGTGTCATGCATAATTTCTTTATATAAGGAATGAGGTATTGCACTAGCACTAGCACTAGCACTAGCACCCATATCACATAAGCCATGATAACAATGATCTCCTATCTTAACAGAAATAACAGGCATGCCTACAACAGGTCTATGTTTCTTAGCATCGGGTCTAGCAATTCTAGCAGCTTCATCACAGAAATAAATAACACGCCCATCAATATTATCGGCCAAGAGATCTTTAACCATAGAAATACTAGGTTCAACTTTAATTTGCTCAGGTGGTGTATATGTTCTAGTATTACTCTTACGAACCACAGTTGAAGCTTTAGCATGATCCTTTATCCTAACAGGGAAAGGTGGTTTCTCAACATAAGTAGTAGGAACAATAGGATCATCATAAGTGATAACCTTTTCTTCAACTGTAAAAGGTGCAACTACTTTTACTTTAGAGGGAGGATTATATTTAAACAACTTCTCCTTAGGGAGATCAACATGAGTAGCAAATGATTCACAGAAGGAAGCTACTATCTCAGAGTCAAGTCCATATTTAGTGCCAAATCCATGAAAAGCATCAGTATCCATAAACAAGTTAACACAATCAAACTTAGGTGTCATACCTGACTCCTTACCATCGTCGGAATCCCAATCTTCAGAGTTGCGTTTAATTCTTTCCAATAAGTCCCACTTGAATTCAATAGTCTTCATCATAAAAGACCCAACACAAGAAGTATCAAGCATGGTGCGATTGTTGAGAGAAAGCCGAGCATAAAAGTTTTGAATAATCATTTCTCTTGAAAACTCATAATTGGGGCATGAATATAACATTGACTTAAGCCTCCCCAAGCTTGAGCAATACTTTCTCCTTCGTGAGGCCAAAAATTATATATATAATTACGATCACGATGAACAAGATGCATAGGATAAAATTTCTGGTGAAATTCCAATTTCCATCGTTTATAGTCCCAGGATCCCATATCATCACATAGCCTATACCATGTCAATGCATATCCCTTCAAATATAAGGGGAAGACCTTCTTCTTAACAACATCATTGGGCATACCTGCAAGCTTAAATAATCCACAAACTTCATCCACATAGATAAGGTGTAAATCGGGATGCAATGTTCCATCTCCTGCAAAGGGATTAGCTAGCAGTTTCTCTACCATACCCGAAGGAATTTCAAAGTAAACATTTTCAGTAGGTTCAGTAGGTTGAGGAGCAACTCCTTTCTCTACTGGTCGGCGTGAAGATACCCCGAACAAGCCCCTCAAAGGATTATGTTCCATAGTAACAAGTGACAGTAAATTTCAGCACACTATATAAATGTTTCCTTACCAAGTTCCACTTACCAAAGGCGCTTCACTCCCTGACAACGGTGCCAGAAAAGAGTCTTGATGACCCACAAGTGTAGGGGATCTATCGTAGTCCTTTTGATAAGTAAGATTGTCGAACCCAACAAGGAGTAGAAGGAAATGACAAGCGGTTTTCAGTAAGGTATTCTCTGCAAGCACTGAAATTGTAGGTGACAGATAGTTTTGTGATAAGATAATTTGTAACGGGCAACAAGCAATAAAAGTAAATAAGGTGCAGCAAGGTGGCCCAATCCTTTTTGTAGCAAAGGACAAGCCTGGGCAAGTTCTTATAATGAGAAAACCACTCCTGAGGACACATGGGAATTATCATCAAGCTAGTTTTCATCACGCTCATATGATTCGCGTTCGTTACTTTGATAATTTGATATGTGGGTGGACCGGTGCTTGGGTACTGCCCTTTCTTGGACAAGCATCCCACTTATGATTAACCCCTATTGCAAGCATCCGCAACTACAAAATAAGTATTAAGGTAAACCTAACCATAGCATGAAACATATGGATCCAAATCAGCCCTTTACGAAACAACGATAAACTAGGGTTTAAGCTTCGTCACTCTAGCAACCCATCATCTACTTATTACTTCCCAATGCCTTCCTCTAGGCCCAAACAATGGTGAAGTGTCATGTAATCGACGTTCACATAACACCACTAGAGGAAAGACAACATACATCTCATCAAAATATCGAACGAATACCAAATTCACATGACTACTAATAGCAAGACTTCACCCATGTCCTCAGGAACAAACATAACTACTCACAAAGCATCTTCATGTTCATGATCAGAGGGGTATTAATATGCATTAAGGATCTGAACATATGATCTTCCACCAAATAAACCAACTAGCATCAACTACAAGAAGTAATAAACACTACTAGCAACCCGCAGGTACCAATCTGAGGTTTGGGTACAAAGATTGGATACAAGAAATGAACTAGGGTTTGAGAGGAGATGGTGCTGGTGAAGATGTTGATGGAGATTGACCCCCTCCCGATGAGAGGATCGTTGGTGATGACGATGGTGATGATTTCCCTCTCCTGGAGGGAAGTTTCCCCGGCAGAACAGCTCTGCCGGAGCCCTAGATTGGTTACGCCAAGGTTCTGCCTCGTGGTGGCAGAGTTTCATCCCGTAAGCTTGCTTATGATTTTTTCCAGGGTAAAAGACTTCATATAGCAGAAGATGGGCACCGAGGGCTGCCAGTGGCCCACGAGGCGGGGGCGCGCCAGGGGTAGGGCGCGCCCACCCTCGTGGCTGTGTGTGGCCCCTCTGGTACTTCTTCCGCTGAATATTTATCATTAATTCCAAAAATGACTTTCGTGGAGTTTCAGGACTTTTGCAGCTGTGCAGAATAGGTCTCTAATATTTGCTCCTTTTCCAGCCCAGAATCCCAGCTGCCGGCATTCTCCCTCTTCATGTAAACCTTGTAAAATAAGAGAGACTAGTCATAAGTATTGTAACCCATAATGCAATAAATATCGATATAAAAACATGATGCAAAATGGACATATCAACCGACATTAAATTCTCGTTTTTTATTTCTTTTATCATGCCATCTTTTAACCTTTTTCTTTAAATAACTTCGCATTTTCATAGGCTTGTATTCTCCACTCAACCAGAGAACGAACATCAAATTACCTCTTTTCATTGGCAAGTTTGAAATCATAATTAAGTTCTTTAAATTCCCAATAAGCTTTATGCTCCAACTCAGGAGGTAAATGACATGCTTTTCCATAGACCATTTTATACGGGGACATACTCATTAGATTTTTATAAGCAATTATGTATGCCCACAATGCATCATCAAGTTTCTTAGACCAATTTTCCTAGATCTAGTAACAGCTTATGGCAAGATTAATTGTATTTCTCTATTGTTGAATTCAATTTGCCCACTAGACTGAGGATGGTAAGGTGATGCGATTATATGCTTTACATCATATTTACCTAAGATTTTATGGAATGCACCATGAATAAAATGTGAACCACCATCAGTCATTAAATATCTAGGGACTTCAAATCTCAAAAAGATAATTTCTTTAAGCATTTTAATATATGTGTTGTGATAAACACTACTAGTTGGAATAGCTTCTACTCACTTAGTAACATAATCAACAACAACTAAAATATGAGTATATCCATTAGAGGGACGAAAAAGTCCAATACAATCAAAGCCCCAGACATCAAATGGTTCAATAACAAGTGAATGATTCATAGGCATTTCTTGTCTACCTATATTCTATTTGTTTGACATTCATCACAAGAGAGGACAAACTTACATGCACCCTTAAAGCGATTAGCCTGGTAAAAACCATATTGCAATACCTTATGTGTAGTTCTATCTCCAGCATGATGCCCTCCGTATGCCTCGAAGTGGCACTTCCTTAGGATCTGTTTCTACTCATGCTCAGGCACACAACGTCTAATAACACCTTCTAGTCCTTATTTATAGAGATGCGGGTCATTCCAAAAGTAATATCTTAAATCAAAGAAGAAATTTTTTGTTGATATGTGTAATTAAGTGGTAGGTATTTGGCAACAATAAAATTAGCATAGTCTGAATACCAAGGATTATCACGAGAGGTAGAGGCATTTATATCAGCTAATTGCTTATCAGGAAAACTATCATTAACATGTATCGGGACATCAAGAATATTTTTCATCCTAGACAAATTATCTGCGATAGGATTTGTAGCTCCTGTTCTACCAACAATATGAAAATCAAACTCTTGCAACAAAAGAACTGATATAACAATATGAAAAATATTCCTGATAAGTATTTCAAAGGCTTCTACATAATCATCATAAAAAAGGGGAGCTACAAATCAAACTCGAGCAATCATCAAAAGAAGTTTCGTAAACGAAAATATCATCCACAAATACCAATTTTCTCACAGAAATCAGAAAATATAGCAGTCATACATCCTTGAAAGGTAGCAGGTGCATTACGTAAATCAAAAGGCGTACGGAACTTTTCTATCTAGTTGTAAGCTTTATTTAATTTCCTGAAACCAATTACCATCCTATAACTGGTTGCAATTATTTGCGGGATAGGTTTATTTTTTATCATTAGGAACAACAGTGATACTAGCTTTCTTAGGGACACAATGAACAAGACTTACCCATCCACTATCAACTATAGGATAAATTGTACCTGCCTCCAGTAGCTTTAATATTTCCATTCTTACAACGTCTTTAATTTTAGGATTCAAGCGACGTTGATGATCGACAACTAGTTTAGCATCAGGCTCCATGTTAATCTTGTATTGACATAGAGTAGGGCTAATGCCCTTAAGATCATCAAGAGTATATCCAATTGCAGCACGATGCTTCCTCAAGGCTTTTAATAATCTCTTTTCTTCATGGACTACAAGGTTAGCATTGGTAATAACATGATATTTCTTATTTTTATTAAGATAAGCATAATTGAATGTATTTGGGAGTTTCTTTAGTTCAAACATAGGATCACTCTTAGGTGGAAGAGGTTCTCCAAAGTTTCAACATGCAAATGATGTTTAAGGTTAGGTGTTTGCCTAAAGAATATTTCATCTATTTCAGTTCTTTCATTCATGCGCATATAATTTTCATGGTCTAGCAGGTTGCTGGTGTAATATCTGCCTACCATGTATTTTGGAGATTGTTAACAGAAACAAGTATGGACTAATTTGTTTGCTAGTGCACACAGAGAAAAACGTCCATACACAACTGATACGTCCACTTTGCATCATGTTTTCCTACTGTTATTTATGATGTTTTTATGCATAATAATGCCTTTTGGAGTAATTCTAATGCTTTTTATCTCATAATATGCAAGGTTCACATAAAGAGGGAGAATACCGGCAGCTGAAATTCTGGACCTAAAAAAGCTATGTCAGGCTACCTATTCTGCACAACTCCAAATGAGCTGAAACTTCACGAGGAATTTTTATGGAATAAATAAGAATTATTGGAGAAAATAACTACCAGAGGGGGCCCACCAGGTGGGCACAACCCACTTGGGCGCGCTAGGGAGCCCAGGCGCACCCTGGTGGGTTGTGCCCTCCTGGCCCACCTCCGGTGCCCATCTTCTGGTATATAACACTACATGAATTAGGAGCTTTGCCATCCGCCACGGCTGATGGCAAAGGCACACATAGCGGACGACAAAGAACTTTGCCGTCAGCCAGCAGACGACAACACGTCTGGCTGAACAGGCTACGGCAAAGGCTTCTTTGCCATCTGCTGGCGGATGGCAAAGATGCAAAGGTCTTTGTCGTCCGCCAGCAGACGGCAAAGAGCCTGAACGGCACACGTGTCAGCTTAGGTCCGTTAAGGGGTTAACAGCGTGCTTTGCCGGCTACTGGCTGCAGGCAAAGAATGTTGATTATTTGCCGTTTGCCAGCGGATGGCATAGCATGCCACATGGAAGCACCTGTGGGGCTGGCAAAAATTCAACGTTCTTTGCCGTCAGCTGGTTAACGGCAAAGCTACTAAATAGCCAGCCTACTGCCCCAGGTTGCACATGTGGATGACACGTGGCATGAGTGCCGTCCGCTGGCTGATGGCAAAGCTCTTTGCCGTCCACCAGCAGATGACAAAGAATCTATACAACCCCTATTTTTTTCTGTTTTTTCTTGATTTCATTCAATTTGACATAATTTCACACACACACACACACACACACATACATATGAAAATACTTTTGACAAGCATACCAACACATATACATAACAAATCATATCCCTGCCATATGGATATGATCATCCAACACATATACATAGCAAATGGTTTCATCCAACACATATACATAGCCAACATATCCAACAACAAGCATACAATGGTTTCATCCACCCATACATATATAGGTAGCAAGCTTCCTCATATAAAGCAAATCAAAACAAGATGGAAGCATAAAGAGAAGAGTAGACTCCATCAATGCAAGCTTCCTCATCTAAAGCAAATCTGCAAATTGGGAAAGAAGCAAGTTAGAAGAAGAAGAATAAGACTAGCTAGAAAAAGAAGAAGAAGAGGAAGAAAAGGAAGAAGAAGAGGAAGAAGATTTTTTCTTCTATTTATTTTTCTCCTCTCCTCTTTTTTTATCTTCTTCTTCTTCTTCTTCTTCTTCTTCTTCTTCTTCTTCTTCTTCTAACTAAGGTAGGTAAAAATGCCATTTTTTCGCTAAGATAGGTAAAAATGCTAAGTGTAGGTCATTTTAGAGCTAATCTAGGTAAATAGGTCATTTTGGAGGTTACTAAGGTTATTATGTCATTTTCGAGGAAAGTAAGGTAAGTCTATATCATTTTGGAGGTAACAAAGATTATCATGCATTTTTGAGGAAAGAAAGCTAAGTATAGCTCATTTTTTGTCTAACTTAGGTAGTTATGCCATTTAGGAGGAAAGTAGCTAAGTATGCATTTGTTAAGAAAAACACTAGAGAAAACTTACCCTCATCACAACAAATGCGATGATGATCGCAACTAAGGTAAAAATTGATCCAACGGCATAATGATACCAAGCCTCATTATCAATGGCATATTTTCTAATCTTCTTAATCTTCAAGCGCATTGCGTCCATCTTCAAGCGCATTGCATTCATCTTCATCTTGTGATCATCGACCACATTGGCAACATACAACTCCAATGTCATCTTCTCTTCTTCAATTCTTTTAATTTTTTCTTTCAAATACTCATTTTCTTTTTCAACTAAATTTAACTTCTCGACAAGAGGGTCGGTTGCAAATTTCGGTCCGCATACCTCCTAGATTAAAATATCTCTATGTCAACTTGATGGCCATAATTGTCATAAATGCGAAATGCAACAAATAGTTATAAAAGAGGATTTACCACATCAGAATCATAAAGAGGGCGGGGACCGACGGGGACGGATATCAAGACCATGGCACTATGTATAACAAACAATCATATAAATTAAGAAAATTATACAAGTAACTATATAAATAATACAAGTAACTATAAAAATCAAGTACAACATAAAAACAATTAATACCTAGTAATAATATGGTTCAATAAATGCTCCAGGATCAATAAATGCATCATCATCACTATCAGTAATGACGTGCTCATCATCATCATTAATAAATGCATCATCATGTGGAAGGCCACCTCTACGTAATCTGTCAAGCATTGACATGTCATCCGCAGCAGTAACCCCTTCTAGTTCAGGCTCTTCTTGTTCCAGCTGAGGGGTGAAGTCGGGTTCACCGTCGCTGTCTACTTCAATGTTCTGGGGTGAAGTAGAGCGGTTCTTGAAATATTTTTTGGAAAGACGTGTTTCTTGGAAGAATTCTCCTTCATATGTGTCTGGTTTAATGTCAGGTTCATAATCATCTTCATTGGGGGGGAGGTGGTCTAACACGTGGCGACACTTCATAAACGACATCCCAACCTTTGAGATTAGGATCACTTTGATAGGCCCACGGTAGATAGAAAACTTGGGTTGCCTGTTGAGCCATAATATAGACATCAAAAACATCCAAATGGGAGCTTTGATTGATTTCCACTAGCCCTATATGTTCATGAGTCCTTCTAGTCTCCTTTGGCTGGAACCAATAACATTTGAAGACTACGATGTTTGGTGGTTTGCACCACAGAATTGAAGTTCGTAAATTGCTTCAACTCTTCAATAATACTCGGTATCTCCTTTGCCAATAGCAGAGGTAACAATTTGTAGACTTTCGGTCGACCATAGATAGCTCTTTGCCATAGGTACGAAAGCGATACCCGTTGATGTCGTATTTGTCAAATGAACGGACCTTATAGTCAAAACCATTACAACTTGTCTCAATTCAGCATCCATAAGATCTGAATTAGCCTACAAGTTTAATACGAAAGGGATTGTTGCATTAGCCACAAATTAGACAAAGAAATGAAATGGTCTAATGGAAATTGCCGTTTGTTTGAACCAAGAGATGAAACTGGGATAGCCGCCTCCATGCTTTGCCACAAGCTCATACTGTTTGACAGAATCCTTTTGAATCACCGGTCCATACGAGAATTTGGCGACGTATTGACTATATCAAATTTATCTAGGAATAAGAGCAGTTCAAAGGAATTAGAAGTTGCGAAACAATGTACCGAGAACTTACTCGATATACGGCCGCACTTCTGTTAGGTTGTTGAAGATATACAACGAAATGGTCTGCCATTCTTCGAAATCCAACTGTAGCGACCCGACCCGAATGGGTCAAGTCTCTGTGCTTATGTGTCATCCCTGGATCGGTATGCTGACACACACAGTACTGGAGGATTTATAACAGAGGTAAATCGCATGTATAAAGTAGCGTAAATACTATTACCTCAATCCATTACACCAATGGTAAAGTTGAGTATAGGAAATCGTAACCCTAACGTATCACTTACTCGTCGTAAGATCCTGCAACATGAGACGTTGCAGCCATAGAGGGTCAGTACATTGAATGTACTGTCAAATTCACACCATAGAGCAATGATGAATAAAGGCTATCACTACATGCATATTTGGCTGGTGGAAAAGCTCTATGGTTACAGTTTTGCGAAAAGCCAATTTTTCCCTACTGCAAAGGAATAAATTTATTTAACTATCATGGTGGTTGTTAAACATTGAGAATGGTTGACAGCATTCTCAATCCCAATTAAAAGTACTCATTAAACCCAACAATATTAATTAAAGTAACATGATGAGATCAACAGGATAATCCAAGTACTAGATACTCAAGATGTCCATAACCGGGGACATGGCTAATCATGATTAGTTTGTACACTCTGCAGAGGTTTGCGCACTTTTCCCCACAAGACTCGATCGCCTCCGTTTGATTCCTCGCACTACATGATGTTTGAGAAACGGATGACCGAGGCATAGTCTTTCGGAAGCGCTAGCACCTTACATGTGGGTAGACCGGTACACCTACTTTCCCCTACATCTCCTAGACTACCCGTAAGAGTTCGCACGACTTAATCAACTATGCCAGAGCCCATAATGGCTTGTGGCTACACACATAAGTTTCTAGTTTGAATAATCTCATGATCCCTTTGAGCCTGGGTGGCGGTCCGAAGAAAAACAGGCAAGTCCTTGAAACCCAGGTGCCTAGACAGGCAAGTCCTGGAGTAACCAGGTGCCTCAATCCACCCAGATGTGTGTTTAAGTTGCCACCTTAAATAAACCATTAATTAACAATCTCACCTCTGTCATGGAAATTCACTCACCCAATCCACATCTACTAGCATAGCATGGCATAATAAGCAAACATAGAAGTAACTCCCAAGGGTTTGAAAATAAAATAGGTAATAGGTACTACCTCAATCTACTTCCCATCCCACAATTTAATTAGATCCTAATCATGCAATGTTTGAGGATTGGTCTAATGCATAAAACTGGGTATGAGAAAAGGTATGATCAAAGTGTGAACTTGCCTGCAATGTTGATGAGGATGATTCGCACTCAACTCTCTTGATAGTTCTACTCGTCACACTCCGGTCAATCTATCGTGAGCAAGCAATAGTAACCACACATAAGCAATCACTCAAAAGATCGGAAAGAACGAAGAGTACGATTCGGAAAACATCAAAACCAAGCAAATAACTCTTGCAACATAAAACAATTCCTAATAGTACAAAAACCATGTGAATTTGGCCTTATCAGAAAGTTTCGGTCAAGAGCTTTGATTTGCAAAAAGAATCAACTCAAACGGAGCTACGAAACTCAAGTTACGATCAAACGAAGTTCAAATACAAATCTGATCTAATTCAAATTTTAAACTTTCAAAAACATATTTGAGTTGGATTACTGGATAGAGGGGATCATGACGAAGAGGTGGGCGTTGGTTTCGTTGGATTTGGACAAACGGACAAAAAGTTGTGAGTGTTTGAAAATTAGGGACTAATCTGTGAATAAAATATTCACGGATGGGTCCCTGGCCGAAAACTAAAAAGAAAAAAGAAAAATCCTATCGAACGAACGTTCACTATAGAGGCATATATAATGAAAACGTTCACTACCAGTCCTAAACTAATGAACGTCCGTTAACTAAAAAAACGTTTCGAAAAAAACACACGATCTACAACGTTCATGCACGATCTAACGGAGGAGAGTGGCTCCGGTGCTCACCGCGGCGGTGGGCGTCGATGTTGCCGGAAAAGATGGCGGCGGCGGCTCGGACGTTGAGGGCGGCGGCTGCTCCGGGGTACTCTAGCCCGGGCGAGACCACGTGGAGGCGCGGCTCGACGAGGCGAAGGCGATGGCGGCGTCGGCGGTGATCGAGGGCGATTGCGTGAGCGGGCGGCATGTCGCGGATCTCGGGCGGCAGCTCCAGAGGCGGCGGTGAGATGCGGAGGGGGCGCGCAGCAGCAGAGAGAAAACAGGGTCGGGCGGCGCCTTTATAGGAGGAGGTCGCGGCGGCCTTGGGAAGGGGGCACGAGGTCAAGCGACACGGCAAGCGACGATGTCGCGGCGGCGACTCGGAGATGTCCCGGCGGGACGACGGGTGAGGCGGCGAGGGGCTAGGCCGTGGCCTGGCCTGGGAGCTGGGCCGGCCCAGTCGGCGAAGGGAAGTTTTTTTAACATACATTAAATAAAATAAAACCAATAAAATAAAAATACAACCTAGGCATATAATATATCAAAATTTCCAGAAAAAGATTTTCTACAACATGGACATTTCTATAGCATTAAATAAAATACACACAAATTCTAATAATTCAAACAGTGCTCCTGCTCTAATAAAATCCAATAAAAATCAATTTAAAAATACCAAAATTAATTCAAAATTATTTTTCTCCAATATTCTGATGTAGGGAATCATGTTACCCTATTTTCATTTATTTTATTTTTGGAGAAAAATAATTTGAATAAAACTCCAATAACTCCAAATTGAATATAAATTCAAAAGAACTTTGAATTTAATTCTTTGAAACTCCCAACTCATATTTCATATGTTTTGAAGAAGTCATTTTATCTTCGCTCGGGAAAATCATTGAGTTGCATAAAGTTCCTGGGTTGGAAATATTTTCCAAATGAAATTCAAATATTTTCAACACCCCTTGTCATTTAAATAAATGGAAGAAGTCATGTCATCTTCTCTCCAGGGTTGTGTGGTGAAAATAATTTGAATTCACGGAGATCATAAAATGCAAAATAAAAGTTTGGGAAAGTCCTTTTATTCCCTCTCATTAACTTTCAAAAAGTTTCGAATTTCACTCAACCAATCACACAACAATCAAGCAACAATCAAATTTATCTATTTATTATAACATTCCAAAATTTAGAATTTTGGGATGTTACAAACCTACCACCCTTAAAATGAATCTCGTCCTCGAGATTCGGAGAGGCTAGCAAGAAAATAGGTTAGGGTTGGGGGTCTTCAAAATCCAACGTTCGTCTCCGGGGTCTCGGGTGCTACCACCCTTAAAAGCATTGTTACAGTTCCATCAAAACTCATATACTCCATCCTTATCGTTGGCAGTGTCGATCTTCTCAGATTCTCGGGAAAATTCCTTCTCTGGCTCTTCCGGTAGCGGCATAACCTTTTCCTCAATTCTTCTGTCCTTTCATCTTGGTAAGATTATTCCGAGATTGGGTCTTATTAACTGACGGGTCTGGCGCCAATACTAAACAACTATCGATATCTCATGGTGGTCAACAATTTATGGTTTCTCCTACAGGAAATGGGTCTGGGTTGAACCTCACCGTATGACCTACGTTTGGCAATAGCGGCCTTGTACAATGGAAAATACCTATACCATTCTAAGGTTTAAACAAGGTTTTGATCGTCGTCTCTCTACTATAGGTAAGTCACTCAGATTTACCATCCCACATAGCAAGGCGAATAATAAGAGTAAGTCGGTATGGTGATCAATCCATCCTGCACCCAAATCATTACCTTGTACATGGTTTAGAGAATCTCGCATTCTAACACTCGGTCATCCTCACAAGCATTGCAGAATTTCTCTTGTCGACGAACCAAGTTCGGATAAATCCATTTATTCTGCATGCCAAACAAACATCTATCGGTCATTCACAACTCTCAGGTTTTGCGTAAACTCCTATAGGATCATCGGTCGATAAAGGCATATCCTCTTCTTCCAGGGGTTCTCCTTCAGCAAGAGTGTGCTTGCTTCTTAGCAGGTCCTGGGGCCTGTGGGTTATGGCCCATCTCATCACTTGTAGTCCTTGCACTTATCATCGAGCAACTGATCATTATTCCAACATCCTGCTTCCTAGTATTCTTAAATCCATCCAATTGTACTGTCTTCCTTCCTTCTATTTGCACCAAACTAGGACATGATTACTCAGACTCATCATGGAATTTCCATCGATCCATATTTCCAACATCATATCTCCTTTATATCCAATAATAATACATCTCTTAATATCACTTCCAGGGTCAAATCTCGTCACAGGGTAATATTGTCCATCTCTACATGGCACTTCTTCAACTGGGAAACGTGAAACACATCATGAACTCCTAACAGTCCTTCGGGTGACTCCAACTTGTTGGCCACTTCTCCCATACGCTCCAAACTCGGTATGGTCCTACAAATCTAGGGGCTAAATTTCCCTTAACTCCAAATCATTTAACTCCTCGCAGAGGGGACACACGAAGACATGCTCTTTCTCCAATTTCATAGACTACCTCCTTGCGTTTTTGAGTCTGCATAACTCTTCTGCCTGGACTGAGCTACCTTCGGTCTATCTCGAATCAACTTAACATTCTCTTCTGACTCCTTGATCACATTTGGTCCAAACAAATGACAGTCTCCAACTTCATCCTACATCAACGGTGTCTGGCTCCTTCTCCCATACAAAGCTTAAAAGGGGCCATCTTCAAACTGGCTGGGTAACTATTGTTGTATGAGAACTCCGCGTAAGGTAGATTATCATCCCTACTAGATCCATAATCTAGTGCACACGCTCTCAACATGTCCTCCAGAATCTGATTGACTCTCTCGGTCTATCCATTTGTCTGCGGATGAAAGGCTGTACTGAACTCTAGCCTAGTACCCAAAGTCTGGTGCAGCTGATTCCAAAACTTTGAGGTAAATTGTGTTCCTCTATCGACACGATGGTCCTCAAACTCCATGCGGATATACGATCCTCGGTCAAATATATCTTGGCCAACTTCTCACTTGTATAGGTGGTTTTCACTGGGATAAAGTGAGCCACTTTGGTCAAGCGAATCAACTACTACCCAAATAGAATCATATCCCGATGTAGTTCTGGGAAATCCGGTAATGAAATCCATACCTAGCTTATCCTGCTTCCATTCGGGTATCGGCATGGGATGTAGTAATCCTGCTAGCTTCTGATGCTCTGCTTTTACTCTCTCTGGCATACATCACCTACGACTATATACTCCGCAATATCCTTCTTCATACCGGTTCACCAGAAACACTCCTTCAATTCCAAATACATCTTGGTGTTTCCCGGGCAAATCGAGTATGGTGAGTCATGAGCCTCCTGAAGTATTAACTTCCTGATCTCTGCATTATTGGGTACATGTACACTATCCTCAAACCATAAGGTGTCGTGCTCATCCTTACGAAAACCTTTGGCCTTTCCTTTGCTCATCCTCTCTTTTACCTCGGCAATCTCTTTGTCATCCTTTTGAGCTTCACGGATCATTCCCAACAATGTAGACTGGACTTCCATTGCTGCAACAAAACCTTTGGGAACAATCTCCAACTAAAGTTCCCTGAGATCCTCGGCTAACTTCCTTTGGTAATCCTCCGCTTATGAGGGTATTCGTCCTTGTTTTCTTTATGGTTGTGTACAATTTCTCCACAAAGCTTGTATGCACAAGGTTTCTTCATATCTTTTCCATAAGGCTTCATATTTCTGGGACACAAACTAAGACTTTAGCAAAGTCAACTTAAATTCCTTCCAAGTGGTTACTCTTTGACATCCATTGATGTTTTGGTACATCCTCCACCAAGTAGCATCACCTCTTTTCAAAGCACTATAGAGTATGCTGGGTCATATCCTTTTCGGCTATAGTGTCACTCTCCATATGATCCTCCATGTTCTGAATCCATTGGTCCAACTCCAATTGACTCATCGGTCCAGAAAATATAAGCTCATCTCCATTCATCCTCTATTGGATCCATGGGTTTGGGGTGGGATAAGAGAGATCGAAAGGGGATGCACACAATACAAACAAAAGTTTTGAAAAGGCAGTTTTTTTATTGTGGCTGTCAGAAAAACAACAAACAAATGACAGCTCACAATCGTCGCATCTAACATAAGTATGTAACAGGGGTTGGGTCTTCTAATGTTCTATAGATCTCAACGTCATCAAACACTTCAAGTCTTGGTCATGTTTCCGATGGCTCCTTCTGATCATGCTTGTCCTTCTCAAGTTCTTTTGCCAGATCATATCTGTTGTTGTGAAGTCTCTCATGACATCCTTTAATATTTCTGGGGTTGCATTGCAAACTTCTGGTTTCAACATCCTTGACATGAACCATGGTCTTACTATCCTTTAGTTCCTGACGAATCTCTGGTATCTAGAGGTTTTGCTTCCTCCAGTTTGGCTATTTCAGCTTTAGGTTCCTGAGTTCTTCACGAGTTGCCTCCTTGTCAAATATGACTTCCTAAAGTCCATCTTAAAATCCTTGATGTAATACTCCAGATCCTAGTGATACACCAGCTAAGGTTAAAACTGCATCCTTTGCTGACAGATGCTCCTTCAGTCTTCTACCATCCAATCTTTCCATGCATCTGCATGCTTAACTCCGCACGGTGACAAGAGAGCGATAATATCTTGGATATCTATATTTCTGCCCTGGTCATTGACATGAACTTTTATTCCATAGTTGATATCTCGTGCCTTAGGGTTTTCTTGACAAAACTTTGAGTTCTGATGCTCCATGTTCCGGTCTTTTTCCAATACATCTTGATCTCGGGTATTGACAGCTTCAATGGTCTGACAATTTCCATAAGTGTAGCCTTCTTAGGTCATACCAAATCTGGAAATTCTTCATATTCTCCTATTCTTCGAAGTCTTTATCCATCGTAGATTCTGTCATTATTATGCTCGGTAAAATCCTCTTCATTCTGAAGTGATCTTAGCTGTCCGATATCTTGTACTCCTTGGAGTGGTCTCATCAGCCGAATCTTCATGGGATCAAAAGGGGAAAGGGGTATAGCCTCACTAAAAGGAATTTTTGAATAAGCTCAGAAGAGAAGAGAGGTAAAAGATTCTTTTGAAAAGAAAGTTGTAGAGAAAAATCTTTCCTATGGGCTTGCCATTTTCTAGGGTCACGTCCTACAGTCAACATGTGCTCTGATACCATCTTGTAGCGACCCGACCCGAATGGGTCAAGTCTCTGTGCTTACGTGTCATCCCGGATCGGTATCTTTGACACACAAGATTCGAGGATTTATAACAGAGGTAAATCACATGTATAAAGTAGCATAAATACTATTACCTCAATCCAAAAAGCGGAAGTAACAAGGTTGTGGATTCCCATCAACACCAACGGCAAAGTTGAGTATAGGAAATCGTAACCCTAACGTATCACTTACTCGTCGTAAGATCTTGCAACATGAGACGTTGCAGCCACAGAGGGTCAGTACATTGAATGTACTGGCAAATTCACACCATAGAGCAATGATGAATAAAGGCTATCACTACATGCATATTTGGCTGGTGGAAAAGCTCTATGGTTACAGTTTTGCGAAAAGCCAATTTTTCCCTACTGCAAAGGAATAAATTTATTTAACTATCATGGTGGTTGTTAAACATTGAGAATGGTTGACAACATTCTCAATCCCAATTAAAAGTACTCATTAAACCCAACAATATTAATTAAAGTAACATGATGAGATCAACAGGATAATCCAAGTACTAGATACTGAAGATGTCCTTAACCGGGGACACGGCTAATCATGATTAGTTTGTACACTCTGCAGAGGTTTGCGCACTTTTCCCCACAAGACTCGATCGCCTCCGTTTGATTCCTTGCACTACATGATGTTTGAGAAACGGATGACCGAGACATAGTCTTTCAGAAGCGCTAGCACCTTACATGTGGGTAGACCGGTACACCTACTTTCCCCTACATCTGCTAGTCTACCCGTAAGAGTTCGCATGACTTAATCAACTATGCCAGAGCCCATAATTGCTTGTGGCTGCACACGTAAGTTTCTAGTTTGAATAATCTCATGATCCCTTTGAGCCTGGGTGGCGGTCCGAAGAAAAACTGGCAAGTCCTGGAAACCCAGGTGCCTAGACAGGAAAGTCCTGGAGTAACCAGGTGCCTCAATCCACCCAGATGTGTGTTTAAGTTGCCACCTTAAATAAACCATTAATTAACAATCTCACCTCTGTCATGTAAATTCACTCACCCAATCCATGTCTACTAGCATAGCATGGCATAATAAGCAAACGTAGAAGTAACTCCCAAGGGTTTGAAAACAGGTAATAGGTACTACCTCAATCTACTTCCCATCCCACAATTTAATTAGATCCTAATCATGCAATGTTTGAGGATTGGTCTAATGCATAAAACTGGGTATGAGAAAAGGTATGATCAAAGTGTGAACTTGCCTGCAATGTTGATGAAGATGATTCACACTCAACTCTCTTGATAGTTCTACTCATCACACTCCGGTCAATCTATCGTGAGCAAGCAATAGTAACCACACATAAGCAATCACTCAAAAGATCGGAAAGAATGAAGAGTACGATTCGGAAAATATCAAAACCAAGCAAATAAATCTTGCAACATAAAACAATTCCTAACAGTACAAAAACTATGTGAGTTTGGCCTTATCAGAAAGTTTAGGTCAAGAGCTTCGATTTGCAAAAAGAATCAACTCAAACGGAGCTACGAAACTCAAGTTACGATCAAACGAAGTTCAAATACAAATCTGATCTAATTCAAATTTTAAACTTTCAAAAACATGTTTGAGTTGGATTACTGGATAGAGGGGATCATAACGAAGAGGTGGGCGTTGGTTTCGTTGGATTTGGACAAACGGACAAAAAGTTGTGAGTGTTTCAAATTTAGGGACTAATTTGTGAATAAAATATTCACGGATGGGTCCCTGGCCGAAAACTAAAAAGAAAAAAGAAAAATCCTATCGAACGAACGTTCGCTACGGAGGCATATACAATGAAAACGTTCACTACCATTCCTAAACTAATGAACGTCCGTTAACTAAAAAAAACGTTTCGAAAAAAACACACGATCTACAACGTTCATCCACGATCTAACGGAGGAGAGTGGCTCCGGTGCTCACCGCGGCGGTGGGCGTCGACGTCGCCGGAAAAGATGGCGGCGGTGGCTCGGACGTCGAGGGCAGCGGCTGCTCCGGGGTCCTCTAGCCCGGGCGAGACCACGTGGAGGCCCGGCTCGACGAGGCGAAGGCGATGGCGGCATCGGCGATGATCGAGGGCGACGGCTGCAATGGCGGCGGTCGGATCTCGGCGGCGGCGATTCCGCGAGTGGCGGTGAGATGCGGGAGGGGGCGGCGCGGCGCAACAGAGAGGAAAACGGGGCCGGGGCGGCGCCCTTTATAGGAGGGAGGGTGCGGCGGCCTTGGGGAAGGGGGCACGGAGGCCGGGGCGGACACGGCGCCGGCGATGTCGTGGCGGCTCGGGAGATGTCCCGGTCGGGGACGACGGGTGAGGCGGCGAGGGGCTGGGCCGTGGCCTGGCCTGGGAGGTGGGCCGGCCGAGTCGGCGGAGGGAAGTTTTTTTTAACATACATTAAATAAAATAAAACCAATAAAATAAAAATACAACCTAGGCATATAATATATCAAAATTTGCAGAAAAAGATTTTCTACAACATGGACATTTCTATAGCATTAAATAAAATACACACAAATTCTTATAATTCAAACAGTGCTCCTGCTCTAATAAAATCCAATAAAAATCAATTTAAAAATACCAAAATTAACTCAAAATTATTTTTCTCCAATTTTCTGATGTAGGGAATCATGTTACCCTATTTTCCATTTATTTTATTTTTGGAGAAAAATAATTTGAATAAAACTCCAATAACTCCAAATTGAAAATAAATTCAAAAGAACTTTGAATTTAATTCTTTGAAACTCCCAACTCATATTTCATATGTTTTGAAGAAGTCATTTTATCTTCGCTCGGGAAAATCATTGAGTTGCATAAAGTTCCTGGGTTGGAAATATTTTCCAAATGAAATTCAAATATTTTCAACACCCCTTGTCATTTAAATAAATGGAAGAAGTCATGTCATCTTCTCTCCAGGGATTTGTGGTGAAAAGAATTTGAATTCACGGAGATCATAAAATGCAAAATGAAAGTTTGGGAAAGTCCTTTTATTCCCTCTCATTTAACTTTCAAAAAGTTTCGAATTTCACTCAAGCAATCACACTATTATAACATTCCAAAATTTAGAATTTTGGGTTGTTACACCAAC
The DNA here is from genome assembly GCA_021437245.1 of Aegilops speltoides. Classification (NCBI taxonomy): domain Eukaryota; kingdom Viridiplantae; phylum Streptophyta; class Magnoliopsida; order Poales; family Poaceae; genus Aegilops; species Aegilops speltoides. The sequence continues at coordinate 248,289,002 of CM038142.1, read as the reverse complement.
ATTAAAGAATTAGAAGCACCGGATGGTGCCAGATCCCCTTTGAATAGGCTGAGGTTGGATCGACCCTTTTTGGGTCGCCGGCATTGTACCGAGGCTTCGGATTATGCAAATGACGATTTTTGGCTTCATAGTGTGCTCTCACGAAGTTTGTCGCCTCCTCAGTAATGAATGCCCCGGCCATCGATGCTTCAATTCTACGTTTATTTTTACATTTTTCTCAAAGTGTCTTCTGCGTCCTCTCAGTTGCCTAGCACCAACGATTCTGCACAGCCCCCCCCCCCAATCTTGCCTCGATTGGGAGATGCAAAATCAAGTGCTGCATTGGATTAAAGAAGCCCGGCGGAAATATCTTCTCTAACTTGCAGATCAACTCCGGTGCCAACTCTTCCATTTCTTCTACCAGTTCAGGCGATAGTTATTTAGCACAAAGAACACGGAAGAAATAGCTCAACTCTGCCAGTGCTAGCTATTCATCCTCAGGGATGAATCCACGCAACATCACCGGCATTACCCGCTCAATCCATATGTGCCAATCATGACTCTTGAGACCAAATATCTTCAATTTATCAAGACTCGCTCCCCTCTTTAGATTTCATGCATACCCATCGGGGAGCATCAACTGCATTTTCACCCACAAGATAATTTCCCTCATAGCTAGCCTTCCAAGATTGAACCATGCCTTTGGCTTTGTCCAGTTCTTCTTTCCTTTCGGTGGTTGCATGTTTTGTAGCGGTCTATGACATAGCGCCTCCTAATCGACTCTTGCCTTAGGATTATCCTTTGACTTCCCATCTATGCCAAACAATGTACCAAAAAGTGCCTCGGTGATATCCTTCTCAGCGTGCATCACATCGATGTTGTGTGGGCAAAGGAGAGGTCTTTGAAGTAAGGCAACCCACAAGCATGTCTTGTGAGTCCAGGCGTGTTGCGAATTATACCACTTGAAATACCCTGGGTGCTCTGGAACTGGCTTGAGAGCATTTAACTGATCCAGTATCTCTTGGTCTGTCAACGGAGGTGGTGCAGAGTCTTTCACAACTCTACCTTTGATGAAGTTCTCTTTGTCTTTCCTAAACTTATGGCAAGGATGCAGGAACGGTCTATGCATGTCGAAGCAAGAAACCTTGCGACAGGCCTCATGCCAACAAAACTGAAGAGCTCCCTTGCATGTGGGGCATGGGAACCTTCCATGCACAAACCAGCCAACCAATAGCGCATATGCCGGCAAGTCATGCATCGAGTACATGTACCACACACGCATTATGAAGTTCTTTTTGCTAAAGGTGTCGTATGTCTTGAACCCATTATCCCAGCCTTCTTGCAATTCGTCCTTCAGCGGCTGCATGTACACATTCATATTCTTCCCCGGATAGTTCGGCCCTGGAATTATCTACGTCAGGAAAATGTTCTTTCTTTGCATAATCTGTCTTGGGGGGGGGGGGGAGATTGAGTGGAATGACAAATACGGGACAACAACTATATTGGGTTGTCGTCAGACCAAACACACTGAACCCATCCGTGCTAATGGTGACTCGAGGATGCCTCGGATCTGCCGCTTTGTCGTCATGTAATGCATCGAAGCGCGTCCATGCTTCACTATCTGATGTGTGCACCATCATCAGCTTCCCATCTGCATGTAGTTTGGTTCTTTTGCCCGTTTTGTGCCATGTCATCTGTCTTGTTGTCTCTTCGACCATGAAAAGATGTTGAAGTCTTGGTACGATTGGCATATACCGAAGAACATTAATGGGTATTTTGGTCTGCTTCTTCTCACCCATACCATTGTCTACCACAACATACATGGATGACTTGCAAATGGCACTATAGTTCAAGTCTGCATACTGAAGCCTAAATAAGGCACATCCATTCTCACAGGCATGTATCTTCTCATAGGGCATCTTAAGAGGACGGAGGATTTTGTCTGATTGGTACAGGTTTGCAGGTAGTATGTGGCCTTTGGGTAGAAAACGTCCAAATAATGTCATCATCGCGTCGTAGCATTCTCTACCCAAGTTGTGACGCCCCCGATTCAATCGTACACTAATCATGCACGCAAACGTGTACGATCAAGATCAGGGACTCACGGGAAGATATCACAACACAACTCTAAAAACATAAATAAGTCATACAAGCATCATATTACAAGCCGGGGGCCTCGAAGGCTCGAATACAAGTGCTCGATCATAGACGAAGTCGGCGAAGCAACAATATCTGAGTACGGACATAAGTTAAACAAGTTTGCCTTAAGAAGGCTAGCACAAACCGGGATCAGATCGAAGAGGCGCAGCCTCCTGCCTCGATCCTCCTAAACTACTCTCGTCGCCGTCGGCGCTTTGCGTAGTAGGCACCTCCGAGTAGTAGTAGTCGCCGCCGACGGTGGCGTCGCTCTGGGCTCCAAAGATCTGTTGTGACAACCGTAAAGAAAGGAAAGGGGAAAAGGGGAAGAAAGCAACCGTGAGTACTCATCCAAAGTACTCGCAAGCAAGGAGCTACACTACATATGCATGGTATATGTGTAAAGGGCCATATCGATGGACCGAATCGCAGAATGCCGTAATAAGAGGGGATAGCTAATCTGTCAAAGACTACGCCTCCGCAGCCTCCGTCTCGCAACATGTAGAAGAGAGTAGATTGAAGTCCTCCAAATAGCATCTCCAAGTAGCATCACCAAGTAGCATCTCCAAGAGCATCGCATAGCATATCCTACCGGCGATCCTCCTCGTCAGCCTGTTAGAGAGCGATCACCGGGTTGTATCCGCACTTGGAAGGGTGTGTTTTATTAAGTATCCAGTTCTAGTTGTCATAAGGTCAAGGTACAACTCCAAGTCGCCCTGTTATCAAGATCATGACTATTCAATAGATTAACTTCCTGCAGGGTGCACCACATAACCCAACACGCTTGATCCCATTTGGCCGACACACTTTCTGGGTCATGCCCGCCTCGGAAGATCAACACGCCGCAGCCCCACCTAGGCACAACAGAGAGGTCAAGACGCCGTCTAAACCTAAGCGCCAGCAGTGTCAGGGCCCATCGCCTCGAGCACACCAAGACGTTCTTGAACGCCGCCGAAGCGTAACTAGCCCCTTAATACAAGTGCAAAGCTTACGTTCCAATCCGGCGCGCGCCACTCGATTCTTGACGTCAAGAAGGCTTGGTGATACCACGACGTCGGGATACCCATAACTACTCCCACGTAGATGGTTAGTGCGTATAGACCAAATGGCCGACTCAGATCAAATAGCAAGATCTCGTTAAGCGTGTTAAGTATCCGCGAATGCGAGCAGGCCAGCCCACCTGTCTCCTAGGTGGTCTCAACCTGCCTGCCGCTCCGCCACAAAGTAACATCGGGGCCGTCGGGAACCCAGGCCCACCTCTACCGGATGGAGCCACTGTCCTTTCAGCCCCTCATCGTAATCACTTATGGTACTCCTCGAAATGACCCGACTTTAGTCACCATCTCATAGTATGTATGTATGTATAGTATATACCGTGATCACCTCCCAAGTGATCACGACCGATAGTATAGCAAGGCGATGACAAGAGTGTAGGGCCAATGATGATAAACTAGCATCCTATACTAAGCATTTAGGATTGCGGTAAGGTATCAACAGATGTAGCAACAATGTCGCTATGCATCGTAATAGGATTAACGGAAAGCAAGAACATGCTACACTACTCTAATGCAAGCAGATAGAGGAGAATAGGCGATATCCGTGATCAAGGGGGGCTTGCCTGGTTGCTCTGGCAAGAGAGAGGGTCGCCAACTCCGTAGTCGAACCGGGTAGCGGCGGCGTCGGTCTCGGGTCTAGCGAGAGAAGAGGGGAAGAAACAAGAATATTTAAGCAAGCAGATGTATAGCAAGATGCATGACATGACAAGTATCGGTGCTAGAGGTGCCCTAACGCGGTATGAGGTGATACCGGTGAAGGGGGGAAACATCCGGGAAAGTATCCCCGGTGTTTCGCGTTTTCGGGCAGAGGAGCCGGAGGGGGAAAGTTGCAAGTTCGATAGGTTAGGGGGGTGTGGCGGACGAACGGGTTGCGTATCCGGAATCGTCTCATCGTTCTGAGCAACTTTCATGTTGAAATTATGTTAATCCGAGTTACGGATTAAAAGATATGATTTTCTAAAGATTTTATTAATTTCTGGAATTTAATTAATTAATTAAGTCCAACATTATCCAAAACAGTGTTTGCTCACGTCAGCATGACGTCAGCAGTCAACAGGGGTGTTGACTGGTCAACTGACGTGTGGGTCCCGCATGTCATTGACTGTTTAACCTAATCAGTGTTTAACTATTCTAACTACTGTTTAATTAAACTAATTAATTAATTAGGTTAATTTAATTATGATTAATTAATCTTAATTAATTCCTTAATTAATTAATTAACTTAATTATTATTATTTATTTAATTATTTTTTTATTATTATTTTTACTTATTTATTTATTTTATTATTTATTTTATTTTTTTTTTTTTTAAAACGCTCGGCCTGGGGCCCATCATCATAGGCCCTGTGGTTTTAGTGGGCGCCAGGCTATCGTTCGGTAAGAACGCGGCTGGCGCTGGCGCTAGCGGCGCCTACAACAAGGGTCAGGCAACACAGATGGAGCAGCGATGCAAGGCGTCGCGACGAGTTCGCACGGGGCCATGAGCGAGCGGGGCGACGATAGGCAACAATACCAGCAGGCGGCGCGATCGGCAGCAAGAGTAAGGGGCGGCACGGGAGCAGCGATGCGGCGGGCGAGAGGTGGCCGCGACGACGGCGGAGCGCTTCATGGGGGCGGCGGACGGCGGCGTGGGCGCTGCCTGGGGCGACGCGCTGCAGTGCAGGGTACGGCGAAGGGAGGAGGGCGCCCGTCTGGTAGGCGGGTGGCCGCGGCGAGGCGCGCTGGCACGGAGCGACGGTCTGCGTCTACCGGTGCGGGTGCACGACTGCGCGCGCGGGCCAGCGCGGCGCGCAGCAACAGCGAAAGTCTTGTGCGGCGGCGCCGAGGGAGACGTGCGCGCCGACACGGGAGAGGAGGAGGAAAGGCGGCGCTCACGGTGGGAGTAGGGTCTAGGGTAGCGGGCTCGATGAAGGTTGACGCAGGGGTCCAGCGACGGCGGGACGAGGTCGAGGATGGAGAGGATGGCGAGGCGGCGACGTGACGATGTCGGCGGGCGCCGAGGTCGGGTGTCGGCGGGGACGACGTGCGTCGATGGGGCGACGAGGCCTGGGGGGTGATGGGGATGAGGCGAGGCGACGGGGTGGCGCAGGTGGGGGGGGGGTCGCGCGAGGCGAGGGCGGGGCGAGAAGGCGACGGCGATCCGGGGCGGTGGCGTGGTCGCCCCGATCTCGATCCAGATCGGGGGAGTGAGGGGAGAGTGGGGGGAGTGGGGATCGGGAGTGGGCTAGGGTTTCTCCTGGTGGGGTTATGGAGGGGAGGGGTTGCCGGTTGGGCCGGCCTGGTGGGTCGTGGCCCAGGGCTTGGGCGGTGGCTCTTGGGCGGAGCCCGAGGGGTTTTTTACCCTTTTTCTTTATTTGTATTTTTCCTTTCTTTTATTTCTTTTCCTTTTCTGTTTTTACTTATTTCAAAATACTTAGGCATTTTATAAAATTGTGTTTATTACACCATATCGACTTACGTAAAATATGGCATCTCCCGAACATTTTGTTTTAAATTTTGAAAAACTTTTATTGTTTGACTTTATTTTGATTTTGAATTTTGAACGGGATTTGAATTATCGCAAGACTATCAACTGTAATTGTGGTGACGTGGCATCATTAGCGGAGGGTTACTGTAGCGTAACTACCCGGGCGTCACAATTCTCCTCCACTACAAGAAATCTCGTCCCGAGATTTAAGCGGTGGAGTAAGGGGGGAAGTTGCTGGTAGCGAAAAACCCTACGAGTCTTATCGGTCTTGGTTGCTCTTCTCGAAGAGGTCGATCCATTACATTGATGTCTTTAGTTCTCCGCTTCGGGCCATCATGATGAAGTTATCGTCCTTCCTTGGGAATCTTCATCGTACTTACGGAAAGGATAAGGGGTAGCTTCAAAAGGACAGACCTCTACAAGATTGACTATCTGGTCGATAACACCGAGGAAGGTGGCGGAAGTTACTCTCGAATTGAATCTTAAGAAAATATCGAGAGCAAAGTAAGGAGGTACCATGAGAAGTTTCAAATGGACAGGCAAGCGTTCGATGCCTAATCAGCAGGTGAAAAGGGTTCAGGGCAACGAGAATAAGTATTGCGTCTGATACCAAAATAGATCACTTGGGACGGTGGTCCGTGAATTACATACGAGTCCACTCGCGAGGAATAACTTTGGGAACAGGGGGTGTACAGGAGAGTCAAGTTTCGATCCTGTGAAACTGTGGGTTATGGGCCCACCTCGATTAACAGTAGGAAGGGCGGTGACGTCTTGCACGATCATGATAGCAAGGCATGTCAGAGAGTAGCATGTAAGTTATGTCGGCAACAACATCGATACCAAGGGCAAGGGACGAAGAGAACCATTTTCCCGCTCGTTGAACGAGGCAGACCAATAGGCAAGGTTCCCGTTCATCGGTGTATTTCAGAAATGTCATCAACAATAGTAACAGGGTTTTGCTGACGAAATTGCGCACCGAGGTGTTTACGTAAGCAGTGAATCATTACTGCTTAGATTATATAGATCACAAGAGAGGTCAAACAAACCAATGGAAAGGAAAAGTGATTATCAGGTTTAAACAGAACAATGGAAAGGAAAATGTGTCTAAACACATATTTCAAGGGTATATCCTTACCAAGGACAAGTAGAGAATGATATCCTTGACAGAATATAAGGTAGAAAAGCCTCTAAGTGAGGGGAGAGAAATTTTCCATACAACGGTGTTTGGATAATTGAGCAGGAAACATTTAGCATTGGGCTTCAAATGTCCTTGTTGAAAATCAGAGTACCACATACATGCTTCGAGATAGCATTGACATGGTCTTCAAGCAAAGGTCAGACTTTGGATACACAAACGATCCATCAGGATAAACTTATTAAACGAGGCATTCAATTCCCTCATGGAAAAAGGGTTAACCTTGTTAAAAAGGAAACTATAACAGCAGGTCATCCGGCCAGGTGTGCTGGGCATGCCATCACCTTACCGGGTCATAAAAGACCAGTGTTATAACTCTTGGAAAAATGTTCCAACCGTCATATCTAACCGAGATTCAGATCTGATTGGTGTTTGGATACCTCAGGCTCAGGATGCCTGAGAAGAAAAGGTGCGACACAAAGTAACGAGGTGACACCGTAAGATTCTCGGGGAACGAACTATGGAAGAGAGTTCCAAAACAAGAGTTTATCATTAAATCAAGGAGAGGGTGAGGAAGTGACTGATTGACTCCGCGACAATCCATCGAGGTTAATAAAAGATGGATTTCCACAATTATGTGAACAAGGAGATAACATTTGTCAGCTCAAATGGTATAGTGAGGTATGCTCGAGGAAAACATACATAATTAAACATTGGTTGAAGGTGCACCCGAAATATGGGCTGGGTTGCACGACCAATGTTAGAATGGTGATTCAATTATCGGAACACTTAGAATGAAACTATCGCCCATTCACTCCAAAGCAATAGGGTTGCTAGAAGTGCAGAATCCAAACAACATCGTTCACTTGTTGGTACCCCAGTTGGAATCAGCACGAGGACCAAGAAAGAATGGTGATGGTGAGAAGTATCACTATACCAAGAATTCTTAAGAGGTGGTGAAATTCCCACGGCATTCTTGACATAAGGGTGGTAATACTACAAGGTAAAGAAGAACAATGATGGGTAGCAAGGAATTCAAGGTATAACACGAAACACGAACAAGTTTGTGTTGGAGGGAAGGCAATAAGTGGCTGATGATAACACAACTCATCGAGGGCAAGGATGGTATTTCTCATCACGAATTGAATTGATATCTTGGAAAAGCTCGGAATACTGATGATGATCATGACACATTTGTCGAGAGATTTCACGAAGATGTAGTCGATCGACAATGACATCAAGTCAAAGGAATGATGAAGCAAGAGGTTATGGGAACCACAGTTACGACACAAACTCGAACTCAAGCTTGTTGTTTAAGGTGAAAGGGTATGACGTGGAAAATCGACGTAAGCTTAGCTATTGTCGCAGTTTGGTGCTCCGAGAATAAGGACCAGGTAGCACCGTTATAATCATCACGACAATGATGTAGCCAAACAGGCTATGAGTGTCGTGATCGGGTACAAACTCGTACGCAAGGAAGATTACTAAGAGTTGTTGAACCGCAGTGCGGACTCGGTTCAGTTATTGGTGTCTTTGAGTGTTTAATAACTCGGAGCCCGTGAAAAATTAGGATCAATGAGAATGTAGCACTTGATGAAGAACTCATAAGAAGTTATGCAGTTCCATTATAATCTCGAGAGACCAGGGGGGTAATACTCGACGTCAGATCAAAGTAGAGGTTGGACTGGGGTATTGCTCTACAGAAGACAAGTGCTTAAACTTGCACGAGAAATGGTATTTAAAGGAGAACATGGTCGGAACCACGATTGCAAAAGATCAATCCACCGATACCAAAAGGATAATATATCAAGGAAATAGTTACAAGAAGCTTCCATGATAGGATCTACATCGTGTCCATGGGCATGAACACAAAGTTCAAGGTCGACTCCCACTTTTCTAATGCATAACCTTTCATTCACTTCTCGCTTCGATGAAGTTGCGGTGTTGAAATTTTATCCGTAAACATCAAGAGTATGGCTCATGAAAACTTTCGAGTTCACATATTAAGGAAGGCATAGGTTCAAGCCATCGGGCTTCTTAGAACATATACCACTTAACTTTAGGAGTAATTAACACAAACTCGATAGTAGAGCAAGTTCAAAAGCAGATGATACAATTTACCAAAGGCATTATATACCCATGGAAAGGTCCTCAAGGTTATTCAATATGAAGGACAACGCTTGATAGAATCCAACAAAGGAACCGATGGTCCACAAGGGATCGATGTGAGCATCGATACTCAACCAGAGGAAGAAGAATGCACGGGCATCATATTATAGAACATCTGAACAATTCAATGCTTAGATAACAAAGGAATTATGATTTAAAAACAAGGGATCGAAGCGGGCGCCTCGATCAAGGATGGATAAGTTGATAGACCAAAGGCACAATTGACGACAAATAGTTTGGTCGAGAACCAGCTCATGTTCAAAAATGATGTCTGAGCCGGAAAGATAACTTAAAAGGATCAACTGATGATTGCGTGCTTTCACACACATATTTAATCGATAGGATCAAAATGATCGTGTCAAAGGATACTAATGAATATTGCTACACCTATGGAAAGCATCCATATTGCAAGCAGACAAGTATTTGCCGAGCAATAGTTTGAAGAGGATACTCGGAAGATCGGGTAGTATTTCCAAGTAATTTGAAAAGCATATGAACAACTGGGGATAAGCGGATACTCGATAAGTGCGAGAATTATCCGTAGGGGTATTCAGGTGACAAAGAACAGCAAGGCAATAAGCTCAAAGGATTATCAAAACAATGATGAGCATTTTGGGGTATCTTGTAATAACAAGACTAACTAGGGATGAATGTAAGAATAACAACTGCAAGTAGTTATCCATAAGGGTTGACGGTGGAAGGGGAATTGCAAACGCGATGAAGACAAGTTCTTGGGTTAACCGCGGTGAGTATCTTCAGGGTCTTCATGTGCAGTAGACTATCCTTAGTAATAAGGGGGCTCTCCGGGTGAAAGTGATAACGAGGTCCTAATGTTAGTTTTAGCAAAATTCATTTAACCCGAATAGAAGAGAGGTCAGAGTCCCAGAGTAAAGGTCGAGGAGTAAAAGATCCTAATACCACCCAATGGCGACGTGGGCCCATGGGCCGCACAGCCATGTTAGTAAAAGTTTTGCAATGTCTAGACTCGACTTCGGCCAAGGAGTGTGGAAGGGGGATTCCTACAGGCAGTCGGCTCTGATACCAACTTGTGATGCCCCCGATTCAATCGTACACTAATCATGCACGCAAACGCAATGATCAAGATCGAGGACTCACGGAATATATCACAACACAACTCTAAAACATAAATAAGTCATACAAGCATCATATTACAAGCCGGGGGCCTCAAGGCTCGAATACAAGTGCTTGATCATAGACGAGTCACGAAGCAACAATATCTGAGTACGATATAAGTTAAACAAGTTTGCCTTAAGAAGGCTAGCACAAATCGGGATACAGATCGAAGAGGCGCAGGCCTCCCGCTCGATCCTCCTAAACTACTCCGTCGCCGCCGCCACTTTGCGTAGTAGGCACCTCCAGTGTAGTAGTCGCCGCCGACGGTGGCGTCTGCTCTGGGCTCCAAGATCTGTTGCGACAACCGTAAAGAAAGGAAAGGGGGAAAAGGGGAAGAAAGCAACCGTGAGTACTCATCCAAAGTACTCGCAAGCAAGGAGCTACACTACATATGCATGGGTATATGTGTAAAGGGCCATATCGATGGACCGAATGCAGAATGCCGTAATAAGAGGGGATAGCTAATCCTGTCAAAGACTACGCTCTGCAGCCTCCGCCTCGCAAAGATGTAGAAGAGAGTAGATTGAAGTCCTCCAAATAGCATCTCCAAGTAGCATCACCAAGTAGCATCTCCAAGAGCATCGCATAGCATATCCTACCCGGCGATCCTCCCTCGTCAGCCTGTTAGAGAGCGATCACCGGGTTGTATCCGCACTTGGAAGGGTGTGTTTTATTAAGTATCCAGTTCTAGTTGTCATAAGGTCAAGGTACAACTCCAAGTCGCCCTGTTATCAAGATCACGACTATTCAATAGATTAACTTCCTGCAGGTGCACCACATAACCCAACACGCTTGATCCCATTTGGCCGACACACTTTCTCGGTCATGCCCGCCTCGGAAGATCAACACGCCGCAGCCCCACCTAGGCACAACAGAGAGGTCAAGACGCCGGTCTAAACCTAAGCGCCGCAGGGTCCGGGCCCATCGCCTCGAGCACACACAAGACGTTATTGAACGCGCCGGAAGCGTAACTAGCCCCTTAATACAAGTGCAAAGCTTACGCCCAATCCGCGCAGCGCCACTCGATCGGCCGACGCCAAGAAGGCTTCGGTGATACCACGACGTCGGGATACCCATAACTACTCCCACGAGATGGTTAGTGCGATAGACCAAATGGCCGACTCGGATCAAATACCAAGATCTCGTTAAGCGTGTTAAGTATCCGCTGAGCGCCGATCAGGCCAGCCCACCTGCCTCCTAGGTGGTCTCAACCTGCCTGCCGCCTCCACCACAAAGTAACAATCGGGGCGTCGGGAACCCAGCCCACCTCTACCGGGATGGAGCCACCGTCCTTTAGCCCCTCATCGTAATCACTTATGGGCACTCCTCGAGTGACCCGACTTTAGTCACCATCTCAGATAGTATGTATGTATGTATAGTATATACCCGTGATCACCTCCCAAGTGATCACGACCGATAGTATAGCAAGGCGCATCGACAAGAGTGTAGGGCCAATGATGATAAACTAGCATCCCATACTAAGCATTTAGGATTGCGGTAAGGTATCAACAGATGTAGCAACAATGTCGCTATGCATCGTAATAGGATTAACGAAAGCAAGAATATGCTACACTACTCTAATGCAAGCAGATAGAGGAGAATAGGCGATATCTGGTGATCAAGGGGGGGCTTGCCTGGTTGCTCTCGGCAAGAGAGAGGGGTCGTCAACTCCGTAGTCGAACCGGGTAGCGGCGTCTTGTCTCTGGTCTAGCGAGAGAAGAGGGGAAGAAACAAGAAATATTTAAGCAAGCGGATGTATAGCAGGCATGACATGACAAGTATCGGTGCTAGAGGTGCCCTAACGCGTATGAGGTGATACTGTGAAGGGGGAAACATCCGGAAAGTATCCCGGTGTTTAGCGTTTTAAGCAGAGGAGCCGAGGGGAAAGTTGCAAGTTCGATAGGTTAGGGGGGTGTGGCGGACGAACGGGTTGCATATCCGGAATCGTCTCATCGTTCTGAGCAACTTTCATGTTGAAATTATGTTAATCCGAGTTACGGATTAAAAGATATGATTTTCTAAAGATTTTATTAATTTCTGGAATTTAATTAATTAATTAAGTCCAACATTATCCAAAACAGTGTTTGCTGACGTCAGCATGACGTCAGCAGTCAACAGGGGTGTTGACTGGTCAACTGACGTGTGGGTCCCGCATGTCATCGATCGCTTAACCTAATCGATGTTTAACTATTCTAACTCATCGCTTAATTAAACTAATTAATTAATTAGGTTAATTTAATTATGATTAATTAATCTTAATTAATTCCTTAATTAATTAATTAACTTAATTATTATTATTTATTTAATTATTTTTTTATTATTATTTTTACTTATTTATTTATTTTATTATTTATTTTATTTATTTTTTTTTTTTAAACGCTCGGTATGAGGCCTATCTCATCATAGGCCCTGTGGCCTTAGTGGGCGCCTGCGCTATCGGTTCGGGCAAGAACGGCAAGAAGCGGGCGGCTGGCGCGCGGCGCCGACCGGCAAGGGTCGGGCAACAGCAGATGAAAGAAGGCGATCACAAGGCGTCTTGTGATGGAGTTCGCACGACGGGCCATGAGCAGAGGCGGGGCGACATAGAACAACAACAAGGCGCAGCGGCGGCGATCGGCAGCAGAGTAAGGGGCGGCACGGGAGCAGCGCGATCGCGGGCGGCAGAGGTGGTCATGACGACGGCGAGCGCTTCATGGGGCCGCCGGACGGCGTGTGGGCGCGCCTGTGGCGACGCTGCTGCATGCAGCGCAGGGTACGGCGAAGCGGAGGAGGCGCCTGCGGGGCGGGTGGCCGCGCGAGGCGCTGCTGACGGAGCGACGGGCGCGCCCAGTGCGGGGGTGCACGATTCTGTGCGCGAGCGCGCGGCGAGGGTAAGCAGCAAAGCGAGCGTCGCGTGGCGCACCGAGGGAGACGTGTGCGCGGCCGACACGGGGAGAGGAGGAGGGAAAGGCGGCGGCTCACGGTGGGAGTAGGGTCTAGGGTAGCGGGCTCGATGAAGGTTGACGCAGCGGGGTCCAGCGACGGCGGGGACGAGGTCGAGGATGGAGAGGATGGCGAGGCGGCGACGTGACGATGTCGGCGGGCGCCGAGGTCGGGTGTCGGCGGGGACGACGTGCGTCGATGGGGCGACGAGGCCTGGGGGGTGATGGGGATGAGGCGAGGCGACGGGGTGGCGCAGTGGGGGGTCGCGAGGCGAGGGCGGGGCGAGAAGGCGACGGCGATCCGGGCAAGGCGTGGTCGCCTGATCTCGATCCAGATCGGGGGAGTGAGGGGAGAGTGGGGGTGGGGATCGGGAGTGGGCTAGGGTTTCTCCCGTGGGGTTATGGAGGGGGGTGCGGTTGGGCGGCTGGTGGGTCGTGGCCCAGCTTGGGCGGTGGTTTCTTGGCCGAGCCCCTGGGGTTTCTTTACCCTTTTTCTTTATTTGTATTTTTCCTTTCTTTTATTTCTTTTCCTTTTCTGTTTTTACTTATTTCAAAATACTTAGGCATTTTATAAAATTGTGTTTATTTGAATTGAGCCTTCAAATCCGTTATTTGTGAGATGGCATCCAGCTGACAAAGCTCAGTGTGCTCGTGGAGAGGACATTTTGAGGACTCAAACATTTCATTGAAGGCCTTTGCAGATTCCTCCATCTCATCGTTTGAGTCCCGAGCATCATCAAAGTCTTGCACCATGGCTTGCATCCCGGTACCATGCTGGTCGGTGCAACGACGAAGCACCTCAGCTCTGGTGCCTTGGCCAGACTCGCCATGAAATGTCCACACCGTATAATCTGGCATAAAACCCCTCTTCTACAAGTGTTTGCCCATTTCATCCTCTTTCCTCTTGTGCCAATTGTTGCACCCTGCACAGGGGCACCAGGTTGTCCTCTGGCCATTCGCCAATGCGGTTCTCAGAAACCCCTTGGTTTTTGTTAACCATTCAGTTGTAATGTTTTTCTGACTAGTGTGACTGGTGTACATCCACGCACGATCACTCATCTTGCCTAGCTACTGGACACATAAGAAATATATATATATATATATATATATATAAATTAATCATCATGTATATATTCATCAATTAATGGAGTTTGTCACTTTTATTACGTCCATGCAACCTAGACGCTAATAGGTAAAGATAGGTCCTAACCCCACCCGAGTATGTGTAGATTGGGTTCGTTTTCCCATGCTCAGCTCTGGACCAGACACAAAATTTCGGAAGCACCTCCCCGCTGTTCTCCTGATACACGTCTCGGCAATAAGCAGAGAGGATGTGTATCCAGAGAACAATAGGGAGGCACTGACGAAATCCTGCATCGGATCTGGAGCAGAGCATATGGGAAAACGAACCCAATCTACACATACTCGGGTTGTCCATGGATAATGTTGGACAATTCAAAAGAATCATGGTTATAAATATGCAAATGCATGCATATTTATAGATGTAACCCTTTTGAATGGGAAACGCATAGTGGTCACACATATATCTAGCAAGTTTGATCCGCACGAAGACCGGAACAGAGAAAATCAGGGGGGGGGGAGATGTCATTTGTGCTAACCCATGAATGCAGCGGTGGAGCTCGTCGAACACTAGACCCTCGCAGCGACGAAAAAACTGCACATTTAAATCGAAAGATGAGTTTCATAGCAATATTGTATTTTCCGTCAACCTAACTAAATATTTACAATAGGACGAGCGGGCTAGGGGTTCGTCGGCGTCGATAGAACCCTAAATAGCAAGTATCATCAGTGGAAGATACATGAGGCGCTCAACGTTAAACACTAGATCCACGTCCCACAAGTGACCCCGGCGCCTGGCTTCCCGCAACAATAGTTCTGGTGGCCGATGATGGTCGGACACCTTACAAATTTGTCTAGTAGCCTTTGCAATGAGGATTAAAGCTAACTTTTGAAAGTTCAAACAACCAAACCGAGTTGAGTCAGTTTGGGTGTTTCAAGTTTCAACACTTAGCTTTCAATCCTCATCTCAGAGTCTGCCAGACAAATTCACGATGGTGTTCGACCGCCACCGATGCCGAGAACTGTTGCTGCGGACGCAGGACCCCTGTATCACTTGTGGGACGTGGATGTGGTATTCGACACCGATGGCCACATGTATCTTGCACTGATGATACTTGCGATTTAGGGTACCGTCGACACCAAGTAACCCCCTAACCCACTCGTCCTCGGGTAAACTAAATTAGCATGCATTCAATAAGAAAAACTACATCATCTGTCGCGTCCGTACATCATCAAATATTATCACTAATACAAATCGAATAGTATCTACATATAGCATCGCTAATACAACTAGAACCGCAGAGAACGACGGGTATCGGCGCGGGCAGTGGACACCCAAAGAGAAGGAACCATCACAGGACCATAGCTCCAGTGAGGTCCCTGAAGAACCTACCAGGTATTGTCGAACCTGCCTCCAAAGCAACCATGTAGCGACGGACGTGCTCATCCTCCTCGCTGACACGGTGACGTACCACCTCCGCGGTGTCTGAAAGCCTCGGCACCGTCACTGGCCCTTGGAACCGACACCAAACAAGGTTCGGGTCAACGACGGGCTGGCTCCTCACCAAGCGGTGCCCCCGGAAGGTAGAACCTCCCAATACCAGCCTGATGGAGCCCAGTCTTAGACATGGCCCCTCTGATCGAGCAGGCCTCCTCCGCCGAGTCGACGACGAGGATGCATGATAGGCATCGTCGACGTCGATGCGGGAATAAATGCTTTAACTAAAAATATAACAACAAATTTCACATGAAAATAAACCGGAAACTTAACCTAAACTAAACTAACTAAACTAAATCTAAACCAAACTAACTAAACTAAACCTAAACTAAACCAAAAACTTAACCTAACCTAAACTAAACTAAACCTAAACTAAACTAACTAAACTCAACAAAACCTAAACTAAATTATACTAAACCTAATTAAACTAAATCTAAAAAACAGAAACAAAAGTCTCACCTTGGAGCGGCCGGGTGGCAGGCGGGCAGTGCGTAAGGGACGGGCGGCCTAGGCGGGCCGAGGCGGCAAGGCGGCCCGGCCGGTGCGGACGGGTGGCGGCCAAGTGAGCAGAGCAGCCCGGCGCTGCGGGGTGGACCGACGTGGACGGGGTGGCGCGGCGGGGCGGCGGCGCGGGGTTGGGATGAGGGGAGGGAGAGAGAGGTGGAGAGAGAGGGGCAGGGCTGGGCGTTTTTTAGATAGGGCACAACTCTTTGCCGTCCGCTGCCGTCTGCTAGCGGACGACAAAGATTCTTTGCCATCAGCTAGCCGACGGCAAAGAAAGTGGCCGTTAGGTGGCTCTCGCCAGTGGCCCATCCTGCCTCTTTGCCATCCGCTAGCGGACGACAAAGGTTCTATGCCATCAGCTAGCTGACGGCAAAGATTTTCCGGATGACAAACAATTTCTTTGCCGCAAGCTACTTCTTTGCCGTCCGTTTTCCTCAAGCTGATGGCAAAGACCCTCTTTGCCATCAGTTAGCTGACAACAAAGAACCCGCTGACGGCAAAGTTCCTGATTCCAGTAGTGTAAGTCATTTTGACCTAGAAAAAAAATTTAGGGGAGGACTTTCGGGACAAAGCGCTGCCGTCTCGAGGCGGAACCTGGCAGGAGCGCTTTTGCCCTCCGGCGGAGCGATTCCACTGGGGGAACTTCCCTCCCGGAGGGGGAAATCATCATCATCATCATCACCACCAACAACTCTCCCATCTTGGGGAGGGCAATCTCTATCAACTTATTCAACAACACCATCTCCTCTCAAACCCTAGTTCATCTCTTGTGTTCAGTCTTTGTACCAGAACTATAGATTGGTACTTGTGGGTGCTAGTAGTGTTGATTACATCTTGTAGTTGATTACTATATGGTTTATTCAGTGGAAGATTATATGTTCAGATACATTATGCTATTTAATACCCCTCTGATCTTGAGCATGATTATCATTTGTGAGTAGTCACTTTTGTTCTTGAGGTCACGGGAGAAATCTTGTTGCAAGTAATCATGTGAACTTGATATGTGTTCGATATTTTGATGGTATGTATGTTGTGATTCCCTTAGTGGTGTCATGTGAACGTCGACTACATGACACTCTCACCATATTTGGGCCAAAGGGAATGTATTGTGGAGTAGTTATTAGATGATGGGTAGCGAGAGTGACAGAAGCTTAAACCCTAGTTTATGCGTTATTCCGTAAGGGGCTGATTTGGATCCAAAAGTTTAATGCAATGGTTAGATTTTTTCTTAATACTTTTCTCATAGTTGCGGATGCTTGCGACGGGGTTAATCATAAGTAGGAGGTTTGTTCAAGTAAGAACAACACCTAAGCACCGGTCCACCCACATATCAAATTATCAAAGTAGCAGACACAAATCAAACCCACATGATGAAAGTGACTAGATGAAATTCCCGTGTACCCTCAAGAACGATTTGCTTATCATAAGAGAATGTTTTGGCCTTTCTTTTGCCTCAAAAGGATTGGGCTACCTTGCTGGACTTTTGTTACCATTATTGTTACTTGCTCGTTACAAATTATCTTGCTAACAAACTACTCGTTACTTATAATTTCAGTGCTTGCAGACATTACCTTGCTGAAAACTGCTTGTCATTTCCTTCTGCTCCTCATTGGGTTCGACAGTATTACTTATCAAAAGGACTATGATTGGTCCCCTATACTTGTGGGTCATCAAGGCTCTTTTCTAGTGCCGTTGCCGGGGAGTGAAGCGCTCTTGGTAAGTGGAAATCGGTAAGGAAAAATTATTATTACATGCTGAATTTTATTGTCACTTGACTATGGAGAACAATCCTTTGAGGGGTTTGTTCGGGGTATCTCCACCTCGACCGGAACCACAATTAGTTACCTCTCAATCTACTGCACCTACTGAAAATATTGGTTATGAAATTCCATCGGGTATGATAGAACAACTGTAGCTAATCCTTATGCAGGAGATGGAGCTGAACATCCTGATATGCACTTGATATATGTGGATGAAATTTGTGGATTATTTAAGCTTGCGGGTTTACCCAGAGATGAAGCTAAGAAGAAGGTTTTCCCTTTATCTTTGAAGGGAAAAGCATTGCAATGGTATAGGCTTTGCGATGATATTGGATCTTGGAACTGGAATCGATTGAAATTGGAATTTCACCAAAAAAATTATCCTATGCATCTAGTTCATCGTGATTGGAATTATATATATATATATATATATATATATATATATATATAAAATTTTGGACTCGTGAAGGAGAAAGTATCGCTCTAGCTTGGGGAGGCTTGAGTCAATGCTATATTCGTGCCCCAATCATGAGCTCTCAAGAGAAATTATTATTCATAATTTTTATGCTCGGCTTTCTCGTGATGATCGATCCATGCTTGACACCTCTTGTACTGGTTCCTTTATGGAGAGGACTATTGTCTTTGAGTGTGATATTTTAGAAAGAATTAAACACAAATCTGAAGATTGGGAACTCGGCGAACGTAAAGAGTCAGGTATTAAGCTTAAGTATGATTGTGTTAAATCTTTTATGAATACTGATGCTTTTCAAAAGTTTAACACTAAATATGGACTTGACTCTGAGATAGTAGCCTCCTTTTTTGAATCATTTGCTACTCATGTTGACCTCCCTAAGGAGAAGTGGTTTAAATATCACCCACCTATCAAAGAAGAAATTAAAGAACCGGTAATAGCTAAAGATGAAACTATTATTTATAATGTTGATCCAGCCGTTCCTACTGCCTATATTGAAAAACCACCTTTC
Source organism: Aegilops speltoides (assembly GCA_021437245.1). Lineage (NCBI taxonomy): Eukaryota > Viridiplantae > Streptophyta > Magnoliopsida > Poales > Poaceae > Aegilops > Aegilops speltoides. The sequence continues at coordinate 248,270,181 of CM038142.1, read as the reverse complement.
CCTGTCAGGATAAAGGAACATGCTAAAGTTTCAACTGTGGTCAACAAAAGTTATATTAGAACTTCTAAACCTGCTGAACAAATCAAAGTAGAACCTAGTGTTGCTATGGTTAAAGATCTCCTGGTAGAAAATATAGATGGACATGTTATTTACTTTTGTGATGAAGCTGCTAGAATTGCCAAACCCGATGAAAAGGTAAACATAGACCCGTTGTTGGCATGCCTGTTGTCTCAGTTAAAATAGGATATCACTATTATCATGGTTTATTCGACATAGGTGCTAGCGTGAGTGCTATTCCTTTTACCTTACATCAAGAAATTATGAATGATATAGCACCCGCTAAAATAGAAGACATAGATGTTAATATTAAACTTGCTAATAGAGACACCATCACACCACTTGGGATGTTAGAGATGTTGAAGTCTTGTGTGGGAAAATAAAATACTCTACTAATTTTCTTGTTCTTGGTTCCCCATTGGTAGACCTTTCTTGAACACCCTTAATGCTAAAATAGATTGTGAGAAACAAACTGTCGGTGTTAATTTTGGTGAAGAGTCTCATGAGTTTAACTTTTCCAAGTTTAGTAGAAAACATCATAATAAAGAGCTGTCTAGTAAAGATGAAATAATTGGTCTTGCTTCTATTGTCGTGCCTCCTACTGATACACTAGAACAATATCTGCTAGACCATGTAAATGATATGCATCTGCATGAAAGAAATAAAATAGATAAAATTTTATTTGAACAACGTCCTCTGCTTAAACACAATTTGCCTAAAGGTGATCCTGTGTTTGAATTAAAGCAATTGCGAGACACTTTGAATTATGCTTATCTTGATGAGAAAGGGATATATCCTGTTATTATTAGTGCTAACCTTTCAGAACATGAAGAAGAAAGATTATTGAAGGTTTTGAAGAAGCACTGAGCTTCCATCGGATATACTCTTTATGATTTAAAGGGCATTAGTCCCACTCTCCATGAGCACAAAATTAATATGGAACCTGATGCCAAACCCGTTGTTGATCACCAACGACGTTTAAATCCCAAAATGAAAGAAGTGGTAAGAACAGAAATACTAAAGCTTCTGGAAGTAGGTATAATTTATACCATAGATGATAGTAGATGGGTAAGTCCCATTCATTGTGTCCCTAAAAAGGGAGGTATTATCGTTGTTCTTAATGATAAGAATGAACTTATTCCACAAAGAATTGTTATTGGCCATAGAATGGTGATCGATTTTAGAAAATTAAATAAAGCTACTAGAAAAGATCATTACCCTCTGCCTTTTATTGATCAAATGCTAGAAAGATTGTCAAAGCAAACACACTTTTGTTTCTTTGATGGATATTTCTGGTTTTTCTCAAATACCTGTATCACGACCTGATCAAGAGAAAACCAGCTTTACTTGTCCTTTTGGAACATTAAAATATTTTATAGCATTTAAATGCCCAAATGCAAATAGAGTACGATTTAATTCAGAGCCCAAATATGCCATGGAGAAATGTGCATCACCTCTGGTTACTGTTTACATCATTTTCCATAAATGATGAACATTTTTGAAAGCCATTTGGATTTACTGAAAATATTTTAGGTGAACCTAGTGAATTCCTTTAATGCTAGGGTTTAGGCAATGCCCATTTCAAGTTCATTTGAAACTTAAACATGATGACACTCATGAGGCTAGCCTAGTGCATTGCCAGAAGCTAGGGATGTGACAAATCACCCCCACTAAACAAGAATCTCGTCCGAGATTCAAGCGTAGGGTAAGATGAAGGAGGAACGCAAACTAACACAATCTTCATGATCCAGGTTGCACTTCGTAAGAACATTGATTCGATCACCAACATTGTCTCATCGTCTTGCTCTGAGAACTCCAACTAACATGACAGTGAGAGGAAAGGGGAAAACTCTAGAAGGATCGATCTTCTCGAAGATCGAATAACTCTCGATCAACTCACGGGGTGAGTCATAGAAACATCTCTCGAGCTAAGACACGAAGCACACATCTAGAGGGATGGAGTGGAACAGATGGCAAGGTTTCACTAGGTAGACAACAATTCCACATCTAAAAGGGTGGTGAACGGTTGTCAACCTAGCGAGGATTTGAGTTGCCATGATACCATAACGAGACACCTCAGAGGAGGGTGACTCGTAGAATTATCCTTTAAGTGGCAAAAAAATTACTTCGATTCAGAGATCAATAAAATTCTCTATACCATCCTGAGGTAAAACACAACAATCGTTGGCGGAGTACGAAGGGATGGCATGCCCGGACTAGAATGGATGATGTGGACTACCTTGTTGAAGACAACGCAATGGATGATTTTTGCTTATCATCACAAATGGATGGGACCCATGCTAGGACCACTTTCAAAGATGACCCTGATCAGTAATTATTGATAAGGGTAGTCCAGTGTAGGATGGCACACTGGTGGTGCAAGCTGGGAACACAATGCAAATGCCGGAAATGATTCTAGTAACTGGGGAGGAACTCAACAGTAGGGAACAATTCCACTGTTGGAATGGTTATAGCATAACGGAAGAAAACTGGAAGCAATCCCCGTTAGTGCCGGTGATAACACCTAGTGCTTGTGCGTGCTATCAAGAACTTGAGCATTTCCATATTCATCAAGGTTTTACAAATATCCGTGTCAAGGATCCTGGCAACACAACATACTACCATGATGAATAGTGATGGATGATGCAGATGCAAAGGAAGATAACACTTTCTCAGATTTCACCTTAGCGGGGCCAAGGGGCAAAATCTGGATGATCGACCGAGAGACATTTAGCACTCCGCTTCTAATGTTCTCCTTGATCTACTAGCATATCCCATTCATAGATATGGTTTGATATCTAGATCATCAAGTAAAAGGTCGAACTTCGGAAACACAAAAATCCATAAGGAACAACTACTGGAATAAATTCTACGAGATCCTTATCGGGAGGTAGCCATCTTCCTCAATAAAATACTACAATAATAGGTCTTCCGGTTGGGTGTGTTGGCCACGACATCCACTTTACCGGTTATGGTGAGACCAATATTATAGTTCTTGGGAAACGTTCCAACCATCATATCTGCCTAAGATTCAGATCCGGTTGGTGTCAGAATAATCCAGACTCATTGAGTCTAGAAAGAAAATGAAAGTTTGCAACACAAATCAATGAGATGACGTTGCGAGATTCTCGGGGAATGAACTACGATAGTAAGCTCCTAAACATGAGATGGTTCTGCTACATACATGTGAACACGCTGTCCCAGACAAGCATGACCACGTAGTAGCCTTAAGAAAAACACTAATGGGTTCCGGTTAGGAACCATCAACGAGGATATTGAAGTCCTTGCATAAGTCATATGATTAGCTCTGATGAAGGAATTCGTTCTCCTTGAACAAGTCAATCAGTGGCTTGGTGTGCTACGGAGTTCATATGGAACGAAGATGATCAATCTAACAGACCATATAATACTTTGCATGTGCATGACTGACTTGGGATGATTCTAGAGGAAGCAAAACTAATTCATGGCGGCAACTTGCATCAAATTCACATGAACTGGAGCAAGTCACTTCTTTACATCTGAACATATGCTTCATGAGTGGGTCATGAAGATAATGCTTATAAAAATTTCCAACACTAGCTGGATGTTCAATACGAACCATGGAGAAGAAAAAAATGTTGTTGATGGGCTCAACAACAATTCATCCAGGTTTCCATAAAAATGGAATTCCACAATAATGTCAGCAAGGTGATAGCATTGGTCAAACCCAAGGATATAATGGTGTATGCTCGAGGAAACAACCACGGGTAAAACAACATTACGAATATCATTGGTTCTGATTTGATTTGACGATAGCCCATACTCAAATCAAAGTTTATATAAGACAATAGGTCCAACAACTGATCATAGGGACCAATCGATGAAGATATCATCTTTCTTCAACACTCATACAAGATATCCCTAAAAATGAACTAAGTCGGACAAGCTTTTATCTTCCAACTCTCCAAGTTGTTGTTTAGCTTATCCAACTAGCTCAGGGTATCCGACAAAGATTCTTGGAGAAAGGGTGGTTTCGAAAACCAACTTGATCAAGAGCTCAACATAGCGGTTAGGTGACAACCTGGTGATACCTCCGAGAAGATATTCGGAAAATCATGAACCACCGATATGTTACTAAGCTCGAGAACAATCTTGCTTTTCAGGGAAGACGATATGATCAAAAGAGCGAGGGATTGACACAATCCTAACTCATTGATCGGAGAGTGCACCAGAAATAAGGACTAGGTAGCATGATCAACCTTAGGATGTGATTCAATAACCAACATGCTAAGGATGAAATTATCGTCCTTTAACTACCAAGCAACAGAGTTGCTAGGAGTATTGATTTCACACAGCACGATTCACTTGTCGACATTCCGATTGCGACAACACGGAACCGAGGAATGAATAATGATGGCGAGAAATATCACTACGTCAAGAATTCATAAGAGAGGGTGCAGTTCTCATGACATTCTTGACATAAAGTGGGTAATACTTCAGGGTAGAACAAAACAAAAGCTGGATTAGTATTTGATCTGCGGAACACAACTGCTTTGACCCAATCCTTGATATGGATGAGGTACTGGAGTTTGTTTCTCCTAGTCATTCCGAGATAGAATGGCTTGACAAACCACAAGAGTAATAGGCATCGATGAACGAATGCACGCATACCCTTGACTATCAATCAAAAGACAACTAAAGAGGGACAACTCAAAGGAACATATGATTTTCTGAGCTGTGGATGCACAGATTAGTATGTCGAGCAAAGCTTAACATATTTCTTCCGGATAACCCATGCGGAGAAGGTAGGACTGGCAGAGTCACAACGTTGAATCAATAACTCATCAAGAGCGCTTTGGTTGTGATCTTTCGGTTCAACGAGGAACTTCTACCATAAGCAGTTCATGGTATTGGAAGAAGGAAATACCACGGTCCTCGAGGATTATCTAAAGGTTACTAATAACCTAAGGGAACTAGCAACGCTATCAACATGAAGTTAAGTAGGATGAATCTCGCGTTCAAAAACCTAGGAGTAGAATACCTACTACTAGGTGGCATCACAGGATGCTTTCGGGAATGATGGCCAGAATCTTCACACTGGGAACACAAAACATGGCTTTATTACTAGATGATACCCTAAGACACCTAGGGTCATAATAATAACTCCAACATATATGTCGAGGCAATGAAGTACCTCAACACAGCAATTAGTGTGATTAATCTGGTACAAAAGAACTTCGGAACGGTAAGAAGGGATTTGCAAATGCATCAGACTGTTTAGAAACTTGGGATGACTTGGATAACATAACGGTTGTAAATGCTCAAAGGATTTGAGACATCCAGCCAAAAATGGTGGCATAACCACTCAGAAGCACAATATCAAGGTTCCGAGACCAACTGTCAACATATGGAAATAGTAGGAACTGAACTGAGGCTTAAATTCACCAATCCTATGAGTCTACGGATTAGTAACACGTGATCCTGATAGAAAGAAGAGAAAGCCTAGTTCCTTAACCCCATAGGAAAGATAGTATGACTCGGATCGGAAGAGCATGAGGTGTAAGGAGTAAAAAGAGCCTTATGTTCCCATCCGCAATCAATTCCCTTACATAACTAAAGAATTCCTAGACTCAACTTTGACCAGTTTGGCTTGGTAATCCTACAGGCAGTCAGGCTCTGATACCAAAGCTATCAGGACCCCGATCCTATGCCACATCGATCTAGCATGTAACACCTCATATCACTTTGCGGCCTCACGCACGGTATTCCCACGGTGTCGCCTTACTGTGCCCGGACCGCTTATGCCTTTTGGCTCACGATATGATAGTGTCGCTAGCATCCATATGACAAAGAACCAGGGCTGACATGGCTAGTCGTAAACCCAAAGTGGCACTAACTTACAGGGACAAGCATACATGACCCAGCGACGAATGTGTCGGTCATTAGCGAGTGAATCCGGGCTGTAGCAGCTGGGCTAGCAGGACTCCGGAGAATCCGGGCAGTAGCAGGCTAACAGGACTCCGCTAGACACCACGTGACGTTTCCCCGAAGGGACAGACACATGAACGAAGAAGGACACATGCCAGCCAGCCTATGTGTTCCGGAGCAGTAGCAAGCTACTAGGGCTCAGTGGAAGCACTAGGAGACATTTCCCGATAACAGAGGCTACCAAGGATAAACAACTAGATAGTCAGATCCCACACATACCAAGCATTTCAATAACATACACACAATATGCTCGAAATGTGCAAATACAACATGGCATCACAACATGACTCTACGACTCAAGTATTTTATTCAATAGGCTCCGAGGAGCGAGCTATTATAAACATGGGTCTCATGACCCAACATTCAGAGCATACAAGTCAAAGCACAAGCGGAAGCTTAACATGTCTAAGTACATACAACTACAAATGAAAAGGGCTGAGAAGCCTAACTATCTACCAGATCCTGCCGAGGGCACAAGATCGTAGCTGAGGTAACAAGCTAAACGTCGAAGTCCACACGAAACTACTAGCGAGACTGAAGTCTCTCTGCAAACACATAAATTAAGCAAACATGAGTACAAATGTATCCCACAAGACTTACATCAGAACTAACTACATATGCATCATTATCAATCAAGGGGATGGTGGGGTTTAACTGCAACAAGCCAGCTTTGACTCGGTGGCTATCCTGAACTACGACTGCAAGTAACTCTTTTAAGGTGGCGCACACGAGTCCACATATTCACCATATCAATACACCACTATGGATCCACTCCCGTCTCCCTATGAGAACGCCATCCAAAGCACTCACGCTTATCTTGCGCATTTTAGAGTATCCACTTTCCCTTGTCTATGAACTGTATAGGCAACCCAGAGGTCCTTTACCGCGGACGCGGCTATTCAAATAGATCATTTATAACCCTGCAGGGGTGTACTTCTTCACACATGTTTCCACCACTTAGCATCTGCACACGACATGTGCTCGGCAGACTTCAAGCGAAAGCCGACGTGGGTGTAGACCATGACCTACCTAAACACTCAAGTCTCTAGTCCAGGTTTATCGCCTATTCAGGTTCCATCCGCAGGGAGTCCGGCCGAAGTTTCCACATACGGCCCCGAAAGATATGTGCATGGTTCCCGGGACACCAAACGGGCGCCCGGTACATCATGCCACGTGCCTACCACATCACAGCCCACCCCTCGGGTCAGGGCTGCACACAGCCTCCAGCATACTATAAACACCAGAAACTACTTGCAACTCCTGGACAGAGGACAAGGGTGGTTAAGAAGTCGAGCGGGGTCATATTTCAGGGCCCAACGTGTGGTAGTAGTTGTTTCATGGATCACAAACAGAGAACTCAGTTCCTGAGGACGGCTTCAATGAGACAACCCACCATGTACTCCTACATGGCCTCTCACCACTACCTTTACCAAATCGTGTTCACACACTTAGCTCACACGCAGTAGGACATGTTCACAACCTTCCAATTCATTCCCGATGAATCAGACATGACAGAATGATACGTCTCCAACGTATCTATAAATTATGAAGCATTCGTGCTATTATATTATCTGTTTTGGATGTTTATGGGCTTTATTATACACTTTTATATTATTTTTGGGACTAACCTATTAACCTGAGGCCCATCCCAAATTGTTGTTTTCTTGACAATTTCAGTGTTTCGAAGAAAAGGAATATCAAACGGCGTCCAAACGGAATAAAACCTTCGGGAGAGTTATTTTTGGAACGGAAGCAATCCAGGAGACTTGGAGTAGACGTCACGGAAGCTTCGAGGTGGCCACGAGGGTCGGGGGAGCGCCCTACCCCCTAGGCGCGCCCCCACCCTCGTGGGCCCCTCGTGGCTCCCCTGACCGACTTCTTTTGCCTATATATATTCCCATATACCCTGAAAACATCGAAGACAACAATAGATCGGGAGTTTCGCCGGCGCAAGCCTCTGTAGCCACCAAAAACCTCCCGGAGCCTGCTCCGCGCCTGGGAGGGGGGATCCTCACCGGTGGCCATCTTCATCATCACGGCGCTCTCCATGACGAGGAGGGAGTAGTTCACCCTCGGGGCTGAGGGTATGTACCAGTAGCTATGTGTTTGATCTCTCTCTCTCTCTCTTGTGTTCTATCTATGGCACGATCTTGATGTATCACGAGCTTTGCTACTATAGTTGGATCTTATGATGTTTCTCCCCCTCTACTCTCTTGTAATGGATTGAGTTTTCCCTTTGAAGTTATCTTGTCGGATTGAGTCTTTAAGGATTTGAGAACACTTGATGTATGTCTTGCCATGCTTATCTGTGGTAACAATGGGATATCACGTGATCCACTTGATGTATGTTTTGGTGATCAACTTGCAGGTTCCGCCCATGAACCTATGCATAGGGGTTGGCACACGTTTTAAATCTTGACTCTCCCAGAGAAACTTTGGGGCACTCTTTGAAGTACTATGTGTTGGTTGAATAGATGAATATGAGATTGTGTGATGCATATCATATAATCATGCCCACAAATACTTGAGGTGACAATGGAGTATCTAGGTGACATGAGGATTTTGGTTGATTTGTGTCTTAAGGTGTTATTCTAGTATGAACTCTATGATAGATTGAACGGAAAGAATAGCTTCATGTTATTCTACTACGGACTCTTGAATAGATGGAACAGAAAGGATAACTTTGAGGTGGTTTCGTACCCTACCATAATCTCTTCATTTGTTCTCCGCAATTAGTGGCTTTGGAGTGACTCTTTGTTGCATGTTGAGGGATAGTTATATGATCCAATTATGTTATTATTGTTGAGAGAACTTGCACTAGTGAAAGTATGAACCCTAGGTGTAGGACCTTGAGAAGAGGTGTCTAGAGGGGGGGGGGTGATTAGACACTAAGTACCAAAGTTGTAGTTTTTAAGATCTTTAAGGTTAGATGAAGTTTAGGCACAAGTTTAACATTCACAATACATATCAAGCAAGCATGCAAAGAGTATATGAGCAGCGGAAAGTAAAGCATGCAACTAGCAAGAATGTAAAGGGAAGGGTTTGGAGGATTCAAACGCAATTTGAGACACGGAGGTTTTTGGCGTGGTTCCAATAGGTGGTGCTATCGTACATCCACATTGATGGAGACTTCAACCCACGAAGGGTAACGGTTGCACGAGTCCACGGAGGGCTCCACCCACGAAGGGTCCACGAAGAAGCAACCTTGTCTATCCCACCATGGCCGTCGCCCACGAAGGACTTGCCTCACTAGCGGTAGATCTTCACGAAGTAGGCGATATCCTTGCCCTTACAAACTCCTGGGTTCAACTCCACAATCTTGTCGGAGGCTCCCAAGTGACACCTAGCCAATCTAGGAGACACCACTCTCCAAGAAGTAACAAATGGTGCATTGATGATGAACTCCTTGCTCTTGTGCTTCAAATGATAGTCTCCCCAACACTCAACTCTCTCTCATAGGATATGGATCTGGTGGAAAGAAGATTTGAGTGGAAAGCAACTTGGGGAAGGCTAGAGATCAAGATTCATATGGTAGGAATGGAATATCTTGGCCTCAACACATGAGTAGGTAGTTCTCTCTCAGAAAAAGTATGCTGGAAGTGTAGGTTCAGTCTGATGGCTCTCTCCACTAATGAAGAGGAGGTGGAGGGGTATATATAGCCTCCACACAAAATCTAACCATTACACACAATTTACCAAACTCGGTGGGACCGATTCAACAGACTCGGTCAGACCGATTTAGTAAACCTAGTGACCGTTAGGATTTTCGGTGGGACTGACATGCAACTCGGTAGGACCGATTTGATTAGGGTTAGGGCATAATGTAATTTCGGTAAGACCGATTACACAAACTCGGTGAGACCGATTTTGGTAATAAGCTTTCTAGAGAGTTGGTCAGGCAAACTCGGTTTGACTGATTACACAAACTCGGCAGGACCGATTTTGGTAATGAGTGAACCAGTAAGTTTGCATTGTAATCTTGGTAGTACCGATTACTCAAACTCGGTGAGACCGATTTTTGGTAATGGACATACACAAAGAGATTACAATCCCATCTCGATGAGACCGAGATCCCTATCGGTGAGACCGATTTGCCTAGGGTTTGTGGCAGTGGCTATGACATCTGAACTCGGTGGCGCCGGATAGAAAGAATCGGTGGGGCCGAGTTTGACTTTGAGTTTAGGTCATATGTGGATGTGAGAAAGTAGTTGAGGGTTTTCGATCATATCACTAAGCACTGTGGAGCAAGAAACTCATTAAGAAACACCTCATCCCTGCTTGATAGTATTGGCTTTTCCTATAGACTCAATGTGATCTTGGATCACTAAAATGTAAAATGAAGAGTCTTGAGCTTGAAGCTTGAGCCAATCCTTTGTCTTTAGCATCTTGAAGGAGTTCCCACATCCTTTAGTCCATGCCACTCCATTGTTGAACTTATCTGAAACATACTAGATAAAAGTGTTAGTCTAACAAGAGATATGTTGACATTAATTACCAAAACCACCTAGGGAGCACTTGTGCTTTCAATCTCCCCCTTTTTGGTAATTGATGACAACATACATCAAAGCTTTAGATAAAGATATAGAGAATAGCAAGTAAAGCTTTGGAAAGACATGTAACAAGCATAGGCTCCCCCTACATGTAATCATGTGAATATGGAATATGGAAGCATGTGAGAGCATAACTATGATAGAGCATGCAATGTGTTACATGTATCCTGGCCATATGCATCAGAGCAAAGAATATTAAGGAAAAACCTTCATGCTCATGAGTCCTTCTTGCAAACAGTATGTACATCAGCAAGAATTCCTCATACACATGATTGTGATGCATATACTTACCTTGTAGTCTTGAGTTGGCTTAGGATGGAATGAACCTGCATAAACAAGGTTAGATAACAAAGATGCGCCTACTTGCGAGAGCAAACAAAAGAAACCACAAGAATACCAAGACTGGGATGACATGTAGAGAGTGAGTACTAAGTACTACATTGGATTAGACATGTCCCCAAGAGTAAAGATATGCAATGAATTTAAATGATTTCTTTCCCTTAGATGTCTTGCTCCCCCTGAATCTAGCATGGGATACTGGGAGAAGATAGGGAATAGAAAATCAGAGCTGAAAGATATAAATGATGAACAGAGCTAATGCAAATAAGCACAAAAGATCATATGAACATGTCTCTCCCCTCAAGAAGACATGTGGCATATCTCCTCTTGAACACCAAGCATCTGGGATCCTTGAGAAATACTTTCTACTTAAGTATTCTCTCCCCCTGGAGATCTCTCTCCCCCTGAGGATCTCTCTCCCCCTGAGGAGGTGATATACTCTTTCTCTGATGTGATCTCTCTCTAAATGATAAGCTTTGATGTGATCTCTCTCTCCCCCTTTGACATCAATTCCAAGAAGGGTTTTCTGGAATCTGTCGAATGGGTTTGGTCGTTGAGTCACAGCACAAAGCAATGATAAAAATGTGATGCTGGTAGAGGACAAGATTCATTGAGTGGAGCTGGATCAGAAGAAACACAAAATATGTGGCAAACTGTTTTTCCTGTTATGAAATCGGTGGCACCGAGTGGTATGCTTCGGTTGTACCGAAAGGATTCGGTTGGAGCGAAAATAACAAATCGGTGAAACCGAGTTCGTCGCAGAGAAAACACTTGTCACCTCAGCTCACTAGACTAGGAAGATCTCACAAAGATGTGCAAGGAATTTACTGAATGATATGCAATGAATTTGATGGAGAAAAATGCAGAGCAAATGGAAAGAAAGCTAGATGAAGTTTTTTTTAAAAGGGGAAACAAATATGCATGAGACAAATGCAAAAACACAGAAAAGAACATAAGAGAACTTCATCTAGAGATGGTCGGCGACAAAGTCACCTATGTTAGAGTATATTGACTTAGGAGTCAAGTGAGATCACTTGATCATAGGTCATACTCATCGTTTAATGCTCAAAATGGGGTTGCCATTTTTCGTTTAAGAATCTTGATGTATTCACATCTTGTCGAGTTGCTTTAGCTCATGAATTGGAGTAAAGCTTCTCTAAGATGGAATAACATACCTTGGTTGGTGGTGTTGTCCATGTAGTTGAACTTGTGTGGGTTGCTCAAGGTTGATGTAGTTCATCAAGAGTTGGGAGCACCACTTGGAATTTGAGTCCATCTACCTACATGGGTTAGTTCTTGCAAGGAAGAGCACTTGTGTATAAAAAAAAATGACAATCATGAAGCTCAACATAGAATTTGTCAAAGGATATGTTTGAATGGTTCCGTGCTTCCTTGTCTTCAACCACCATAGTGTAGAAACTTGGTGATGTAGAGACTGCTCAAGATATGAGTAGATTACAATCTCATGGAATTTTGATTCAACCAAGTACCTTCATGGGTTAGATAACATGCAAGATGCAAATATATCCAAGACATAAGATTTTCATCATAAGAGGAACATCAAGGATTAGTCATAAGCTCATGTCTTGCATGTATCCAATGGAGTTTCTACTCCAAGTTTGAAGCATCAATGATGTTCAATTCTCCTCTTAACCTGCAAAACACTTTCTCATCAAGAGGTTTAGTGAATATATCCGCTAATTGCTTTTCGGTGCGAACATGCTTAAGATCACTGTCACCCTTAGCAACATGATCTCGAATGAAATGATGACGAACTTCAATATGCTTAGTTCGAGAATGTTGCACGGGATTATGATCAATTTTGATAGCACTTTCATTGTCACAAAGCAATGGAACATGTCTCACATATATCCCATAATCTTTAAGAGTTTGGGTCATCCAAAGTAATTGAGCACAACATGAACTAGCGGCAATGTATTCCGCTTCGGCAGTGGATAAGGATACCGAGTTTTGTTTCTTGGAAGACCAAGACATAAGAGATCTACCAAGAAATTGACAAGTACCCGAAGTGGACTTTCTATCAACCTTGTCTCCGGCATAGTCCGAGTCGGAGTAGCCAACAAGATCGAAAGAGGCCCTCTTAGGATACCAAATGCCAAAATTTGGTGTATGGATTAAGTATCTCACTATCCTTTTCACAGCCTTAAGATGACATTCTTTAGGAGCAGCTTGATATCGTGCACACATGCACACACTTAGCATGATATCGGGACGTGAAGCACGTAGATATAACAATGAACCAATCATAGAGCGATAAACCTTTTGATCAACCGGTTCACCATCTTTGTTCAAGTCAAGATGTCCACTAGTAGGCATGGGTGTAGACATACCTTTGCATTCTTGCATATTGAACTTCTTGAATAAGTCCTTGGTGTACTTTGTTTGAGAAATGAAGGTACCTTCCTTAGTTTGCTTGATTTGCAACTCAAGAAAGAATTTGAGTTCACTCATCATAGACATCTCAAACTTCTCCGACATTAGCTTCCGAAACTTTTCACTAAAATGAGGGTTAGTTGAACCAAATATAATATCATCAACATAGATTTGGCACACAAATAGTTCTCCATTAACCCTTTTAGTAAAAAGTGTGGAATCAATTTTCCCAATTTCAAAGCCTTTTTCAATAAGGAACTTGGTCAAGCATTTATACCACGCTCTAGGAGCTTGTTTAAGACCATAAATAGCTTTGTGAAGTTTGTAAACATGATTGGGTTTCTTAGGATTGACAAAATCGGGAGGTTGTTTAACATAAACTTACTCCTCTATTTCACCATTTAGAAAAGCACTTTTAATGTCCATTTGGTACAAGGTGATATCATGATGATTAGCATAGGCAAGTAAGATGCGAATGGACTCAAGTCTAGATACGGGAGTGTAAGTCTCACCATAGTCCATACCTTCGATTTGTGTGTAGCCTTGGGCGACGAGACGTGCTTTGTTGCGAACTACTTGTCCATCTTCGTCTTGCTTGTTTCGGAACACCCATTTGGTACCAATGATGTTGTCGTTGTTGTCGGGCTTCTCAACCAATGTCCAAACTTTGTTCCTCTCAAAGTTGTGTAGCTCTTCATGCATAGCATTTATCCAATCTGGATCTTCCAATGCTTCTTCGACCTTCATAGGTTCAATGCTAGAGATGAAAGAATAGTTTTCACAAAAGTTAGCTAAACGAGTTTTAGAGCGAGTGATTCTCCCGGTTTGAATATCATTGTAGATTTGCTCGACGGGATGATCTTTAGCAATTCTTTCTCGAGCTCGTGAAAGCTTTTGCTTGGTTCTTGGTTGAACTTCTTCTTCATCTTGTTCTTCTTCTTGGCCTTCTTCATTGTTGGCATTGTCGTTCTCTTGTCGTGGTGGAGAAGGAGGTTGTTGACGTTCATCTTGATGCACTTCCTTGTTTTCTTCATCTTAGTGTGTCCCACTTGTGGATGCTACCGTATCAACTCTTGGTTCACCTTGTCGTGAAGTAGAAGCTTCCACTTGGACGAACGAGGTACTCTCCTTCACCTCCGTTGGACGAACCTTGCCAATAGACAAGTTATAGATTGCTTCTGAAGGATCTTTGTCTCCTACATCAATTGGCAATTGCTCTACTTGCGAGCCGTTAGATTCGTCAAACTTCACATCTACCGTCTCTTCAACCTTTCGGGTGAAATTGTTGTAGACACGGTAAGTGTGAGAGTTTGAGCCATAACCTAGTAGGAAACCTTCATGAGACTTAGGAGCAAATTTAGAACAACGATGCTTATCAAGAATGTAGCACTTTGAGCCGAATACTCGAAAGTATCCAAATTGGGGTTTGTTACCGGTGAGGAGCTCGTATGACGTCTTGCCGAGTAGCTTGTGAAGATACAAGCGATTTGTTGCATGACAAGCTGTCTCAACCGCTTCTGCCCAAAAGTGCTTCGGTGTCTTGTACTCATCAAGCATCGTTCTCACCATTTCGATGAGCGTCCAGTTCTTCCTCTCAACAACTCCGTTTTGTTGAGGTGTACACATAGCCGAGAACTCGTGTGAAATCCCTTCTTCGTCAAGAAAGGTGTCCACATTTGCGTTCTTGAACTCCGTTCCGTTGTCGCTACGAACCTTCTTGACTTCACTTCAAATTGATTTTGGGCCTTCCTAGCGAAGTTTTTGAAGATCTTTTGGACCTGTGATTTTTCATCGAGAAAGAACACCCACGTAAATCTTGAAAAATCATCAACTATAACTAGACCAAAACAATTTCTGCCGAGACTCTTGTAGGAGTTGGGACCAAAGAGATCCATGTGAAGTAGCTTGAGTGGCCTCCTTGTGGTCATGATGTTCTTCACGGGATGCCTTCCTCCAACCTGTTTACCTGCTTGACAAGCGCTGCAAAGTGTACCCTTATCAAATATGACATCGTTAACACCAAGGATATGATTTCCTTTAATAAGCTTGTCAAGGTTTCGCATGCCCACATCACCAAACATAGGATGACTAGATTCATCTTACTCAAAGAAATAGACTTATGCAGAATTTCATCTAGATTTTTCAAGGAATAATTTGGAAAGCGTTCCTCAAGAAATTTCCATATAGTGTAGGCACACTTAAGAGTAGGCAAACATCCAATCAAGTTTCTAGGCAATCCTCTAATGATAAGTTCTGCAGTTCTAAGATTCCTAATCATGTCAATTGACTCATCAAGAGTAGGATGCATAGGATCAACATGAGGTGCACAAGGGCTAGCAATGTACTTGTTCAAATGATATTGATTGAAAATCACAAGCATCTCATTTTCCACTCATGAAAGTACTCTCCATCAAGAATAGGCACTCTATGTCTAAGACTCCCCAAAGTAGACTCATCCATCTTCCTCCAATGGTGATTAAACCAAGGCAATGGAGACCAATGCTCTGATGCCACTTGTAGGACCTTGAGAAGAGGTGTCTAGAGGGGGGGGGGGGTGATTAGACACTAAGTACCAAAGTTGTAGTTTTTAAGATCTTTAAGGTTAGATGAAGTTCAGGCACAAGTTTAACATTCACAATACATATCAAGCAAGCATGCAAAGAGTATATGAGCAGCGGAAAGTAAAGCATGCAACTAGCAAGAATGTAAAGGGAAGGGTTTGGAGGATTCAAACACAATTTGAGACACGGATGTTTTTCGCGTGGTTCCGATAGGTGGTGCTATCATACATCCACATTGATGGAGACTTCAACCCACGAATGGTAAGGTTGCGCGAGTCCACGGAGGGCTCCACCCACGAAGGGTCCACGAAGAAGCAACCTTGTCTATCCCACCATGGCCGTCGCCCACGAAGGACTTGCCTCACTAGCGGTAGATCTTCACGAAGTAGGCGATATCCTTGCCCTTACAAACTCCTTGGTTCAACTCCACAATCTTGTCGGAGGCTCCCAAGTGACACCTAGCCAATCTAGGAGACACCACTCTCCAAGAAGTAACAAATGGTGCATTGATGATGTACTCCTTGCTCTTGTGCTTCAAATGATAGTCTCCCCAACACTCAACTCTCTCTCATAGGACATGGATGTGGTGGAAAGAAGATTTGAGTGGAAAGCAACTTGGGGAAGGCTAGAGATCTAGATTCATATGGTAGGAATGGAATATCTTGGCCTCAACACATGAGTAGGTAGTTCTCTCTCAGAAAAAGTATGCTGGAAGTGTAGGTTCAGTCTGATGGCTCTCTCCACGAATGAAGAGGATGCGGAGGGGTATATATAGCCTCCACACAAAATCTAACCGTTACACACAATTTACCAAACTCGGTGGGACCGATTCAACAGACTCGGTCGGACCGATTTAGTAAACCTAGTGACCGTTAGGATTTTCGATGGGACTGACATGCAACTCGGTAGGACCGATTTGATTAGGGTTAGGGCATACGTAATCTCGGTAAGACTGATTACACAAACTCGGTTAGACCGATTTTGGTAATAAGCTTTCCAGAGAGTTGGTCAGGCAAACTCGGTTTGACCGATTACACAAACTCGGTAGGACCGATTTTGGTAATGAGTCAACCAGGAAGTTTGCATTGTAATCTCGGTAGTACCGATTACTCAAACTCGGTGAGACTGATTTTGGTAATGGACATACACAGAGAGATTACAATCCCATCTCGGTGAGACCGAGATCCCTATCGGTGAGACCGATTTGCCTAGGGTTTGTGGCAGTGGCTATGACATCTGAACTCGGTGGCGCCGGATAGAAAGAATTGGTGGGGCCGAGTTTGACTTTGAGTTTAGGTCATATGTGGATGTGAGAAAGTAGTTGAGGGTTTTGGAGCATATCACTAAGCACTGTGGAGCAAGAAACTCATTAAGCAACACCTCATCCCTCCTTGATAGTATTGGCTTTTCCTATAGACTCAATGTGATCTTGGATCACTAAAATGTAAAATGAAGAGTCTTGAGCTTGAAGCTTGAGCCAATCCTTTGTCTTTAGCATCTTGAAGGAGTTCCCACATCCTTTAGTCCATGCCACTCCATTGTTGAACTTATCTGAAACATACTAGATAAAAGTGTTAGTCCAACAAGAGATATGTTGACATTAATTACCAAAACCACCTAGGGAACACTTGTGCTTTCACTAGGCCTTGTTTCTTAGCATTGCAATACCGTTTACGCTCAGTTTTATCATTAGTTACCTTGCTGTTTTTATAGTTTCAAATTACAAAAACCTATATCTACCATCCATATTGCACTTGTATCACCATCTCTTCGCCGAACTAGTGCATCAATACAATTTACCATTATATTGGGTGTGTTGGGGACACAAGAGACTCTTTGTTATTTGGTTGCGGGGTTGTTTGAGAGAGACCATCTTCATCCTACGCCTCCCACGGATTGATAAACCTTAGGTCATCCAGTTGAGGGAAATTTTCTACTGTCCTACAAACCTCTGAAGTTGGAGGCCCAACAACATCTACGAGAAGAAGGTTGCATAGTAGACATCACAAAACTCTAAGCAGTAGCAGGCATGACAAACAAGCATGAATGAGTAGGCACATCAGGGCTCAAACAACTCCTACTCATGCTAGTGGGTTTCATCTATTTACTGTGGCAATGACAGGTCATGCAGAGGAAAAGGGGTTCAACTACCGCATCAGGTAACAGATGAATCGATGTTGTCCTAATGCAGTAAAAGAGAGCAGGAGCGAGAGAGTGGGATTGTATCGGAATGAACAAGGGGGTTTTGCTTGCCTGGCACTTCTAAAGATGATATAGCTCTTCATCGGTGCCATCGAACTCATCGTCGAAACCACGTCTACCGAGAGGGGACAAATACCAGCAAACAAGGGAGAACACAATCAATGCAATGCAACAATATGATGCATGATCATGACATGTCAATATGCTATGTTTTGAGCTAATGCAACTGGCAACAAGTTAAATGGAGTTGGTTTGAACCAAAGATTCAAATTCAAACTCCACATGTGGTTATTTAAATGCCATTCATTTCATTTGTCCTAAACAGTAGCCATAAGTTGTTCTAACATGCATGAAAATGGTACAGACGGATAGATTGGATTTTTTTGATCATTTTTCATAAACAGTAGCCATAAGTTGTTCCACATGTAGTTATAGATTATTTTCTATGAATTTTAGAAGTTTTAGCTATTTTCTGGAATTTCTGAATTATAAAAAAACAGAAATTGTTTACTACGTCAGCATGACAACAGCATTGCGTCAGCAGGTCAACCGTGTCTGACCAGGTCAAACCTGACGTGTGGGGTCTACACGTAAGTGACTCGGGAACTAATCCCGGTCAAATCTAGCGTTGACTGAGGTTTGACCATGGGTAGGGCCGACTGTCAGTGGCTATTAGAGGGTTGTTAGCAGGGTCATTAGCGCTAATTAAGTGACACATCAACTTGGCCGGAGTTTGGTCGGCGACAACCAAAACCGCGGCGGGAGCTCGCCGGAGTGGTGCTATGGGCGGTGCTGGGCCAAGCCAAGGGCACCGGAGGGTTGCCATTGCTCGCGTGCATCCAGGGGAGGCATGTGGGAGGGCGCGGGGTGGCCGGAGCTTGCCGAAATGAGCTCGCAATGACGGCCGAGGTATGGTTTCGAGCGGGCGTGGGCTATAGGGCATGGGGAAACTCTCTGAGGGGCTCGCTAGACTCCTGGTGAAGCAAGGAGGGCAATGATGCGGTCGGGAGCAATGGGTTCGAGCGCTAGCCCCGTCGGCAGCATGGCCGGTGGCAGAGAGCTTTCAGGCGCGGCGCTACACTAGCTAGGGGAGGCAAACGATGACGCAAATGAGGGGGAACTGAAGTGAAGCTCACCGCAAGTAGGAGGGGACACACAGTGGGCTCGAGGTCAGACGGGGGCGGGCGAATCGGGCGACGGTATCCGGCGGCCGTGGTCGGGGAAGAAGGCCACAGGCGTCGTCTTGGGGCCGTCCTGGCTCGTGGAGCTCGGCGAGGAGGGAAAAGAGGTTGCGGCGGAGCTACTGGATATGTCAGTTGGGAGAGGGAGGGCCGGTGGGCATGGCTACAGCGAGCGGCGGCAACGGCAGCGTTCGGTCGCGGAAAAGAGAGGGCGGCAGAGGAGGGGATGAGCACGGGAGAGAGTGAGAGGGGCCGGGGGAGGGGGAGCAAGCAGGGAGGCAGGAGGCGGCGTGGCGGTGGCGTCTTGTGGCGCTGGCGGGCATGCGCCAGGCATCCGATCAAGGGTGGAAGAAGACCTCCCTGCCCCTGGTGGGCTGGGCCGGCCAGATGGGCTGCCTGGTGAGCGCCAGGTAAGTTAGGTAGGTTTCTTTCCTTTTCTATTTTTCTTCAGTTTTCTATTTTGCTGTCACGTTAGGGCTTTATTAAAAATACTTTAACAGATCCAAAAATCATGAAACTGCTCAATGCCACTGTTTGTAATATAACCAATAGCAAACATTTTAGTTTATGATTATTTGAGCATTAAAATATTTTATAGCATTTAAATGCCCAAATGCAAATAGAGTATGATTTAATTCAGAGCCCAAATATGCCATGGAAAAATGTGCATCACCTCTGGTTACTGTTTACAACATTTTCCATAAATGATGAACATTTTTGAAAGCCATTTGGATTTACTGAAAGTATTTTAGGTGAACCTAGTGAATTCCTTTAATGCTAGGGTTTAGGCAATCCCCATTTCAAGTTCATTTGAAACTTAAACATGATGACACTCATGAGGCTAGCCTAGTGCATTGCCAGAAGCTAGGGATGTGACAAGACTTCTCTAAAATTTATAGGCCTCTTACAAATCTTTTACAAAAGGATGTTCCATTTGTTTTTGATGATGATTGTGTAGAAGCCTTTGAAACACTTAAGAAAGCCTTGATTTCTGCACCTATTGTTCAACCACCTGATTGGAACTTGCCTTTTTGAATTATGTGTGATGCTAGTGATTATGATATTGGTGCTGTTCTAGGACAAAGAGCCGATAAGAAATTGAATGTTATTCATTATGCTACTAAACTCTAGACAGCGCCCAACACAATTATGCTACTACTGAAAAATAATTCTCAGCAGTCGTGTTTGCTTGTGATAAATTTAGATCTTACATTGTTGATTCTAAAGTGACTGCTCACACTGATCATGCTGCTATAAAATATCTTATGGAAAAGAAAGATGCTAAACCTAGACTCATTAAGTGGGTTCTTTTGCTATAAGAATTTGATTTACATATCACAGATAGAAAAGGAGCTGAGAACCCCGTAGCTGATAACTTGTCTAGGTTAGAAAGTATTCTTGATGACCCACAACCTATTAATGATAGTTTTCCTGATGAACAATTAGCAGCAATAAACATTTCTCATAACAGTCCTTGGTATGTTGACTATGCTAATTATATTGTTGCTAAATGTATACCACCTAGCTTCACTTACCAACAAAACAAAAAAAATCTTCAATGATTTAAGACATTACTTTTGGGATGACCCACATATTTATAAAGAAGGAGTAGATGTATTATTAGACGTTGTCTACCTGAGCATGAGCAGAGACAAATCATACGGAAATGTCACTTCGAAGCTTATGGCGGACATCATGCGGGAGATAGAACTGCTCACGAAGTATTGCAATCTGGTTTTTATTGGCCTACTCTCTTCAAGGATGCCCGTAAGTTTGTTTTGTCTTGTGATGAATGTCAAAGAATTGGAAACATTGGTAAGCGTTAATAAATGCCTATTAGTGTACATAAGTCTGGGCCCTTTTGTACCCCTTACTTGTGCATGGGCAGTTGTAGCTGCACCTGTGGCAAGGCTTGACGGGGCAGTAAAAGGCAAGATACAAGATGACCAAGACAACGTTCAAGCCAGTGAACAGAGAGCATAAGACAAGCAAGACCTCCTCGGGCAAGATCCGTGCTGGGGCATCTTGCGTAGCCCCGGCAAGACCCTTGTAGGGCGAATCATGAAGCACCAGCAAGGCCACCACCCTTGAGGCTAAGAGCTCTTGCACCATCGACAACGTCAAGACCAAGAATCGAGGGCGCATGCGTAGTAGCGTGCAGATCTTTGTGAAGACCAGAATACGAAGCCTTGCCGGGGACGACTGCGAGACCTCGGCAAGACCCTTGCCGGGGACAACGGTGAAGCCACAGCGAGGCTCGCACATGACAAGGGCCCGCCACCCCATGGCCGTTCCAGCACGGTGACCAGCCTGCGAACTAGGCAAGCACCTTCATGGCGGCAAGCAGATCTTCATCCAACTAAGCAAGCACTTGCATGGTGGCATGCAAATCTTCATGAAGATCCTGCCACCGCTCCAGCGCATCGGCTAACCAGTCAGCTTGGCGCTGCACGCCTCATCAGCTTGGATGTGTGTCAAGACGGGGTGAGGCGGCGACGGACGGGACGGGCTCTATTACCTAAAGTTGGAGGGAACGTAAGCAACACATTTAATGCGTTTGTCCTACAATGTCAGTGATAAGCATGTACACTGTAGCTACTTTGCACCTCCTGTGTGCTATTGTGGCGACCCCCTTGGCGTATCAAAGGAGGCCCAAGGCATACTGGAGGGGGATTGGAACTTTTGGACCAAACATGCATAGCATCTAGTCAAGGTTCAAGAACACCAAATATACACTCAAAGAAGGACTAGGGTTTTACGCTCCCCGGCGGCCTGAACCTAGGTAAAAATACTTCGTGCTGATCACCAGACCTGCTCTTTGTGCAATCCTCTCTCCCCACCAACCGTAGAAGGGATCCTCGTGATCCCATAGGTGTCATTTCCACAACATCTTTGGCGCGCCAGGTAGGGGGAGAAGTTGTGCTAACCTGGTATGGTAGTTAGTACGTTAGTTTCTTCATCACCATGGCTCCGAAGAACTAGACGATCTCAGCGATCGGTTCGTCTGGAGCCGGTCTACCTGTGCCAGCACGGACGGGCGACGGGGTAGATGCTGGTGGCAGTGGAGATCAAGACCATTCAAATCATTGTGGTACCAGGAGCCAGGCGAGCGGCATCGTCCGCAGCCACGACGACGATCCGCGCGCTGCCGCATCCAAGGACGAAGGTGTGCTGCCTACAGGCGGTGCGGGGACCTCCAAGGGTAGGAAGACGACTCCACTGACGCATGCATCGCGGTCCTTTGAGGTCGTGCACGACGAGCAGCGTTGCAACGTTGGTGAACTCGTGCGTCGCCGCGGCCAGAGCCCTCAGCATCATTCTCGAGATGCGCATGGCCGATATGCACGCCAAGATGCTGGTGAAAAGGGCACACGGCCGCAGAACCGTGATGGAGCTCCTTCTAACGTTGTTAGAAGTCTGAGCACCTCCCGTTCCTCACGTTCGTCGCTGCCACCCACGCGAGCAGAAGCATTGGCGCGAGCACAACTACTCCTCGACTTTCCTCCTGCTGCGGAGAGGCAAGAAGAGTGGAGGGCTGTTATCCAAAGGCCCTTATCGGGTAATACGAGTCACCTGTCCCGACACAGTCCGCCTGGAGACCGAAGGTGGTATTCCAGCGAGTAACTCCTAGAATATCAAACATCTTCGCAAGTTGTACCCATAAGGCACGGTTGCCGGGATCCCTGACAACCCCCTTTTGTACTAGCCTTGTCGGCAAGGCATGTAACCTATATGTAAGCCAGGCACAGACCCTGCGCGCAGTTGAATAATTTTCAGTATGTAAAGTTCTTGTTGATTTCCATGTTCATGTATATAAATATATATATATATGTATATATATATATATATATCTATTCTGATCGCGGGATTAGAATAGTTATTTGGATCACAGCAGCCCTATATAGGGCCCTGAAGACAGGTTCCCGAACTTACCTGGACTGCCAGCCCGGCCCGACAAAATCCAACCTGGACCCCGATCCCGACAGAATCCCACCTGGACCCCGATCCCGATCGAGCCGCCCCTCCCCAGTCCCCCTCCTCGCCGCTCCTCCCCTCGATCTCCGCCGTGATTCGCAGCTGAAAATCCGCGGATCGAGCGCCTACCTTCCTTCTCCAGATCCTGGCCGACGGATCGAGCTCCGCCCCCTCCGACTCCACCTCCTACCCGACCGTCGGCGTGGGCGAAGGAAGCGACGGCGACGCCGCGCGAGGGAGCCAGCGTCGCCTGAGTCAGCGGAGCGGGCGGCCGCCGGATTTCTGCGATTTAACGGCCGCCATGGACTTCGAAGCCTCATCCTCGGTCCATCGTCACCGCCAGATGGCTTGGCAAAGGTTTGTGACGGCTAACGCAAGAACCCACGGCGAACAAAGAAACCCAAGGAAGCATTCAATGGAGGCGCATCAGCGGCGCCTTCAAATCTAAGAACTGTACATGAACTTCCTCCCTGATCTTGCATTCTTCTTCAATCTTGCCTTCTCTGACCTTCTTGCTTCGTGCAGATGAACTTCGCACCCCCTGCAAGACATGGATTGCCATGGGATTCCTCTCATACCTCCACGACGAATTGTTCTCAAGGTGGCCTATCATCTGCTGGTAAAAGGTTGGCCGAACTTCTAGCCAGGGTATGGTTGAACTTCTTCCTTCCTTCGGTTTGTTATTTACTTACAACTATGTGAAGTCCAGGTGGTTTGTGAGCATCAGTCCAGTCTACAAAAGCTTTTTGTAAAATCTGCCTGCTTACAACAATGTGAAGTTCTGGTAGTGTGTGAGCCTCAGTCCAGGCTACAAAACAGAATTGTAAAATCTGCCTGCTTAAAGGCATGTGAAGTTTAGGTAGTATGTGAGCCTCACCCAGTGCTACAAACACTATAAAATCTGCTCAGCATTCACATTCACATGTGGAAAAGCAATGTGAAGTTCAACTAGTAAGTGTGCTAGAGTTCAAAGTTGGAAATGTATCTAGTTCTGCAAAACAAAAATAAAGGAAAATAGAACATACATGTGATATCACATGAAGGTCGTTGGTATGCACTAGCAGTCCAACCATTCAAAAACTCATGAAGATTCGTGTTTTTAACTATAGATGATTTCCCTTTGCAAAACAAGAAGTTCAGGTTGTGGTGAGTGCTCAGTTCAGGTACATATAAGTAATCTAATATTGCAGAATTAAAAAACAGGATGTGAAGTTCATTCTGTGAAGGGTGGTCGGCCAGTACAAAGGCATTGGCAGATGCTCACTTCAAAGGTATAGTGTGATGTCTCTCACCACTTTTATATGAGAAGTTCATCATGGATAATGCTACGTTCAGTTATGAAGGTATATGCATATATAACTTGTGTGCTAACAGACATTTTTTCCTTTAATGTCAGCAAGACGAGAGACGCACGAAGAAGCTTAGAAGTTCCCAGCTGCAAGTACACAATGCAAAGCCGGTACGCGTTGCACCACCCTCTCAATGGGTCACACCTCAAACGCACCAACAACATTACCAACCTGCTCCAGACAAAAAATGGACGACACCAGAAACACACAGATACTCCCAAGAAGCTGGGTCACAGCCCTATCCGCACAAGTTTGCGCCTCCACCTAATTGGGTGACGCCGGAAATCCCCCACGGATTCTTTGTATCCACCAGCAGACTCCCAAGCACGCCGATGGAGGAGGGGGTTAGCTCAAGTCCTGCGTGTAACTCTGGAGGTTATCCTGGTGTGCCTCATCAATGCCAAAGCGAAGCAACTAAACCGGATCCCAGGACAAATCCAACAGCAACACACACACGGAGGAGGGTGATCTGCACACTACCACCGTTTGATCCTGCTGCTAATGCTACAAGTCAGAATTGTACAGGGCAAAAGGTAGATGGATTGCTTCACAGAACAAAAGAGCAAACCAAGACCAGGATCGCAATACCTCCACAACCACCTCAAGCAAAAAGGACGCAAACAAGAGAGAGGCCATCTTCAGCCCTACTTCCTCCTCGTGATCCATTGCTGCATCCTGCTATGATTACTCCTCCATGCCCCATCCCAGAGGGACAACAACCGACACCGGCGGAGTTGCGATCATACATGCACGTAAGTGAAACAAAAAATATTTATATACGCATCTTGTATTATCTGCAAATTTCTGCTCCCTCCAGAATAACAAGTTCATAAACTGCATTTTAAGGTGCTGTTTGGATTTTTTTTCTTTTTTTGCAGACGCCAGATCTACCGGATTATCTAATACCAAGACTAAAGATGCGATTCAAGGATGTAGAGAAAGCAAGGGAATTTTATAACAGATACGCCAGACACGCTGGTTTTGGAATCAGGAAGACGGGTGGAAATGACAACCACAAGTATTTTGTTTGCGCCTTCCAAGGATACACACATCTTCGGGCCAGAGGCCAAAGCGAAGCGAAACAAAACATCGCAGAGGACGGGCTGCAATGCAAGAATGAGGGTGAAGGTGCAGGAGGATGGCACATGCGTGGCAAAGGACATTGAGTACAATCATAATCACCACTCATGCAAACCGATGACATGCCGTGTGTTTTGCACTCACACAAGAATTATGACCCCACTATATTGGAGTACGTAAAGCTCTTGCAGTACCATGATGTCAAGCACACGACAATCATGTCCATGCTATCTGAAAATGAATGGAAGCTACTTCCTAAGCATGACTGGACGAGACCTGCTAAACCAGTAAGTACTCAAACACCAACATACTGCAATGTAAAAATAGCATCCTAGCTCACAATCATTTGCTAGCAAAAAATAAACAAATGCATATTTGCATGTGATTTGTAGGAAAGCCATGAATGCAAAGAAAGATGATTTGGATGATGTATTGAAACTTGTTTCATTCTTCAAAGACATGAAGGCGATAAATGATGAGTTTTTCTACGACATCCAAGTGGACAAGGACAAGTCAATTAAAAACATTTTCTGGTCCAATGCAAGCTGCCGAGGAGCCTATCAAGACTTCGGCGATTGCGTAACATTCGACACAACTTACAAGACCAACAGATTTCATATGCCCCTGGGAGTGTTTGTTGGAACAAACCATCACTTGCAGTCAACGATATTTGCTGTTGCCCTGATAAGAGACGAAGATGCAAAGTCATTCAAGTGGCTGTTCGATACATTTCTACGGTGCATGAACAACAAGCACCCAACTTGCATTCTAACAGGTGAGTTCAAATAAAAAACTCCTCAAGTTTCATCATCTTTCCAAATTCGTGGGTCTCAGATGGGTATATTTGGTTTTATCTGAAAATAATATACAGCAAGCGGTTCAACCATCATTAGCACGAAGTCCAACCAAAAACAAAGAGAAGAAATCAAATTTTTCTCACACTTGTTTACAAAATAATATACAAAGAAGCAGTTCAACCATCATAGCACGTAAGTCCAACCAAAAACAAGAGAAGAAAGCAAATTTTTTCATCACATGTTTAGAAAAAACTAGTCATGAATGTGAAGTTCAAGTACAGTGAATCATAGAAGTTCAAGGATAAAAATATGTTCGAAAAAACATGTAGCATGTTCAAAAAAATATAGTTATTTATGTGAAGTTCAAGCACTGGTACCACGTAAGTTCAAGAACCCTCGTCAGAAGGAAAAATACATGTGCCATTTTTAGATGGTCATGTTGCTTCATCTGAAGTTCAAGTACTTGTACAACATAAGTTCACCATCGCAGACAAAAAAGAATCAAGTTTCATTTTTTAATTCATGCACTAATGCCCATTGATGGCGTAAAGCTATACCACAATCATTTCCAACACCGCCCACAAGCTATGCCGCTGGCACATCTTGAAGAAGTATGGGAATACCTTGCGTTGCTGTACAACAAGTACAAAACATTCAAAGAGGAGTTCACAGCTATATTAAACTGGCCGCTGATGCCAACGGAGTTTGAAGATGCATGGGCTAAACTCGTGCACAAGTACAAACTGGAGAACGTCTAGATGATGATGGAGCTTTGGAGTGATAGGAAGATGTGGATTTCAGCATATTACAAGAACATTTTCTGTGCTAGAATGACTTCCACACAACGAAGCGAGAGCATGAACCACGTGCTAAAGAAAGGGTTTGTCAAGGGGACCCAGAACCTACACAAGTTTGCTAGGCGGGTCAATGCTTGCATACAAACTCGGATGCGTATGAGAACGAGCAAACAATGACCAAAGATGGTAAGATGACAAAGTACAAAACACCCCCATCATGTTCTGTTTTGCCTTGAACATGTGCACTTTGAATTTTTAAAAAATGAAACCCATGACTCTGCCTCGACTAATACCTCACTTTTTGACATGTGCAGACCAATCCTGTGACAAAAACAACCTACGGCTACGAGGAAGACATGTCCATCAAGTACACGAGAGCAATGTACACCGAGATGAGGAATAGGATGAGAAAGCCGATGCTATTCTGCGCAAAGCATACAACAGAGCCAACTAAGTACCTTGTGTACTACCACAACAAGCCTGGCCATGATGATGAAGAAAGATTTTCCTGGTCAAAGCATGAATTCCAGGTTGTAGCTGACCCAGAGAATGAAATATACAAGTGTGAATGCAAGCTCTAGACACACAGGTGAGCGAAAAAACAACCTCGTTAAAAAGCTAGACTGGTAATATCATATCAAAATTTATGAAACTCATTGCTGGCTCTCAAACTATGCATTCTGCATTCATCACAAAAATGCAGGCCTGTTCTGCCTTCACATCATGAACATACTTGACTACCTCAAGCCTGACAATTTTCCAAACAAGTATATCCTAAAACGGTACACAAAGACTGCAAGATCACAACCAACTTTTGATACAAGGGACTACAACACAACGGCATCGGATGGCGGCTCAAGGCTATCGAAGCAAGACATCTTGCTGCAGCTGAATTTGATGGTTAACAAGAAAGCGATGAGATGTGACCAGCAATATGACAGAGCATACTATATTCTCAAGAGGCTTGTGGAAGAGCTTGATGCAATACATTCAAAGAAATCAAGCGGATGTTGATTTAAAGGATGGTCAAGAGGACACCGCAATTGAAGATGACCTTCATTATTATGCAAATGAAATGCTCAACACCGCCGCTGAAGCCAGCCAATACAAGCAGGGTGATGGCCAGTCAATGGAGCCGCGACAGCAAGAGACGATGAAATTGCCGTTGTATTCTGAAACAAAGGGTAGGAAGAAAATTACTGCAACAAAGAAGAGTGACAAGAGATCTCAAATAAAGGCACCACCTGCAGGAAGAGTCGTCGTGCGCGACAAGAATGGAGTGCCACTTGGACACAGAAATGCAAGCAGGTGCAACCAGGTTAAGAGACACAACAAGTCGACTGGCCCAACACTCTTGGAAAGAAACAATGCTGAGGAGGTCCAGCAACCCAAAGTTCAGAAGCAACAGACCAAGGCTATGAAACAAAATAAGGGACCACACCCACAAAAAGCAAGCAGCAGGCTTTGTAGCATATGTAAGCAGTATGAACAACATAATGCAAGAACATGCCCGCAGCGTGCAGATGCTGAAAAGACAAGCAAAATACCAGAGAAGAAACAGAATACAAGACCTATAGCCAACAACAAGAAGGTGGTGGAAGATGAAGAGGAAGACGAAGACGAAGACAACGACGAAGAAGAGGAAGACGAAGATGAAGATGAAGAGGAAGTGGAATGCGACGACGAAGAGGAAGAGGAAGACGACGATGAAGAGGAAGAGGACGATGAAGAGGAAGAGGTACATGTCAAGAAAAAACCTCTACCACCAAAGCCTAGGAGGAGCGCAAGGCTGATGAACAATTAGAATAGGTCAATTAACACAATTAGAACATTATGTCATCATCCCCTGGTAATATACACTCTGAAGTTCAAGTAATATTACTGCAGAAGTCCTAGTATGCCATGGCAGGAAGTGATGTGCTGGTGATGTACTGCATGAAAGCGCAAGCAGTGTTAAATTGAAAAACATACACTCTGAAGTTCAAGTAATATTACTGCAGAAGTCCTGGTATGTTATGAGAGGAAGTGATGTGCTGGTCATGTATTCCATGAAAGGGAAAGCATTAATAAATTGAAAAACATACACTCTGAAGTTCAAGTAATATTACTGTAGAAGTCTTGGTATGTTATGAGAGGAAGTGATGTGCTGGTCATGTATTCCATGCAGAGTGCAAGCAAGAACAAAAAATGAAAAACATACATTGTGAAGTTCAAGTAAGATTACAGTGGAAGTTCTGGTATATTATGGCAGGAGGTGCTCGTGTTGTATTCCATAAAAGAGCAACCAGCAAATAATCATACAGTTTTGGAGTTTAACTCAGCTTAAAGAAGAAGTTATGGTATATAAAATCGATGTAGGGAAAAAATATGCTTAAAAAAGAAAGTTTCACCGCATAAACTAAGGTTAGCAAGCCTAAGACAACGCATTCAACTGTGAAGTTCTGTTTGGATACGTGCAGAAGTTCAAAAGATAAAGAAACATCAACAATATTTCTGCACAAAGTTACAGCTGAAATACATTCGCACTTGAAAAAACACAAAAAAAACAAATATAGATTTTATGCAAAACCATACATATTGATTGGGTTGAAAATTACCAATACATTACACAACACAGAAATATCCTCTCCATCTGAAACCAGCAGCCTAGCTCCATATGTTGGGGCCCAAAAATAAACAACATAAAAAATCAAGCAGTTCGACCATAACCGAGGGAGAAGTTCAGGTACATCTGTTGTGGCAAAAACATTCAACACATGGATACTGAAAACAATGCAGTACATTGAAAGTCACAAAGCCAAATCATTCTTCACACCGAAATACATTTGTCCACAATATCATAAGTAATAGTGCTGCACCTATAGATACGCAAATCACTAAAAACATTCTTACACCCAAAACTTTACGGAATTGTTCCAATCATTATCAAACCTAAAAATCTGTACTAAATCAAATCTACAATGGAACTAATGCTTCGAATTCACGGGCCAAAGGACTGGATCTCTTTAGGGAGCTCTGAACGCATGACTTCATTCTTCTCGCTAAAAATCGAGTGTGCATGAACTCGCCTTCCACCATCTCGCAGCAGCCTGCAAACAAAAGAAAGGTGAAAACGATGGTTTAGTAACGCATATCTAAAACCACAGCAGGAGCGTCGCACAAAAAAAACACAAGAAAAATCAAAGGATGATGAGACAAGAACAAAGACAGAACATACTTCAACATCACAAAAATCATCAACAATCTCAT
The DNA here is from genome assembly GCA_021437245.1 of Aegilops speltoides. Taxonomy (NCBI): domain Eukaryota; kingdom Viridiplantae; phylum Streptophyta; class Magnoliopsida; order Poales; family Poaceae; genus Aegilops; species Aegilops speltoides. Next base: position 248,239,683 of record CM038142.1, on the reverse strand, counting down.
CGCCGTCATATGAAGAGCTGAACTTCATGGCAAAGAAACCACAATCGTTACTCTTCTGCTTCGGAACATCGATGAAAGTCGGCCTCTTTGCAATAGTCACCCAGTTAGGCTGCTTGCTCGCCTTGTATGCAGCCTTGCCGTACACCTCCTCGAGCAATCCAACAAATCTCTTCATCTGCCAGAAATATCAAAATTAGATGAAGTCAAAAAGAGTTAAGTTCAGGTACATAAAAAAGCGACACCTGCGTAAGATCCACTAAAACAAAAATAGCAGAAGTTCAACTTCTAAATGACAGTCAGTTCAAGCAGTATTACCAAAATAGTGACAACAACATATTTTGTTAACACAAGGCATAATAAACTTCATGTCAAACAAGAGAATGTGAAAGGATGTCCAGGCTAAGAAACACTCACGATATTTTGGCAGTCCCCGTGGAAACTCGAATGCGACATTTCCATATTTTTGTAAGAAAGTGAATCGAGGATGTCAATGCTCCCACGATATCGATTCACCATGTACACACTGTAGTGCGCCATTGTGCCAATTGGCTTGAATAGAATCATTAAAACCTGCAAGAATGAAAGGACCGGTGAACACAAACTATAAAGCATATGCACTGAAGAAACGGCATGAACAAAAACTTATTGACAAACTCAGAAAAGGATGCACATGAAATTAAGAAAAAGCAAGATTTATGAAAACTAACCAGCTTTATGTTAAGAAGGTCTTCTTCCTTGTGAACAAACATTGGGAGGAGACCAGCAGATTTTTTTGCATCAAACTTTGGAACTGTTGCGGAGAAGAAATCATACTCCAGGTAGTACTGTGCATTCACCAAAACACAATTAAAACACCTCACAGATGCCACTACAACAAAACTAAGGCAAAAAAGGAGATAGGGGTGCAAAGAACTAAAACCTGTATGAAGTAGGGACTAAGTACAACCCTATCAGGATTAGAGAATATCTCAGAGGTCTCCGGGTTTTCCTTCCACAAAATTATGAGATAATCCATTATGTCTCCTTCCATCTGCTGCCCATCACCGAAAAGCCTATAAAGGAAATCTCCTGTGAGGTCTATCACATTCCCAGGGATGGTAAACATGCAGTAGCTTGTCCTGCAGAATACAAAAGGATGGTAAAATATATATTAGAAGTTCGATACAACAACAAAAATGTAAGTCCATTCACTATAACTCAAAAAGGCAAGAGGAGACATAAAATGTAAGTTCATATACTAAAACAATGGCAGTTCAGACAATACAACAACACAAGTTCAGACACTACAAATCATAGGCATGGGAACGACAGATGAGGGTAACTCACCCAGAATACTTCTCCAGTCCGTCTTTACTAAGCACATACTGTTTCAACTTCCGGGCCTCGGATAGATGAGGGTAACTGTATTTTCTCAGGGGAGGGACAGGAGAACGCCACTTCAAAGGCAATCTTGATGCTCGCTTGGAAGTAGTTATGTTCCCATACTCAACTGCTGGTTTCCTCCTAGTCATCACTGCATTCTTCCCACCTCTACCAGCAACAGTTCCAACAGCACGTTTAGCATTCTTCGGGTAAGCAATCTTCTCAAAATCATCATCGGACGAAATAACTTCTGCTTCGGCTGCTTCGACTACATCAGCCTTCCTGTAGCAAGGGGTTTTTGGAGTACCACGAATACGGCCAGTCTGCTCCCCCAACTTGGAAGGAATGAGGGTCCAAGGTCTATCATCTTCTATCGGAGCTGTACTCATCGGTTCCTCCCTAGGCTGGTATTCCTGTGACCCGAGGAATGAGTAGTGGTAATCGGTTAACTCCAACGGATCCACTGTCAAATAAAAAAAAGAAGAGAAAACATCACCATTAAAATACAAATCAAGTTCGTGAACATCACAATGTGCAAATCCAACTAATGAAGATGACTTGGTTACTACTCAAGTGACCTAGAAAAAATTAGTTGCAAAAAAAACTAAATTACGCCCGGCATAACCAGAGGCACAGCCGAGATAAACCGATGAACTCAAATCATTCAACTACAGCTAACAAAAACCATAGAAAGCCATCATCTCTCAAGTTCAATTAGAAAATAAAAGATATGAAGTTCGTAGAATAAAAGATGAAGTGCAGTAAGCAATCCAACTTCCAAAATACTTACATGTGTAGTAGCCAAACAGAGATAGGAAGTCTGTCTCAAACAAAGTTAGAAGAAGCCATTGAGTACAGCCATGTCTTCCTCGATATCCCCGATATTCTCATGGGAATAATTTGTAAGAACCTCATCATGATACGAATTAACATTCGTAAGCATGAAGAAACCGCAGTCGATACTGCCATCAAACGAAGTAAAAAGAATAGTGTTAGAACAGAAAAAGAAAGCCAATGAATTAAACACGTCGCAGCTTAAGTACAACTACAGTTAAACACATGAGATAAAAGAGAAAAAGTGGAACTCATACTTGTTTTGCTGCTGGGGGACATCAATCCAATCCAGAGGGAAATCGTCGATGCTAACTGGACTGAAGGGTGTCTCCCTGTTGTTGCTGGCATCCTTCCAAAGCCTCTTGATGTTGTCGGTCATCTGCCAAAACAGGCATACCGCACCTTCATCTTTTGGTCCATAGTAGGAATCGAGAAGCTGGAACCTTGAATTCTTCATGTCAAGGAATACAGACACCCAATGACCGACACCACCCATGGAAGCAGGAACCTCAGGTGGGTCAAAAGTAGGGAAAACAACCTGAAGCACCATAAACACGCGAATCATTAAAAAATGAGAATTAATATCAGAACGGTACAAAAGAAAAATAAAACAAAATATTAACACGCACTGCAAAACTAATACAGAGGCAAAGAACAAGATATTGCATACCGAATCATGTGCATCCATGCTATCTGGACCACTTGCCATGAAGTACTTCCTCACACGCGAATCAAATTGACCTCTGAAAATCTTGTCCTAAAAATAATGCAGGCAACACCAACATATGAAAAAAACAAAAAAAAATGAGACAAACAAGTCTAAACTAAAAAAATGGTAGGGAAAAAACGGAAAAGAAATCACTGTATGGTTGACTTACACAAACCCAATACGGCAGGATGAGTTTGTCTGATCCTCGTACTTCAGACGAGATGAGAGTGCACACTCAGCCACATTAGACCGAAGCATTCCTCGAGGACCAAAAGATACTGCAACATCTTCAACAGTGGCTTCACACTCGTTGTTTTGGAACATAATCATTGATCTAGAACAAGCGAACAGAAAGTAAAAGAAGGTCAACATCAGAAACTCGGGAAGTTCATAACACATGTTAGCACGTATACAGCTATATCACAACAGCAAGAGAGTACAAAAGAGGCCAAGTTCAGCACCAAAAAATAAAAAACAAGAAGTTCGGTACATAGAGTTGGGAAGTTCGTAAGAAACCACAGCAATTCACAGGGTACATGGATGATATAAATATTGAGCAACAGACTCACCTCTTGGACGATCATTCCTAAGCCTAGTTACACAGTAATAAAAGTCATCAACCTTCTTTCGACGACGGCAAGGTCGCTATCCGCTCACCAAAAAGAAAATAGTAATTAACAGAAACACTCAAAAGCACATAAGCACATCTCAGCTGCACATAAGCACATAACCACAGCATCATACACATCACGGCACATGCATTACAAACATCCACCCACATAGAAAAACAGGTTCACTTAACATTCTTACAACCCACACGGCAAACAACAAAACCGGAAGTTCAACCTAGACCACACAGCAGTTCACGGGGGATATCATGGACTAAAAACAAACAACAAAGAGGGGAGGGATGGGAAAGAAGAGAGAAGCATGCTCCTCTCTTCATGGATCCTGCCTAGACCAAATGGCAAAGACTCGAATGATCAACCTCCTCTCCATAGCTATCGCTTAGGTATCTTCATCGCCGTCTTCAGAGACTTTGCAACGTCATCGGAAGGACACCAGCAGCAACTGTAGCAACCGGAGAATCAAACAAGAAAACATTTGATTGTGCTCAGCAAAGATCAACATCAATCGATGGCTCTGCTTGTGCAGCACTTCTCCCAAGCTTGCAAAGAAGATTACCACCGATTCTGCAGACTCAACATGATCTTTCTCCAAAATAATGTCTCCAGTTGTCTTGCCCTGCTCAGCACCAGAAACCTCAGCGCCAACGGACGACTGAGGTTTAGTCAGGACCACCCCATCGGAGCAGCCGGTGCCTGAGACGGACATGTCTGCAGCCTTCTCTGGAGCAAGACTAACATCATCATTCGCTGCTCCAAAAAGAAACAAAAATTCATTAAAAATGGGCTGACTGAAACTCATGCACAGGGGCAGCAAGTGCGTCTCAGGGGCAACAAGACAAATGGACAAGAAAAAATGGTACCTTATTTTCACTGCCATGAACCACATCAACTAATACATCACAAGAGGGGCAAGGATCATGCACAGGATCATCTTCGTGCATAGGTAAAACATCCTCCCTAACCCTAGCACCATCATCAACAGCCTAGAAAAACAATCATGTACAAAACAGATACCTAATCAGCAAAAAGTTCATGTTGCATAATCAGAGAAGGTCAGGTATCACAACTGGCACATAACGGAAGTCCAAATACAGTAAACATAGTAGACCAGATATCAAACTACCATTAAGATGCAAAAGAAGGCAAAAAAGGGGAAGTCATCAAGAGTCATAGAAGTTCAAGTGCAGAAGCACTTGAAGTTCATGTCATATAAACAGAGAAGGTCACCGAGGAAAAAATACTAGTACCAAAAAGAAAAAAGACTAGAAAATAATCATGTAGAAAACAAGTACCTAATCATCAGAAGTTCATGTTACATAATCAGAGAAGGTCAGCTATCACAACTGACACATCATGGAAGTACAAATACAGTAAACATAGCATATAACATACTACACTACCATAAGATACAAAAAGGAACAAAAAGGGCCAGTCATCAAAGCCATAGAAGTTCAGGTGCATAAGCACTTGAAGTTCAGGTCCTATAAACACAGAAGGTCACCCTATAACCGCATAACAAAGAGTAACTCAAAGCTAACAATGAACACTAGTGCAAAAAGAAATATCAAAAGCCAACATAAAACAAACCTCTTCGGTACGCTCCACATGGCCTCCTTCACGACCCAAATGAGCGGGATCCTGCCTCTGAATCTCTCTCACAACAACACTTGCCTCATCTTCAAAAGGCTTGCATCGGGCGTCCTGCATTTCCTTGAACAACAAAAAACTAGCCCGGAGGTGGGAAGTGCTCTGACGAAGCTCGGTAAGATATTTAGCTTCAATCAACAAAAGCTCCTTCGAAGACTCAACATCAAAACCGTGGCCGGGAGGAATAATACCATCCACACGACTAAGGCGCTCAACCATTGTCGGAACACGAGCCATCTCTCCACAAACAATTTCCAGAAGTCCATCAATCCTAGAAAGGGAAATATTCGCAGCATCGAACAAACTCTCGGAAGAAACGCCACCTCCAGCACTCACACGGGCAGAAGAACCTCCTGGATCTACAGGGGGCACCAGTGTTAACATCCCGCGAGAATTCAAATCTCGGAGGACTTCCACTACATAGGCCAGTGGCACGAGGCATAGTAAGAACACGGCGTTCGATGACCCTAAAGAACACAACCTCAGCCTGTGTCTTCCACTGCATATATGAAAAAAAAAATCAACATGTCGCACAACAAATGGAAAAACATGGTAGCGTAAATACGTAAGACAAGAGTGAAGTTCAAGTTAGTACCACAAAAGCCGACATCAAAAAATGACAAGGAAAAAAAGGAAGAACAATCGATACACAAACTACACCAAAAATTCCAATAATGCCTACACACGCAAAGACATTTCAGAAGTCCAACTATGTCTACATGGGCAAGACAACAACGTATGACCGTGGTTAACATGCTTTCAAAATGTTAGAAAATTTACATAGCGAAGTTCAAACATGCATGTGCAACAACAAACTTTAGCTTATTTCATATGAATATAACCAAGTTCACATATGTACACAAAGGCAAGAATACCATATAAGCCAAGCAGTTCAAAGAATTTACCCCGCCTATATGAATCAAGGTCATCTATGTACATACCGAAGTTCAACCATGCACACAAAAGGCAAGACTAACTACACGTAAAAGAAGAAACACTCACGGTAGTCTCCCAAACACCCAGCTGGCTGGGTCGTCATCACCTTTCCCGACCAAGTCACCGCAATGAGCTCAAGAAGCTTGGCCCGATCCATGTAATTGATGCGAGGCGCCCTCAAGTCAACATTAGGCGCCTTTGCCAATGATAAGGCAGTCCAGGTACATAAGAAGCGGCGCGATGGCACAACCTGTGATAGCTTTTCCTCTGCTAGTACCTTTCTGATACCTAATAACAGCACGTCGAAGGTCATCAACAACCAACTGGTAGTAGTCCATATCTGCCATATACTCAAACACAAGATTCTTAGCCATTGCTGCCTCCCTGGACACTCGTGTAGACGTTCCAGGGATAACCACCTTCATGAAAACAATCAGGTAAAACACCTGCAGAGCAAGATCATCCTTCGTCTCATCCTTCACAAGATCCGTGAGGATATTCCGCAGATCCTTTGTCTTGATGTCGTCACTCCTAGCGTACCCAAGCTTGCCCTTCAACCTCATAACAGCGTCATCAAACCCATCACTCGAAGGCCTAGGAGGGGTACGATTACCTTGAGGGAATCCAAACAGATGGTGAATAGCATCACTTGTAATACGCAGAACCTTGTTCGCCTCACCCATGTCAAGAACCATGGTTGCAGGGTCAATCCTCATGTAGATGTTGCCCATCAAAGGACGAGAAATGTTGGAATCAACCTTCAGGTCAAACACACAACCAAAACCAGCCTTGATAACCCTCGTCTTGTGCCTAGGCTGTAGCATTTTCGCACACGTCTTCACCTCTCCTAGTGAGCAGCGAACCGTCTTGTTAAAACGTTTCGCGTCACCTCCTCCTAGGCCACCTTCTTCGGGCGCTTTGCATCCTCTCTTCCTCCTCTCAGGCCGCTCCACAAGCTGATACTGGAAAAATGAGATACACAATGTGACACACAAGCTACACCATAATTCCAATAGTGCCTACAAAATTACACGCTCAGTACATTTCGGAAGTCCAACTATGTCTACATAGGCAGTACAGCCATGTATGACCAGAAGTTAACATGCTTTCAAATTGTTTGCAAATTTACATAGCAGAAGTTCAACCATGTACAACAAGGCAGTAATGAAACATGTATCTCAGAAGTCCAACTATGTCTACATAGGCAAGACAACCATGTACGGACACTAGTTAACATTCTTTCAAGAATGTTGGAAATTTAAAAGCGTGGTTAAACCATATACACTAAGGCAAGAATCAAACATCTATACCAACAAGTTAAACTAATTTATTCATGTATTATACCCGTAAGTTCAACTATGTACACAAAGGCGATAATACCGTAAAAGCAAAAACACATCGGCTAATTTATTCGCCTATACGAGATGGAGCAGAAGGTCACTATGTACGCCAAGGCGATGCTAAAAACAATAAAACTACAGCAATAGCAACAAATGCTCTAAAAACAAGAAACATGAGACTTTCATACCGAGTAGCGGCAATACATCATCGACGTTGTCCTCATCATCAAGATTGAAGTCAAGATCATTCTTGTCTTCGGATTAACACGAGAACGCTTCTTCGCACCCTTGTCGACCTTTGCGTGGAACCTTGCGCTTCACGCCGCATTTCTTCCCTTAACAGATGCACCAACCAAGCGGAGAAGGTGTAGGCGCGGCGATGGGCAAGCACGCGAGGACTACGACGTAGCGCACCACCAAGGCCTAACCCTTCATCTTCAACAACTTCGCAGCCTTGAAACATGTGGGCTCTTCCGAGGAGTAATCGCACCAACTACTAGCTTCCTCGCAGCGGCCTTCTTGATTTTCTTCTTATCAGGACAACAAAGGCAAGACTACCACATGGCACGCCTTTCTCAACAAAGGAGCTCACCGCACGAACAGATCCAGGAACATCAAAACCTTTGTCAAGGCGGGCCGACCTCTTCTTGTCAAAATCTTCTTGCTTCTTCCTCTTACGTTGGTCCTCCAGGAGAAGCTGAAGAGGCACATCCTCGGCTTGCGTGATGTGTTCAAGGCCATCAACAGATCAGGATCGTCTCGACATATGAAGAGAGCACAAAGGATCCTGAACGGGATCACAACCTTTGACTGACGGAGCCTCTTCCTCAGCAGCAGCAGGGGTTTCTGATAAACCCAAATCAGATAAAACAGCGTTGATGGTGTTCAAAGCTTCATCCTCTGTCGACACATCTGCAAAAGAACACAAAAAATCGAAGCAAAAAATTAAAAAAAAAGTCAGGAACAAAAACAAGAAACCCCTGCTAACACACTGAAAAGAAAAGGCGTTTCACATACTAGTTGTTGCAAGAGCCGCAGAAGCAAGATCCTCAAGGCTTGAAATATTCTCAAGGCTCGAAGCAACCTCGGCAATCACAGTCAAAGGGATAATGGGTGTTTTAGCCGCATCAGATATTGGAGCATCAGTATTAACCTCTGAAGCTCCATCTTGATCGCAGGCATTTTTTTCAGAACTATTCAACTCATCACCAACTACAAAAAATTCAAGTAAAAATGCAGCTGAGTTCTAATCCGCAATCCTACACCAAAAGGACTTCTACTTTTACAACAATGTCCAATACCCAGAAGTTCAACAATACCTAACAAAGCAGTAAACACAAAAAATAACAAAAAAAATCTACAAACTAAACCCTAAAAACACTCTACACCAGAGGTGCTACTACATACATCATGAATGTCCAGAAGTTCAACGATACATAACAAAGCAGTAAAACAAAATGTTAATAACAAAAGATCAACCAAAATTAAACTACGTGACCCAAGCAAATAGCACATAAAAAAGATGTAGCATGACCACGAATAGTATTTCATAGGCAAACTAAATATCAATGCCATGAAGATTATAACAACAAAACAAAAAACAAAGATATACATTTTAAACATGAAATGGCACACACATAAACTATGTCTAACAATGCATACACACAAAACTTGTTAGAAGTTCACACTACTAAGACTGGCAGTCCAACAAAAATACCAAATGAAGATATGGGCAGACACATATAACAAAACTACTATTTAAAAAAATATACAACTACATTAAGATACCCGGAGATGATTTTGAAGCCATGGCAACACAACCGCCTTGATGAATGCCCAAACACTAGAACAACTCAGAAACACGTAAGATGAATTCCATATAGTTAGCAATTACAAAAACATACAACAAAATGCAAAAAAGGAAACTGAATCAAACACTAGAACAAACCACAAACAACTAGAACCAACTACAAACAACTAGAACCAACAAGTATGAAATACATGATAGCAGCACATATAGGCAAGCACAACAAAAAAAACTTATCCAGAAACTAACTACAATGTCCCAAACATAATCTAGACCTCCAAATCCACAACACTAATGCCATTAGATACAACAGATCTAGCATTAACAATGACACCACAACCTCTCTGACATGCACCTGACTGCTAAAATCAACAAAGGGGAAATGAAAATCCAAACACAAGCATGTCACAAACAAATCTGGCCGCGGGGGAATGAATTCCAACCAACACACGCCCAAGAACCCTACCTAATGTACCACCAAACCATCAGAAAAAAGGGGCTAGGAGGCGGACGCGAGAGCAAACAGAGCAAACAGGGCATGCCTCCACAGATCTGGCGAAGAGAATACAAGCATTAGGGGAGGGGCGGGCGCAGGCTTGTACCTCTCAAGCACGAATCCATGGCGGTTCTTCACTCCCCACAACGCCACGCAAGCAATTGCCGCCTCGCTTGAGAAAGCAGAGGAGAGCGGGCTGGGCGAGGGAGAGCGCGCAAGGGGGAGTAATAGGAGGCGGAGGCGCGGTTACTCCACTCATGAGCGCACGAGACAAGGCGGAGGATCGTGGGAGTAGCAGTTGAAGGAGGCAGCGGAGCGTCGGAGAGGGAAGAGAGAACGAGCGACAGAGGGAGGGGAAATTTCTGACAGGTGGTGGCGAGGGAGATGGCCAGTTAATGCCTATCTGTCGTGGGACTTGCAGCCACACCAAATTTACAGTTTTACCCCCCAACAGCTAAAATAGTAAATACATGTGTAGATAAAATAAATGCACCATTTGAATGCATCTATTATGATGATATCCTCAGAACCAAAAAAAGAATGGCAAAATACACTACTAAAGGAAGAAACATACATACATAAATATGCCCATAAAAAACAAGAGAAAAGAAGTTCAAAAGATAAAGAACAGAAGTTCAAGTACTCTAATAAAAGAAGTAAAGCAATAAAAATAAATAAACCACAAAGAAACAAAAAGAAGAAGTTCAAGTACAAAAACAGATGAAGTTCATATGTAACCCTAAAACCCTAAGATAGATAGTGGGGTCACGGATGTGACGGACTCGCCTCCGCATGCGACGACGCGGCCTGCTCCCTCATTCTTCCTCGGCCTCGCCTCAGGGGAGGGAGGGGGTCCCAATCCCCTCCCCTGCTCGCTCACGCTACCGCATTGTCAAGGCTATGATTTGACAGACGCAAGGTGGTTATTCTGTTTCCACCCCCCACCGCATGCACCCAAAACCCTAAAACCCTAAGATAGACAATGGGGTCACGGATGTGACGGACTCGCCTCAAGATGTGACGACAGCTGCACGCCGCGTCGTCCGCTTCTCGGCTTGTTCTGCCTCGGCCTCGCGGGGGAGGAGGGGGTCCCACCCCCCCCCCTGCTCGACCTCGCGCTACCGCATTGCTGCGCTATGATTTGACAGACGCAATATGGTTATTCTGCTTCCACCCCCACCGCACGCACCCTAAACCATAAAACCCTAAGATAGATAGTGGGGTCACGGATGTACGGGACTCGCCTCAAGATGCGATGGCGCACGCCGCGCGGCGCTCGTTACTACTCCGCCTCATTCTGCCTCGGCCTCGCGAGGAGGGGGTCGGGGTCCCACCCCTCGCCTCAAGGCTATCAAGATTTGTCAATAGGCCCAATGCCTATTTTAATGTCTACAATTATTTAAATCTTAAAATAACAAAACATAATTATATTTTAAAAGAAGTTCAAATAGAAAAGATAGAGAAGTTCAGGTTTTTGTAAAAACCTCAAAATTAACATTATAAAAAATGATTAGCATACAGAAGTTCAGGGTAGTTATTTACTGAAGGCCGTCACCTACTATTAGTACAAAAACATACTAGGTAAAATAAGAAAATATACGCATATCCATACGAAAATTACATGGTTGCTCATGGGACTAACAAAAAAAATTAAAAAGCAAACGCAAAAGTACGAAAAAACCATAAAAATAGAAAGAAATAAAAAGGGCTTGCTCCATTACATTGCAAAAGAAGGAAAAACAGAAATTCGGGTATGAACAGTACAGAAGTCCGGCTTGTACAACGACGATTAGATGATCTGCAAAAAAGGTGCATGCATACTTGGACTAATCTCATGAATGCCCGCGAGACAAACTCTAAAAATAACATCTCAGGAACTAAAATTATAAAAAAATAAAAAAAATATAGCACGATGCACCTTCGCCTTGCAAAATATGGAATGCAATGTGGAAAACCGGAAGTTCAACCATTGATTAGAAAGAAGTCCAGCTTCACGCTTACACACTAGCTACAACAAAAAATTGCGTAAGAGATCCAATGCGGATTACGATACAAATGACTTGTTGCATTATATTGCAGCGAAGAAAAACGAAGAAGTTCGGTATGAAAACGCAAGTCCAAAGACGTAAACCCGGCAAAACCAACACGATCCACCTAATCCTCCCCCGATCCCGATCCGAGCCGGCCTAGCCCCAAAAGAATCAAACGAAGGAAGAGAAGAAGTTCAGGTATGAAAACGCAGAAGTCCAGCTTGTACAACTACCATTATAAGATCTAGAAATAATGAACAAACAAATTCGTCCGAAGCATAAAATCATCTGCCCAAGATTGCAACACGTCCGCACACCCCTTGGAAATGATCTGGCAACTACCTTTCGACAACTGGAACGATAAGAGGGAAAAATTCAAACCCACCAAAATAACATCAGTGAACCTGCGGGAGTCCAAACATCGAATTGCTAGAAATCAAACGGCAAGGACCCTCCCGATTAAAAATTAAGGATTAGTAAGCCTCGAATTTCACTAAAGTACGCAAATCAGGCATCAAACAATAAAGAAAAACTAGAAATCAACAGAGACGCGGGTTCCATCTCGGGCGGATGAAGAACACGGGCGATTTCAAATTTGTTTGAAATAACTAAGAATTTGTGCTCCAAACTCGTACCAAAACCTAATCCGCATCATTCCAGAACATCGACAACATCCAAAACATGCATTAAACTTGTAACAGAAACAAGTTCATCACGACCCGAGAGCAAATCCGCCAAAGTGCTAGAATCCAAATCAAAGCAAGCATTTAGACTCTAAAAACCGTGTCCGCATTACACTTGCATCACGAACAACATGAATGATCAGAAAAAATCACGGTAGAAGCCACGGTTGCGAAGATAGCCCGAAGGTCAGGTTAGTACAGAGGGAAGTTCAGGCGCGTTACTGGGGAAGGTCAGGTTGTGATCAGAATATTATTCTGATCCCGTGATCAGAATAGTGTTTATGTATATATATATATATATATATATATATATATATATATATATATATATATATATATATGCATGCCTGTCCAAGGTATTGTGCTACTTTTGTTTCCAGCAAGTACTGATGAACCGCCAAGGTTCCATATTTTCTCTTCTTTCTTTTTTCTCAAAAGGACAGAAGATTCCCTCGCATACAGGTTTACCGGGGGGATAGAAAGTATGGGCACCACCAACAGGCATTGTTCAAAGTGGCATCTTGCGGAAAAGAACACAACAGCAAAAAGCTAAGTCACGCTAAACTTTCAGTGATTTTCTTTTTGTGAGGCTGTTTTCCTTGTTTGGTTGCGGCTCTTGTATGGAAAACCTACACGCGAAGGAACCCAACCACAATTGGTAGCGCCCTTGTCCTGTTTCGAGTCTGCTTAGCAGATCAAGTGGCTGCGCTAAGAGCGGCAAGGTGTCTTGCCGGCAGCGACATCCCCACTAGGCTTCTCCTCAATGCGCTCGCGGCAAGGGTGCGCGCACCGGCAAGCCTATCCAAATGAGCGTAGGGTGTAGTACATACAAAGAAGGATCAAGCAGGAAGATAGCATGCATTCAGTTCAAAACATAGCAAGTTATATTATATCAATGGTTGCCGCGGTTCTAACTTAAGATGAAATCGTCTTCGGCACGACTTCGCAGCGGCAATGAAGAGTGAAGTGGCTAATCCCAGTGCTGGCCTTCCAACCTCTTGACTCCGTCAATGCAGCTGACGATGGGCTCGACGAGTTCTTCAAGTTCCTTGAGGTCCGCGTACTCTGGCAAACTCTCAAGTGGTTTGGTGAAATCGATGCCGGGGTTCCAGTACACCACCTTGGTGAGCACCTTGAGGAGGACGCCCTAGCAAAGCTTCAGGGCCTCGTTGGCCAGATGGTTTGCTTGGTTGGAATGGAGCAGCTCCAGGGCATTGAGGACACACTCAAAGAACATGGTCAGCCTGGCACTCTGGCTCACCCTCTCTTCCTGAGAGAACCTGAAGCTCGGCATGCCCATGGTAGACAACTGCGTGGTGAGCCTCTCCACGACATCAATAGGCGCGCGGTCCAGATCTTCGTGCTATGCACATAGTCGTTATGGGTGGCGGCAACACTCTTGAGCAGCTGCCTCTCGTCTTGGAGGTCCTTGGCCAGGGCCTTTTCACTGGCCTTGGCGTCCTTAAGCGTCTCCTCCAAGGTGGCTACCTTCGGCTTCAGATCGGCAATGGAGTCATTGGCTTCGGAGAGCAGTTTGGTCTTATCAAAAATGGTGACCTGCAGCTCCGCCAAGGTGTCGATAGTCTTGTCTCTATTGCTCTTCAATGTGGAGACCTCTTTCCTTTGCTCCTCCAGCTCTAGCTTCTCCACCTTGCTGGCCAGCTCGTTCTTGGTGGCCTCAGCACCGTCGACGGCCTCCTTCAACTTGCTGGCATGGTCCAGGGCTAGAGCATCAAGTGTGTCTTTGTTCTCCCGCTTCAGCTCCTGGGTCCGTTACGTGACAAGTTTCTCAATTTCTTCATCCTTGCCGTGGAGCTTGGCGGCAAGTGCCTCTTCCCGGGCGACAAGGTGTTCTTCTTGGGCATCGAGCAGAACACGGCGCTCCTTCTGGCCAGCTTCATCCTTGGCGGCCTGTGCAGCAGCCACCCCGTGGGCCTTCTCGATGTCAGCCTGCTTCAGGAGGAGCTCTTGCCAGCGCTCGCTCATTTGCTCCTGGCTGGCCTTCAGCTCTTGCTGGGCCTCGGTGAACCAGGTCTGCACCTGAGCGATGCGCTCCTGGAAATCTGCCTCTGCCCTGTCGATGACTGCCGTCCTGGAGTCCAACTTCTCCTTGCGAGCTCAGTGAAGCGCCTAAAGCTTCTGGAAGTTGACGCTCATGGCTTGGAGGAGCTGGTCTTCTTTGGAGCCACTGCCGCTGGTGCTCGGCTCATAAACAACCTGGAGCCCGACAGCGGCAAGGATTTCTTCATCAAAAGCCTCCCCTTCGGTTGGCGCTCCGGTGCTTGCCATTCCTAGGATGCTAACGAGCAAGTCATCGCCCACCTTCAGGTATCTGCTCGGGTGGGGGCTTCAGGGGTTGATGGTTGATCATCAACCACCTTCTTCCTGGCAGCAGAGGGCTCCGGGACCGGTGCAGCGCCAGGCGCTCCTGTGGCAGAATTGCCATTAGTACGGTCGCCGGTCTCCTTGCCGGCCTCCCCAGCAGACCCCTTGGCGGCCTCTTCATGCGCGTCCTTGGCGGCTCCGTCGGCAGCAACCTTGGCGGCCTCAGCGGGTGCATCCTTGGTGGTCTCCTCAATAAAGGCCTCAACGTCCGTCTGGACCGTTGAGAGGGGATCTGAAAGCCGAAAGGAAAAATGAGGCCAAATCAAAGTCGAACTTCAGAATAGAAAGAAAAAGAAAGAAAGTCACATGGTGAAGACAACAAGGGACAGGAGGCAGGCAGCTTACCGGTGATGAGCTGAGGAGGAGTGGTTACCTCCCCAGCAACGCTCATTGCCGGGATAGAGCCGCCGACGCCTGTGCTCGCCGTCTCTTCCTCCATGTGCGTGGGCTTGATGGTGGATGCCCTTGCCGGGGACCGGGGGCGACATGTCAGAGGTGGCCCCCAACGACTCCTCCTGTTGTCGCTCTCCTTGATATGTCTCCAACGTATCTATAATTTTTGATTGTTCCATGCTATTATATTATCTGTTTTGGATGTTCAATGGGCTTTAATATGCTCTTTTATATTATTTTTGGGACTAACCTATTAACCGAAGGCCCAGTGCCAGTTTCTGTTTTTTTGCCTATTTTAGAGTTTTGCAGAAAAGGAATACCAAGCGGAATCCAAACGGAATGAAACCTTCGCGATGATCTTTCTTGGACGAAAGCAAATTAAAAGACTTGGAGATGAAGTCGGAGACGCAACGAGGTGTCCAAGAGGCAGGAAGGCGCGCCCGGGGGGGTAGGTGCACCCCCACCCTTGTGGGCCCCTCGTAGCTCCACCGACCTAGTTCTTTCGCCTATATATACTCTTATACCCTAAAAATATCAGGGGGAGCCACCAAACCACTTTTCCACCGCCACAACCTTCTGTACCCGTGAGATCCCATCTTGGGGCCTTTTCTGGCGATCTGCCGGAGGGGGATTCGATCATGGAGGGCTTTTACATCAACACCGTCACCTCTCCGATGAAGCGTGAGTAGTTTACCATAGACCTTTGGGTCCATAGTTATTAGCTAGATGGCTTCTTCTCTCTCTTTGATTCTCAATACAAAGTTCTCCATACTAGATTGATCTTTCTTGCCATGGGAGAAGTGCTTAGCTTTGGGTTCAATCTTGCAGTGTCCTTTCCCAGTGACAGTAGGGGCAACAAGTCACGTATTATATTGTTGCCATCGAGGATAAAAAGATGGGGTTTATATCATATTGCTTGAGTTTATCCCTCTACATCGTGTCATCTTGCTTAATGTGTTACTCCGTTCTTATGAACTTAATACTCTAGATGCATGCTGGATAGCGGTCGATGTGTGGAGTAATAGTAGTAGATGCAGGCAGGAGTCGGTCTACCTGACACGGACGCGATGTGAATGTTCATGATCATTGCCTTAGATGTCATCATAATTATGCACTTTTCTATCAATTGCTCGGCAGTAATTTGTTCACCCACCGTAATACATGTTATCTCGAGAGAAGCCACTAGTGAAGCTTATGGCCCCGGGGTCTCTTTTCCATTATATTAAAGTCGCTTTTCTGTATTGTTGAATCTCGTTTACTATTTTGCAATCTTTACTTTCCAATTTATACATCAAAAATACCAAAAATATTTACTTTATTATCTCTATCAGATCTCACTTTTGTGAGTGACCGTGAAGGGATTGACAACCCCTTTATCGCGTTGGTTGCAAGTTCTTGATTGTTTGTGCAGGTATTCGGTGACTTGTGAGTTGTCTCCTACTGGGTTGATACCTTGGTTCTCAAAACTGAAGGAAATACTTATGATACTTTGCTGCATCACCCTTTCCTCTTCAAGGGAAAACCAACGCAAGCTGAAGAGGTAGCAAGAAGGATTTCTGGCACCGTTGCCGGGGAGATCTACGCCAAGTCAAGCCATACCAAGTACCCATCATAAACTCTTCTCCCTTGCATTACATTATTTGCCATTCGCCTCTCGTTTTCCTCTCCCCCACTTCTAAAACTATTTTCGAAAACCTTTGCCTTTTCTTCGCACCTCTTCTGTTCATCTCTTTCCGCTTGCTTCTTGTGCGCTCATGTGTTAGATCGTTTGTTTCGCCCTCATGGCTAGTCCTCCTATCATTGTTAGTACTCCCGATAATGAAGTTCTCAATTTTAAACAAAGGGAGGGAGAAAATCTAAAAGATGCTTGGTATAGGATTTGCAATGCTCAAAATAGATCTACTAGAAAGCAATCCACTTCCGTTCTTCTTCGCAATTTTTATGTAGGCATTACTCCTTGGAATCGATATGTTCTTGACACCATTACTGGAGGGAATTTCTTGGGAAGTCATACTTTTGATTCTTATAATGCCATGATAGATTTGTTAGGCCCACCACCTCTTTTGGTCAATGGAACCATTTTAACCTTGGAACATGTGATGCAAAGACTTGATATTATTGAAAATAAAATTGCTACTATAGAGTTAATCCAAAATTTGGATAAAAAGATTCATAATAAAATTACTCAATATGGATCTAAGGTAGGAGTTACTCTAAAGAATCTTTTTCTTTTTTTTGCGAATACGCAAGGTGTGTATCATTCCATTGATAGATAGCAAGAGTTGGGTACAAGGGTACAAGGGTAGTAACAACTCAGCGTACGCTCAGCAGGTGTAGAGAGGAGCTACAAGAGCAGAACAAAAGGGGTGCTCAGCCCATAGCTAAGTTACATCATGGGGGTAGAAAGTTTGTGATGTCTCTGGCCCCAGCGAGAGCCCAGGATCTAGCGTCATCCTTGATCATCTGCAATAGGTTCATGATAGAGGGCCGCATGTTGTCGAAGATACAAGCATTGCGGTGGTGCCAGATAGACCCAGCGGTGAGGAGTGTGAGGGAGGCTAGGCCCTTGCGCATACCAGCGGATGCCTGGGATGTGATGAACGCCCACCAGACCAGGAAGCTGTCAGCATCGCGGGTTAGGGGGACGCGAGCGCGGCACCAGGCAAAGATCTCATGCCAAACCTCCCGGGAGAACGAGCAGTGTAGAATGAGGTGATCCAGGGTTTCAAGCTCCATGTGACATCACGAGGAAGGCGTTCGGGCACCAATTGGAGGCGTGCTTCGTGGCATGTTTCCCTCAGGAAGGCACAGGGCGTGGAAAGCCCAATGTTCAGGAGTTCATTGCCAAGACCACTCAGGAGCTCCAGGAAGCGAGAGCCATGCGCGGCGACCGCCGCTTGCCTGGCGTGGCTCCCCATCCAGGCGAGGATGGTGGTCTGCACGTCTGCATCGCGTCCCAGGGCTCAACCGAGCCGCATCTCAGGAGTGCTTCTGGCCTTCGCGCGTGGGGCACTGCGAGGGTCCGCCACACAGCTACGTTCGCATGCCGTTCGGCCTGCCGAATGCGGCTGCCACCTACCAGCGTCACCTGCAGAGCATCCTGGCGGCTCAGGAGGCCAGGCACCACGCGGTCCTAGTAGATATGGAGGTGGTCCTCAAGGAACCACCTGGACCCCCAGAGCCTCCTGAGGCTCAGGGCCCAGGTGGCTCATGAGGGACAGCCTCTTCACCGCGCATCTTTAGCTGCCCCAACACCCCCCTCTACAACGGAACCAGGTGACATCTCCCAAGTTCATTTCAGCTGGGAGTGCCCTCAGGGATGCATTATTCCCAGGCCGTGTGGGTCAGTCCCCGCGGCATGTATCTCTTTTTATGTCTTTAGTTTATATTGCTGGGGGCGCCCCTCGGGCTGCATCATTCCCAAGCCGCTTGGGACCGACCCAGTGGCATGTATCCATCCTGCATTTACCTAAGCTGATTTGCCTTTCATGCCTAATCTACCTGAGAGTATCACCTGTTCGATTGCCACCTACCACACGAGCCGCTTGCACTGGCACGGCGCTTGCGCACGGGTCTGTCCCTGCAACACCGACAAATTTGAGCAGTCGAGCTCTGGCCCGCGGCAGCCCCGCGCGCGTCACCTCACCAGGACCTCAGTGCCCTCACCCTTCTCTTGGAGCGACCAATGGCCGGCCGGCAATCATAATGGCAACCCGTGCTTTCCTCGTGCTGATTTGCAAGAACCTCCTGAGGTCTACAATGGGCGGCACCACGAGCTCCCTCTCTTTCCCATGCGATCCGCTTGCGCGTTAAAAGTGGGGCTCCTGAGCATCGCGACTCAGGAGCTCTTACTGGCTCTCCAGCCCTCACCCCCTGGCCTTGACCACGGCATCGCGACCTGGCATACCAGCGGCGGCTGAGCTCGCTCGAGGGCCGGGACCTAAGGACGCAGAGCACAAGGGAGAGTGCGGGAAAGAAAGGGGAGGCTCGCATGGGCCTAACCCAGGTGCACCACGGCCGCCGACGTGCAAGTCTGGTGCAACGGAAGGGAACGACTCCAGATTACCGAGATAAGTTCTGCGCTTGGAACAACTAATCATTACGACGCGAAATTCTCACTTAATGCGGCCCTGTGGTGGCAACGTTGCCTTCCTTTCTCACCTCTCGGCGGCTGCTTGCGCGCTAAAGGGGACCTCCCGAGCATCGCGCCTCAGGGGCTCTTACTGGACCTCGGGCCGCTCACCTCCTGGCCTTGACCACGGCATCGCAAACTGGCATACCAGTGACAGCTGCAGCCTGCCTGGGGACCGGGACCTGTCAGCGTAGAGCACCAAGTCATCGCGGGGTTAGAAAGGGGGAACCGAGCTGGGACAAGACAAGCACTCACGCGATTTCATAGTAAGGATAACAATAACAAAAGACATCGCAAACCCTTTACACGCCCCCGCGGGGTGTTTTTCGATTCCTCTTAGAGAACAAAGGAAAAGAGCTT
This sequence comes from Aegilops speltoides, assembly GCA_021437245.1. Lineage (NCBI taxonomy): Eukaryota > Viridiplantae > Streptophyta > Magnoliopsida > Poales > Poaceae > Aegilops > Aegilops speltoides. The sequence continues at coordinate 248,219,940 of CM038142.1, read as the reverse complement.
TGAGGGGCCCAAACTACAAGCGCCTTCGTGGCCGAAGCCATTATCAACAGTGGGCCACGGGAGACCAGCGCCAACCCCATCCAGATCAGCAGTGGCGACATCCCGATGCGGTCGCCTTGCTCTGGGCGTGGCGAGAGCTCGGGAGTGCGTAGCTGTCGTCGCTCGTCTCTGGAGTCTCGAAGAGTTTGGGAGAGTCGCTGGACTCCTAAGCATTGCTGCTGTTGCTGGAGGAGCCGCTAGAGGGGCGGGCGGCAGGCCCCGCCCCCGCCGCGTCAATCTCCTTACTGCCCCCTCTAGGGCAACACTCCAGGCGGCGGCCTTCCGCGTCGAAGACCTTGAAGGACAACAAGGAGGCTCCATCGTATTCAAAATGGATGATGAGGGCGCCCCCTTTTCGGCAGACCCGGGTGACTTCGCCCCAGCCTTGGGTCATGAAGACCTTGCCCGGGGAAACGACTTCAACCTCCGCTCCGGTCGCCGGGGTGCCACAATCGGCGTGCTGCAGCCAAAGCTCGAGAGGCCCCCTCGGCGGCACCTCGGTGGAGAAGAATGAAGGGACGCGGATACAGGTGCTTGGAGGCATCACCGCATGCAGCACGAGCTCGTGAGAGGAGTCTGCGGCGTGGACTCCAGGAGCAACGGCGCCCGTCACCACTGCGCGGCAACCGTGGCCGCGGCGCAGGCGGTGCCGTTCGCCACCCATTTCTCTAGAGCCCTCGGCTGGGGCGTATTCGAGTAGCGGGTACCCAGGAGGTGGACGCTCGCACCAAGGCCTCGTCATCTCCAGCCTCACGACCTTGCCACGGCGGTGGACCGACCTCTTCTTCGGCGGGAGCAGATCAGGTCCATCTCAGGGAGCCTTCCCCTTCTCTTTGGCTGAGAATCTATGAATCGGCGCCATTGGCATCAAGAGTGGAGGTGGAGCAGTGGAGAAGAAGCAGGTGGAGCAGGAAGAGATGGGCGACAAGGACTCTCACCCCTCCTCATTTATAGCCCAAGGGAGGCCAACCGTCGACCTCCACGATCACAGGTAATGATAACCCTTTTTTGCATGCAGCAGGGACTCGTCAAGTCGGGCAGTTGCCGAGGCAGCATGGGGAAGCGGAGACGCCCACGTCCAATTAGTCGCCACGTGTCGACCAAGGCCGCAGGCTGTTGGGGCCCACGGCACTCCACACTTGCCCTTTAGCTTCGCTGCTAAGCCAGGTCCGAGCGCGCCTTGGGCCCGGAGGCTACTGTCGGCGTTCTAGGAACGGGGGTCCCCACAGTTGCCTGCCTGTGGCCCACGGCGTGGCTCCACCAGTGGCCCAGTATGGCCCTTCTTTGACAACCAACACTCAAGACCCTCGTGAGGGGCCAAGCCTCGCGGGGCGGATGACACAAGCCCGCCTCAGGAGTGGCCTCACCAGACAGGCTCGCGAGAGAGGTGGAGAGATCAAGGCAAGGGGTAGCTCGCGAGGTTCCTGTGACGCAAGCCATGACAACCAAGGCCAGGCGGGCGCCAGCGCACGCAGTGTCCTCGTTTCCCCTTTGGTGCTAAGGGGGCAAGCACAGGCGCGGAGTACCAAGGCATCAGGCAAAGGTTTCCATATCGGTGCAACAAGACCAAGACCAACAGGACAGCAGGACGGAGGTCACCATGGAGCCCAAGATGGCGTCACCACTAGCGCCTTTGACAGGCGAAGACCACCTTTAGTCAGGATAGCTTGTACTAGATGTCCCCTTTCAAATTGGCCGTTGTGGAATCCCTTCCCGCCCAATATTTGGGGAGAGGACTAGGGCCTCTATAAATAGGACTAGACACCACAGTAGCAAGGGAGATCAACTCCTCCCCGGGCAAACCACCCACCAAGAACAAGAACACCTCTCCTTAGGAGGCTGTTCTTCCCTTGTACTGTTGATCATCAGCCCAAGAGGCAATCCACCACCACACAGGAGTTGGGTATTACACCACAACGGTGGCCCGAACCTGTATAAATCTTGTGTCTCTTGTGTTGTGAGTTCATCGAGCTAAGCTTAGGGATCACGGCGAGGCTGAGAGCGAGATTCGGCAGGGGGAAACCTTCGTGCGCACCCCACTGTTTGAACCTCAAGGGTTTTGCCGGAACCCGATATCTGACACTCATGATTTTGGCAAGGTCCGAGGGCCTCTTGAAGAGAGCCCCCGAGCCCTGCCCGAGGAGGGCGCCGGGCGCGCCTTCCTATGCGATTGAAGGCGCCCGAGCACGACACCGATCCTTCTGCTGCACCACCGAGATCGAACCTCCACGAGGCCTTGTGCAGAGTAGTTGCTTCTTCTTCTTGGGGATGGCCTCAGGAGGGTTCTCGCCCTTGCTGTCTGGGTCCTCAATTGCTACAGCTTGGAAGGCACGCTCGAGGGAGCACACCGCATATCTCTCTTCATAGGGGACCGTGATGATTCCGCCGCTTCCTGGCATCTTGAGGACGTTGTAGCCGTGGTGGGTTAGTGCCATGAACTTGGCCAGGGCTGGATACCCAAGGATGGCATTGTACGGAAGGTGGATGTGGGCGACGCCGAAGTCGACGAGCTCGGTGCGGTAGTTGTCGTGCTGTCTGAAGGTGACAGGGAGGCGGACCTGCCCTATCGGGGTGGTGGAACCGTCGATGACTCCTGAGAAAGTCTTGGTAGGCTGGAGCTGATCCTATGGCACTTGAAGGTTGTCGAACATTTCAACGGACAGGATGTTAAGCCCTGCGCCTCCATCGATGAGGCTCTTGGTGACTTGCACGTTGCTGATGATTGGGGAATAGAGCATCTGGAGGGCGCCAGCAGTAGTCGCGCACTTGAGTTGATCTGCCGAGTTAAAGGTGATGGCGCACTTGGACCACCTGAGCGGGCGTGTGGCCTCGAGCCTGGGGAGGACTGCATTCACCTCGCGAGGAAACTTCTTGAAGATACACTAAGAGGTCGGGGCCTGAGCTCCGCGCAAGATGCAAGCGATAGCACGTGGCTCCTGGAAGCCCTCAGCCCCCTCGTCCTGGTGATGGTTGAGGGAGTCCTGGACTAGGGGGTGTCCGGACAGCCGGACTATCATCGTCCGCCGGACTCCAAGACAACAAAGATACAAGATTGAAGACTCCGTCCCGTGTCCGGATGGGACTTTCCTTGGCGTGGAAGGCAAGCTTGACGATACGGATATGTAGATCTCCTACCATTGTAACCGACTCTGTGTAACCCTAGCCTTCTCCGGTGTCTATATAAACCGGAGGGCTTTAGTCTGTAGGACACAATATACATCGCACCAATCATACCATAGGCTAGCTTTAGGGTTTAGCCTCCTTGATCTCGTGGTAGATCCACTCTTGTACTACCCATATCATCAATATTAATCAAGCAGGATGTAGGGTTTTACCTCCATCAAGAGGGCCCGAACCTGGGTAAAACATCGTGTCCCTTGTCTCCTGTTACCATCCGCCTAGACGCACAGTTCGGGACCCCTTACCCGAGATCCGCCGGTTCTGACACCGACATTGGTGCTTTCATTGAGAGTTCTTCTTTGTCGTCACCGATAGGCTCGATGGCATCTTCAATCAACAACGCTGTCCAGGGTGAGAATTTTCTCCCCGAGCAGATCTTAATATTCGACGGCTTCGCACTGCGGGCTAACTCACTTGGCCATCTGGAGCAGATCGAAAGCTACGCCCTGGCCGTCAGGTCAGATTCGGAAGCCTAAACTTCATGGCTGACGTCCGCGGAGACTTGATCTTCGACGGGTTCGAGCCACAGCCAAGCGCGCCGCACTGTCACGATGGGCATGATCTAACTCTGCCGCCGAACAGTGCCTTGGTGGCCGCACATGAGTACGCTCTGGCTCTTAGCTCGGAGCCGATCGCCCAGATCGAGGACCGGTGGTTGGACGCCACCTCGGGGGCTTCAACTTCCACGGCAATTGAGCCGAACACTAGCCTTGTCCCTTGCGAAACTCGCGACTTCGAGGTGCCAGACTCCTTGCCGGACTCCGGACCTCCCGCGCCCCTGCCAATCGAATCTGATTGGGCGCCGGTTATGGAATGCACCGCCACGGACATCTTCCAACACTCGCCCTTTGGCGACATCCTAAATTCGCTAAAGCATCTCTCGCTATCTGGAAGTCTGGCGGATTATGGCGGGATGGTTGGGATCTGAGACGACGAAGAAATTCAGATCCCACCCACCACCCACTTTGTAGCCATTGTGGGCGACCTCACCGACATGCTGAATTACGACTCCGAAGACATCAGCGGCATGGGCGGCGATGCCGGAGGCGAACAAGAACCAGCGCCTATAAGGCGCGTAAAGACCACCTCGTCATCGGCGTATACATGGTGGATACCCCAAAAGGAAGCGACAACGAGGACCAACGGGGCGCGGCAGAAGATAATCCCGCCGACAAACAACGAAAACGCCGACGCAGACGCCGCCCTAAGTCCCGCCTCGACAACAACAGCGCTCTTAATGACCCAACAATACAGCAGGGCAAACCAGTGGATGATGACAAGCAACCGTCCGAACAGGACGAGTCAGACAATCAGTCCGGGCCCGGCGGAAAAAATAGTCTAGACGATCTCACGCCGGACACACCGCCGGAGAATAAAACCGGAAAAAGACTCGTCAACACCGCAAGAAGCTTGAGGAAGGAAAACGGAAGCTCAAAAGCGGAAGACACACTCGAATGAGGTGGAGCAAAGTGCTCAAAACTGCAGATAAATCGGCAATGGCCATCAATCAAAGAGCTACCGAAGCGCAAGCTCTTGCGAGAATTTGATGAGGAGGCCATAGAGCCCCATCACAAAAAACAAAGAAGCCGCTGGTTGGATAGACGGCGGATGATAGGCCAAAATCTGAAAGCGGCGCGCATATAAACCGACTAATGACCACGAAAGACAGATGGCCCAGCCAGTCCATTTACGGGCCAAAGAAGAGGGCCCTGTGAAGCAATACAACACGCCAAGTGTCCAAGACAGCGGTACACCCAAATCTGAGGCGCCAAGACACCCACTATGTTTCACAGGCGAGGTGCTGGATCATGAATTCCCAGCAGGATTTAAACCCATAAACATAGAGGCCTACGACGGAACAACAGACCCTGGAGTCTGGATAGAAGATTACATACTACACATACACATGGCTAGAGGAGACGACCTCCACGCCATAAAATACCTACCCCTCAAGCTCAAAGGGTCGGCCCGTCATTGGCTCAAAAGCCTCCCAGAAAACACTGTTGGAAGTTGGGAAGAGCTCGAGGACGCGTTTAGAGCAAAATTTCAAGGAACTTATGTCCGCCCTCCGGATGCAGACGATCTAAGTCATATAACTCAACAGCCCGGAGAGTTAGCGCGCAAATTCTGGAACATGTTCCTTACCAAAAAGAACCAAATAGTCGACTGTCCAGACGCCGAAGCCTTAGCAGCTTTTAAACACAACGTCCGAGACGAATGGCTCGCCAGACACCTCGGCCAAGAGAAGGCGAGGACAATGTCCGCGCTAACAAGCCTCATGACCAGCTTTTGTGCGGGAGAGGACAGCTGGCTAGCAAGACGCAGCACCAGTGACCCAAGTACATCCGAGATCAGAGATGGAAACGGAAAATCACGGCGCAGAAAAGAGCAGCGCCGAAATAAAGAGAAAAGCCCAAAGAGCGCGGCAGTTAACGCCAGATCCAAAAGCTCGCGGCCAAACAACAAAACACCGCCTCTTGAGGATAAAAGCGATGAGCTATCCAACTTGATTTTGGGTCGGATATGTCAAATCCACAGTACCCCCGGAAGGCCTGCAAACCATACCCACAGAGATTGTTGGGTTTTCAAACAGTCCGGCCGACTAAACGCCGAACACAAGGGGCTCGACGCGTCAAGCGAAGACGATAAACCCCACCAGCAGAGCACCGGAAAGCAAAAGAATTTCCCACAAGAGGTCAAAACTGTAAATTCACTTCATGTGATAATACGAAAAAACAGAGCGGCACCCACCACAATGGGTCTCGCACGGCCCAACCAAGCGGAACATAGAGATTGGACATCAAAACCAATCACTTTCGACCACCTGGATTATTCCAGAAGCGTTCGAAATGCAGGATGGACTGCCCTGATATTGGATCCTATAATTGACGGACTACAATTTTCTCAAGTCCTGATGGACGGAGGCAGCGATCTAAACCTGCTGTATCCAAACACAATCCGCAAGTTGGGGATAGACCCTACTAAAATTCGACACAGCCGCACTTCCTTCAAAGGAGTGACGCCAGGCCCTTACGCCAACTGCGCAGGCTCCCTCTTACTAGAAGTTGTGTTCGGATCACCGAACAACTTTCGACGCGAAAAACTAATCTTTCATATCGTCCCTTTCAAAAGTAGCTATCAAGCACTCTCGGGGCGAAGCTTTGTTCGCTTCACGCCATACCACATTACGCGTCTCTTACACTTAAGATGCCCGGTCCACGTGGCATCATTTCAGTGCGAGGGTCATTCAAAGACCCCGGACACGGTTAGACGAGTCCGGCATAAATAAGCTAGGGGCTCCCTAGCCGCATATCCCTTTACAAGGGGCTGCGCGCACAAACAACAGCGAGCTCACACAGACTCCGTTTTACTTATTTATATCTCTTCCTTCATATATATTTTTTGCACAAGTTCCTTTCAAGCTAAGTTCCTCTCTTTTTACAGATGAACAACATGCACACCCGTCTAGGATAACGGCACAATGGAGACACAGGCGCAGACGTGCAGTAGGGACCCGTCGCGAGGATTCTTTTCAGATTAACACCCTCCGTAAACCTTTTTTTACAGTATCTTGTTGTTATAATCCCTTGGTTTCTCATTATAACCAAAGCGGAGCCTGACGTTTTGGCATCGGCCGCGTCAGAAGACTATGCCAGTACCTGGACACTAGGGGCTTAGGGCATTGTTCTGCCCATTACTACAAAGACCGAACACCTTAGGGAGTGTTCGGCGTCTCGAGTTAGGCCTTATATGCATCAGCTCCGAATCATGTCTTTGGTCAAGTGTTGGGTTTGCCCGGCTCCTGTGTTTTGCTGCCTTACGTTCCGTATCATCGGCTAACGGCACCGGAGAACTCTGCGATTGTGCCCCGATTAATTGGCGAGCACCTCGATGAAAGCCGCCAGCGTCATGATACAGCTAGAGACTGGTCGACCACTCGATCGACTACCGGAATGTTTAGAATTCCCGCTTTGACGAAGGACCGTTTCTGGTCGGCACACACGCGCCCAATTCGGGAAGCGCGGTGCCCCAAGGGCTATATCGTAGCCCCACCCTCGAACTACTAGCGCTAAGTGAAAGTGATAAAGCATCATAGTCCGGATTGCCTCGTTAGCTATGCTACCACCTCCTTAACAGGACCGAGGCGTCGGATTAAGTGTGAAAACGCTATTTTTTGCGAACACCCCGCACCTTGTGCGTGGGGCTGAAGCCGAGACGCAATCTTCGGGTTATACAAATGTATACATAAGCGGCCGCATAGGAGATATGTTAATACTTGGAGCGCACAAGTATAAAAAAGCGGTTACATCATAATCATTGTCTTACAAGATAAAACGTTCATTTGAGCGTGACATTTTTGAAACCTGCGACTCTATTACACGAGCGCCACGCATAACTTCCCCAAAATAGTGCTCGGCGGGTAATCGGCTTTCGTCCGAACCCTGGGCCGCAATAGCGGTGGCATCCATCCCTGTCCAATGTGTCTTCACACGGGCAAGGGCCATCCGCGCACCTTCTATGCAGGCCGACCGCTTCATCTCCTTGATATGCGGCACCGCTCCAAGAAATTGCTGCAATAAGCGAAATAGCTCGTCGCCTTGGGTCTCTCGGCGGACATGAGCCACGATATCAGTCATGGCAAGTCCGGACAATCTATTTAGCTCAGCCCATTCGGCCAACCGATCGGTGAACGGAAGTGAACGATCCGGACTATGGAATTGAGACCAAAATAGCTGTTCCGTCTTGTGATCCTTCTGGCTCCGAAAGTGCTCAACGACATCAGCCGCACTTGCCGCTAAGTCCATATATGGATCCTCCGGACCCCACAGCTGGCCAAGTTGGGCATATTTTGATCCGTAAACCGCGACGCAGCGAAGCGGCTTGCCGCCACAATATCTCCGGCTGGCACAGCTCCTCCTTCATAGCCCGCATTGCAGAACGGGCATCCTTGGCCTCGGCAGTGGCCTTCCCCAGGTTTTCCCGCTCCGATAAGCGCTCCTTTTCAAGAGCCTCATTGCGGTCGGGAGCATCTCTTAAATTCACGGCCAATTCGGCCATCTTTTCCCTGCTTAGGCAGTGTGCAGCCTTTTCGGCTTTCAACTCCTCGGCTGCCCTCGAGGCAGCCGCATGACTCCTTCGGGCTTGCTCCTTGGCTTGAGCAAGCTCGGCCCGAAGGCTCTCCACAGCAGCAGCACCGTCTGTATCACAACATATACATTATCAGAGGCGGGCTTTGACTCCCTTAAATAAGTGACTGTGGAGAATTCATTTACCTTGCGACTCGTCAAGTCGCCGGTTGACAAGCACGATGTCCGCATTCGCCACGTCAAGTTGCCGCATTAACTCGGCAACTCCACTAGTCTGGCTAGCCCTCGGACTATCCGCCACTTGCATAGGAACGGCGACATTCATTACCTGAGATTTTGATCCTCGGCACGCTGTCGCTTTCGACAACATACCGAGTCTCGGGGCTACTATCTATCTGAGCGCACTTCTATGTGCCAAAGCTGTCAAAAAGGTCGCGCCGTTCTTGCGTACCTCAAATCCCGTCGATAAACTCGACAGCATTATGCAATCCGCTTTGCAGACGAAATCCTTCCAATCACCATACGCATCAAAAGCACGGTGATCTTACGAGATGGGCGCCCTCTCAGCGAGTCTTCAGCTCCCGGCGGACACTAGTGGGCGCCCGAACTCTCCGGCCCCTCCGGACTCAGGATACCCTCCGTGATGATACTTGAGCTCGTCTTCCCTATCCGGCGGTGCAGCAGACGGAGGCGTTTATTGCCCATCATCTCCGGACAAAGATCCCCAAAGGCGAACTCATCTCGAGAAGGCCGCAGATCCGAGCGCAAGGTAAAATTTCGGTCATCCACGAAGCACAAATAGGGTATTTTCTCATTAATGAACCCCCTTTTTACTCACGGCTCATTGGAGGCTGATCCTTTAGAGCGATTATGCGTCCGGACTTTCCCGGACGCAGGACCCTCCCAGAAGATTTCTTCCCCGCTTAGGGGCTTTGGCCTCCGGGTCTTGGGGCGGTCCTCTTCTCCCCACGGAAGGAGGGATTGTCGATCCCCCTCTTGAGCGCCCCCTTAGGCGAGGTGATAGCTCTTCCATTTTCCCCATCGCCCCCTTCTCTGGCGCGACCTCCAACATTCGACCGACCAGACGGGCTCCGCGCGGTCTCTGGGAGGGGGCTGGACACCTTATCGGCTTCGATCGCGCTACCCTCGATGAAGAATAATGGGTTAGAAGGCGAATTTCAGAAAAGCAAACAAAGCGAGCGTCCGGACTCGAGCTACTTACGTGTGTCCCAGGCGATTGCAGCAAAGGCTGCGTCCTCGGTCAATTCGAGACCGCCACTGCGGTCCGAAGAACAACTTGTACATCTCCACAGGCGTCATACCCATGAAGTGTTGGAGAATTCATGGCCCCTCGGATTGAACTCCCATAACCGGAGAGGGCGGCGTTCTGAGGCGAAGACGCCTGATTAGCATGACCTGCATCACCACAACCAGATTGATCTCCCTCGCTTGGAGGTCTCGAATCCGGCCCTGCAATAAGGGCACATCTTCGGACGGCCCCCAATTGAGCCCTTGGTTGACCCATGACATCAATCGGCGTGGAGGTCTGGGCGAGAATGAAGGCGGCGGCTTTGCTTGCTGCCCTTGAGCGGTGACATAGAACCACTCCTGCTGCCACAAGCCGAGCTCCTCTTGGAAGGAGCCCTCGGGCCATGGGGCATCGGCCCTCCTGCTTATGGCCGCCCCGCCGCACTCCGCTTGACGCCCCCCGATCATCTTCGGCTCCACATTGAAGGTCTTCAGCCATAGGCCGAAGTGGGGGTGATGCGGAGGAAGGCTTCACAGACAATAATGAATGCGGAAATATGGAGGATGGACAGCGGAGCCAAGTCATGAAAATCCAGCCCATAGAAGAACATGAGCCCTCTCACGAAGGGGTCCGTCGAGAAGCCTAAACCCCGACGAAGGTGGGATACAAAGACGACGTACTCACGGGCTCGGGGTGGAGTGCGGCCTGCCCTCGGGCGGGCAACCTGTCTGCGAAATCTCGTAGGACAGGTACTTGGCCTCACGCAGCTTTAACACGTCCTCCTCCGTGACGGAGGAGGGCATCCACCGGCCCTGAAGGTCGGAGCCGGACATTGTTGAAGATCCGAAGTGCTCGAATCTGGGGCTCTGGGTGTTGGAACTTGGAGCAAGGAGAGGATTCGATGGAAGATTGAGAAAAAGAAACGAGCCTTGGTCCCCTTATAAAGGGGGAAAAATACCAAGAGCCGTCTCCGTGACCGTTCGAGATTCACCTTCGATAGAGGAGGTGTGGCGACGGGCACGGTTGGGTTACCCACGCTCGTATTGATGAGAATCCCGGAATAAGGGGAGCACGATCTCTGCTTCGACAAGACGTGCCAAGGAAACCGCTTTGCTAAACATGCTGAGGTGGTATAATAAAAAACGGTTCAAGTAAAGGCCTGGTAGCGGTGTGATGTCATGCCGCCGAATACGTCAGCAGATTGGATTTATGTGCATTATTCTCTCTACAGTGGAATGTGGAATTTATTTTGCAGAGCCGGACACTATCCTGGTGTTCATGATTTTCTCTGGATTATTCAAGGGAGGAACCCGCCTTGCAATGCCGAACATTATCGCGCCGGACTTATCGTCATTGAAGCCTGGTTCAAGGGCTCTTGAGGAGTCTGGACTAGGGGTGTCCGGACAACGGACTATCATCGTCCGGACTCCAAGACTACGAAGATACAAGATTGAAGACTCCGTCCGTGTCCGGATGGGACTTTCCTTGGCGTGGAAGGCAAGCTTGGCGTCTGGATATGTAGATCTCCTACCATTGTAACCGACTCTGTGTAACCCTAGCCTTCTCCGGTGTCTATATAAACCGGAGGGCCTTAGTCCGTAGGACACAACATACATCGCAACAATCATACCATAGGCTAGCTTTAGGGTTTAGCCTCCTTGATCTCGTGGTAGATCCACTCTTGTACTACCCATATCATCAATATTAATCAAGCAGGATGTAGGGTTTTATCTCCATCAAGAGGTCCCGAACCTGGGTAAAACATCGTGTCCCTTGTCTCCTGTTACCATCCGCCTAGACACACAGTTCGGGACCCCCTACCCGAGATCCGCCGGTTTTGACACCGATAATGGTCGTCATTCCTTCTTGGCGGTAGTGGCAGTGGAGGAAGGCCTGCGATACCCTGCGGGTGGTCCTCGGGAGGCTGATCCCTCCAGGCGCCCTCGCGAGGCTGGTCCTGCCAGCGATCCTCACGAGGTTGGTCATGCCACTCCTGGCGAGGGCCACGATGGTCCCATCGTCCTCCGCCATGTCCTCCTCCATGGTCGTAGCCCCGGTCATTGCGCTCGGGGCGTCGACTGAAGCAACCTTTTGGAATGGCCCTGAGCTCCTGGCAATTGTTGGTGTTGTGGGTGTGGAGGTTGTGGTAGGCGCAGAACGGTCGGTTGCCCTTGGACAACTCAGGCTGGTCCCTGCCACGCTTCGTATCTGGTTCTGCGGCGAGCACAGCCAGTCCCTTACGCTTCACGTCCTTGGACTTGGTCTTCTTTTCTTCCGGGTCGGCAGTTAGGAGCTCGAGGAGGGAGAGGCGTCCTTCTTCAGCTCTTGGGCACTTGGTCGCTAGGTTGAACAGCTCCAGGAATGTGCACAACTCCTCGTGGATGCTAGCTCCTCCATCTTGACGTCACGGATGCCATCAGAGAATGCTGAGATGATGGCCTCATCCGTCACCTTGGGGATCTTGAGGCGGACGCTGTTGAAGCACTGGATGTATTTCTGCAGGGTCTCCTGGCTCTTTGCTTGATCGGCGAAGTTCACCATGGCGAGGGCGTCGCGAGTGCCACAGAAGTTGGCGATGAAGCGGCTGCGCATCTCATCCTAGGAGGAGATCGAGGAGGCAGGTTTAGGAGCCACGAGCGGGCATCGTCCTTGAGTGCCATGGGAAACCAATTCGCCATGACTTTCTCGTCGTTGTTGGCCGCCTCGATGCTTAACTTGTAGAGCTGCAAGAACTCCGCGGGGTCGGGGGTGTCGTCATAGCAAGGAGGCAGGTCTGGCTTGAACTTGCCCGGCCAGGCGATGCTACGCAGCTCGGGGGTGAAGGCGCGACAACCTGCTGTGGTCACCGGGGCCCTTTGTTGACGCGGAGCTTGCTCTTGATGGTACCCGCACAACGCTGCCATAGGCAGTACACGGTCTTGTCGCCCTAGTGCAGGAAGCACGGGGTTGCCTTCTGGAGGCCGAGGGATTTCTTGTCAGCTTCCTCCTTCCCACGCGGGCGCTGGACGCGGGGGGTCACGCCCAGGTGCCATGCGCCTTGGCGCCAGGGCACCGTCTTGGGGGAGAGGTGGTGGATGCGCTCGATGAGCCACGTCGCCCATACCTGGCGGAGGGCAAGGCAGCGAGAGAGACGGCGAGGGGGAGCCCCCTGTGGCCATGACGAGCTTGATGATGCGAGCGAGCCATTCTTCTTAGAGGTCATCGACGGGGCGGTAACGCAGGAGCTCACGTGCCATAAGCAGCGCGGCCTGCGCGTCCATGGGGGCGCGACGAGCGTGGGACGCCGAGCCAGCTGGGGTCAGCGACGGAGTGGCGGTGCGGCCATCCCGCCACATCGAGGGGGTGCAATAAGGATGCTTGCTACTCGTTCCCCGCCAGGCCGGTGGCGGCGTTCGCGGCAGGCGACGGAGAACGACGGGAAGGCCCGCCGACAGGAGGTGTTTGGGCGACGCGAGCGGCGAGAGCGGCCCGGCGCTCAGCGTGGGCTCGGGGGGCGTCAGGCATGGATGCGACGAAGCGATGGGACGTGGATCAGTGGAAGGAAGACTTCGGCGCACCCCTACCTGGCGCGCCAAATGTCGGATATTGGGATTCCGGCAAAACCCTTGAGGTTCGAACACTGGGGTGTGCATGAAGGTTTCCCCCTACTGAATCTCGGTCTCAGCATTGCCACGATCCCTAATCTTAGCTCGATGGACTCACAACACAGGAGACACAAGATTTATACAGGTTTGGGCCACCATTGCGGTGTAATACCCTACTCCTCTGTGGTGGTGGTGGATTGCCTCTTGGGCTGATGATGAACAATACAAGGGAAGAACAGCCTCCTGAGGAGAGGTGTTCTTGTGCTTGGTGGATGGTTTGCTCAGGGAGGAGTCGATCTCCCTTGCTACTGTGGTGGCTAGTCCTATTTATAGAGGCCCTGGTCCTCTTCCCAAATATCGAGCGGGAAGGGATCCAACAACGGCCAATTTGAAAGGGGATATCTAGTACAAGCTATCCTGACTAAAGGTGATCTTCGCATGTCAAAGGCGCTGGTGGTGACGCCGTCTTGGGCTCCACGATGACCTCCGTCCTGCCGTCCTGTTGGTCTTGGTCTTGTTGCACCGATATGGAAACCTTTGCCTGATGCCTCGGTACTCCGGGCCTGTGCTTGTCCCCCTAGCACCAAAGGGGAAACAAGGACACTGTGCGGACTGGCGCCCGCCTGGCTTGGGTTGTCATGGCTTGCGTCACGGGAACCTCGCGAGGTACCCCTTGCCTTGATCTCTCTGCCTCCCTCGCGAGCCTGCCTGGTGAGGCCGCTCCTGAGGAGGCCTTGTGTCGTCCGCCCCGTTAGGCTTTGCCCTCGCGAGGGTCTTGGGTTGTTGGTTGATGAAGACGGGCCATACTAGGCTGCTGGTGGAGCCACGCGGCAGGCCGCATGCATTCAAGTCTGGGGACCCCTGTTCCCAGAATGCCGACAGTCGCACTTGCCATGCCAGAGGAAGTCGCGCATGATCCAGTTGATTTTCTTAAGCATGGTTGGGCACCGGGCCATGGCCATGAGGATGTGAGTAGGCATGGCCGCGAACACGTGCCAGACGAAAGCGAGCCGCTCCCCTCGAGAAAGGAGGGAGGCCCTCCAGGTTGGCAATTTACGGGCCATGCGCTCGACGAGTGGCATGAGCTTGGCCGCCGAGATCTTTCGAACCGAGAGGGGGATGCCAAGATATGTGATGAGGAAGTGCGCGATCGGGCAAGAAAAGGCCTGCTCAATAACCGTGGACTACGCATCCGTGCATTGGATTGGCGTGGTGGAGCACTTGCTGAAGTTGGTGTGCAGCCCAGACACGGACCCGAAATCCCGAAGCAGCTCACGGATAGGCTCAAGCTCATGAGGGTCCGGGTGGTAGAAGATGACCATGTCGTCGGCGTAGAGAGAGATGCTCGAGACCAACCGTCGGTTACTGAGGCAGCATAGCACACCGGTCCTGATAGCATGCTGGAGCAGAGAGTTGAGCGCGCCGATCACCGGAGTGAATAACATGGGGGAGACGGGATCGCCCTGCCGAAGGCCTTTCTCATGGTAGATAGGGGGGTCGGTGTTGCCATTGACGACACGTGGGTTTTAGCCGTGGACAGGAGGATGGAGATCCACTCCCGCCACCTGGGGCTGAAGCCAAGATGCCGCAGGAGCTGGAGCAATAAGGGCCACGAAACTGACTCGAAGGCGCGTGCGATGTCGAGCTTGAGAAGCACCCATGAGGCTCGCATGCTGTGCAATTGACGAGCAGTTTGCTGGACGATGATGAAGTTATCATGGATGCTTCGTCCCACAATGAACGCGCTTTGGTTGGATGACACCATAGCTCCAAGGCGTGGGGCAAGCCGCAAGGACAGAACCTTGGCAAATAGTTTGGCTAGAAGGTGAATGAGGCTGATCGGTTTGTAGTCCGCGAGCATGGAAGCGTCCGGTTTCTTTGGGATGAGGGTGATGAGCGCCTCATTGAGCTTCTAGAACCCCATGCCATTGAGATGGTAGAGCTTGTCGAAGGCATCACAGATGTCTTGCTTCACAATGTCCCAGTAGGTGACCAGAAACTCTGAAGTGAAGCCATCCGGGCCGGGCGCCTTCCCGGAGCGCAGCTTCTCGATCGCCTCCCGAATTTCAGCCTCGGAGAACGGGAGTTCATGCTCAGAAAGATCAAAAGAGCGATCGTCGATAGCCTCAAGGATCAAGGTGGATTGCCGCATGTCCGCAGAGCCAAGGATGCTAGCAAAGTGGTTGAAGGCTGCTTCAGCCATCCCCTTCTCGTCTGTGATCAGAGCGTTGCCAACGCGAACTGGAGAATGCGGTTCTTCTAACGGCGGTGGGAGGCGTGCAGCTTGAGGAAGGTGGATCTGATGTCACTGTCGCGGAGCCAAGCTAGGCGCACGCGTTGCCGGGCGATGGAGCGCTCGAGAGATGCGAGCCCCAAATACTTCAACTTCAGGTTTTTACGAAGCCAAGCTTCGAGCTGGGAGAGCGGGCGCCGATCGTGCGCCTTGTCTAGGCGAGCAATGAGCTCGTGGGCGACCATCAACTGGAGGGAGACGTGCCCAATGCAGCGAGCGCTCTAGCTCTGGAGCCGGCGAGCAGTGAACTTGAGACGCTGGAAAAGGCAGCGGAAGGGGTCGGGTCCGGTGGCTCATAGCCCAAGCGGCAGCAACCACTTCATGGAAGACCTAAAGCTTGATCCAAAAGTGCTCCAAGTGGAATCTCTTGGGGTTGCTGGAGCACGATGAGCAGTCAAGAAGCAGCAGTGCATGGTCAAAGGTGGCCTAAGTGAGGCAGTGCAGGAGGCAATTCGGTTGGCAATCCTCCCAGCTCGGCGTGTAGAGCACACGATCATTACGGACAAGGGTAGGGTCTTGCTACTCATTGGACCAAGTGAACCTGCGACCGTGCATGTAGGTATCACGCAGCTCAAGATCGGCGACAAAGCGGCGGAAGCGGCTCATAGCCCGACAGTGAAGGCACCCATTATTCTTGTCGGCCGAGGAGAGGATCATGTTGAAGTCACCTCCCACAATCCATGGGCCCGCGCAGGTGAGGCGAAAATCTTGCAGTTCCGCGAGAAAGGTCACCTTCGCGTCATCCTCCTGCGGTCGTAGACAGCAGTAATCCACCAGTGTTCCTGACCATCGACAAGAGGGGTGGCACGGGCCGAGACGTGGTAGGCACCAACATCCGGTCAAGACAGAGTGATGTCGTAGCTTCGCCAGGCCATGAGAATTCCACCACGTGTCCCGGACGCGGGAAGGAAGAAGAAACAATCAAAGAGTGGCCCGAGGGTATCCGTGACGATGGACGAGTCGAGTACCACGATCTTGGTCTCGCTCAAACACACGATCGAAGGGGACACGGAAGAGATCAAAGAGCGAACCGCCGTGCGCCTAGCTCGGGAGTTCAAACCGCGCACGTTCCAGAAGACAATCTTTAGGTTACAATCTATAGAGAGGGGGGGCGCCATGGAGAGAGCTAGGAGGGGGCGGGGAGAAGGGGCCCCTAAGATGAGATCAGGACCGGCGACACCGGCGCATGGTCCAGGAGCTGCATGACTCCGCGGGGGATCTGCCATCTGTAATAATCCACGAAAGCCTGCACCACGTCCTACGCCAGAGGCCGCGCGAAGAGCTGGGCATACTTGGCTGATACTCTCCAACGTATCTATAATTTTTGATTGTTCCATGCTATTATATTACCCCTTTTGGATGTTTATGGGCTTTATCTTACACATTTATATCATTTTTGGGACTAACGTACTAACCGGAGGCCCAGCCCATATTGCTGTTTTTTTTGCCTATTTCAATATTTCGAAGAAAAGGAATATCAAACGGAGTCCAAACAGAATGAAACCTTCGGGAGCATGATTTTTGGAACGAACGTGATCCGGAGAGCTTGGAATGCAAGTCAAGAAGCACCCGAGGCCCCCACGAGATAGGAGGCCGCGCCCCCCTGTAGGGCGTGCCCCCTGTCTCGTGGGCCCATTGGGCGGCCACCGACGTACTTCTTCCTCCTATATATATACCTACGTACCCCGAAAACATCCAGGAGCACCACGAAACATAATTTCCACCGCCGTAACCTTCTGTATCCGCGAGATATCATCTTGGAGCCTTCGCCGTCACTCTGCCGGAGGGGGAATCAACCATGGAAGGCCTCTACATCAACATCCTTGCCCCTCGGATGAGTTGTGAGTAGTTTACCACAGACCTACGGGTCCATAGTTATTAGCTAGATGGCTTCTTCTCTCTTTTTGGATCTTAATACCATGTTCTCCCCCTCTCTTGTGGAGATCTATTCAATGTAAACTCTTTTTGCGGTGTGTTTGTCGAGATCCGATGAATTGTGGGTTTATGATCAAGTTTATCTATGAATAATATTTGAATCTTCTCTGAATTCTTTTATGTATGATTGAGTTATCTTTGCAAGTCTTTTCGAATTATCAGTTTGGTTTGGCCTACAAGATTGATCTTTCTTGCCATGGGAGAAGTGCTTAGCTTTGGGTTCAATCTTGCGGTGTCCTTACCCAGTGACAGAAAAGGTTGCAAGGCACGTATTGTATTGTTACCATCGAGGATAACAAGATGGGGTTTATATCATATTGCTTGAGTTTATCCCTCTACATCATGTCATCTTGCTTAATGCGTTACTCTGTTCTTATGAACTTAATACTCTAGATGCAGGCAGGAGTCGGTCGATGTGTGGAGTAATAGTAGTAGATGCAGGCAGGAGTCGGTCTACTTGTTGTGGACGTGATGCCTATATACATGATCATGACTAGATAATCTCATAACTATGCGCTTTTCTATCAAGTGCTCGACAGTAATTTGTTCACCCACCGTAATACTTATGCTATCTTGAGAGAAGCCACTAGTGAAACCTATGGACCCCGGGTCTATCTCTTATCATATTTGCTTTGAATCTACTTTTATTTGCATCTTTACTTTTTGCATCTATATTATCAAATACCAAAAATATATTTATCTTATCATACTATCTTTATTAGATCTCACTTTCCCAAGTGGCCGTGAAGGGATTGACAACCCCTTTATTGCGTTGGTTGCTAGTTCTTAGTTTGTTTGTGTAGATGCGTGGGACTTTTGAGGAGCCTCCTACTGGATTGATACCTTGGTTCTCAAAACTGAGGGAAATACTTACGCTACACTTGCTGCATCACCCTCTCCTCTTCGAGAAAAACCAACGCAAGCTCAAGACGTAGCAAGAAGGATTTCTGGCGCCGTTGCCGGGGAGGTCTTCTCAAGTCAAGACATACCAAGTACCCATCACAAACCCATCTCCCTCGCATTTACATTATTTGCCATTTGCCTCTCGTTTTCCTCTCCCCCACTTCACCCTTGCCGTTTTATTCGCCCTCTCTTTCCCAATCTCCTCCTCTCGTTTTCGCTTGCCTTTTTTTGTTTGCTTGTGTGTTGGATTACTTGTTGCCATGGCGCAAGATAATACCAAATTGTGTGATTTCTCGAATACCAATAATAATGGTTTCCTTAGTACTCCGATTGCTCCTCTTAATGATGTTGAGTCTTTTGAAATCAATACCGCTTTGCTGAATCTTGTTATGAAAGATCAATTTGCCGGCCTTCCCAGTGAAGATGCCGCTACTCATCTAAACAACTTTGTTGATTTGTGTGATATGCAAAAGAAGAAAGATACGGATAAAAATATTGTCAAATTGAAGTTATTTCCGTTTTCACTTAGAGATCATGCTAAAGTTTGGTTTTCGTCTTTGCCTAAAAATAGTATTGATTCTTGGAACAAGTGCAAAGATGCTTTTATCTCTAAGTATTTTCCTCCAGCTAAGATCATCACTCTTAGGAACGATATTATGAATTTTAAACAACTTGATCATGAGCATGTTGCCCAATCTTGGGAAAGAATGAAATTGATGCTTCGCAATTGCCCTACTCATGGTTTGAATTTATGGATGACCATACAAATTTTTTATGCCGGTTTGAACTTTGCTTCTAGAAATCTCTTAGATTCGGCCGTGGGAGGCACGTTTATGTAAATCACGTTAGGAGATGCTACAAAATTACTTGATAATATTATGGCTAATTATTCTCAATGGCACACCGAAAGATATTCTAGTAAAAAAGTGCATGCTATAGAAAAAATCAATGTTTTGAGTGGAAAGATGGATGAACTTACGAAGATGTTTGCTACTAAAAATACTCCTCTTGATCCCAATGATATGCCTTTGTCTTCTTTGATTGAGAATAATAATGAATCTATGGATGTGAATTTTGTTGGTAGGAATAGTTTTGGAAACAATGCTTATAGAGGAAACTTTAATGCTAGACCGTTCCCTAGTAATTCCTCTAATAATTATGGAAATTCCTACAATAATTCTTATGGTAGTTTTAATAAGATGCCCTCTAATTTTGAGAATAGTGTGAAAGAATTTATGATTTCTCAAAAGAATTTCAATGCTTTGCTTGAAGAAAAATTGCTCAAAGTTGATGATTTGGCTAGGAACATTGACAGACTTTCGCTTGATGCTGATTCTCTTGAACTTAGATCTTCTCCTCCTAAGCATGATATCAATGAGACCCTCAAAGTAATGAGAATTTCCATTGATGAGTGTAAAGAAAAAACCGCTAGATTGCGTGCTAAAAGAGATAGCTTTATAAAAGCGTGTTCTTGTAGTTTCCCTGAAAATAATGATGAGGATCTTAAAGTTATTGATGCGTCTCCTATTAGATCTATGTTTTGCAATATGAATTTTGATGATTATGGGACCGATGATGAATCAACTTTGCCTAGAAGGCGTCCCAAGAATTCGGAATCTTTAGATCTTGATGCTAAATTTGGTAAAAGTAAGATTAGAGAATCCTCAACTTCTAATAATATTGAACCTTCTATCTCGGACTTCAAGGAATTTGATTATGATAATTGCTCTTTAAAAAGTTGTAGTTCCTTTTTGCAATCAGTTGTTAGTTCTCCTCATGCTTATAATCAAAATAAAGCTTTTACCAAACATATTGTTGATGCCTTGATGCAATCTTATGATGAAAAACTTAATTTGGAAGTTTCTATACCTAGAAAACTTAATGATGAGTGGAACCTACTATAAAGATTAGAATTAAAGATTATGAGTGTTTTGCTTTGTGTGATTAGGGTGCTAGTGTTTCCACGATTCCGAAAACTTTATGTGATATTCTAGGTTTCCATAATCTTGATGATTGCTCTTTAAATTTGCACCTTGCGGATTCCACCATTAAAAAGCCAATGAGAAGGATCAATGATGTTCTTATTGTCGCAAATAGAAATTTGGTGCCCGTAGATTTTATCGTTCTTGATATAGATTGCAATATTTCTTGCCCTATTATTCTTGGTAGACCTTTCCTTAGAATGATTGGTGCGATTATTGATATGAAGGAAGGGAACATTAGATTCCAATTTCCCTTAAAGAAAGGCATGGAGCACTTTACAAGAAATAAAGTCAAATTACCTTATGAATCTATCATGCGTGCTACTTATGAATTTAGTGCCAAAGATGGCACTCATTAGATCTATCTTTGCTTTTATGCCTAGCTAGGGGTGTTAAACGATAGCGCTAGTTCAGAGGCAACCCAATTTTCTTTATGTTTTTCGTTTTTTAGTAATAAATCTTGCATATACCTTCTGTTTAGATGTGTTTTGATCTTTTAATTAGTGTTTGTGCCAAGTAGAACCTATAGGATAACCTACGATGATAGTTGATTTGATTCTGCTGAAAAACAGAAACTTTGCACACACGAATATAATTTTGTTAAATCACAGGAACGTGGTTTTGCATTGATTCTTTTCGCTTCTGTTCAATAAACAAATTTTACAGGACCTCCTATTTTGGTAGAATTTTTAGAGTTACATAAGTTTGCGTTAGTTACAGATTGCTACAGACTGTTCTGTTTTTGACAGATTCTGTTTTCAGTGTGTTGTTTGCTTATTTCAATGCATCTATGGCTAGTAAATTAGTTTATAAACCATAAAGAAGTTGGAATACAGTAGGTTTAACACCAAACTAAATAAATAATGAGTTGATTGCAGTACCTTATGTGGTGGTTTTGTTTTCTTTCACCAACGGAGCTTATAAGATTTCCTGTTGAGTTTTGTGTTGTGAAGTTTTCAAGTTTTGGGTAAAGCTTTTATGGACTATGGAATAAAGGGTGGCAAGAGCCTAAGCTTGGGGATGCCCAAGGCACCCCAAGATATTCAAGAATAGCCAAAAGCCTAATCTTGGAGATGCCACGGGAAGGCATCCCCTCTTTGGTCTTCGTTCATTGGTAACTTTACTTGGAGCTATATTTTTATTCGCCACATGATATGTGTTTTGCTTGGAGCGTCGTGTATTATATTAGTCTTTGATTTTTAGTTTACCACAATCATCCTTGCTGTACACACCTTTTGGGAGAAGCCTATTTGATTAGAATTTGCTATAATACTCTATGTGTTCACTTATATCTTTTGAGCTTGATAGTTTTTGCTCTAGTGCTTCACTTATA
This sequence comes from Aegilops speltoides, assembly GCA_021437245.1. Lineage (NCBI taxonomy): Eukaryota > Viridiplantae > Streptophyta > Magnoliopsida > Poales > Poaceae > Aegilops > Aegilops speltoides. The sequence continues at coordinate 248,198,355 of CM038142.1, read as the reverse complement.
TCTTTTAGAGCATGGTGGTGTCTTAATTTTGAAGAAATGTCTAGTCTCTCATGCTTCACTTATATTATTTTGAGAGTCTTTTAGAATAGCATGGTATTTTCTATGATCATAAAGTTGGTCCTAGAATGATGAGCATCCAAGTTGGGTATAATAAAAACTATCATAGGAAGTGAATTGGATGCTATGATCAATTTGATACTTGATAATTGTTTTGAGATATGGAGGTAGTGATATTAAAGTCATGCTAGTTGGGTGATTATGAATTCAAAGAATGCTTGTGTTGAAGTTAGCAAGTCCCGTAGCATGCATGTATGGTTAAAGTTGTGTAACAAATTTGAAACATGAAGTGTACCTGGCTTGTGCATCCTTATGAGTGGCGGTCGGGGACGAGCGATGGTCTTTTCCTACCAATCTATTCCCCTAGGAGCATGCGCGTAGTACTTGGTTTTTGATGACTTCTAAATTTTTGCAGTAAGTATATGAGTTCTTTTGACTAATGTTGAGTCCATGGATTATACGCACTTTTACCTTTCCGCCATCGCTAGCCTCTTCGATACAGTGCGTTGCCCTTTCTCACCTTGAGAGTTGGTGCAAACTTCGCCGGTGCATCCAAACCCCGTGATACGATACGCTCTATCACACATAAACCTCCTTATATCTTCCTCAAAATAGCCACCATACCTACCTATTATGGCATTTCCATAGCCATTCCGAGATATATTGCCATGCAACTTTGCACCGTTCCGTTCATCATCATCATGACATACTTTACTTTTGTCATATTGCCATTGCATGATCATGTAGTTGACATCATATTTGTGGCAAAGCCACCATGCATTATTTTTCATACATGTCACTCTTCATTCATTGCACCATCCCGGTACACCACCGGAGGCATTCATATAGAGTCATATCTTATTCTAGTTTCAAGTTGTAATCCTTATGTTGTAATCAATAGAAGTGTGATGATCATCATTATTAGAGAATTGCCCAAAGAAAAAAAAGGAAAAAAAGAATAAATGCCAAAAAGAAAAAATAAGAATGGCCCAAAAAAAGGAAAAAGAAAAAAGAAATAAAAAAAAGAAAGGAAAAAGGGGAGAAAATAAATAAAAAGGGCAATGTTACTATCTCTTTTTCCACACTTGTGCTTCAAATTAGCACCTTGTTCTTCATGTAGTGAGTCTCATATATTGTGCTTCAAAGTAGCACCATGTTTTTCATATAGTGAGTCTCATAAGTTGTCTTTTTCATACTAGTGGGAATTTTTCATTATAGAACTTGGCTTGTATATTACTACGATGGGCTTCCTCAAATGCAGTAGGTCTTCGTGAGCAAGCAAGTTGGATGCACACCCACTAGTTTTCTTTTGTTGAGCATTCATTTGTAGATCTAGTGCATCCGTTGCATGGCAATCCCTACTCCTCATGTTGACGTCAATTGATGGGCATCTCCATAGCTCGTTGATTATCCTCGTCAATGTGAGACTTTCTCCTTTTTTGTCTTCTCCACACAATCCCCATCATCATATTCTATTCCACCCATAGTGGTATATCCATGGCTCACGCTCATGTATTGCGTGAAGGTTGAAAAGTTTGAGATTATTTAAGTATGAGACAATTGCTTGGCTTGTCATCAGGGGTATAGAAGTTGGGAACATCTTTGTGTGACAAAAATGAAGCATAGCCTAACTATATGATTTTGTAGGGATGAACTTTCTTTTGCCATGCTATTTTGAGAAGACATGATTACTTTGATTAGTCTGCTTGAAGTATTACCATTTCTTTTATCAATATGGACTTTTATTTTGAATCATTTGGATCTGAACATTCATGCCACAATAAAGAAAATTACATTATGAATTATGCTAGGTAGCATTCCACATCAAAAATTCTCTTTTTATCATTTACCTACTCGAGGACGAGCCGGAATTAAGCTTGGGGATGCTTGATACATCTCCAACGTATCTATAATTTTTGATTGTTCCATGATATTATATTACCCCTTTTGGATGTTTATGGGCTTTATTTTACACATTTATATCATTTTTGGGACTAACCTAGTAACCGGAGGCCCAGCCCATATTGCTGGGTTTTTTTTGCCTATTTCAGTATTTCGAAGAAAAGGAATATCAAACTGAGTCCAAACGGAATGAAACCTTCGGAGCGTGATTTTTGGAACAAACGTGATCCGGACAGCTTGGAGTGCAAGTCAAGAAGCACCTGAGGCCCCCACGAGATAGGAGGCCGCGCCCCCCTTGTAGGCCGCGCCCCCTGTCTCGTGGGCCCCTCGGGCAGCCACCGACGTACTTCTTGCTCCTATATATACCTACATACCCCGAAAACATCCAGGAGCACCACGAAACACAATTTCCACTGCCGTAACCTTCTATATCCGCGAGATCTCATCTTGGAGCCTTCACTGGCACTCTATCGGAGGGGGAATCAACCTCGGAGGGCCTCTACATCAACATCCTTGCCCCTCCGATGAGTTGTGAGTAGTTTACTACAGACCTACGGGTCCATAGTTATTACCTAGATGGCTTCTTCTCTCTTTTTGGATCTCAATACAATGTTCTCCCCCTCTCTTGTGGAGATCTAGTCGATGTAAACTCTTTTTGCGCTGTGTTTGTCGAGATCCGATGAATTATGGGTTTATGATCAAGTTTACCTATGAATAATATTTGAATCTTCTCTGAATTCTTTTATGTATGATTGAGTTATCTTTGCAAGTCTCTTTGAATTATCAGTTTGGTTTGGCCTACTAGATTGATCTTTCTTGCCATGGGAGAAGTGCATAGCTTTGGGTTCAATCTTGCGGTGTCCTTACCCAGTGACAAAGGGTTGCAAGGCATGTATTGTATTGTTGCCATCGAGGATAACAAGATGGGGTTTATATCATATTTCTTGAGTTTATCCCTCTACATCATGTCATCTTGCTTAATGCGTTACTCTGTTCTTATGAACTTAATACTCTAGATGCAGGCAGGAGTCGATCGATGTGTGGAGTAATAGTAGTAGATGCAGGCAGGAGTCGGTCTACTTGTTATGGACGTGATTCCTATATACATGATCATGCCTAGATAATCTCATAACTATGCGCTTTTCTATCAATTGCTCGACAGTAATTTGTTCACCCACCGTAATACTTATGCTATCTTGAGAGAAGCCACAAGTGAAACCTATGGCCCCCGGGTCTATCTCTTATCATATTTGCTTTCAATCTACTTTTATTTGCATCTTTACTTTTTGCATCTATATTAAATACCAAAAATATATTTATCTTATCATACTATCTTTATTAGATCTCACTTTCCCAAGTGGTCGTGAAGGGATTGACAACCCCTTTATTGCGTTGGTTGCTAGTTCTTAGCTTGTTTGTGTAGATGCGTGGGACTTTTGAGGAGCCTCCTACTGGATTGATACCTTGGTTCTCAAAACTGAGGGAAATACTTACGCTACACTTGCTGCATCACCATCTCCTCTTCGAGGAAAACCAACGCAAGCTCAATACGTAGCATTGGCCAGAATGGAATCATTGACCTACCCCTCTTTTTCCGGACGTCCAAGACGGCAGAGCAGGACTTTCTTGACCTTCATCTCCGAATCGAGGCCGCAATCGGCCTTGGCGATCCGGCTACTCCTCTGAGGCGTGAAGTTGGGCGGAACCGCTTTCCGGCGATGTCGCGGGGTAGGCCTGGGCTGCGGGAGGACGGACTCAGGTTCCTGCATCACGCTGTCGAGCTGGGAACGTAGAGATGGCCGTTGCATGGCCTCGGGGCCAGTGGCATGCACAATGAGGCCCGCCAACGACAGAGGAGGGAGTGGGCCGAGGATCTGAGGTGGGGGAGCGGAGCACTGGCCTAGGATCCCGCACTCCAGGAGGCGACAAAATGAGCCGGCCAATCATCGGTGAGGCCACGGGCGTGGGGCATGGAGGGGACAGGTAGCCCAGCATGGCCGGGTCAACAACCACTCCCGAGGGTGGGGACAAGCGATCTTCCTGGGGAGGGGAGCCAGGGCTAAAGGCTCTAGAATCATCACCTGGGTCCACGCGAGGGCGGGAAGGTGAGGGCGGGTTGGTGGGAGACACGCCACCAGCGTCCAAACCATACGGAGTGGACAACCTGGGTGGGCCCTGAAGGAAATATGCCCTAGAGGCAATAATAAAGTTATTACTTATTTCCTTAATTCATGATAAATGATTATTATTCATGCTAGAATTGTATTAACCGGAAACATAATACATGTGTGAATACATAGACAAAGATAGTGTCACTAGTATGCCTGTGCTTGACTAGCTCGTTGATCAAAGATGGTTAAGGTTTCCTAACCATTGACATGACTTGTAATTTGATAAACGGGATCACATCATTAGAAGAATGATGTGATTGACTTGACCCATTCCATTAGCTTAGTACTTGATCGTTTTAGTTTACTGCTATTGCTTTCTTCATGACTTATACATGTTCCTTTGACTATGAGATTATGCAACTCCCGATTACCAGAGGAACACTTTGTGTGCTACCAAATGTCACAATGTAACTGGGTGATTATAAAGGTGCTCTACAGGTGTCTCCGATGGTACTTGTTGAGTTGGCATAGATCAAGATTGTCGGAGAGGTATCTCTGCGCCCTCTCAGTAATGCACATCACTATAAGCCTTGCAAGCAATGTGAATAATGAGTTAGTTGCGGGATGATGAATTACGGAATGAGTAAAGGGATTTGCCGGTAATGAGATTGAGCTAGGTATTGAGATACCGACGATCGAATCTCGGGCAAGTAACATACCGATGACAAAGGGAACAACGTATGTTGTCATGCGGTTTGACCGATAATGATCTTCGTAGAATATGTAGGAGCCAATGTGAGCATCTAGGTTCCGCTATTGGTTATTGATCGGAGACGTGTCTCAGTCATGTCTACATAGTTCTCAAACCCGTAGGGTCCGCACGCTTAACGTTCGATGATGATTGGTATTACGAGTTTATGTGTTTTGATGTACCGAAGGTAGTTCGGAGTCCCAGATATGATCACGGACATGACGAGGAGTCTCGAAATGGTTGAGACATAAAGATTGATATATTGGATGACTATGTTTGGACTTCGGAAGGGTTCCGGGCAAGTTCGGACAAATACCGGAGTACCGGGGGGTTACCGGAACCCCCCGGGGAGTGTAATGGGACTATTGGGCCTTAGTGGAGAAGAGGAGGGGCGGCCAGGGCAAGCCGCACGCCGCTCCCCCTCTAGTCCGAATTGGACAAGGAGGGGGGCAGCACCCCCTTTCCTTCCCCCCTCTCTCCTCCTTCCCCCTTCTCCTACTCCTACTAGGAAAGGAGGAGTCCTACTCCGGTGGGAGTAGTACTCCCCCCTTGGCGCGCCCTCCTCCTTGGACGGTCGCCTCCCACTAGCTCCTTTACATACGGGGGCAGGGGGCACCCCAAGACACACACATTGATCATTGATCTTTAGCCGTGTGCGCTGCCCCCCTCCACCATAATCCACCTCGGTCATATCGTAGCGGTGCTTAGGCGAAGCCTGCATCGGTAGCTTCATCAACACCGTCATCATGCCGTTGTGCTGACGGAAATCTCCCTCAAAGCTCTACTGGATCCTGAGTTTGTGGGACGTCACCGAGCTGAATGTGTGCAGATTGCGGAGCTGCCGTACGTTCGGTACTAGGATCAGTCAATCGTGAAGACGTACGACTACATCAACCTCGTTGTCATAACGCTTCCGCTTACGGTCTACGAGGGTATGTGGACGACACTCTCCCCTCTCATTGCTATGCATCACCATGATCTTGGGTGTGCATAGGAATTTTTTTGAAATCACTACATTTCCGAACATTGGCATCCGAGCCAGGTTTATGCGTAGATGTTACATGCACGAGTAGAACACAAGTGAGTTGTGGGCGATACAAGTCATACTGCTTACCAGCATGTCATACTTTGATTCGGCGGTATTGTTGGATGAAGTGGCCCGGACCGTTTTTATACGCGTACGCTTACGCGAGACTGGTTCTACCGACGTGCTTTGCACACAGGTGGCTGGCGGGTGTCAGTTTCTCCAACTTTAGTTGAATCGAGTGTGGCTATGCCCGATCCTTGTTGAAGGTTAAAACAACACTAACTTGACAGAATATCGTTGTGGTTTTGATGCGTATGTAAGAACGGTTCTTGCTCAGCCCGTAGCAGCCACGTAAAACTTGCAACAACAAAGTAGAGGACGTCTAAATTGTTTTTGCAGGGCATGTTGTGATGTGATATGGTCAAGACATGATGCTAAATTTTATTGTATGAGATGATCATGTTTTGTAACAGAGTTATCAGAAACTGGCAGGAGCCATATGGTTGTCGCTTTATTGTATGCATTGCAATCGCCCTATAATTGCTTTACTTTATCACTAAGCGGTAGCGATAGTCGTAGTAGCAATAGTTGGTGAGACACGATGTTTCGATGGAGATCAAGGTGTCAAGCCGGTGATGATGGTGATCATGATGGTGCTTTGGAGATGGAGATCAAAGGCACAAGATGATGATGGCCATATCATATCACTTATATTGATTGCATGTGATGTTTATCTTTTATGCATCTTATTTTGCTTTGATTGACGGTAGCATTATAAGATGATCTCTCACTAAATTTCAAGGTATAATTGTTCTCCCTGAGTATGCACCGTTGCCAAAGTTCGTCATGCCGAGACACCACGTGATGATCAGATGTGATAAGCTGTACGTTCACATACAACGGGTGCAAGCCAGTTTTGCACACGCAGAAATACTCGGGTTAAACTTGACGAGCCTAGCATATGCAGATATGGCCTCGGAACACTGAGACCGAAAGGTCGAGCATGAATCATATAGTAGATATGATCAACATAGTGATGTTCACCATTGAAAGCTACTCCATTTCACGTGATGATCGGAACTGGTTTGGTTGATTTGGATCACGTGATCACTTAGATGATTAGAGGGATGTCTGTCTAAGTGGGAGTTCTTAAGTAATTTAATTAATTGAACTTTACTTTATCATGAACTTAGTACCCGATAGTATTTTGCTTGTCTATGTTGTTGTAGATAGATGGCCCGTGCTGTTGTTCCATTGAATTTTAATGCGTTCCTTGAGAAAGCTAAGTTGAAAGATGATGGTAGCAATTACATGGACTGGGTCCGTAATTTGAGCATTATCCTCATTGCTGCACAAAAGAAATACGTCCTGGAAGCACCGCTAGGTGCAAGACCCGCTGCAGGAGCAACACCGGATGTTCTGAATGTCTGGTAGAGCAAAGCTGATGACTACTCGATAGTTCAGTGTGCCATGCTTTACAGCTTAGAAACGGGACTTCAATGACGTTTTAAACATCATGGAGCATATGAGATGTTTCCGGAGTTGAAGTTAATATTTCAAAAAAATGCCCGGATTGAGAGATATGAACTCTCCAATAAGTTCTATAGCTGCAAGATGGAGGAGAATAGTTCTGTCAGTGAACATATACTCAAAATGTCTGGGTATAATAATCACTTGATTCAACTGGGAGTTAATCTTCCTAATGATAGTGTCATTGACAGAATTCTTCAATCACTGCCACCAAGCTAAAAGAGCTTCCTGATGAACTATAATATGCAAGGGATGGAAAAGACTATTCCCGATCTCTTCGCGATGCTAAAGGCTGCGGAGGTAGAAATCAAGAAGGAGCATCAAGTGTTGATGGTCAACAAGACCACTAGTTTCAAGAAAAAGGGTAAAGGGAAGAAGAAGGGGAACTTCAAGAAGAACGGCAAACAAGTTGCTGCTCAAGAGAAGAAACCCAAGTCTGGATCTAAGCCTGAGACTGAGTGCTTCTACAACAAAGGGACTTGTCACTGGAAGCGGAACTGCCCCAAGTATTTGGCGGATAAGAAGGATGGCAAGATGAACAAAGGTATATGTGATATACATGTTATTAATGTGTACCTTACTAAAGCTCACAGTAGCACCTGGGTATTTGATTCTGGTTCTGTTGCTAACATTTGCAACTCGAAATAGGGACTACGGATTAAGCGAAGATTGGCTAACACTACAAAAAAAGACACATCCGTGACATTTTGGGCCGAACAATTTTTTTTTCTGTCATACTTATGACACTTCTATGACGATGATTGTGACAAAACCCGGTGTCATCATACATGTGATGGGCTCCTACTTCTATGACAAAAAATCATGAAAGAAAATGGGCTTTTCGTCCTGGGCGGGCCGGAGACGCAGCTGCATGACATTATTTGGGCCATCCATGATAGAAAAAACCGTGGTAGAAGCGAGGGCGAGGAAAATTTCGGTGAGTTCCCAGTTATGTTGGGTGGTCGGGAGCCGAGCGATGGGCGTTTCTCTCATACACGTACACGCGTGTGTGCGAGGCGTTGGCTCTAACTGAACCCAAGCGAGGCGTTGGGCTCTAATCAACCCGGCGATTACTGCGCAGCTACGTTCTCGAACCCGAGCAATCAATCGATGGTTGTTAACTGAACCCAATCGAGCGATTCGTTTGCTACTGCTGCTAGCTGAAGCCGATCGATGCTGCCTCTGGATGAACAGTGAGTGTTGCGGGGGTGGATGAACAATGAGCGGTGGGGGTGGATGAGGAGGACCCCGTGGCGTTGCCTCTAGATGAACAGGACCCCGATCGATCGAGCCGGTTGGGGCTGGATGAATAGGACCCCGTGGAGGGCTGAATGAATAGGACGACCCCGTGGAGGGCTGGATGAACAGTAGACAATGGAGGGGTGGATGAACAGTAGCCCGTGGAAGGGTGGTTGAACAGGAGCCCGTGGAGAGGGGTGGTTGAATAGTATCCGGTGGAGTAGTGCGCGGTGGAGGCTGGATGAGTAGGAGCCCGTGGATGAACAGTCGCAGGTGGAGGCTGGAGGAGGTCAACGGTGGATGAACAGTAGCCCGTGGAGGATGGAGGAGGTCGACGGTGGAGATGAATAGTATCCCGTGGAGTCCCGTTTTGCGGTACGCCACACCCCTCCCAATGAATAGGACCCCGCTTGACCGTGGCGCCCAACACAAGTCCGCTTCCTCCGCTTTTGCGATCGCCACACCCTCCCGATCAACAGGACCCCATTTCGACCGTAGGAGGTCCAACACAAGTCCGTTTCCTCCATTTTGCGGTACGCCAGACCCCTCTCGATGCACAGGATCCTGTTTTGAACGTGGCCGGTCGAACACAAGGCCGTTTCCTTCGTTCTGCGATACGCTGCGCCTCATTTGCATCGCCTGTTCCATCCAAGCCGGTTGGCTCCCACGCATTCCATTGCCTCCCGATGAACACGACGCATTCTATTGCCTCCCCATCAACACGACGCATTCTGTTGCCTCGAACACGATGACAGCGCAATTTCTCCATTCCGACCCAGCCATGTACACGAGCCCTGGCCGTATGTATGCACGAGTAGGAGTTCGAGACCCCTCCTGTATGTACGTACATGATCGTATTTTCTTTCTTGCACACTGGCCGCTATACGTACGTGTACATGCTACGTGCGCGCCTCTACTACGACACGTGCGCGCCTCTACATCCACCATTATGTACGTACACGTTCGCGACCAGAATAACAATGCTACGTACGCTTCGACCAGGTGGCTCCCGACTGTCAGGCACTTCCTTGCGTGTGAAGATGTAGCTGGTGGGTCCCAGCAGTCAGGGGGCAAATCATTTTTTTCCCGGACGCACTTCCTTGCGTGCGAAGATGTAGCTGGTGGGTCCCAGCAGTCAGGGGGAATTTTTTTTTCACGAAATATGGTGGCCCGTCCGGTGGGTCCCCGCTGTTAGGTGGAGGAATAATTATTTTGCACGTAATAAGGAGGCACTTCCTTGCGGCTGCCATGGACCCAGCTGTCAGCCTCTCCACGTACAGTACTCTTCTGATGGAAGTCGGTCGTTGACCACATTGACCACGCCGCGCCGGGAGCACCATGGTGGTGGACGACAGCGAGGCCTAGGAAGGGGATGACGCGGAGCCGGGGAAGACGTGGCAGCGGATGCCCACGCGGAGAGGAGTACGAGGGTTCACTGGTTCGGCTGCGGTGTGAGGCTGCCATCGCCGCAGAATAACAGGGGGTGTGGGTGAGTAGAGGGATGACCAGGCCAGCGGTGGGAGTAGTAGGAGGCGGTGAAGCCTCCACGGTATCACAGCCGGCCACGGGAGGCAGGAGCATGCGACACGACCGGTGTTGCTTTGAGCGACTGGAGCAAGAAGACCAGAGGTTGAAGAAGCACTATGGCCGTTGGATGGACATCATACGGTCACTAGAGCTAGAATCGTTCATATTGACTAAAGTTGACAAAGGCCTCCATCCCAGTCAACTTAGTAGGCCCACAAGTCGGCCTCCCACCAAGGTGGGTCCCAGCTAGCAGGGGGAGTATTAATTTTTTGTGCGTAATAAGGAGGCACTTTCGGTGGGTCCGAGCTGACAGCGGGGGGAATATTTTTTTTTCGCGAAATACGGTGGCCCGTCCGGTGGGTCCTAGCAGTCAGGGGAGAAATGTTTTTTTGCGAAATACTGGTGGCCCGTCCGATGGCTCCCTACTGGCAGGTGGAGGAATAATTATTTTCCGTGTAATAAGGAGGCACTTCCTTGCGGCTGCCGTGGACCCAGCTGTCAGCCTCTCCACATATAGTACTCTTCCAATGGAAGTCGGTCGTTGACCACATTGACCACTCCGCGCTGAGAGCACCACGCCGGTGGATGACGGCGAGTCCTAGGAAGGGGACGACGCGGAGCCGGGGAAGACGCAGAAGTGGATGCCCACGCGGAGAGGAGTACGAGGGTTCACTAGTTTGGCTGCGCTGCCATCGCTCCAGAATAATAGGGGGTGTGGGTGAGTGGAGTGGAGGGATGGCCTGGACAGTGGTGGAATAGTATGGGGGCGGTGAGGCCTCCGCGGCAGCACAACCGGCCACAGGAGGCAGGAGCAGGTGGCATGACCGGCGCTGCTTGGGCCGGCTGGAGCAAGATGACCAGAGGTTGAAGAAGCACTACGGCCATTGGATGGACATCATACGGTCACTCGAGCTAGAATCGTGCATATTGACTAAGTTGACAAAGCCCTCCGTCCCCGTTAACTTAGTAGGCCCGCTATACTGGGTCCCAGCTAGTAGGGGGAGTATTCATTTTTTGTGCATAATAAGGAGGCACTTCCTTGCGTGCGAAGATATAGTTGGTGGGTCCGAGCTGTCAGCGGCGGTAACGTTTTTTTCATGAAATACAGAGGCCCTTTTGATGGGTCCTAGATGTCAGGTGGAGGAATCATTATTTTGTGCGTAATAAGGAGGCATTTCCTTGCGTGCGGCCGTGGACCCAACTGTCAGCCTCTCCACGTACAGTCCACTTCAGATGCATGTCGGTTGTTGACCACATTGACCACGCCACTCCGAGAGCACCAGGGCGGTGGACGACGGCGAGGCCTAGGAAGGGAATGACACGGAGCCAGGGAAGACTCGATAGTTGTTTCCCACGCGGAGGGGAGTACGACTGTACGAGGGTTTACTAGTTCGTCTGACATCGCCGGAGAATAACAGCAGGTGTGGGTGAGTAGAGGGATGGCTAGGCCAACGATGGGAGTACGGTGGGGCGAGGAGGCTCAGACGGCAAAGACAGCCACCAAGGGGAGGAGGAGCAGCAGCAGTCCGCCGGCGCTTGTTTGAGCGGCTGGAGCAGGAAGAGCAGAGATTGAAGAAGCACGACGGCCGTTGATGGACATCCAACATTCACTGCTTGTGCGTCAACCTTTTTTTAGGAAAGCCTCAAATCTGTGGAAAATAGCGTACATGCCATCTACCATTATTTCTAATAATGTACAGCCCATTTGCTAATTCTTACGGTTTTTTGGAGCCCACATTCTTTTTGTTAGCATTACAGCCCATATTGTGTCCACGGTTAAAAATTTATACGAAATTTTGCATATGTCGGTGCGGTCTGAACTGTTTTTAATCCTGAAATTTTGAGGCACATTCAGACTGATTTTAAAAATAAATGTATATCAATATAAAATCCAATAAATTGTCCATGCATAAAAATCAATGCAATTTAAAATCTCGAAATGAAAAAAAGATATTTGAAACTAATTGCCGGTTTGATGTGTTTTAAAAATGTACATCCCATTTCTCATTACTGATATGCCATTTCTCGGCCAGCCGAATGAAGCTCGCCTCGTCTTGAAAGATTTGCAGCCCAACAGGCCTGACAAAGCGACTTACTTGACAAATCACAGAAAAACTGGGCTAGCCATTTTCAGAAAGAAAAAAAACTATTGGGCTGGTCTGTGGTAAACATAAAAGAAAAGGCTGTCCAGACAGGCCAGAGTGTCCCGCACAGCCCAGTTGACACCCTGCTTCCATACCAATAACAAATTAGATAAATTGCCACTCCAATTATGGTGATTCAAAAAAATGCCACTGAAATTTCCAAACTTTGAAAAATGCCACTGCAATTTTTGCAAACTTTGAAAAACGCCACTACAGTTTGCAAACTTTAAAAAACGCCACTCTAGACATTGAAAAATGCCACTAGAAATGACATGAAATGGCATTTTTCAAAGTTTGGAAATTGCAGTGGCATTTCTCGGAAACACCAGATTTTGAGTGGCATTTATCAAATTAACCCAAAACAAAAATAACTGGGCGAGCTGCTGGGTCCCTGGTGTCAGCCACTCGTTGTGCAATTCTCTTGTTTATTGACTACGTTGACAATGGCATGGGACCCAGATGTCAGAAATCCATTAGGAGGAGCCATTCTTTTATTGGCTTGAAATAAGGAGGCACTTGCTTGCATACTGCCACGACCTTTGCGGGTCCCCGCTGTCATCCTCTCCATGTACAATCATCTCCTGATTGTGTACGCGTCAACTTGGTAGGCACACAAGTCAGCCTCTAAACCCGTGGAGGACAAATACAACCCATTTAAAAAAATAACAACCCATTCCATACGTTCAAACGGAAAGTTCAACATTCAGAGCAAAGTAACAGGTCCGATCCACATATAGAGTACCGAACTTCCATGTTGACAACCATCATAGCCAAGTTAACTATCTACTCCCGCTAATACTCTAGTAGCGTACAAGTACTAACTTACTCTTAGCTAACTACACGATGCCGGCCGCCATCTGCGGTGCACGCTAAATGCTGGCACAGCGTCCTGCGCCTCGCCTCGGACTTGCCAGAGGTGCGATAAGGCGCGTTGCTCGTGTGCGTTGGCCCTTTCCATGCCGGCGTGGTTCACTGAAGCTTCATCTTCTAAGCGGGAAACCCACTTGACGAGCTGGTAGTAAAAATCGGCGTCGCGAACGCGTGCGTGCCCGACAGCCTCCAGGGCTATTTGCCGGGCGCCGGCCTCCATGCAATCGGCCCAGTTGCAGGCGCTCTGCTCGCGACTCAGAGCGGCGGTGCGCTGCTGCTCCATGTCCTGCTGGCGGCGCAAATCGGCGATACGCTGCTCCTCCGCCAGGCGTTCGCGCTCCGACAAGTCGTTGATCTCTGCATTGCCATCTAAAGACAGATAGAATGCCTCCTCTGCCTTCCGGTGAAAAACCGAACACTAGTTCCGACTATGACCGCCTCCGGCCTCGCCTACCACGGACGGGCGTGGGCATGGTGGACGTGGCAAGCGACGTCGGGCCGGTGGGGGCTTATGAGGATATGGTGAGTTGGGTCACGGTTCCACCGGAGAAGGTCGAGAAACAGTACTTATAGGGAAGGTAGCGCGACGGTCATCAGAATTCAATGCATAAGCAGGCATGGCTTCGCGTGCCAGCTTGTCATGGAAAACTGGAGAAACTGAAATTATGACTGTGCCGTCGTATCCCGTCTGGGTCGCACGCCGGCATGATGGTCAAACGAGTGCACTCGAATCATCTCCCTCCTTGTCAATAATGATTCCACGGATTTAAAAAGCCCGCAACAATTAAAGCGCATCTTTTTTCGCATCAGTTAGCTGCCTTAATTACGGTCGGGTGCATGCAGGCACTCAGAATGGCTCGTAGCCAGTACGCGGAGCAGCATGCAACGAGTCGTAGCCGAGGGCACGCATGCAACCACTTAAATCGTTGGAATTAAGTAGGCTTAAACTTCTGCATGCCGTTAATTATTGCCATGCCTTGGTCTTGCTGCTTTGCTCACGGGACTAATAAACTCGGACGGAGGGAGTACCTTGGTTGGTGAGAGGTTTGAATTAAGCCCTGCAAACCGGAAAGGAGGTACTAGTATGTGCGTGATATGCTATTTATTCGTGTAGGATCGAGTAGGTTGTTTCTTGAATTGAGCCCTGCAAACCGGAAAGGAGGTAGTACGTGCATGATTCGCTATTTATCCGTGTAGGATCGAGTAGGTAGGATAGTGTAGCTTGTCAGTTTATTCATAGGTAGGCATTTTTATTCAAAAAACTACCACTTCGGATCTTGTGTCGCAAATAAAACTGCCAGGAGCGCATTAGTAGGCTAGCTAGTGATCGATCAGTAACTTGTAAACACTGAGCAAACAGAAATAAGTAACTGTTAATGCATCTCAATGATTCACAGATCATATACAAATATGTAGCTCCAAAAGCAAAGATCAGCCACTTCAGATCTTGCATCGCAACTAAAACCAACTAGTACGATTCCCAAAGATAAGATCAACATGTTAATGCATCTCAATGATTCATAGATCATATACAAATATGTAGCTCCAAATGCAAAGATCTAGAAAAAACATCTGTTCTTCCTACTAACATGGATGCTTCTCTTGGCCAACATTCAGTACAGACTGAAAGAAATTTTTTTTTGTGAAGTCCACAATTCCTCTTGCAAACATAAGTGGTTTCACCAACAGCTCGAACCATGAGAATGAACCACACATGATGGAGGAACATCCACTGCAATATGATTTGGTCTTCTCTCGATCACATGGCGAGACTATTTTCGGAATACAAACTTTAACTTAGGCAAAATGATGCCCATTGTATAATCAGACCAAAGCAATGAAGCACCTAGTGTTGGCCAATAAATAGTACAGTACTACTTTTCTGTAGTTCATGAAGTGACTATCCAATATTTCTGTGTCTATTTTCAAATGGACTGCATGCAGTGACTCTACTATTCTCTTATGCAGTTCAACCAAAATTGCGGTCACTTTGTTTGTTTGCCAAATAGCAACGGGCAGACATCTCTGTCTGGACAAATATCAAGCAGCTAGTAAACATATACCACACCTTGTATTTTCGGTTTAAACATGTCTCTTCCGCTTAGCATCCGCTATGTTCTCGTGACCGACAATTTGATACATTTATGTTTTGCCTTAGACAATTTCATATCAATTGATTTGCTGGTTCGAGCGTAAATATAGCGCCTATTCTTCATCGCATCAAGGATATCCATGTTCGCAGTGATTTGAAGAGTTGAAATTGATACAACCGAAGTTGAGCATCCAATCATTGAATCCTGTCCTGCACCTCCAATGTAGGTCCACCCTGCCAATAAATTCACATGCAAACCACTAGTATTACTATCTAATGGCAGTACAAAAAGAGTAGCAAGATAGTAGCAAACCATGTACCTTCGTAATGAACAACTCATAGTGCCACCAATTGGATATAAAGGTTTGGAAGAAAACATGCTCCTAATGTTGAACCAATTGGACTTTTTGTGCAGTTCCACTAAAATCGAGCATCTCTGTTTGCATAGATATTGAAAGTGTGATTACTGTAAAAACGACACTAGTTGAAGCATAGACTCACAAATATAAGCATTCCAATTTCTTTATGGAAAAGGTAGCAAGACTGTTTCTAACCACCTGTTTGAAGGAATAAATAAGGCAACAACGGCTGATGTCAGATAGGCATATATAGTTCTTTTTGCAAGAATGATCGACTCCTGAACTTTCCTCTTCTTTTAAGCATATTTTGTGCAGTTCAACTAAAATAAAATGCCATCACCGCTTTGACAATTCAAAGGACATCAGATAAAAGGAAATGACTTAACATTACATCATGATGTCGTATGTAGTCGACAGCATTAGAGACAAACATACAGACCTCCTCCGATAACATAATGAACATTAATTTTAACAAAGGTGTGACTAGCTTTACCGGGATAATTTGAGTGAACTCTACACCCTCTGTTCCTTAATATAAGACATTTTCACGGTTCAATTTAAAGTACCCAAACTACTAGTATTTAGAAAAACAGGTAGTAATTTTCTTGAGCACATATCTGGGAAAGCTTGGCACACTTTATTTGTGTCCATACGCTGATGCAACACCATTCGAATACTACAAATATGCACTAATCCAGTGGCTAGTGCAACAGTAGAGTAGTTAGTTTATTACAGGGTACAGTATAATGGTTTTACTGAACAGATTTCAATAAACTCTAGCACTGGAAGCTTTTTATAAGAATTAACAATACAAAATGTAAAGGTAACAAGTTTCAGCATTGGTATACTAGCTGTGCATGAGCATTAAACCAAATACAAAAGTCTGAAGGTAACTAGCATTATTAACTAATGACAGTATAAAAAAATTGCAAACCATGTACCTCCAAGGTAAATATCATTTCGAACTTGTGGGGACCTTAAAAATTGCTATCCCAATCTTGATAATCATCAAACATAAAAACCTAATCGAACGAATCAAGAGAACAGCCGGAGGAGGAGGTGCCCACTCTTGTCTTCATAATTTTTTGTGCAGTTTAACCAAAATAAAATGACATCAGCGCCTTGGCGTTTTGGTGACACTGTACAAAATAATTAACTTATCTCATGAAAGTGAGGTATGTAATCTATAAGCATTAACAGTGCAAAAATCTGAAGGTAGTAACAAGTTTCATCGTTGGTATAATGTCTGTGCAACAACATTAGAATGCCTTGGCTGAAAAATCTTTAATACATCCATAATCAACAGCTAACCCTGAAATAATCCAGTGACACTAAATGGCATTGCTTAAATTTATCGGTGGCATTAGACTGAGTGCGGCATTAGTTAAATGTGGCATCACTTTAGTAGTAGCATTGCTTGACTTGACTGCTGGTGTTATACTAATAGCAAAAAAGTGGCAATAAGAGCATGGGAGGCCCATTCGGAAAGTGGGCGCACCAGTACGATGTACCTCCACGGACGCAGAGTGGTGAGGGAGGTATGGTTGCCTAGAGCAACAAATATCCAGGCAGCATATGTGGATTACGTCCCATTTTTGTTCACTTTAGCCACCTTTTTCCTATGTGAGGACAACAAACCGATCAACCTGGTCATTCTCTATTGCGTTGTCATGCCTATCTACCCTTCTTCATCCAAGAGACACGAGACTCAGTCCTTAGCTACTGATTTTCCCCTTTTCAACCTAGATGGGGGTTCGATGCCTACTGTCTTGGACAGTACAGTCTCCTTCCTTTCCTTATTCAACCCGCATATGGATTAGTCTCGCATGAAGTAGGGTTTCCTTTAATAGTGCAAATTATATTTTCATCTGCGTACAAGACAAAGCAGAGGATAGCAAATTGGGAAGATGGTGGAGTGGAAAAGATCCACATGCAACGATGTGGCGATGGGGTAATAGAACAAGGGTATGGTTCAAAAGAGGTAGCATACCCGAGGGTCGGCGAGAAGTGGCTTCGCTCGTGGTCGCCGCCCTCCGCACACACTACGATAGCGAGCTTGGGGACGGAGGCCATCCCGCGTGGGTGCTAGGTCTGAGAGGACGGCCTTGTCGTCAGTGCGTGACCTCTCTTGCAACGACGAGTGCGTCAACGCTGCACGTCCTTTTCTTCCCTGACGGATTTGTGACCACCCGTGAGGAGGGAGAGAGAGGCCGTCTTTTTTAGATATGGAGAGGGTGATAGTGTGAGAAGCAAGTGGGAAACCCTTAGCAAGAAAGCGCTGAAGCTCCAGCCTATATATCTTTTTATACTACTAGTACTGGAGGTGGAGCAAAGGGTAGAGTAGTTTATATTTTCTCTGCGACTGATGCATCAGCTTAGTCGTGCTTCAAAACTGAACGACACACCATTAAAAAAATAAAGGTCGATAACTAATGCGGCACCTCGGGCCAACGCGGCCAGATCCCATTTTGCATGAGAAATTACACACCATGTTTCATTGACATGTGGTCCCGTTCCAACATATCAGTGAGATGACGGCGAGCCCTTTTGTACTAGTAGTTCCAAACGGACGTGTTGGTCGGGGTGCCTTTTCGTGTACCATGGCAAACTGGCAACCGTCCATCGACTCTTCGCCTTTCCCTCTCGATTTGGAACTGCTGTCGCACGTTCTTCCTCCCTCCTCCTTTTGCCTTCACCCTTCCTTCTGCCATTGTTCGATCGTCTTCTCATGGAGGAAACAGGCCAGAAACGACCCCGTTATTCTTGCCCCGATCTGAAAGATGACGTGGTGGAGGAACTCATTGATCGGTGCGACGTCATCACCTTGGCTAACATGGTAGGTTTGTTCAAGACCATTCTTCACTCAACTAATAACATCATTACAAGGAACCCAAGGGTCAAGGAGCGGTTTGATCTCCCCTATCTTCTTTGCCGTGACCCTGATGACTGGCGCGGGGACGACGGAGGCCTTGCCTTGTGCAAGTTGATGCCGCTTGATAATGATACATATGATGTTAAGATGCCATCGCTTGAGGTAAGGCTTGGGCAGGCGCAAATGGAGATTGGGTTGTTTATATTGGGTCCAACTGCGAGTGGGACCTTGTGAATGTGTACACTCGTCACCGGGTTTCACTTCCAAAAATCTCAGCAAACGGCCCAGAGGTTGAGCACACCGGTATTCTACGCACGTTCAAATATGATCATGGTGACTGTCTTCTATGAAAGATAGCAATTTGTCGAGTTCCCAACCGCTCTTGGAATTACAAGAACTATGTAGTTGTTGCTATCTTCACCAAGCTTGTTGCCGTCCTTCGTGGTTCGACTGGATGGATATTGCTCAAAAATCAGTTTCTGTACACGGATGAGTACTGTGATGCAATTCAATACGAGGGCCTTGTGTTTGCTTCCACCACTCATGGCACTAATTTTACATGGGATCCTCGTAGTTTTAGTACGTTTGTCTTCCACCATAATTATAATTGTTTCATCCACATGCATGCGAGTTAGCAAGTTTCCCTTTACTAATTAACCTTCTTCTTGTGTTTCCAAGGTCCTGTGAACATTCCACCACCTATACTTGAAATTTTTTATAACCAAGGGGGAGATGATGATGGTGATGATCACGAGCATGAGGACGAGCAGCGCCCATATACTCAAGTATACCGCAACTAATTCCGATGGATCACCTCTTCTTGAGTGTATACAGCCCACTACTGATGTTACTACTAAGGAAGCAGGTGTAGTCTCCCATGGACGCACTCTCCGGACCTATTCCAACACCTGTTGCATGGTATTCGGGATGGATACTAGTGTGCTAGCACCAACACCTTCTCCCTGGTATAGAATTTATAGTCTTGGAGAAAACTCACTCTTCCTTGGACAAAACTATCCAATGATGGTGAAAGGCGATCCAACTGCTGTTGACGCAACGTTACTACCATTTATGAGAAGAAACTGTATCTATACCTCGAACATTTCGGTGGTTCCCTACCCTGGTACTGATGTAGTAGGCTGCTTCAGCCTGGATGATCAGTCCTGCGTTGGTCTCAAGTTCGACAATGGATGGCCCTTCCTAGAGAATCACTTGTGGTTCAAAGCAAGCGTTTCCAACGTCAAGGATTGGTTGAGTTGAAGTTCATTTAATTGCTTGTTATTTGTTGTGTGATGAAAACTTTAGTATTTATAATGTATCCTCATTGTCAATGTGGGTTGATGACCTGTTGTATGTAATAAAATGATATGCCTGTGATAAACTTACTAAATTTATGAATGGCTTTCAAGTCGCTTCTCTGAGTGAGTGGTGCGACGAGGAAAAATATATATATTCCGAATACATAATTGAACATGCATTGCAACAGGTTATCGGATGAGGCCAATCAACAATAGTAGTACACTATTTGTACTAGCTTCACATGCTTCGCGCGTCGGGCGGGTGTTTTTACTGTAGCCATATGTTAACGTGTTCGCTGTACGTAACCAACACCTCGAATCCTCGATACTACTAGTACGATATAAGTAGTAGGAGTAGTAGGGTGGCATGGGCCAGAACAAGCATTCACGTCTAGGAGTACGGCACACGCCACCAGCACGACATCCATCTGACACCATATTTCTTGGAGTCCATGCTAGAGCAATCTCTTCAACCTCGCTGCTTTCTAACTCAGCCATACAAGGCGGCGTAGGTGGGGTTTGCCGATAGTCGGTTTCTCAATCGCGTCCCACTTGTAAGGCCAACTCCAACGCACGACCCCAAACGGACCTCCGTTTTGCACGAACTCCAATGATAATTTTGACTAGAAAAGCAAGACCAAAGAAAACAAGAACCACAAGAATACATTTTCGAAGATATCCAACTTCCATAATTGCTCCTATAAGTTGGATTAGTGCCTTCTCGATGCATTCATCGTTGATCTGCGGAGGCTTGATCTTGCGTGATTCTTTCTTCTTCGAGTGTAAAGAAGTAGACATTGCTTCCTAGCATCTAGTCTCATGTCTAGCCTCTATTCTAGTAGGAGTATCAACAAGTGCACTCGTCTCATCTCTAGCCCCTCTACTAGCTAAAAGTGCTAGAACATCTACTAAATTGCGCTCTATCAATATATCGATGTACTCTTCTTCCCAATACCAAAACTTGCATCCATTCTACACAATAAAATTTTTAAGTTAGCACAACTAGTATAATCCGAGAGCACAACCGATGATTTGGTCGGGTTCTTCCTCCTTTTGCCGACACGTGGGACATCCAGCATCCAGGTCGTGTCATTCAAGAAAATAGAGTGGTAGTTGAAGCCACGTGATGTGCATCTTGGGTTAAACTGTAAATAGAATCTTACTACTCTTGAGTAACTCCAAAAGCGGCTACCAAAGATCTTTATTGGATTTGTTTTTCATCACCAGCACGTCGAGGTGAAAGATGTGCAGGTTCAGTGGGTCCTCTTGCGTTTTCACTGACATGTAGGACCACATATGGGCAAACAGACGATGGGCTCCGCCCGTCCGCTGGCTGGCTGAGAAGAGAGATAGAGGAGGGCTGAGCATGAACTCCAGGAAATTTGTTCTACGTAACCAGCACCTCGATATAGGCTCGATATAGTGGGGTGGCATGGGCCATAACTAGCATTCACGTCTAGCAATATGACACACGCCACCCGAGTCCCATCCGACACCAATTTTCTTGGAGTCCGTGCTACAACCATCTCTTCTCCCTCCTGTTTTCTCAGCCATCACGCGGTGCGCGGGGTGGGGGTTTGCTGATAGTCGGTTTGCTCAACTGCGGTCCCACTTGTAAGTGAAAATGCAACACCGCACGCATTCCTCCTTGAGCGGCGTGCCGGACCAACCGTGTGGGGGTGCGACGTGAACACGGCAGGCTTTTCCTTTTGAACTTGTAACTTGTAAAATTTGGTTCTGCTCCATGGTGCGACCGATAGATACAAAATAACGATTTTCCCTAGAGTAATGAGAAGTTTGGTTCTGGCGCCGTTCATGCATGGAGTACGTACGAAAATTATGAAGTTGATGTGAAAGGTAAGATAATTACTAGTAGTACCATATACTACTACATGGATTTGACGGAAAGATAAAAATACATACGGATCCATCAACGACATCCTCACGCCCTAGTGCGCCAGGTCACCAACCAACGTGTGAGGAGCAGCGGCGTTGGCGGCGAGCTCAAGGTTGCCCCGCGGTCCAAGAAGGCCAGTGTCCTATCGTCTCCTCTTGCATGTAGTAGTCCTTATGGATGATTTGCGCGTAGACGTGGGTGATTATGTCAATGGTGTCTTGCTGCGCTAGGCGCTGCGCAGCGAGCGCAACCTCGAGCTGGACATTCTCCGGCGTGACGGCGGGCAGTCGTAGGGCCACCAATGCGTCGAAGAGGTTGTCACCATAGTGGCCGTTGAGGGTGGTGGGCATTGGGCGCGTTGGCTGGAGGCGTACGTCAAAGTCGTCCGCGAGCTTCTTGACAACGGTGAACTTGTCGAGGAAACCGACGAGGACCTCGTCGAACAAGGAGACGAAGCTGTCGTCCAAGAGGCTCCTCACCCTGGCGGACTCAAGAAATACCTGGAGACGTTCCTCGGTGTCGGGCCGCAGGCCGGCGTCCTGGACCATCTGGCACAGCCGGCTGATGCTCGCGCTCATCACCTCCATGGGTCTAGCTTAGCTTCTAGTCAACTAATCTTGCGATTCAAGTGATCACTCTTACCCTTGGTTAGCGTGCGTAGGTGCGTAGGATTTCAGACTACTCCTCGGCCTTTCATCGCACCTCGCATTTGGTCAGTATGATAGGTGGGCCAGCCACCCGCTGGGCCCATGTCTCATTCACCCAAAGGCAGTTGCAGAAGTCGCTGAAGCTAAGGCCCCTCCGTCGGTGCAAAGATAGTCATCTCATTGGACCTCTAATTGGGGCCAAACGAGAGAAGTTTGATGTTTACTGGTTTATTGGTCCCCTTTGCATTTTGCGCCAAGTTTTGACCTTTGATCTAACTAATAAAATGTTAATGCATGTAAACAAAAATGTTGTGTAAGTCACCTTACGAAAATCAAATAATCCCAAAACACTTAGGCACGGTACATTAGCTCCCTCCTCGTTTCTTATTTCATGACATATCAACCAATGAGAGATGTGGGTCGTGCATGCTTTCAATGACTTGAGACTACCAAACATGACATGCAGTGTTTAGTTCATTGCATGTAATCCTATTAATTAGCAAAAAGACATTAAGTTCGCTCGCCTATAGGAATAAAACAATACACCATGTATTTATTTACAGAGGGAGTAGTACATTTTTTGTGACATGCATTACTAGATATTGCTAGTCAAATAATAAAATCCAGATGGACGTGGTAGTACTCCTAAATCCAGACGGTGGTGCTACTAGTACTAGTAGTAGTACTACCAATGTAGTAGGAGTACTAGCATTGTACTACCCGTTGGTCAAATTATTACGTGCTGCTCCTCACAGTGAAGTGACAAGACCCTGCGCGGGAGATGACACCTAAGTTTAGGCGCCGTGTTTGGCATACCATAGTTAGCCTCACCGTCTGGAGTCAGTATCATCATGGCTGTAGAGCTAGCCTGCTTACAACTAGCCCTGTTCGACATAATTTCTCGTGCGTAGATGCCCGTGCATTGTACAGAACACCAAGATTGTGGGTGGACGGCGCCGACAGTGGCCATCGCGCCAGATTTTTCCACGGCCTTCTAGATGTGGTGGGGAGGAGATAAGGCTGATATAGAGAGACAAAGAGTTGTTTGTAAATAGGGAACAAGTGCGAGTATCTTTTTGCAAAAATGGAGAAGTTTGGTTTGTATGCGTCAGATCTAGATCCGACGGCTATTTGTGAAAGATGGGAGGCACAACATCATAACCAACTCAGGACCTATTTGATTCGCAGGATTTTGAAAACGCAGCAATAGGACACGGCAATATTACAAGTTTCAAACTGATATTACAAATATTAGGAGTAATGCTGCACCTACGAAGAGGGAATTACTAGGAAGTTTACGAAAGAACTTTCGTTACTTTAGGTGGATGCAGCATTATCGTACAAACTAAAATCCACCGCCCTGACAAGTCACTAATGGGCAAATAAGTTTTTGAGTCTCGCCACTTGATGTTTCAAAACAAATTCAGCTTCAAGGCGATTTTGTCATTTAGGCTTAGACGCTATGTGATCAAGACGCCATAGCGCTTAGAGAACGCCAAATCTCATTACCTTGAGCACACTTGCCTCCGTAACAAAGAACTCGCCAATTTAATCTCGATGTGCTGCCTCGGTAGTCGATCAAATCAATTTTTGTAAGATGGAGATCAAGGCATTCGATGAGATTGTTATAGTGGAGCACATTTTTCACTTTCGGGTCTTTTTTTATCTGCAAAAGAAAAGAACATATTAGAGAGGCTGGCTGTATATGATTGCCGTGTCATCAAGAGGTACCAATATCATTCGCTCATACGAATTCGCTCATACGATAGGGTTGGCTGGCTAGTGATATTTTTTCACACTCTCTCTCTCTCTCTCTCTCCCTCTCTCTCTCTTTCTGTTTCCTCTCATTTAACTAGGAGCACGTGAAGAGCTTGGGCATTTGTTGCCTTCCACTATGTGGCCGACGCCATATTTCACAAAAGTGTGCCACATAATATGCATTGATGTCAAATCAAAAGATTTTGGCACCGCTCTCGCGATGTGAGAGAGTTGGCACCACTGCACATGCACTCCACATGTATAAACAAATCAATCAAACCAACTACACCAGCCTCTCACTCTCCCAAACAAGTGTTTTTATTGCCTCAATCCTCTCTCTCTCCCACGCAGTGTTTTTTCATTGCGTGAGTTAATTTGGCACCGGAGCAAAGTAGGTGATGCAGATTGGGCACCAGATGAGCAATGGAGGGGCGTCGATGCCAAATGCATCACAAGTGAATTTGGCACGTGTTTTGCCCTACATAGCCCACTTTTGTACTCCCTCCGTCCCAAAATTCTTGTCTTAAATTTGTCTAAATACTTCGGCGAAGCCCCTAGAATTTGGAGGGCCGAATTGGGGTGCTATACACGCCTAAATCGGACGAGGCCGATTCATCGCCTAAAGCGGAAAAAATCTTTAAGGATTTTAAGACCTCTCGAACAGCGACCAGCTCTCGCCGCATCATGCCGGTCAGTTTTGGCTTTCATCGAGGTGCTCGTCCGAAGAACCGACACAATCACAGAGTTCTCCTCGCGCTACCTTAGCCAATATAACGGAACGTAAGGTACCAAAACAAGGGAGCCGCAAATCCAACTATTGACCCAAGACGTGATTCGAGCTGATGCATACAAAGGCTATAAGTTCGGGTGCCACATTGATGAAAGTGTTCGGACTTGCTTTGCCAGACAGAGGCGCCATATGAAGCCCCCGCAAACTTAATCGTACTCAAGGTGTACGGATGCAATATTAAATAAATATTTGCAATAAAAACGAGCAAATATGATAATAAGTCGACGCTATATATATTATCTCCCATTGATAAATAATACGCTTAAGCGTATGTTTACAATGGTAGCATTTAAGGTATAAATAGGACTATTTAACATGTCCTATCCAAGGGCAGGCTGCATGTAGGTATGTAAAACAGGTATAACGATCGTGAACAGATTCCACCTAGGTATTTCCTTTTGTGCACAAAGCCTGTTGCCTCCTTGGTTTCCTATCCTATGTAAGTCCGACAATCCGGCTCTTCTGAAGAGGCTGCCCTAAAGCAATGTCCTGAAAGATAAAAAGGGAAGGTTATGAAGGTATGTTGCGGTGATACCGCACAGTTGACTGAGTCACTACTGCGCCTCCGCCTATGCCCATGGTATTTTGAGTGCGTAATTGTGTACGCATGGCACAAATGCTGCTTTGATGGGGCTTGAGCAGAGGCCAGACTGCTAGTTGCGCTCTTGGCGTGCCTGATGATCCTGTTGCGGGGTGCTCCGGACTCGCTTGACTGTGCTTGAAGTTGTTGTCGCCGAATTGGTTTGTCAGAGGAGGCCGCATTGTACTTCCGCCGCGAAGGCTGCAATATGCTCTTTTGTTCGGAGAGAGCGGTCCATGTTTCCGTTGACTATTATGACCCCGCGTGGTCCTGACATCTTGAGCTTGAGGTATGCGTAATTGGTACCGCATTGAATCAGGCGAATGCGGTTCGTCCCAGCAGTGCATGGTAACCACTGCGGAAGGGGACGATATCGAAGATTAACTCTTCGCTTTGGAAGTTATCCGAGATCCAAGACCACTTCCATGTTATAGAGCCCGCATAACGGGCCTCTACTCCAGGAATTACACCTTTAAAGGTGGTTTTTGTGGGCTTGATCCTTGAAGGGTCGATGCCCATTTTGCGACCGTGTCCCGATAAAGCAGGTTCAGTTCGCCGCCATCCATAAGGACTCGCGTGAGGTGGAATCTGTTGATGATTGGGTCTAGGACCAATGAGGCTGAGCCGCCGTGACGGATGCTAGTAGGGTGATCCCTACGATCAAAGGTGATCGGGCAAGCTGACCATGGGTTGAATTTGGGGCGATCGCTCCATCGCATAGACGCCCCGGTAGTGCCGCCTGCTCCCGCTTGGGAACGTGAGTGGCGTAGATCATGTTGACCGTTTTCACCTGGGGGGAAATTTCTTTTGTACCCCGTGTTCAGACGCTGGGGCTCTTCGTCATCGTCACTGTGCAACCCCTTGTACTTGTTTTCAGCATTTATCTTGCCGGCCTGTTTGAACACCTAGTAGTCTCTATTGGTGTGGTTGTTGGATCCGCTGAATTCGGCGTTGACTGCCGTGTCTTCAGTGTTGTCGCCGTTTTTCCGCCGCTTATGTCTATTGCGCTGTGGCTTGCCGTTATTGTCACGGACATCCGAAGTGCCAGAATGTGGCGTAGTGCTGCTGCGAGCCAACCAACTGTCCTCGCCCGTGCAAAAGCGGGTCATTAGTGTTGTGAGAGCTGCCATGGACTTGGGTTTTTCCTGGCCAAGGTGTCGGGCGAGACACTCGTCACAGATATTATGCTTAAAAGCCGCCAGGGCTTCGGCGTCTTTACAGTCGACTATTTGGTTCTTTTTAGTTAGGAACTGAGTCCAGAATTTCCTGGCTGACTCTCCGGGCTGTTGAGTAATGTGGCTCAAGTCATCGGCGTTCGGTGGCCGCACATATGTGCCTCGGAAATTGTCGAGGAATGTGTCTTCCAGGTTTTCCCAACTGCCAATGGAATTTGCTGGCAGGTTGTTTAGCCAGTGTCGGGCGGGTCCTTTGGGCTTAAGGAGAAGATACTTGATGGCATGTAGATCATCTCCGCGGGCCATGTGAATGTGGAGAAGGAAATCTTTGGTCCATACTGCGGGGTCTGTTGTGCCATCATATGATTCAATGTTTACGGGTTTGAACCCTTCTGGGAATTCATGATCCATCACTTCGTCAATGAAGCAGAGGGGGTGCGCGGCGCCTCTGTGCCGGGCTATGGGGCTACGCAGTTCGAATTGCTCTAGTTGGCTGTGTTCGGCCCGGCCGGACTTGTTGATAGTGTATCCGGCGTGACGATCATCGTCGCGCGTTTGGGCGTGCCCCCGTGATCCGTAGATCGATCTTGGCTGTCCTGCTTTGTTTTCCAGTATATCTTGCAGGTCCTGCCTATTGCCCCGGGCCGTAGTGTATTGGCGTGGGGGTACGAGCTGGTATTCGGGCTGATATGCCATTTTATCCCGGCCACGAGGTGGTCGGTCAGCCGTGTGGCGCTCGAGTCCATCTTCCCCGGCTGCCAGGACTGCAGTCCATCTATCTGTGAGCCAGTCTTGATCAGCTTGGAGTTGCTCCTGTTTCTTTTTCAGGCTCCTCGCAGTGGCCATAAGTCGACGCTTGAAGTGCTCCTGCTCCACGGGATCGTCAGGCACGCCGAACTCGTCGTCACCGAGGCTAATCTCGTCTTCGGAGGGGGGCATGTAGTTGTCCTCCTCCGTATATCCGCCCGCCGCTCGCTCGTCTGGCTGACTGCCATCTTCCCGCCGCCCGCCGAAGGCGGGCTGATCAGGTTGTATTCTTCTTTGGCACCATCCGGATTGTTTTCGTCTCCTCGGCCGGTATTGCTATGGCGGGGCTTGGAGCGGCATCTACGATGCCCATGCTTTGTTTTTCTCCCTGAGGGGTTATCCTCCCTTGCCTCATCGCCATTGGTTTCCTTCGGAGTGTCCACCATGTATATATCATAGGAAGAGGTGGCTGTCCACCGCCCAGTGAGCGGTGGTTCATGTTCTTCTCCTGCATCGTCATCCATACCGTCGATGTCTTCGGAGTCGAAGTCAAGCACATCGGTTAGATAATCGATCGTGGCAATGAAGTGGGTGGTGGGTGGGAAACGAATTCCTTCGTCGCCTGCTTCCCACTCGAGCCGGACATAGTTCAGCCAAGAGCCTCCTGACAAAGCGAGAGAATTTAATGAGTTCAGCATGTCGCCAAAGGGCGAGTGCCGGAAGATATCCGCAGCGGTAAACTCCATTACCGGAGGCCAACCAGGCTCGATGGGCTCGGGAGCGCGCGGACCGGAACCTGTAACCGGATATGAGTCGGGGGGTCCGGAGTCACAGGCTTCCTTAGAAGTGAGGCCTGTGTTCGGCTCTACGGCCGATGAGAGTGCGGCCTGCGGGGCGGGGTCCATCCACCCGTCCTTGGGCCACGCGGTGTGCTCCGGATTTAGGTCCGGGACTACTGCAGGGGTAATATCCCGAGCACTGTCCGACAACAGGTCTAGGTCGTTCTCATCGTGACTGTCCGGCGCTCCTAGCACAGGCCTGACTTCGTCGAAGATCAAGTCTCCGCGGATATCAGCCGTAGTTCAGTTTTTCAACCTCGACCGATGTCCGTGGGCGAGCTGCCGATTCGCTTCCAGATGGCTGCTTAATTGGCCCGGAGTGCGGTTGCTGAATACAAAGATCTGTCCAGGGAGAAAAGTTTCACCCCAGATCGTGTCATTGACGATGATTGAAGGAGCCATCGAGCCTTGCAGTGATGACACAGAGGAACTTTCAATGAAAGCACCAATGTCGGTGTCAAAACCGGCAGATCTCGGGTAGGGGGTCCCGATCTGTGCATCTTAGGCTGATGGTAACAGGAAGCAAGGGACACAATGTTTACCTGTGTTCGGGCCCTCTCGATGGAGGTAAAACCCTACTTCCTGCTTGATTAATATTGACGATATGAGTAGTACAAGAGTAGATCTACCACGAGATCGTAGAGGCTAAACCCTAGAAGCTAGCCTATGATGATTATGATTGTAATTGTGATCGGCCTTCTATGGACCAACCTCTCCGGTTTATATACTTACCGGAGAGGGTTAGGGTTTACACGGAGTCGGTTACAAGGAAGTAAATACAATATTCGGTCGCCAAGCTTGTCTTCCACGCAAAGGAGAGTCCTATCCGGACACGGGACGGAGTCTTGAGTCTTGTATCTTCATGCTCCAATAGTCCGGACGATGTATATAGTCCGGCTGTCCGGATACCCCCTAATCTAGGACTCCCTCAGGGGACAACAGCGAAGCCACAACGAGGCTCACACACGACAAGGGTCCGCCACCCCACGGCCGTTCCAACACGGCGACCAGCCTGCCAACTAGGCAAGCACCTGTGTGGCAGCATGCAGAGCTTCGTCCAACTAAGCAAGCACCTGCGTGGTGGCATGCAGATCTTCGTGAAGATCCTGTCACCGCTCCAACGCAGCGGCTAACCAGTCAGCTTGGCGCTGCATGCCTCATCAACCTGGATGTGTGTCAACATGGGGTGAGGCAGCGATGGACGGTAAGGGCTCTATTACCATCCCCGACAAAGTTGGAGGGCTCGTAAGTAGCACATTTAATGCATTTGTCCTACAACGCCAGAGATAAGCATGTACATTGTAGCTACTTTACACTTCATGTGTGCCATTGTGGCGACCCCTTTGGCATATAAAAGGAGGCCCAAGGCGTACTGGAGGGGGATTGGAACTTTTTGACCAGACACGTGATACGTCTCCAACGTATCTATAAATTTTTATTGTTCCACGCTATTATATTATCTGTTTTGTATGTTTAATGGGCTTTATTATACACTTTTATATTATTTTTGGGACTAAACTATTAACTGGAGGCCCAGTCCAAATTGCTGTTTTTCGGCCTATTTTAGTGTTTCGCAGAAAAGGAATATCAAACGGAGTCCAAACGGAATGAAACCTTCGGGAGAGTCATTTTTGGAACAAACGCAATCCCGGAGACTTGGAGTGGACGTCAAGAAAGCAACGAGGCGGCCACGAGGTAGGAGGGCGCGCCCAGGGGGGTAGGCGGGCCCCCACCCTCATGGGCCCCTAGTGGCTCCCCTGACCGACTTCTTTAGCCTATATATACTCATATACCCTGAAAACATCCGAGAGCACCACGAAACCCTATTTCCACCGCCGCAACCTTCTGTACTCGTGAGATCCCATCTTGGGGCCTTTTCCGGCGCTTTGCTGGAGGGGGAATCAATCATGGAGGGCTTCTACATCAACACCATAGCCTCTCCGATGAAGTGTGAGTAGTTTACCTTAGACCTTTGGGTCCATAGTTATTAGGTAGATGGCTTCTTCTCTCTCTTTCGATCTCAATACAAAGTTCTCCTCGATCTTCTTGGAGATCTATTCGATGTAATTCTTTTTGCGGTGTGTTTGTCGAGATCCGATGAATTGTGTGTTTAAGATAAAGATTATCTATGAAGAATATTTGAACCTCCTCTGAATTATTTTATGTATGATTTGTTATCTTTGCAAGTCTCTTCGAATTATCAGTTTGGTTTGCCCTACTAGATTGATCTTTCTTGCAATGGGAGAAGTGCTTAGCTTTGGGTTCAATCTTGCGGTGTCCTATCCCAAAGGATGTTAGGGCAGCAAGGCACGATTGTATTGTTTCCATCGAGGATAAAAAATGGGGTTTATATCATATTGCTTGAGTTTATCCCTCTACATCATGTCATCTTGCCTAATGCGTTACTCTGTTCTTATGAACTTAATACTCTAGATGCATGCTAGATAGTGGTCGATGTGTGGAGTAATAGTAGTAGATGCAGAATCATTTCAGTCTACTTGTCATGGACGTGATGCTTATATAATTGACCATGCCTAGATATTCTCATAACTATGCACTTTTCTATCAATTGCTCGACAGTAATTTGTTCACCCACCGTAATACTTATGCTATCTTGAGAGAAGCCACTAGTGAAACCTATGGCCCCCGGGTCTATTTTCCATCATATAAGTTTCTGATCTACTTTATTTTGCAATCTTTACTTTCCATTCTATATCATAAAAATACCAAAAATATTTATCTTATTATCTCTATCAGATCTCACTTTTGCAAGTGGCTGTGAAGGGATAGACAACCCCTTTATCACGTTGGTTGCAAGGTTCGTATTTTTTGTGCAGGTACGAGGGATTTGAGTGTAGCCTCCTACTGGATTGATACCTTGGATTTCAAAAACTAAGGGAAATACTTACGCTACTTTGCTGCATCACCCTTTCCTCTTCAAGGGAAAACCAACGCATGCTCAAGAGGTAGCAAGAAGGATTTCTGGCGCCGTTGCCGGGGAGTCTACACACAAGTCATTACATACCAAGTACCCATCACAAACTCTTATCCCTCGCATTACATTATTTTCTATTTGCCTCTCGTTTTCCTCTCCCCCACTTCACCCTTGTCGTTTTATTCGCCCTCTTTTTCCCGTTCGCCTCTTTTCTGCATGCTTCTTGTGTGCCTGTTTGCTCTGATGGCCTTGCCTAAAAACGTTGATCCTCACCTTAGAAGGTTGGAAGAAATTGAAAATAACGTTAGAAGCTTTATGACTTTACCATTTGAGCATAATAATTTCTGTAGAAACAAGCTTAAATAACAAAAAAGCTTTATGGAATACATGAATAAAGAACTTGATGATATGTCTAAGGAATTTTATGGTTTGAAATCTCAGTTTGCTCGTCTTGAAAACTCAATAGCCCAAATTTCGGATAAGCAGGCCACCTTAGTTAATAAGATGGTTGCCAAACCAGAAGGTTTAGAAGGAAATATGGATGAATATCTAAAAGTGATTGATGTGTCCCCTATTAAATCAATTTTTTGCAAATTGAATCTTGATAATGATGGGACTGGAGATGAGTCAACTTTAGTTAAAAGGCGTCACAATGATTCGGAGTTTTTAGACCTTGATGCAAAAATTGGTAAAAGTGGAATTGAAAAGGTCAAAACTTTACATAGCAATGAACCCACTATTTTGGATTTCAAGGAATTTAATTATGATAATTGTTCTTTAATAGATTGTATTTCCTTTCTGCAATCCGTGTTAAATTCTCCTCATGCTTATAGTCAAAATAAAGTTTTTACTAAACATATCGTTGATGCTTTAATGCAATCTTATGAAGAAAAACTTGAATTAGAAGTTTCTATCCCTAGAAAACTTTATGATGAGTGGGAACCTACTATTAAAATTAAAATTAAAGATCATTAATGCTATGCTTGGTGTGATTTGGGTGCTAGTGTTTCCACGATTCCAAAAACTTTATGTGATGTGTTAGGTTTCCGTGAATTTTATGATTGCTCTTTAAACTTGCACCTTGTTGATTCCACCGTTAAGAAACCTATGTGAAGGATTAATTATGTTCTTATTGTTGCAAATAGGAATTATGTGCCCATAGATTTTATTGTTCTTGATATAGATTGCAATCCTTCATGTCCTATTATTCTTGGTAGACCTTTCCTTAGAACGATTGGTGCAATTATTGATATGATAGAAGGAAATATTAGATTCCAATTTCCATTAAGGAAATGCATGGAACACTTTCCTAGGAAGAAAATCAAATTACCTTATGAATCTATTATGAGAGCCACCTATGAATTGAATACCAAAGATGGCAATACTTAGATCTATTCTCGCTTTTATGCCTAGCTAGGGGCGTTAAACGATAGCGCTTGTTGGGAGGCAACCCAATTTTATTTTTTGTTCTTTGCTTTTTGTTCCTGTTTAGTAATAAATAGTTCATATAGCCTCTGGTTAGATGTGGTTTTATGTTTTAATTAGTGTTTGTGCCAAGTAAAACCTTTAGGATAACCTACGGTGATAGTTAATTTGATCTTGCTGAAAAACAGAAACCTTGGCACGCACGAAAATAATTTTCATAAATCACAGAGATGTGATTTTCAGTTGATTCTTTTTGAATAAGATTAATAGATAAGTTACCTAGGACTTCCTGATTTGGTAGAATTTTTGGGGTTCCAGAATTATGGGAGAGTTACAGATTGCTTCAGGCTGTTCTGTTTTTGACAGATTCTGTTTTTCGTGTGTTGTTTGCTTATTTTGATGAATCTATGGCTAGTATCGGGGGTATGAACCATAGAGAAGTTGGAATACAGTAGGTTTAACACCAACATAAATAAATAATGAGTTCACTACAGTACCTTAAAGTGGTAGTTTGTTTTCTTGCACTAACGGAGCTCATGAGATTTTCTATTGAGTTTTGTGTTGCGAAGTTTTCAAGTTTTGGGTAAAGATCTGATGGATTATGGAATAAGGAGTGGAAAGAGCCTAAGCTTGGGGATGCGAAAGGCATCCCAAGGTAAAATTCAAGGACAACCAAAATTCTAAGTTTGAGGATCCCCCGGAAGGCATCCCCTCTTTCGTCTTCGTCTATCGGTAACTCTACTTGATGCTATATTTTTATTCACCACATGATATGTGTTTTGCTTGGAGCGTCTTGTATAATTTGAGTCTTTGATTTTTAGTTTACCACAATCACCCTTGATGTACACACCTTTTGGGAGAGACCACATGAATCAGAATTTATTAGAATACTCTATGTGCTTCACTTATATCTTTTGAGCTAGACAATTTTGCTCTAGTGATTCACTTATACCTTTTTAGAACACGGTGGTGGTTATTTTGTAGAAATTATTGATATCTCATG
This sequence comes from Aegilops speltoides, assembly GCA_021437245.1. Classification (NCBI taxonomy): domain Eukaryota; kingdom Viridiplantae; phylum Streptophyta; class Magnoliopsida; order Poales; family Poaceae; genus Aegilops; species Aegilops speltoides. Next base: position 248,164,780 of record CM038142.1, on the reverse strand, counting down.
CTTCACTTATATTATTTTGAGAGCCTTTTAGAACAGCATGGTAATTTGCTTTGGTTAAAAATTTAGTCTTAAAATGATGAGCATCCGAGATAGGTATAATAAAAACTTTCATATGGAGTGAATTAAACACTATGATAAATTTGATACTTGATAATTGTTTTGAGATATAAAGGTGATAATGTTAGACTCATGCTAGTTGGGTAATTATGAAATCGAGAAATACTTGTGTTAAAGTTGGCAAGTCCTGTAGCATGCACATATGGCGAACGTTGTGTGACAAATTTGAAGCATGGGGTGTTCTTTGATTGCCTTCCTTATGAGTGGAGGTCAAGATCGCGCCATGGTTAACTCCTACCAACCCTTCCCCTAGGAGCATGCGTAGTAGTACTTTTCTTTGAGGGCTAATAAACTTTTGCAATATGTATATGAGTTCTTTATGACCAATGTGAGTCCATGGATTATACGCACTCTTACCCTTCTGCAATTTCCTAGCCTCTATGGTACCGTGCATTGCCCTTTCTCACCTTGAGAGTTGGTGCAAACTTTGCCGGTGCATCCAAACCCCGTGATACGATACGCTCTATCACACATAAGCCTCTTTATATCTTCCTCAAAACAGCCACCATACATACCTATTATGGCATTTCCATAGCCATTACGAGATATACTGCCATGCAACTTTCCACCATTCCGTTTATTATGACACGCTCCATCATTGTCATATTGCTTTGCATGATCATGTAGTTGACATCGTATTTGTGGCAAAGCCACCTTTATAATTCTTTCATACATGTCGCTCTTGATTCACTACATATCCCGGTACACCGCCGGAAGGATTCACATAGAGTCATATTTTGTCCTAAGTATTGAGTTGTAATTCTTGAGTTGTAAATAAATAGAAGTGTGATGATTTCCATTATTAGAGCATTGTCCCATGTGAAGAAAGGATGATGGAGACTATGATTCCCCCATAAGTCAGGATGAGCCTCCGGACTTTATGAAAAATAAAATAGGCCAAAGAAGCCCAAATAAAAAAAAGAGGCCAAAGAAGCCCAAATAAGAAAAAGAAGGAAAATAAAAAAATGTGAGAAAAAGAGAGAAGGGACAATGTTACTATCCTTTTTCCACACTTGTGCTTCAAAGTAGCACCATGATCTTCATGATAGAGAGTTTCTTATTTTGTCACTTTCATATACTAGTGGGAATTTTTCATTATAGAACTTGGCTTGTATATTCCAATGATGGGCTTCCTCAAAATGCCCTAGGTCTTCGTGAGCAAGCAAGTTGGATGCACGCCCACTTACAATACAAAAAATACACTTCCGTGATGATACGTGTTTGTCACAGTTGTCGGTGTTCTGGGATCGGGGGTACCCAGACTTGCGTGCCTGCGGCCTGCGGCGTGGCTCAAGGAGTGGCCCAATACGGCCCATCTTCATCAACACATGCTCAAGACCCTTGCGAGGGGCCAAGCCTCGTGGGGCGGACGACTGGAGGCTTCCTCAGGCAAGGCCTCGTCAGCCGGCTCACGAGGAGGCGGAGAGATCAAGGCGGGGTACCTCACGAGGTGCCCGTGACGCAAGCCATGACGACCAAGGCGCGGGCGGGCGCCGGGCGGGCGCCGGCCCGCGCTGAGTTCTTGTTTCCCCTTTGGTGCAAAGGGGGCAAGCGCAGGCAAGGGTATCAAGCAAAGGCAACCATTTCGGTGCAACAAGACCAAGACCAGCAGGACGGCAGGACGGAGGTCATCATGGTGCCCAAGCCAGCGTCATCGCTGTGGTCTTTTGGCAGGCGAGGACCAACTTTAGTCAGGATAAGTGTACTAGATGTTCCCCTTCAAAATGGCCAATTGTTGGCGCCCTTCCCGCTCAATATTAGGGAAGAGGCCCGGGGCCTTCGCCTATAAATAGGACTAGCCACCCAAAGGGTAGAGATGGAAGGAGAGGCATCGAAAGAACAAGGATAGATAGACACACACAGAGAGAGAAGCGGCGGAACTCCCCCTAGCAGTTCGTCGCACCAGCCAAGAACAGACCCTCGCGAGGCTGTTCTTCCCTTGTATTGTTCCTAATCGGCCCCAGAGGCCATCCACACACCACAAACTGGAGTAGGGTATTACACCACAATGGTGACCTGAACTAGTATAAATCTTGTGTCCCTTGTGTTGTTCTTCGAGTAGTCTAGATCCTAGCGAGGCGGTGAAACATGGGTAGGCTGAAGGTGTGATCTCCGCGCGCACCCCAGTGTTCGAACCTCAAGGGTCTGCCGGAACCCGAAATCCGACATTTGGCGCGCTAGGTAGGGGTGTGCCGGAATTTTCCTTCCGTCGCCTCGTGTTTTCACCGACCATCCCATCCATGTCAGACGCACATCGCGCCCGCGCCGAAGCGCCAGCCGCTCGCCGCTAATCTCGCCAGCGGCCCTCGCCGGCGGCGCTCTATCGTTCCGTCGCCTGCCGTCAATGCCACCATCGGCCCGGCGGGGAACGAACAGCAGGCGTTGTCCTTGCATTCATCAGTGTGGCGAGAAGGCCGCACCGCCACTTCGCGCCGACCGCCGCCTCCTCATCCGATGCCTGCCGCACTCTCGGACGCCGCATGCCGCTACTTCCCGGCGCGGAGCTCTCGCACAACCGCCCGGACGACGACTTTACGACGAGTGGCTCACTCGCATCACCGAAGCTCGCTGCCATTGGGGCTCCTCGCACCGTCCCTCTCGCTGCACCGTGCACCGCCCTGCACGGGCGACGAAGATCCGGGGGCGCCTCAGCCACCTCCACCTCAAGAAGGCGTCTTGGCTCCAAGGCGCATGGCCCCTGGGTGGAACCCACTCTGTCCGGCGCCTGCACAGCAAGAGAAGAGCTGCCAAGAGATCCCTCGTCCTCAAGAAGCCGCCCGTGTGCTCCCCGCACCGGCTCGGCACGAGCGCACACCTGCTCCGGCGCATCAAGACCCCGCGCTGCGCTTGGCCGCAACGTACGGAGACCTGCAAGATCAAGCTCTCCGTCACCAAAGGGCCCCCGCGGCCACTGCAGTCTGCCGTGCCTTCTCCGCCAAGCTGCGAGCGTGGCTCGGCCGCAAGTTCGCTAGACCTGCCCCGCGCCACGATGGCACGGCTCACCCCGTTGAGTTCCTCCAGCTCTATGAGCTGGGCATTGAAGCCGCTAACGGAGACGAGAAGGTCATGGCGAACTGGTTCCCCATGGCGCTCAAGGATGGCGCCGCACTGCCTCTGAACTCGCTCTCGCACGATATCCTCCTCGACGAGATGCGCACCGATTCATCGCCAACTTCCAAGGCACTCATGACCGCCCCCGCCATGAGCGACTTGCGCCGATCAAGCAGCAGCCGGGGAGACCCTACAGGTTCATCCAAGGCTTCAACAGCGCCTCCTTAAGATCCCTGTGGTGTCTCGAGGAGGCCATCATCTCAGCCTTCTCCGACGGCGTGCGTGACGTTAAGATGAAGGAGGAGCTCGCGATCCATGAAGACCTGTGCACCTCCCTAGAGCTGTTCAATCTAGCGACCAAGTGCGCGAGGGCTGAGGAAGGGCGCCTGTCCCTCCTCGAGCTGCCAGCTGCTGACACCCAAGAGAAGAAGCCCAAGACCAAGGACGTGAAGCGCAGGGGCTGCCGTGCTTGCAGCAGAGCTGACACGGCGAGGCAGGACCAGCCCGAGTCATCCAAGGGCAGCCGGTATCACGGTACCACGACCTCCACACCCACAACACTAACGAATGCCAAGAGCTCAGAGCCGTGCGAGATGTGCGTGTCGGCCGACGCCACGAGCGTAGCGACAGGGGCTATGGCTGAGGAGGAGGAAGAGGTGGAGGATGATGGGAAGACTGTGCCCTCGCCAAGGGTGGTGTGACCAACCTCGCAAGGACCGCTGGCAGGACCAGCCTCGTGAGGGAGGTTGGAGGGACCCACCTCGCGAGGGGGGCTGGAGAGACCAGCCTCGCGAGGGGGGTTGGAGAGACCAGCTTCGCGAGGATCGCCCACAAGGCAATGCAGGCCTCCCTCCTCTGCCACCACAGCCAAGGAGGAATGAAGACCATCACTGTGACGAGGGGCCGAGGATTCCAGAGCCGCAAGAATCGCTAGCATCTTGGGCGGCGACAAGCCCCGCCTCTCAACAAGATCTTCAAGCAGTTTGCCTGCCAAGTGAATGCAGTCCTCCCCAAGCTTGAGGCCACACGCCCTCTTAGGTGGTCATCATGTGCTATCACGTTCAGCTCAGCGGATCTGCTCAAGTGCGCGGCCACATCAGGAGTCCTCCCGATGCTTTGCTCCTCGATCATCAGCAATGTACAAGTCACCAGTACCCTTACCGATGGCGGAGCAGGGCTCAATGTCCTATCCGTCGAAAGGTTCAACAATCTCCAAGTGCCATACAATCAGCTGCAGCCAACCAAGCCCTTCTCAAGAGTCAATGATGGTTCCACGGTTCCGATAGGGCAGGTCCGCCTTCCAGTTACCTTCGGGAAGCACGACAACTACCGCACGGAGCTCATTGACTTCGACGTCGCTCACATCCGCCAACCGTACAATGCCATCTTCGGGTACCCAGCCCTGGCCAAGTTCATGGCCGTGACCCATCACAGCTACAATGTCCTCAAGATGCCAGGAAGCGGCGGAGTCATCACTGTGCCTTGTGAAGAGAAAGACGTTGTGTGTTCCCTAGAACGTGCCTTCCAAGCCGCATCAATTGAAGACCCAGATCACAGGAACGAGAGGCCTCCCGAGGTAGCTCCTAAGAAGAAGAAGACATCGCCTGGCCCGACCCCTCGGGAGGCTGGCCCCTCAGGGTCAGCGCCCGTTCCGGGGGCACCTCCTTCTGTCTCATAGGAAGGCGCTCCCGGCGCCCTCCTCGAGCAGGGCTCGGGGGCTCTCTCCTGGAGGGCCATCGACTTTGCTAAGATTACGAGGGAGGTGCTCGGGCACCACTTGGAGGCGTGCTTCAACGCACGTTTCCCTCAGAGGAAGCAAGGTAAGGAGGGCCAAACCCTCAAGAATTCATCTGCGAGATCATTCAGGAGTTGCAGGAGTCGAGAGTCATGAGTGGTAGCTGCCGCTTGCCCGCCGCAGCTCCCCATCTAGGCGAGGATGGTGGGCTGCGCGTCTGCATCGACATACCAGGACTCAACCGAGTCGCCTCAGGAGCGCTTTTGGCCCTCACGCGTGGGGCGCTACGAAGGCCCGCCTCACAGCTATGTTCGCATGCCTTACGGCCTGGCTGCGGCACGTCAGCGCCTCATGAGGAGCATCTTGGAGGCTCAGGCGGTCAGGCATTCCGCAGTCCTGGCGGAGATGGAGATGGTCCGCGAGAAGCCGCCAACATCCCCGGAGCCTCCCGAGGCCCCTGGGCCTGGGGGCTCGTGAAGATCGTCTCCCGCAGCGCACGCCATCCGCTACTTCAGCATCCCTCCATCTTCAAAGATCATCAGTGACATCCTTCGAAGTTTCGCTTACCGGGAGTGCCCCTGTGGCTGCATCATTCCTGTGCCGCTGGTCCGCTCCCGCGCGCGTATCCCCTTTAGTTCATGTTTTCACCATTTTATCGGGGCGCCTGGCTGCATTATCCCAAGCCACCCGGCCGCACCCGTGGCATGTATCCTCTCACGTTTATTCAGGTCGCGCGTTTGACCCATCGCGATCATTGTTTGATGCTTGCCTATGGCACCCTTCTTTCTTCATGTCGGCTGCTTGCACGTTAAAGGGGGGGGACCTGAGCATCGTGACTCATGGGCTCTATCGCTCTCCAGCCTCACCCTCTAGCCTTGTCCACGGCATCGCGACCGGCATACCAATGACGGCCGAGCCCCGCCGAGGGCCAGTGACCCAAGGACGAGAGCACCGACATCTAACCAAATCTGCAGGACACATCACAAGTAAAGGCTCAGAGCCAGCGCAACCCGCCTTGAGGTAGGGCCCGTGAGACCTGCTGGCTCACGGGTGCCCAGACACACCTCGCCAAGCCCTACCGCGCAGCCACGTGTCGCAGCAGGGTCAGATACGCCTGGGCTCCTCCCGAGGGGAGCCCTCCCACGCACTGCTGGAAGCACCATGCTCCACGCCAGCAACAACACCGCCGAGGAGCGGCTATGCCCAGACACATACGAAAAGCGCTTATGCTTTGCGCTGGTGATAAACAATCGAGGGTGGCCCCGCCGCATCAACCTCGTGGAGCCCAGAGCTCAATATCCGCCTCATCGAACGCCCCTGGAGTGCCGCGGCGGGCTGGGCACGGGCTGCTCCCGGTCACGCCCAAAGACGCCACCTGTGCAGCCCTCGGCCTGGTTCGTCAGACACCTCTCCCCGAGCGGAGCTAAGGTACGAAGGCCGCTTGAACGTTAAGGGGACTCTCGAGCATCGCGACTCAGAGCCTAACTGGTCATGTAGTTCTCACCCTTAGTTCCGAAGGCTAATGGCGTTGAGGTATGCGCGATTGGCTCTCCGACGAGAACGGTAATCTCACCCATACATTTCACCTCCTACTTGTTGTTCGTGGCGTTAAGGGGACTCGAGCATCGCGACTCAGAGCCTAACTTGTCACGTAGCCCCTCACTCCTTGGTCCCGCCCCGGTTTCCTGTCGGGCTAACGGCGGCCGAGGTATGTCTTGGGGCCGGCTCGCCGACGAGAACACAAGCAAGTAGGAAGGAAAACGCAAATCTCAAGAAATTCAAAAGCAAATATTACAGTCCATAGAGTACTTTGACAACACCAAACGCAAGTTTAAACGCCCACGAGGCGTAATGCATGTTGCAGAATTAAAAGCAGTGACGAGAGCCACGGCGATCACTTTTTGCAGCGCCATCGCGCGACGGAGCTGCGCTAGGCGATTTCGCCATGGAGCCTCAAGACTGGCAGCACCTCGCTTCGGCTTGGTGCTGAAGGCCCAGAACTTCACCAGCAGAGCCTCCGTGCGACCCTTCACGTCCTCAGCAGCGACAGCGGCGAGCTACTATCGAGGTCAACGCTGGGGTCGCGGAGGCAGACGTGGGTGAAGACGCGCGTCAGCGCCGCAGAAGAAAGGGCGCGTGCCTCAGCCTCAGCCGTGGGGCCAAGGCCGAGGGTGACATCTTCGAGGGCACGGACCAGTAAGGGAAGCAGCTTATGGGCCTCCTCGGCGCCGCCAGCGGCTTTCTAGGCTGCTGTCATAAAGCGACTTCAAAGAGGTGCGAGCCTTCACCTCCAGCCGGAAGGCCACGCTGTCCTCGGCCAGACCCGCGCTTTGCCGCCCAGCTCGATCTTCGCCCAACGCCGCTCCAAATAAGATCCAGCGGCTTTGGCATTCGCTGCTCTGATCCCGTCCTTGGCGGCAGCCTCATGAGCCTTCATGTCTTCCTCCTTCTCCGGCGGACACGAGCCTCCTTGGCAAGCTGGTCGCGCAGGCCTTGCAGCTCGCTCTCCAGCACCTTGTAGCGACCTTGGATATCCGCAACCTCACCCAAGGCGGCATCGCAAGCGGCCCTCGCCTCAGAGCAGACCCAACCTGAGACCAGCTCTAGGCGCCCGGCCACCAAGCGAGGGTCGGTGCCCAGAAGATCTTTCCACAGCCGGTCCAACTAAGCAGCGGCATGATCCAGGACAGTAGGAGGAGCCGGAGAGACTGCGGTTGGCGGAGTAGGAGGCGAAGACGGCAGCGTGATCACAACACCAGGGGTCAGGACCTTCTGTGCCCCGATGACTGTGGCAGCGGCGTCAGGGACGGACGCCTCGGGAGTCGCTTGGTCCATGGGGGCTGAGCTTGCTCTAGCTAGCCCACCCAGGCCTCGCGAGGATGATCAAGGCAGAGAGGCCAGGCCTTGTCAGCCCCCTTCTCCCGCTGGTGGGTGTTTTCTGACGAAGCCTCAGGAGCCCCCTTCAGCTTCTTCGCCGCAGGCACCGGCCTAGCGAAGGAATATGGACGTCAAGCCTCAACAACAAAGCAGGAAGCAAAACGAGAGTCGACCACTTACTCATCGTTGCTCGCGGCCTCAAGCAACCTCTGGCCAAACTTGAAGCCTGAAAGCCAGATGCTGGGATCAACCTCAAGAGGCTCGGGAGCAGGAGGCGCGTCAGCAGATGACCTCAGAGCCGGAGCAGACCCGCGGGGAACCAGCCCTGTCCCCGTCCTTTCTTCGATCAGGGCGAAGCTCGCCACCCCGCCGCCGCCCCCGCCGTCATCTGGGATGAGGAGAAGAGTGCGGGACCTACGCTGAGGGAGGGGCGTTCTCGACTCCCCGTCGGTCGCCTCCGAATCGAGCTCCTCATCCTCCTCCTCCTCTTCTTCCCCTTCTCCGCTGGAGTCACTGGAGGATACATTCACCGTCTCTAGGGCCGCTGGGGCCTCAGGAACCTCCGCGGGCATAGGCCCGCCCTCGTTGAAAGCGGACATGGAGTTCACAACCTGCTCCCAGTCATCCCGGAGGAACAAGGGCACGGAGCATCCTCCAACTCGCCACATTTCCAACCAAGGATTGAGGACCGCGCCAGATCCTCGCCGGCCGTGGCTTGGTTCGAGCGAAGGGGCATCGCCTCCCAAGCTCCCATAGCGGAGCGAGTGTTCCTGAGCGAGCCACCCGATGCTCCAGAACTCCTCAGAGCGACGCCTTCAGGGCCGCTGCTTCCATGTTGTCCGCCACAGTCCGCCCATCTTCTAGCACCGCCTCACGCGGGATCAACGAGCCCATGCGGGACCAATCGTCAAGAGACTTGGGCTGCCCTGCAAGCGAATCAGCCGGGAGGGTGCCCAAGACCCACCATGACCCACTTGCTCCTGAAGCCCTCAATCCTCTCCCCGGGCTTTGAGATGGCGTTAGAGCTACCGTGCGCGATAAAGCTCGCGCACACGGTGATGGAGCCGCGGGAGACCCGAAGGTAGAAGTAATGGCGCAACAAGGCCACCGAAGGCCTCACCCCGACATGAGCCTCGCAGTAATAGGCGAAAATTGCCAGGAGAAGGACAGAGTTGGGATGGAGGTGCAGAGCTTGCAGATTGTAATGGTGGAGAACAGAAAGGAAGAACTCGAAAAAAGGGGGAACCAGACCGGCGGCGATAGTGCTCACGAAGAGCGGGTAGAAGGTGCTTCCTCTGCCCTCAGGAAGGGTGGTGCCGACCTTGAGCGCGGCCGCCCCGTCGTGGCCTTGCGTCGCCATCATCTGGCGCGTCCGAGCAAGATTCTTCTCTGATACATTCGAAGGATCCAAGGCGGGCGAGTACCATGCTCTGGCTGGGGTCTGGCGAGGCGCCATGCCTTGCTAGGATGCAGAGTTGGAGTGGATCTTGGGAATTCTGAAGCAAGAAGGATAGGAGCAAGAAAGGGAATCTGGGCAGTGAAGGAGAAGGCAAAGAAGGTAAGCCTAGACAAGTACCGCTCCCTTACCAGGTTCTGCAGTTGCCGAGGCATCGTGGGGGAGCTAGGACGCCCATGTCCAATCAACCGCCACACGGCGCCCAAGGCCGCATGCTATTGGGGCCCGCGGCGCTTCACACTTGCCTCTTTGCTTCTCTGCTAAGCCAAGTCCAAGCGCGCCTTGGGCCCGGGCTATCGTCACTGCTCGGGAACGGGGTACCTGACTTGCTCGCTTGTGGTCTCATGGGCGTGGCTCAAGGAGTGGCCCAATACGGCTGATCTTCATCAACACATGCTCATGACCCTCGCTAGGGGCCAAGCCTCGCGGGGCGGACGACAGGAGGCTTCCTCAGGCACGGCCTCGTCAGGCTGGCTCACGAGAAGGCGGGGTACCTCATGAGGTGCCCGTGATGCAAGCCATGACGACCAAGGCGCGGGCGGGCGCAAGGCGGGCGCCGGCCTGCGAGTCCTTGTTTCCCCTTTGGTGCAAATGGGGCAAGCGTAGGCAAGGGTATCAAGCAAAGGCAACCATTTCGGTGCAACAAGACCAAGACCAACAGGACGGCAGGATGGAGGTCATCGTGGAGCCCAAGCCAGCATCATCGTTAGGGTCTTCCGCAAAGAGGACCAACTTTAGTCAGGATAAGTGTACTAGATGTTCCCCTTCAAACTGGCCAATTTTTGGCGCCCTTCCCGCTCAATATTTGGGAAGAGGCCCGGGGCCTTCGCCTATAAATAGGACTAGCCACCCACAGGGTACAGATGGAAGGAGAGGCATTGAAAGAACAAGGATAGAAAGACACACACAGAGAGAGAGAGAAGCGGCCGAACTCCCCCTAGCAGTTCGTCACACCAGCCAAGAACAAACCCTCGTGAGGTTGTTCTTCCCTTGTACTATTCTTCATCGGCCCCAGAGGCAATCTACACACCACAAACTGGAGTAGGGTATTACACTACAATGGTGGCCAGAACCAGTATAAATCTTGTGTCCCTTGTGTTGTTCTTCGAGTAGTCTAGATCCTAGTGAGGCGGTGAAACATGGGTAGGCTGAGGGTATGATCTCCGCGCGCACCCCAGTGTTCGAACCTCAAGGGTCTGCCGGAACCCGAAATCCGACAACAGTAGGTTACATTTTCTGTCATGCATGTACATCCATGACGATTTTATGACAGAATCAAGATAGTCATACCTGTGCTGTCGTAGAAGTGTTCCATGACATTACCAAAATTATCATCATGGAAGTGTCCACTTCCATGACGATAAATCGGGCGTCACAGAAGTGCTTTCGTCAAGGGTGACCGACACGTGGCATCCACCATAACGGAACGCTGTTAAGCTATCGGGTCCGGTTTTGGATTTGATAACCCGTTAACACCCGAGACCAATGGGAAATTTCCACGTGTAATATTCTGATTGGCCGGAGGGAACACTTGTCAGCTCATCAGTGGGCCAGATGTCACCCGTCCATTGGAGGAGACATGCCTATGATAAGTCGACACGTGGCTGGGCCCAACAGAGGCCCATATAGGTTAAAAAGGCCGACCTAGTCAAAGGCCCGTAGTACTTACTCAGGTACTAGTGGGCCAGCCCAATAACGGCCTGCTTAATAAAGGCCCATTTACGGCCCGAAGCAAGATCTAGCCCGTTAATTGTTCACTGAATATTTGGGCCCATTTACGGCCTGAAGCCAGACCTGGCCCATTAATTGTTCGCCGAATATTTGGAACCAATTATAGCCCCCAGTGACTATTTCGGCCTGTTAGAGGCCCGATGTAGACATGGGCCCATTTCAGCCAGGTGTGACTTTTGGCCTGGGAATGGCCCGTGCTGCCCATGGGCCATATATGGTTCGACGGGACATCGGGCCCACTAACGGCCCGTGATAAAGGTGGCAACAGTTAAGCCCAACGTGACTTTGGGCCTGTTAAAGGCCTGTCGCATAATTTGGCCCATTGATGCTCAGATTAAGCTTTCTCTTAAAGGCCCATGATATCGGGCAATAACTAAGGCTCGAGATATGTTTCGCCCGTAACGCCCGTGATATAATCGGGCCAAAAAGGCTCGGTCACATTTCAGCTCGTCAAGGCCCATCGACGACTAGTGAAAATTGAGGCCCAACATGCATTTTAGCCTGCTAAAGGCCCATGGTTTCATCTGGGCCGTAACAGGACAGTACAAAATTCAGCCTGTTAATGGCCCAAAGCTACGTGGGCCAAACTAAGCGATGTGTCCACAAAAGGCCCAACTAAAATATAGGGCTGTGTAAGTTGTGGGCCTAGCGCAAAGTGTGAAGGACCCAATCATTCAAGCCCACGAAAGATGCAGACCGGCGCAATTGTGGCCCGCTAAAAACCAGGCCTGTTAGAGGCGAATGTTTCGGCCCGGTCGACTACATCTGATTTTTTTTCAGATAGCGAATGACAGTAACTAGTAGGAATTAAGAACAAACCTACTCTATACAATAAAGAAACTACGGCATAGTGACTAAGAATAAACCTACACTATACAATAAAGGATTTATGGTATATTACATCCACTGGCATCAAGTTCGCCACCAAAGGATCATAAAGCGCAACGAAGAAGCAGACATACAAAAACTGGGCACCCATTGCAGTGTAACAAAATAATACTGAACCGAGACCACTTCCAAGACAGTTCAAGAAAGGTTAGCCTTGCGGGGCAACTACTACGCAAGCTGCTGAGCAAGGCTGTGAAACCGGCCTAGCATGTCAGCCATAGCTTCCAGGTGTAGCTGTTTAGCGATGAGGTTCTCATTGGTGTTCTCCACAATCTTTCTTAGAGATGGGACTTCAAGTCAAAGTTGAGTTGCAGAATGCCTTTCTGCTAGAACTTGGGACTGAAGAAGTCGAACTGATTCAGACAACACATTTGGTGAGCTTGTCTGACTGCTAGTCTCAAGTAACTTGAACACTGCATCAAGACATGACTTTGGGGTTGTCTCGCTATCTTCAAGATGTTTTGCCTTCTTTGCTGCAATATATGTTGGGTTTGTCTCACTGCCTTTAGCAGACTTGTGCATGCTATTAGGCACATCACCCTGAAAAAAACCAGAGAGATAACAGGTTTTGCACGTGGATAAACAAAGATGATAACTGTGCTGTCAATTCCATCCAATTTCAAATTAGAAAATAAAGAGTAAGTTCAAAATATCAATAGCATAATTTGGCATTGTTCATAATGTGGGGAGCTTCACCACACTACTGGATTACCATGTCAACATAACAAGCATAGATGAAGGGCAAAGAAAATCATTGTATCTATTTTGGTTAATATGCATGGCATGTTGTTCATATCATTAGCCACATCAGTAGGATAAAACAGGAGATGACAAGGTGCAAACATGGGCTGCTTCACCACACACTAGATTATAGATCCACAAAAACAAGGATACATATAGGGAGTATTGAGTAATGTGCATGGTATGAATAAGGAATTTGGTTTTACAAGTAAAACTTAGAACTTACTTGTTCGTGCGTAACATGCATTTTGGTAGAAACAAAGAAACTAAAAAGCAAGAAATGATAGGGAGTATGAGCAAATTAAACAGCAGTTGAGGATAAAGGCTTTAGAAGGACTGACTTACATTAACAGTTAACACCGGCTTTATAATGCCCTTCTCCATGTCAAGGGAAGGATAACTCAAGAATTTCAGCACAAAGTCTTCGTCATAAGCATTGCCTGTACTCTACATTTTGTAGAGAGTAATTATAGATATGATAATACTGGAAGGGATAGAGGATAATGAAGATAAGATGCATATTGATGCTACATAATCAACTACCAATCCATGGAAGTACAAGCGTTATAGGACAAAATGTACTGACAAGAGCAATGGGCTACACTTTGCAGTGGCATTGTCTGTGTATTCTACTTGTTGGTAAGATTAAAAATAGATCTGATCTTTTTTAGTAAATTGTGGGCGAGGGAGATAAGATGCAGAATGCTACACACTGAACCAATCCCTCTTCCCATAATACAAGAGTGCTTTGAACACTGGTGTACTGTACAAAACGTTCTTATATTATGGGACAGAGGGAGTAGCTCTTAATGTAAGTAAAGTGATGGACGACGTTCATTCCTTACAAGAGGACTGCAGAGCTAAACCTCTTCAAAAGCATTGGGTTGATTTGAAATTTTTGTAAGAGTCCATAAGGATCTTATAATGTCCACCAAATGGACGATAACGAGGCTAACATGTGCAGTGATGCTACATAATCAAACAGCTATGAAAGTAAGTATGGTCATACGAGGCAAGAGGTACTCACAAGAGCAATGCAGTGTGCAGTATAGTTGCGAGATTCTATGGTCCCTTGAGAATGAATGTTCTTCTACTAACAGTTTTTGTACAAGTGAGACGTTAAGGCAAATGCAGAAATGTAGTTCAAATTGTGATGTGATATCATAGACAGTACCTTACGCTGCAGCCAAGACCAATGTGTAACAAGATTACTCCAGTCACCATCGGATAAATGTAGCACCGGAGACTTTACAGAAATTTCATTTAGAGGCTTGCCATCGAAGTGCGCTTGCCTCAGGTAGGAACGATACTTCACCAACAAGTGCTTGAAAAGCGCAACCAACCCTTGCTCGTCTTCACAATCCAGTTTGCTCCTCTCCTATTTAAAAGAATGAAATCTTGTGTCTTCTGTCAGCAGAAACATATGCAGTAATGGCCATGAATAACATTAGTACATTACTTACGCATAAGTTGCAGAGGAAGACTGGAAATTGATCTATGTCTGCGGTATAATCTTTCCATGAAGGAAAGATGCGCACAAAGTTCCTGACAACAATATAAGCTTCGTCTTCTAAACTGGGAAGAAATGGAACATGGGTCCTATTTGCTGCAATTGGGGCTCTCTCTGGTTCAAAAAGGGATTTGGCAAATGGATTTGGTGTACTCTTTGCTGGAATGGGGTTTTTGCATCGTAGATCTGGTGCTATGTCAACTGGCATAATCATACTGTTTGCTGTAGTTGGGGTCTGTTGAGTTGGGGCATCAGAAATGACCAGTGTAGTAGTAGAGTCTGCTAGAGTTGGGGTGTTTTGTGGGTCAGGTGATATTCCAACTACACCTAATGGGCTATTTGATTTATCAGGTGCCACTACCTTTTCCAAATACTTTGCTTGTGCTCCTCCAAGATCAGCAATTGCCCTCTTCCTTTTGAACGTCTGATACACAAGAACAACATTTGATTGGATAAATATGGTATGATGACAGATGGAATATGTACTAAAAATGGATAGGCAGTGCATATTCACATACACGATGTGTAAACTAAGCTAATGGCAGTTCAACAAAGTAGAAGCAATTGAAAGCATCAGTTGCAAGATATGTGCGACCAATATAACCTTGGAAAGTTAGAGCAAGCACCTTGATGGGTGAATAAGATAGGGCATCTTCCTCTGACTCCTCCACTAGGGAGCTACATTGACTTAGGCCCCTTCCGCTCGTAATCATCAGTAGGATCATATTCTAAGCATGAATCTGTAGGTGGAGAGCGTTTGCATTGCATTGCATCCAGACTTGATTTCAGTCCCTTAATGCCAAGTTTGACAACCATGGCATTGTTCTGCTTTATTATTTTCATGCACGCAAGCTCATAACCATTATGATGCTGTTCAGAAACTGAGATTCACGAAAACATAAAAAGTAGTCAGATTATCTATGGAATGCATTGCGGATTCAACTCGAAGAGTGTCTCCCTATAAACCCCTGCATATGGAAAGTTCACCCCTCAACCGTGCTGACCAGACCACACACAGAAATACAAACCCCTTATGTCTTTATAATAGGCATACACACATTTCAAAACTGAAGTAGGAACATTAGAATCATATGAAATTCGTATTTGAACAAATAAACTAAGGAATTATGAGTGACATAATGTTTAGCTTCAAGGGTGGAGTGTTGGTAGTGCGACACAAAGCAAGTAGGCAGATTGTATTCCATGTAAAAGATCGAAGCCTATGTAAACGCTGGAAATGATACTTTCTTTGTATACAATGTAGTGGTCGTTGCCCATACATGATGGAAGAGATCACATAGAGAAATACTATTCACTCATGTCTACGGTTCTAGTATTTAGAAACAGGGTGGTACACCCTAAAGAATATTGACAACAAATATGACAAGGCATGCATAGATGTAGTGAATCAATCATTTACTTGTGAGCTTACTAGGACAAGTATGCAGAATTGTAACTGTAGTAAGAGACCATCTTAATCTGAATCAAGAAGTTTGTCTAGCACTTATTGTTTGCAACTAATCAACGTAAATAATTGGATATTATATCAAATAAGTAAGAAAGACAAGTAAAATTGTCAACAAACCTAGCTTGAAGTAGTAATCTGGGTCAATGTCAGTACGACCAACAATCCAAAATGACTATTGTCTGCTCCGAGGGCCGGAATTTGAAAACCCTGTGAACTTCACAGGTACTAAAGATTACCAAAATACATCTACACCATTAAGTGTAGGTAGCACTGAGCACACAACAAACCCTAATGACAGTCCTGCCTAATGAGTAATGAATCAATAAGAAAATGGGTGACGAGGAGTGGCTGCTGAGTGTTGAGGACATATCTCAAGATAAATCAGGTTGGTTTAGTGGGTGCTGCATGCCTGAGCCCTGAACAGACTAGGAAGGTAGGCACGGTGGCGTGCCCGGGCAGCGGTGACGCTGTTGGGCGAGCGGCTCCTAACCTCCTGTTAGTCCGGCGTCTCCTCCTAGAGTCATGCCATCCGGGGACGGCAAGTCGCCGGCAAGGCAGGTGGCTGGGGGCGAGTAGAGATCTGAAGTGCACAGCAGAACAAAGGGGAATCAGGGCCTGGGACGACCCAAAATCCTAGGGTGGACCGGCCCACCATGGGCACCCTGTAGAGATACACACCCGAGCGGCGAACATGCATTTTCGAAACTAATTTAGGGACATTTAGCTGACCAATTAGACAACACTGTTTTAATAATATCAGATTCATATTTGAACAACTAAGCTTGTTTAGCTTGATGGGTGGAGTAGTGCTATTATGACACGAAGCACGTATTCTGATCGGATAGTGATCATAAAAGGGGGAAACTCTAAGCATATTTTTTTAGCAAAAGAGGGTTTCCCGTCCGATTTCTATTAAATAAACCACCACGGAACCAACATGATCAATTAAACCCTAAGCATGATCGATTAAACCGTATTATGACTGTGCCATGGCAGATTTGAAGCTACAAACTGGAGAAATGATATTTAGCATCCATTGTTTGCTTCGAACTAAGAACTAAATTCTAAGAGCTGAAAAGAAAGTAGATTAACCAAGTTAAGATCTATTTTCTGGTTGAGATCAAAAAGTTGAGGAGATATGAAGTACCACCTCTCTTGCGGCGCCATGTAGGCATCGGGGGTGCGATGGCTGTCGGTGGCGTTGAAGCAAATCTGCGACGGTAGATGGGTGCATGGGGGGATAAGTCTCGTTGCGGTGGAAGAGAAGGTCATATGAGCGGCCCTGGCAAAGAGGATGACGGCGCTGATGAAGCGAGAGGATGCGATGCAAGGCTCTTGGTTCGTCGTCGTGGATGAGAAACGTCCATCTATAGCAGTGGAAGATGCAGTCTTCGTAGGCACTCCGACATGGTGGAGCACGGTGGTGATGGATGTGGTGGAGGATGGCGACGATGGATGGGGTGGAGGATGGCGGCGATGGACGGGGTGGCGGAAGGAGGCTGGTGTGGGGATGGTGTTCTAGCGCGGACGGTGTATGAATGGGAAAATGGAGGGAGAGGTACGGGGAACCATGTTTTTGGGACGCTACTGTTCTAAATATGGGAAATTTACTGAACTTAGCCCCTGCTTAAAATTTGGACGCCTCGTCGGTTGGTGATAGGATTTAATCTCAAGATCTCGCCAATATTTGCCTAGAGCGATTTCGGGTGAGGAGAGTGTGGTTGGCGCCCATGGTGTATGAACGGGGCTGACAGGTAGGGCGGTTGTGTCACGTTTGAGTGAAGTTACAAACCTGCCCCTATTGAAAATATTTGCCTACATAGATTTTGGCCGAGTCGAGTTTGTTTTGCCGCCCACCATGCATGAATGGGGAAATGGAGGGAGAAATAGAGGTCTTTCGGAAGAGCTTGAATCAAATGTGTTTTGCCGCCCATGTTTGGCGCCCACCATGTCGGAATGGGCTCAGAGGCGGTCGTGTCACGTCTAATTGAAGTTACTAACCTACCCCTATTTAGAGCAGTGGAAATCGGGCCGATGGATTGTGCATGTAATGGGTAGACAGTAATTTCCATCTCCCAAACACTTGGCTTCGGGCAGCCGACATGGGAGTGGACATTTTGCCGCTTCTTTCGAATTTTGGGAAAATAAACATCCACGTTTACCCTGGCAACTAAATTCGAATCCATTTTGTATTCCCATACGAATCTTTATAAATCATTCTATGTGTTTTTATATATCTTCAAAAGGACGACAAAGATGTATTCCACTGTCATATATGAATATGGTTTACAAATGCCGATACTCAAATTCAGAAGCTAGAATCCAGTTTAAGGTCAATTTGAATATTTGGATCACTTCATGTCCAACTCAAATGTCACACGCAACATAATGTGTACTCCCATTTCGATATGTACACAAGCGATGTATCAAGATTCAAATACCGAGTCAATCAACCAAGAATGTAGAGAACTAACAGACATATAAACACTTATAGAGTATATGGATCAATAATATCAACTAACATACATAAGCCAAGCCGCTGTACTTTTTTTTGCTACAACAACATCCTTTTTTTAGCCAAGCTACTACAACATCTTGGGCCTTTCCGATGTGTGCCACTTATGGTCCATATATACTACAATTATTGCTGAATGCACATTCAGCCCGATTGGCATATTTGTAGGTTTGGCACAGCAATCAAAATGAAATGTCTCCGAGTCTTATCAATTAATATAGACTTGTGCTCAAATAAAATTACAAACCAAAAAACAAAAAACAATTATTACATGATGTCTAAAACAAATGGTTTGATTGATTACATGAACAAACAACACAAAGGTTATTCAATGATGGAAATAACATTTCACCTATGATTTACCAAGTGGGAATTTAATTTCCTTTTTTCCTTCAGACCTTAACAACTGGTCGGGTCTCAGCTTGCTTCGCTTTTGAAATCCACCAAATATTTAATAGTTGTCTTGAGTAATGCTTGTGATTGTGCTGTTTGCTTCCTCAACATGTCAACTTCATCTCTAAGTGCAGAAGCAGAATCTCTTTCTACCACTAGTTTAGCCTCTAGAGCATCAGCAGTTGGCAATTCATAATGCACGATTGGGTCGGTGCCACTGTTGTGGGATGATACAAAGTCCATGGGGACCTCACTCTTTGATCTTGGGCTAACCTGTTTTGCCATTAAAGTTCCGATTGGATTCGGAAAAGTTGAAGTTAGCAAAACATCTCAACTGGGAGTTATAGCAGCAAACCGGTTAAACAAACAAGGAATTAAAGAGTTTCAATTAGATGCTGAAAAGTAGTTATTAACATCATTGTAACCCGTTGTTGCAGCAGCAAAGTAGTTAAACAAACAAGTAGCTATTTAAGTTTAGGCAAACGGTAATTCTTAACAGTAAGTATCAAACACATAGATAGGCGCAGTCTATAATAGGATTAACAGGTTTTGGCATTATGTAATCAGTAGCAAACTAAATTAAGCCAAGCAATGTAATTGAATAATTTTGCAATAAGTCGCTAACTAAAATTCCGAGAAGCAGGTAACTGAACTTACGCTAGTCCTTTATACAGGCACACTGCAACTTCTTTTTTGCTTACAAGGTTGTATGAAGGAGTCCATGGCATCAATTGCTTGGATATGCAGTCCCAATACTTCTTTCTTCCCACAGTGCATTGGTAAGTCGAATGGTTAATCTGGTAAGATGGTGCGTCCTTGATATGTTATATGAGGACGTGTAGTCAGACTAGTTGTAGCCACACACATCACACTGGCTTTTACTGTATATTTCATGCGATTACCTTTGACATATCGACATCTAAGCAATGTACAATAGGATGAAAAGACTGGCATCTTTCACATTATTGGCAAACTCAGTTCATAGAAACAAGCAATTCAACCATTCTGCGGGTAAATCAAAAGCGCCACTGGAATATTTTTCACTACCCCAATCATACACGTAAAAAGGGGCAACGCCACCATAGGGGCTGGTATGGGCGACCGCCTCGGGTGGCTGGAAAGTGTGCACCTAGTTTGAGTCGTCTAGGTTGGCATAGGCTAGTTTTGTTCGTCCCAACGCATGAGTAGGCAATGTAAAAAATGAAGAAAAATGTTTCAATTTGGATGGGCCAATAACATAAGTGCAAGGCAGGCCCTATAGCAGGCTCGCGACCCAAACGAGCGTCTCCCATATCGATCGACAGCAGGAAATATCCCAATTCATTCGCGCCAACCTCCAGTCTGGTTCGCTCCTAACCTAGCCGCTTCTGGACAGACCGACACAGCACTTCCTCGCGCCCTCGTTGGAGGGTGGTCGCCGGGCTTCAAGCGGACGGAAGGACAAGAAGATGAAGATCCAACCCTAGGTGTAGGCTGCGAGGGAGGCGGCAGCAGCAGCACGGGCATGGCATCAAGCTTGCGCAAATGGACAGTCGCAGCTCGCAAGAGTAGCATGCGCAACGAGCAGGTATATCACATCCCTGATTATATCTAATTCAACTCTTCAATTTCTGGCCAATAGTTAAACCTGACGGTGTTGTAAAACTGCTCGTATGTAGGGAATCTATGAGAACATGAAACCAATTTCTACTTATTTTATAACTCCTCCAATCAATACTGAACTGACTGAATCTGATGTATCTAATCAAGTTTTTGGTGCAAACATACAAGCTCATGTTGTTCTTGAGCCTGAAGTGTCTAATGAACAGACTGCTAATGAAGGATTTGATGCAAACATTTTACATGCTCCTAGTGATGAACATATAGTGTCTAATGAGGGATCTAGTGCAAGCATTTTGCAAGCTCCCATTGAAGGATTTAGTGTATAATGATGATCTGCTATGTTGAGAGAGACATAGAGATTTGCGGGCATTGATGACAAGCAAATTATAGTGCAATTTCATGGCTTGAGGAAACGTCGAGGCCATCTACCAGAAAGTCCCTGTATCATGACAACATAGCATAAATACTTTATAATTTGTTGTTTGAAACTATTGGCATACTTTTGCAGGATAGATATATTGATATGCAGTTTGCACACTGGTTATAGGTGCAATTACACTTCAATATTTTCAGCCAGAGAACGAATAATTCAAGCAGGTACAGACCATGTTTGTAGTCCTTGTACACCATGTTGCATTTTGTGTTTTTGGTGCTTGCATAATTTAGTGTTTATAATCTGAACTACTTTGGATCATTAGCTGGTTTTCAAAGTGCATGTAGCTTCACATTTCTCAAGTTATGTTGATTTCCGGAGTGCAAGTGCCTTCGTATTTTTAAGTCAAATGTTCGCCCCTGATAACTTGAATTTGTGGATCCGCCACTGCACACAAATCATACACAAATGCCAGTACAAATTAAATGAAATGCAAGGACTTACGCTAGCTCGTTGTACAGGCTCACTGCAGCTTGGGATGTTCCATGTACAAGTCCATGTTACCACTTGCTTGGATGTGCAGGCCTTGTGCTCCTTCCATCCCCCTCTGCATTTTTGAGACGGCAAATGGTTGATCATATAAAAGGAGTCGACCTTGTTGTTGTACAGGAGGACAAATACTAACAAGGTTATACGGGTGTGCAGGATGTGTACCAGATCCCGTAGCGCCGTCATGCTTCGCTAAAAAATGGATTTGCTTGTTTCAAATGATATCTCCAAAAGAAATAAGAGTTAAAGTCAGAGTTTCATAGGTGTGTAAGCTAAGAGAGCAGTGAAAGGATATCCAAACATCGCCGGAACAGTGCACAAGGGAGTGATGTGTGGATACCTAGTTCGGGCCGGCGTTTGGGCATGCTCGCCTAGCTAGAGTGCGGGTCACTTCAGAGCCGTTGAGGGTGATGCACTGGCATTGGCTGGCCATGCACGGATGCAGATCTTGAGTGGCAGCAACGATGCGGTGGACAAGACCGTTGGTGAAGCCCCACGGCCTCGGGGGCGGAGGTGCGACGATGTGCACGGTGAAGTAGCCCCGGTGACCTGGGAGACGGCGTCGATGAAGCGCACCTGATGCAGTGGAAGTTGGTGTCTGTGAGGCACGTCGGTTGCGGCAGCCGACATTGTTGGTGGACCACCCGGTGCGGTGGATGAGGGCGTAGATGAGGTAGCTCCGGTGCGGTGGTGAAGCGTGACCGTCGTTTTCGTCCTCGTCGTCCGGCACAGAGGTGGGGAAAGAGATGAGACAAGGGGCGATTCAAACTTTGCTTGGGTTGGCAGCGAATTAGGGATTTGAGAAATCTTGGCACGGAAGGGGACGATGGAGAAGGGAGATTTTGCAGGGCTAGAATTGGGGCCACCAGATATTTCAATCCAAAACGTGGAAGCGCGAACTTATTTTGTCATCGTCCTTTTGGGGGGGAGGGGGTGGGTGGCTGGGTGCTACGCGTCCATCCAACACACGTGACCACATCGACATGACTCTGGTCTGCCTAGTGCGCCTATATTTGAGAATGCAAACGAATCTTCTTTCATTTGCAAACGAATCTGTATGTATTACCATGCCGTGTTTTCCTTGCAATATTTAGTCATTCGAAACGAGATACTCCCTCCGTTCACTTTTGTAAGTCGTTTCAGATAACTTAAAATGAATTGTTTTGCACACTGTCTGAAATGCCTTCAAGGTCTTATAAAAGTGAACAGAGGGAGTACTACAAATTAATTAATGAGGAGTTATTTGAAAAAAAATCGAAACGGTATCCACACTAACGTGGATTAGAGTGTGTGTGTGTGTCACATAATTAGTTATTTGAATTAGAGTGTGTCACATAGCGATCTCCAATTCTAACGTGGATTTTGCATTTCACTGTATCCATGCTACTTTTTTAATACAAGTTCATACGTATATGATGAACACCATGGTAGTGATAAAACTTTTGGATGGATTCAAACATATGACCTACAAAATAGCACAACAAATCGAGTCACTGTCAACTTTTGGAAACCTAGTATGGCATGAATTCGAAATAATTACCCATATGCATGGTCCTCAGTTCAAATCTTACAATGTACACCAAATTGAAACATTGATATTAAGTCTCGTACTATCTACATTCAAATGTTGTTTTTAGCCCCCCCCCCCCACGCACACACACGCTACATACTTTTGGCGCCCGGATAATTAAGCTACAGTAATCCCAAGTCAATAGTGCTACGTCACCACTCTTACTGTTGCTAATCCTCGATTGATCCCAATCGCAATCCAAATTCAAATTCAAATTAAAGTCCAAAACTCGAAGTTTTCAAACATGAAATCTAAAATGTTCAAACTGTGGCAAATAATCTCTTGTTATTTGTCGTGTTGAAACCAACCTCTTTTGATTTCCCAAAATGCCCCTGGGAACTAATTTTTGATCCAACAGCCAATTATTTGAGCTTTTCAATTTCTAAAAATAGTTGAACACCCCCGAATGCTTTGAAACATTTTGTACCAACGCAGGTAATTGCCTTGTATTTTTGTGCCAAGTTTTGTATTAAACAAAACTCTTTTAGTGGCTCAACGAAAATAAACAAAAGGTAAAAACTAAAGCAAGCAAATAAAAGGGGGCAACCCTCCCCCTCGCTAGGCCTCGGCCCAGCTGGCCTCTGACCTATCCAGGCCACCAGGCTGGCCCACCTCTCCCGCCTTATCCCCAACACGACAAGAAACCTAGCCCGTAACCCCCCCACTCCTTCCCTCGATCCACTCGTCTCCCCACCCCGCCCCCGAGTGGATCTGGATCGGGAGCAGGCGCTCTCGCGCCTCCCATCGCCGCCGTGCTTCGCCCCCGACGCCTTGCACCCGCGCCGCTGCCGGACCTCACCGGACGTCATTGCCCCTCTCCTTCGCCCACTCGTTCCAGATCGGGACCCTGCCTCCCCGACGGCGCGACGTCGCCGGATCACCGAGGCCATCTCGCCCCGATGTTGCCCCGCCGCCTCTTCCTCATCACCCGCGCCGTCCTCGACCTCCTACTCAACCGCGGCTCCACCGAGCCTCGCAGGCGTTCCCCTGCAACGGGGGTGAGCCGCCGCCTGTCCTCCTCTTCCCTCTCCTCATTTCACCGCCAGAGGCGTCGCTCAGGCTTTGCCTGATCTTCGCCCGATGGCATGTCACCGCGACCGCCCAGCCCGTGTCGCCGCTCCCCTACCTGCTCCTCGCGGCCAGGCTCCTCGCCTCACGCCTGCGCCCGCCGTCCTGTTCCTCGCTGCGGCTGCTCAGATCACGCCGCTGCCCACCCGTGGCGGCCTCCCTGCCGACCGTGCCTCTGCGACACTCGCGCGCCGCCCCCCTCCGACTGCCGCCGCCCGGCCCGACCACGCCACTTCCCGGACAGTGTCGTGGCCTTGTCGGCCTCTGTTGCCCGTGCCTCAAGACGGGCGCCAGATAACCCGCCACCTGTCGCCTCGATTAACCACAGGCCACTTGATCGCCGGCCCCACGTCCTTGTTTTATTAAAAAAATGAGTTTAAAAAATAAAATAAATAAATGATTAATTAGTTAAATAATTAATTAACTTAATTAATCTAGTTAATTAAACCTAATTAACCTGCTAATAAATCTAACTACTGTTAATTAGATAACAGCCTGACATGCGGGACACACCCATTTGTTGACTGGTCAATGGTCAACTTTGACCGCTTGCATCACGCTGATGTCATGATGACGTCATAAATGCTTTTTGATTTAATTAATTCTGTAATCCTAGAAATGATTTAAATCTTTTAAAATTAATACAAAATAAACCGTAACTCGGATGAAAATGTTTTCTACATGAAAGTTGCTCAGAACGACGAGACGAATCCGAATACGCCCTCCGTTCGTCCGCCGCACATCCCTAGCATAGAAAACATGCAACTTTTCCCCTCAGGTTCATCTGTCTGACAGATGTCCGGAACCGAGAAAACTTTCCCGGATATTTCCCCCTTCGCCAGTACCGCCTAGCGCCGCGTTCAAACACCTATAGCCCCGCTTATTGTCTTATTGTGCTTATGTTTGCGTGTATTTACTATTTCTTCCCCCTCTTCTCTCAGGTAGACCCCGAGACCGCTGCTGATGCCCCTGTGATCGACTACATCGATGACGACCCTCCTTCTTGTCTGAGCAACCAGGCAAGCCCCCCCTCTGATCATCCCGATATCGCCCATTCTATTATCTCATGATTGCATTACATTTTGCTACTGTTATTGTTTGCTCCTATTCTGATGCATAGCCTGCTTTTGTACCTTCTTATTGTTACCTACCTGGTTATCCTAAACTGCTTAGTATAGATTGGCTAGTGATCCGTCAGTGACCCCCACTTGTCCTTGTTGCGCCTGCTTCATCATCGACGCCTCGATCGACGTGATCGACGACCAGAGCCCGACACCTCACATCACATCACGCCCCTTTAGTTGCTCGACTCTTCAGAGCTACTATCGAGTGCCGAGGGTGATCCCTCATAACGCACTCCTGATGATAATTCTGTAGTGTAGCTATTAGGTCGTGGTCATCGAGGGTGATTTCCTCTTTCACCATTCCAGATACGACTCTGTCGTTCAACACCTCAAGTGTGAACCTCGAGGGTGGTCCCTCTTATGTTCACCTTGATGATTACATTGAGTGGAATCCTCCATGGGTGATTCCTCGGGTTTTCCCCTTGATGTTTGAACACACGGTTACAATGACTTTACTTGAGACATTGGTGAAAGTTGGGCAGGCCCGGAGAGCACCCACAAGATAATGACGTGGCACGGCCGGGCATTCTAGGCCCTTGTCGTAAGTCCACGAGACGGGGCAATGGGGTCACTATCGATCATGAGTCTCTGCTCGTCTCCGCAAGCTAATAATACACTATGGTTTGGGTATTTGTTCTGAGTTGGCCTCTGGCCTTTACGCACAAACCAACACGTGATAATAGTTATGGGCCTCGACATCGCATTATCAGCCGAAGCTTTGTCAGACGTCCAGTTCAGCAGTACGACATGGCTGGGCCGGCACCATCCTGTAGTGGTGGAGCCTGGACCCAGCCTTTATGCAACGACCCGGAGTGCAATGGGCGATGGGCCCAGACCCCGGAGTGCTTAGGAGGTAGACCGGCGGGGACCTCTCTGCTGAGCCTAAGTAGGGCTGCGACGTGTTGATCGTCCGAGGCCGAGCATGGAACCCAGAAAGGTGTGTCCGGCCATAGTGATCGAGCGTGTTGGAAAATGTGGTGCACCCCTGCAGGGAAGATTATCTATTAATAGCCGTATCCACGGTAATGGACGTTTAGACTTATATCTTGATCTTATACAACTACAAATGGATACTTAAGATATGTGGCTCCGGGATTCCTTTCTCGCAGGGAGTCGAGGAAGGATCTCTGGGCATTAATGTTACAACATGTCTGTCAATTAAAGTGCTATTCTTTAATCTTCTACATGCTGCAAGATGCTTGGAGCTGCTTGAAGATGCTAGTCTTCGATAGGCTAGGCTTTCCCCCTCTATTCTGGCATTCTGCAGTTCAGTCCATAGATACAACCCTTCCATTTGATACAAATGCATACTTAGTATAGATCTGATGCTTGCGAGTACTTTGGATGAGTACTCACGGTTGCTTTGCTACCCCTTTCCCCCATTCTTTCTTCTTTTCCGGTTGATGCAACCAGATGGTGGATCCATGGAGCCAGATGCCACCGCCGACGGATACTGCTACGTGAAGATCACCGACAACCAGGAGTAGTTAGGAGGTCCCAGGCAGGAGGCCTTGCCTCTTTGATCGTTAATGTTTGTGCTAGCCTTCTTAAGGCAGTCTTGTTTGACTTATGTTTGTACTCAGATATTGTTGCTTCCGCTGACTCTCTTGTGTATTAAGCTATGTATTTGAGCCCTCGAGGCCCCTCGCTTGTAATATAAAGCTTGTATTATTTTGTTTGTGTCTAGAGTTGTGTTGTGATATCTTCCCGTGAGTCCCTGATCTTGATTGTACACATTTGCATGTATGATTAGTGTACGATTGAATCGAGGGTGTCAAAAGTTGGTATCAGAGCCGACTACCTGTAGGATCCCCCTTTCCAACTCCTTGGCCGAAGTTGAGTCTAGTCTTTGAAAAACTGTTTTACTAACATGGTTGTGTGGCTTACGGGCCCACGTCGCCATTGGGTGGTATTAGGATCTTTTATTCTCCATCTATACTCTGGGAATCTGATCTCTCTTCTATTCGGGTTAAATGGTTTTGCAAACTATAACTCTAGGTTCTCGTAAATACTTCTCCGGGAGTGCCCCTTCATTCCAAATGATGGCCCGCTTCACCAGAAGATTTTAAAGATACTCTCCGATGTTTTACCGAGTCCCTCATACCCTTCGCCGGTGCGGTCCCTACCACTGATAAATCCTTATTTGTAACTACCTATGTTGTCGTTCATACCTTCATCCCCAGTTGCTCTTGTTATTACAAGATGTCCTGAAATACTCTTTGATGTTTCGACAATTCTTTATGCTTATTGCCCTGCAGTTCCTTTCCGCATGAATACCCCTATGGATAATTACTCGCGCTTGCCGAGTATTCGTTCCTCCACAGTTGTTCATGTGTTTCACAACATTCTTTCGAATGCTATTCGATCTTCCAAAAATCCTCAGTGGTCTATTGCGCTTGTTCCATCTTATTTGCTTACATTATGGTTACTTCCATATGCCCAACAATAGTCAAGAAAATTCTTTGTGGTTTTTATGATGATCCTCTTATTTCAACATGTGTGCGAATGCACGCAATCCTCAGTTGGTCCTTATAAATTATCTTTTCGGCTCAGACGTCTCCCCGAACATGAGTTGTTTCTCGACCAATCAATTTGCCGTCGATTGTACCCCCTAACTCCTTTTCGACTTATCCATACTTAATCAGAGTGTCTGCTTCTGATCCCTTGATTTTGGAAATCATAATCCCCTTTGCATTCGAGCTTAGAATTAGTCAGTTGTTTCTATAATTTGATTTCCCTTCATTCTTTCTTCTTTCGGTTGAGTACCGATGCTCACATCAGATCCCTTGTGAACCACCAGATCCTTTGTGGGGTTCTATCGAACATCGTCCTTTATATACCGTAACCTTGTGAGCTTTTCCTCGGATACATAATGCCTTTGGTAAATTGTATCTCCTGCTTTCTCAATCATGCTCTACTCCGAGCTTGAGTTATTTACTAGTGAAGTTTGACTCTACAACTTTGTCGAAGACGAGAAGTAAATGGAAAGTTATGCATTAGAGAAATGTGAGTCGACCTTGAACCTTGTGTTCATGCCCATGGACCTAATGTGGAACTTCTCATGGAAGCTTCTTGTTATAATAATAATCCTTGTGAGAGGTTCATCTGTTATCTATATTTGGTCCTTTGCAACCGTGGTTCCAACCATGATTGTTCTCCTTTGATTTCATTTCTCGTACAAGTTAAAGTACTTGTCTTCTGTAGATCATATCACCCGTCCAACCTCTGTTCTACTATACCCTCGAGAATTACCCTCTGGTATCTCGAGATTATCACGGAACTACATAACCTCTTATGAGTTCTTCATCAACTATTATTTCTCGCCGATTCCAATTTTCCATGGGTTATAAGTTGTTAGACACCCGAGAACACCGATAACAGATTCGAGTCTACACTTTCCTTTCCATTGTTTTGTTCAAACTTTCTTGTAACCTAACATAGCCGATCAGTGGTAATTCCCTGCTTATGTAGACACCTCGGGGTACAAACACTGTCAGTAAGACATGTTACTATTGGTGATGACATTCTGGTAACCACTGATGGATGAGAACTTTGCCTATTGGTCCGCCTCGTTTCAACGAGCAGGAAAATGGTTCTCTTTGTCCCTCGCCCTGGGTACCAACAATGTTGCCTACATAACCGGCAGGTTGTCCCCTGACCTGCCTTGGTTTCATGACCGTACGAAATGATAGCGCCTTCCTGCTTCTAACCCACATGGTAGGCCCACAACCCACAGGTCCCAGGATCAAAACCTGACTCTCCTGTACATCCCTGTTTCCCAAAATTGTTCCTCGCGCTTGGCTTCGTTTGTAAATCATGAGCCACCTACCTAGTGATCTGTTATGGTATCAGACGCAATACTTATTCCCATTGCTCTGAACCCCTTTCACCCTCTGTTTTAGGCAACGAACGCTTGCCTACCCGCTTGAAGCTTCTTATTGCACCTTCTTACCTTGCTCTTGATGACTTTCTTGATTTTCAACTCGAGAGATGCCTCTATGCCACGTTCACTGAGATAGCTCCAGGTACCTATCTTCTATTGAGCTCCGTCTTTGTCGAGTTTTTCCCCTGACTTCACCACTTAAATCTCGGGACGAGATTTCTTGTAGTGGAGGAGAATTGTGACGCCCGAATAATTAAGCTACAGTAATTCCAAGTTAATATTGCCATGTCACCACTCTTACTATCGCTAATCCTCGGTCGATCCAAATCGCAATCAAAATTCAAATTCAAATTAAAGTCCAAAACTCGAAGTTTTCAAACATGAAAGCTAAAATGTTCAAACTGTGGCAAATAATCTCTGGTTATTTGTCGTGTTGAAACCAACCTCTTTTGAATTCCCAAAATGCCCCTAGGAATTATTTTTTGATCCAACGGCCAATTATTTGAGCTTTTCAATTTCTAAAAATAGTTGAACACCACCGAATGCTTTGAAACATTTTGTACCAACCCAGGTAATTGCCTTGTATTTTTGTTCCAAGCTTTGTATTAAACAAAACTCTTTTAGTGGCTCAACGAAAATAAACAAAAGGGAAAAACTAAAGCAAGCAAATAAAAGGGGGCAACCCTCCCCCTCACTGGGCCTCGGCCCAGCTGGCCTTTGACCTATCCAGGCCACCAGGCCGGCCCACCTCTCCCGCCTTATCCCCAACACGACTAGAACCCTAGCCCGTAACCCCCCACTCCTTCCCTCGACCCCTCTCGTCTCCCCACCCCGCCCCCGAGTGGATCTAGATCGGGAGCAGGCGCTCTCACGCCTCCCATTGCCGTCGTGCTTCACCCCCGACGTCTTGCACCCGCGCCGCCGCCGGACCTCACCGGACGTCATCGCCCCTCTCCTTCGCCCACTCGTTCCAGATCGGGACCCTGCCTCCCCGACGGCGCGACGTCGCCGGTTCACCGAGGCCATCTCGCCCCGATGTTTCCCCGCCGCCTCGTCCTCATCACCCGCGCCGTCCAGGACCTCCTCCTCAACCGCGACTCCACCGAGCCTCTCCGGCGTTCCCCTGCAACGGGGGTGAGCCGCCGCCCATCCTCCTCTTCCCTCTCCTCGTTTCACCACTGTAGGCCGTCGTTCGCGCTGCCCGGTCTTCGCCCAGTGGCCGTGGTCACCGCGACCTGACCGCGTGCAGCCCAGTGTCGCCGCTCCCCTACCCGTGCTCCTCGCGGCCCTGTGCTCCCTCGCCTCGCGCCTCGCCCGCCGTCCCCGTTCCCTGCTACGGCTGCTCGGGACAGCGCCTGATGCCCACCCCGTGGCCGCCCTCCCTGCCGCTCGCCCGTGACTCTGCGGCACTCGCCGTGCCGCTCCACTCTGGCCGTCGCCGCCCCGGCTTGGCCACGCCTCTTCCCGAACGGAGTCGTGGCCTCGTCGGCGCCCCTGTTGCCCCGTGCCCTCGCACGGGCGCCCGCTCGTTAACCCGCTCACCCGTCGCCCGATTAACCACCTGGGCCACTGATTGCCGGGCCCCACATCCCTGTTTTATTAAAAAAATGAGTTTAAAAAATAAAATAAATAAATGATTAATTATATAAATAATTAATTAATATAGTTAATTAAACCTAATTAATCTGCTAATAAATCTAACTACTGTTAATTAGATAACAGCCTGACATGCGGGACACACCCATTAGTTGACTGGTCAACGGTCAACTTTGACCGCTTGCATCACGCTGATGTCATGATACCGTCATAAATGCTTTTTGATTTAATTAATTCTGTAATCCTAAAAATGATTTAAATCTTTAAAATTAATATAAAATAAACCATAACTGGGATGAAAATGTTTTCTACATGAAAGTTGCTCAGAAAGACGAGACGAATCCGAATACGCCCTCCGTTCGTCTGCCACACATCCCTAGCATAACAAACATGCAACTTTTCCCCTCCGGTTCATTTGTTTGAAAGACGTCCAGAACCGAGAAAACTTTCCCCACGTTCGAACACCTCTAGCGCCGCTTATTGTCTTATTATGCTTATGTTTGCGTGTATTTACTATTTCTTCCCCCTCTTCTCTCCGCTAGACCCCGAGACCGCTGCTGATGCCCCTGTGATCGACTACGTCGACGACAACCCTCGTTCTTGTCTGAGAAACCAGCCAAACCCCCCCTCTGATCATCCCGATATCGCCCATTCTATTATCTCATGCTTGCATTAGATTTTGCTACTGTTATTGTTTGCTCCTATTCTGATGCATAGCCTGCTTTTGTACCTGCTTATTGTTACCTACCTGGTTATCCTAAACTGCTTAGTATAGGTTGGCTAGTGATCCGTCAGTGACCCCCACTTGTCCTTGTTGCCCCTACTTCATCATCGACGCCTCGATCGACGTGATCGACGACCAGAGCCCGACACCTCACATCACATCACGCCCCTTTAGTTGCTCGACTCTGCAGAGCTATTATCGAGTGCCGAGGGTGATCCCTCATAACGCACTCCTGATGATAATTCTGTAGTGTAGCTATTCGTTCGTGGTCATCGAGGGTGATTTCCTCTTTCACCATTCCCGATATGGCTCTGTCGTTCAACACCTCAAGTGTGAACCTCAAGGGTGGTCCCTCTTACGTTCACCTTGATGATTACATTGAGTGGAATCCTCCATGGGTGATTCCTCGGGTTTTCCCCTTGATGTTTGGACACACGGTTACAATGAAAGTCGGGCAGGCCCAGAGAGCACCCGCACGATAATGACGTGTCACAGCCGGGTATTCTAGGCCCTTGTCGTAAGTCCACGAGATGGGGCGACGGGGTCACTTTCGATTGTGAGTCTCCACTCGTCCCCGCAAGCTAATAATACACTATGGTTTGGGTATTGGTTCTGTGTTGGCCTCTGGCCTTTACGCACCAACCACCACGTGAGAGTAGTTATGGGCCTCGACATCGCATTATCAGCCGAAGCTTTGTCAGACGTCCAGTTCAGCAATGCGGCACGGCTGGGCCGGCACCATCCTGTAGTGGTTGAGGCTGGACTCACCCTGTACGCAACGACTTGGAGTGCAATGGGCGATGGGCCCAGACCCCAGAGTGCTTAGGAGGTAGACCGACGGGGACCTCTCTATTGAGCCTAGGTAGGGCTGCGACGTGTTGATCTTTTGAGGCCGGGCATGGACCCTAGAAAGGTGTGTCCGGCCAGAGTGATCGAGCATGTTGGAAAACGTGGTGCACCCCTGCAGGGAAGATTATCTATTAATAGCCGTGTCCACGGTAACGGACGTTCAGACTTATATCCTGATCTTATATAACTACAAATGGATACTTAAGATATGTGGCTCCGGGATTGCTTTCTCGCAGGGAGTCGAGGAAGGATCTCTGGGCATTAATGTTACAACATGTTTGTCAATTAAACTGCTATTCTTTACTCTTCTACATGCTGCAAGATGCTTGGAGCTGCTTGAAGATGCTAGTCTTCGATAGGCTAGGCTTTCCCCCTCTATTCTGGCGTTCTGCAGTTCAGTCCACAGATACAACCCTTCCATTTGAGACAAATGCATACTTAGCATAGATCTGATGTTTGCGAGTACTTTGGATGAGTACTCATGGTTTCTTTGCTACCCCTTTCCCCCTTCTTTCTTCTTTCCGATTGCTGCAACCAGATGGTGGATCCATGGAGCCAGATGTCACTACCGACGGATACTGCTACGTGAAGATCGCCGACGACCAGGAGTAGTTAGGAGGTCCCAGGCAGGAGGCCTTGCCTCTTTGATCGTTGATGTTTGTGCTAGCCTTCTTAAGGCAGTCTTGTTTAACTTATGTCTATACTCAGATATTGTTGCTTCCGCTGACTCTCTTGTGTATCGAGCTATGTATTCGAGCCCTCGAAGCCCCTGGCTTGTAATATAAAGCTTGTATTATTTTATTTGTGTCTATAGTTGTGTTGTGATATCTTCCCGTGAGTCCTTGATCTTGATCGTACACATTTGCGTGTATGATAAGTGTACAATTGAATCGAGGACGTCACAATACTTCCTGTATCGGTCAATCTTCCTCTCCTAACCACCTTAGGAAGCTATCAGTTTCCAACACACGTTCATTCTTTCTCTCCATGTTACGATCTCTAACTCTCTCAACTACACAACCCCCCTTTTCCACTCTGTTACCAAATGTATTTACCTCACACACCCACCATGGCACCCCATGCCGAGATCTCTCTCTCTCCCTCTCCCTCTCACCCTCTTGCGCTAAATACATGCATTGCCTATCTAGCCCCCCAACCTCTCGTGCGCACGCACACACGTTGTCTATCTAGGTCACTCCCTTGAGACTGTCTCACTCTTTCTTCCGCACGGCGGGCCACACTCGCTCAATCTCGCTCTCTTTATCTGAGTCTCGTTTAACCTCACTTTCTTTCACACACAAATGAAATATCTCCATGTTCGGGCCTCAGTTGACACACTCTATACTCTCTGACGCAGATTGTCTATCTAGGTCAGTCCATCCAAGCTGCCCCCACTCTTTCGACCTCATGGTGGGCCACGCTCTCTCTCTCTCTCTATCTCTCTCTCTCTCTCTCTCTCTCTCTCTCTCTCTCTCTCTTTCTCTCTCTGTATCTCTCGATTGACCTCGCTCTTTCTCGGACAAAAATGATATATCACCATGTTTGAGCCCAATTCAACCTATTCACATTGTATACTCTCTCACGCACATTGTCTATCTTGGTCACTCTCTCCAACCCGTCTCACTCTTTCGATCGCACGGCGACCCTATGTGATCGGTTGACCTTGCTTCCTTCCACGCACAAAATATATCTACAGGTCTGTAACTCGATCATCTCTCAAGCTCTATCTTACAGCCCTCACCCTTGCCAAAAGCTCAATCGGACAATATCTCTCTAGAGCATATATATCTATTCAATGAATGTCGGACCACACTCACTTTGTCCCTCTATCTATATATCTCTCAATTGACCTCGCTTTCTCACGCCGTATCTTCCATGCATTGAAGCTATCACTCCACCCCTAACAAAGCCGGAGCTATTTACATTGCGAGGGGCACTCCAACCTTGGATTAATTTGTGTAGGCATTTATTCCGGTCGGTTTATATTATATTTTCATTGCATTCGCCCCACAACTACTCCAAACAACGTTGCAACCCCCGCAACTCCCCTAGTTGATTTCCCTCTGGCTCAGTCATCACTCTCTTGCACGTCCTTTCTCGCCTTCAACGTCGCACCACGGTATTATTGCAAAAAACTCTGTTGTTCTCTTCAGTTATTTTAAATAAGCTACAAAACTACACACCCATAGTCCACTTGGAATGGAACAAATTTCGACCCACAAATTAAAGTGCTACAAACTACACACTGAGGGGCCCAAATGTCATGAAACAAATTTGGACCCATATACAAATTAAAAAAATAAAGGACAATGATCGAACATGCGACCAGGGCCTTCAAGCCGCACGTCAATAGGCAACATATGTAGAACAACAATGTTTGTTGTACCCCCCTTTGTTCACATAATGTTTTTATATTACTACAGCCTATTTAATGGATAACATGTAATATTATTTTTTGTACTATTCGCCTTCACTTACTGGTGGGTTCCATGTGTTCTCTCTCTCTCTCTCCTCCCCTTCTGCGTTTAGACGCATGGACGAACACGAAGAACTCGCGGGCGATGTTGCCATTGACAATATCTGGATGCGTTCACATGTTATGGCACCAGTTTCACGTACTAGCAACACTAATTAGTGTGTACGGGCAATGCACGTTAATTTAGAAGTATATTAAGTGCATGCGGATATTAAGTAGGATATTATTTGCATGTTATTATGTGATTAGCACTATTTTTGGCATGAAATCAACTACGCGCTAAACGTGTTGAGTGCTCGACATTGAAGCAGTCCAGGTCATTGGATGACAAAGAATACATGTGTCTTGATGATGTTTTATATTTAGTTTGATACGGCTCTAGCAGAACATTCAATCGATCAAACCATAGATTTTGTTTAGTCTGACTCTGACTTTAAATTATACGACGATCGATCTAAAATAAACGGAAATGATAAACGTTCGGATTTTAAGCATGGCAATCCGAACGTTTTTCATGGCAAATTTAAATTGTGCGGCGGCAGCGGGGGCGTCTTGCGGTGGGAAGCGGCTCCTCTGCCATGCTTTTGTGTCGTCGGGCCACTGACCAACGGCGACGGCGGCGTCTTGCGCCATTGTTGGCGTACTCCTGGACATTGGCCTAGCTTCAAGGAAGGCCAAAATATTCTAGACTTTGGAGCGAGTCAACTGGCGGGAGGAGGCGACTGGCATTGGTGAAAGGAAGCGGTCGACGACGGCCATCCATGCCGCTGAGGGGGGCACTGGCACCCGCGCAGGGACAGGCGCTGTCAACGGCACGATGGAGACATTCATGTGCACGGGCACCGGCACGGGCACGCACAGGCGCATGCGCTGGCAGGTGCACAGGTATAGGCACGTGCATGCTCGTCAGTGCACGCGCATGCGCATGCGCTGGCAGGTGCACGGGCGCGTGAAAGTTGGCGGGGACCTCGTGGAACCCCATGGCATCAAGCTCGGCGACAATGTGCGGCTCCCAGCCCATCAATGCCACGGGGATGGGCGCTGGCGCAGTCGGGGCGACGGGAGCGGGGATAGGCGCAGCGTCCTCCCGCAAGGCCAGTTCAAGCTTGTCCCAAAGCGCCTTATGTTCTTGAGACTCCGGCTGGGTGCCTTCCTCAGGAAACTGGAATACTAAGGGCAGACCATCGTGATGCGGCATGGCGTACTATAGGTCAGGCTGGTTGGAGGTAGACGACAGGAGAATCGGAGAAGAGAGAAGATTGTAGTGATACTGGGTAGTGCGGGGCTGATTTTAAACTGCAGCACCGACAACATTAAAAGTGGGAGCAGTTGGGACGAAGGTGGGCGGCGGAGCCTGGTCAAAGGGCTCGCCTCCCGGTGAGCTCTGACAATGATCTGCCTCCACGCCTCCTCGTCGGCCGCACAACGGTCTGCTCGCACACCTCCCGTTGACTCACACGCTTGCTCGGACGGCACCTGCCGATGAGAAGCGGGACTCGTGGCGGCACGTAAATGCCCACAGTTTCAATAGTGAAAGCGTTCGCCTTAACGTGACAGGTCTTTGTTCCAAAATACCTTGGCTCTTCATTTGTGCAACTTGTCATAAGCAACTTGTCTCAAATTGAAGGAAAAAATTACGAAGTAATATTTGTGCCATATCACGTGACCATGCTTAGTTTCAAGAATTTACTGTCACTTTTGGATTTTCTGAAATTTAAGATCCAGGATTCGAAACAATATCATAACCTGCATCATGCAATTTTCAAGCCATACATCTGTCTTGTTGTATTTCTTAAGAAAGGATTTGGTCAAACATTTTACTTAGTTAGACTTCAGACAAGTTATATATGTAGAGTAAAAGGATAATCCCTCCGTACCAGTGCATTGCCTGATATATTAACTCAAGTACTAGGCACGAACAAACGGGCTCAATTTTGTGCTCATCCCGTGTAGTAGTAGTAGTACTAGGCAATGCAATTGACGGTGACCTTAGGCGAGCGCATCGAGGGAATTGAACCGTGCTTGGCACGGTAGGTAACGTTGCTAAAGCATCCCTCCATTGTTCATCGGTAGTTATTATGGACCGGGGACATGAGGGGAATTTCCTTGGGCTGGAATTCTGGCCGCCAGATATTTCGACTCGAAACGCAGAGGCTCGACTGGTTGGGGTTGCCTAATGTGTGTACCACGCATGCCACCAGAAGGACACGAGCCTGGGTTTTATTTTTTTTTATTTTTTTAAGGATCAACACAAGCAAGGTCTGGATGGTACGCTGTTGGGTCCTACCATTTGAGAATAAGGAAGGAACCTTTTAAATTGCCGAACGAATCTATGTGTATTACAATGCCCGTATTTTCCTTGCAAATACTAATCTCAACGTGGTAATTGATTTATAACAGTTGTTGAATTAGAGCGAGTTTGTGATATAGTGATCTCAACGTGGATTACACATTTCATGGTATCCCTAGTAATTTTTTCAATGCAATTTGAAATTTAAAAGATGAACAATATGGAGGTGAGAAAACTTTGTATGTATCAAGCATATGACCACACACACGCACACACACACCCACACCCACACACACACACACACACACACACACACAGAGAGAGAGAGAGAGAGAGAGAGAGACAAACACAACAACAATCCAATAAGTATAGTGCATCTATTTTTCCAAACCATGCATGTATGACACGAATTCAAAAAATACTCCTTCTGTTCCTAAATATTAGTCTTTTAGAGATTTCAACAAGTGACTACATACGGAGAAAAATGAGCGAATCTACACTCTAAAATATGTCTATATACATCGTATGTGCCAGTCCATTTGAAATCTCTAAAAAGACTAATATTTAGGAACGAAGGGAGTAAAATGTAAGACATGCATGGTCCTCAATTCAATATTTAAAATGAACATGAATCTGAAACATGAATATTAAATCTAGTACTACAGTACATGCAAATGTTGTGTTTAGCTGGAGCTATGATTGTCGGGGGTCAACCCCTCGACCTTAGATAAAATTGTGAAGCTCTGTTTAGGGTTGTTTAGATTATATTTGTCCCCATCCTCCCAACCACCGATTGGTTGTGCACCCCCACCCCTCCTCCCTGGGAGAATATCATGTGCCCCCATACCTTAGATGCTAAATGCCGATACGAGTTGATTGGAGCTTGTAGATCTGAGATATAGCAGCTCACATGATGTCTTAATATTTTTACAGGAAACCTTGATGAGTTTGAAAATTGCACACAATTTGTACAAAAACTACTGAGATGCCCTTGGATCCCATATCCAACGACCTCGAAGCTCGTATCACCGTAGCATCTAAGATGAAGGAGGACATCATATTCTCCTGTATGTAAGAATATCATGTGGTACCACACCTTAGATGCTTTGGTGATACAAGCTCTTCGGCGCCGTTGGATTTGTGACCCAACACCTCCTCGGTGGTTCGAATGCTTTTTTGCATAAAAGCCCCCAAAGAGTTCGGCCACTATTTACAAGCACAAAGACTGGTTAGATGCCATTGGATCTCAGATCAAACGACCTCGAAGCTCGTATCACCGTAGCATCCAAGTTGCGAGAGCACCTTATGTTTTCTCGCACGGGAGAATATGAGGTGCTCCCGCACCGTAGATTCTATGGTCATACGAGTTCATGGAGATCTAACGGCCCATAATAGGAGGTTTGAATGTTTTTGCAATATACGGCTGAGAGAGTTTGGGAATTGCACAGAAAGTACAAGTACTACACATGTGCCATCTGATCACTGATCATACGACCAAGGTGCTCATATCACCGTAGCGGGTAATTAAGCTACAGGGAGCACTTAATATGAGCAATGGGGAGCCGTTGGATCGAAGATGCAGTGGCACACACGAGGCCTGAATGTTTTATTTGCAAAAAAACTTTTGGAGAGTTTGGAAATTGCGCATAATTACAAAGACTACTCCCAAGCCATTGGAGCTCACTTCCAACGGTGTAAAAACTCGTATCACCATAGCATCTAAGCTGCGGGGTGGATGTGATATTCTATGTCGTTGTCATTTTTGTTTGTAAACTTGCAAAACACGTGTAACTCGTGCTGTTACTTGTCTAACCACGCAATGTGTTTTTTCAAAAAAAACCATGCTACACTGAAATATCGGAACAACATACGGGGGTCCCACTTGTCATTAATCAAATTTGGACCTAAAACTAACAAATCTGATAGACGAGATTCGAACTGGCAACCTGACCTACAAAGCGTAAGTCGATAGCCTAAAACAACAACGGTTGTTGGCTTTGTCCCATAACTTGGTTTTATACAGTATTACGTTGAATAGAGTAGAGGGAGTGGCTTGTCAACATGTGCATGACCGTTGACTCACTTACTGGTGGGTCCCAGGTCTGCGATCTCTTTCTCCTCTCCATCGTCTAACCTTTGCACAGGCACACACGAAGAGCGGCGCTAGCTTGCCGTGGTGTTATTACAACTAAAAAAAAGCTTGGAAAATAGAAGAATCACCTAGAACAAGAGACGTTCTGGCTGGTCGAGACTGAGCTATGCCATGTTAACATGATGAAGCTGTGTGGCTAGTGGGGTGTTTTCGACCGACTGGCTGGGTCCCGAGGTAGAACCATAGGTACTACGTCTGATACAGTATATTTTTACACGCACACTTTTCCTCTGTGCCGAGACGTGCCACACCCTACCGCGCGGTTTTGGGGTCCTCCCGGGTGGTGCATGCATATATTCTTCCAGACGTGGGACGCCCTACCGCGCATTTTCTGGGTCCTTCTTGGTCGTAGTGCCGAAGCAAGTAAATGAGTCGCCAATCACGAAAGACCACCTTTTCCGCTGAGTACATCAGTGAAGCACGGTGGCTAGCTAGTTGGGCTAGTTCGACCGATTAGCTAGGCCGCCGCCACATTTGTTTTTCTCCCCTTTTTTATCTACTTGCCGATAGGTAAATTTAAATATCCACCGCGGCGTTGCTCTGGTGTTTGGGTGCGGCATGATGTTTAATTTTTTGATTGACAGGAGCAGGCGCGACATGATTTTTAATTTTTTGATTGACGGGAGCAGGAGCGGCAGCAATTAGTCATGATGACTCCGCCTGTAAAACCCACTACTCCCTGATGTGAGAAGTCGTCGACTGGTGTTTTACCATGGGGAAAACCAAAAGATTCCCTGCTCCTTGGCTGGCTCCCTCCGCCTTCCCATAGATTTCATTGCCTTTCAGCCATTTCGCCCCCTTTGCTTCCTCTCCCCATTGCTTCTACCTGGTGCCATGGCGGCACAACAGATCATGGAGTCCGAGGTGAGGCGCCTGACACAGGAGCTCGAGGCCAAGGACGTGGAGCTCCGTGAGCTCAAGGAGGAGAGGAGTTCCATGCTCCCCTATTATGTGCGGCAGTTCACGGAGCTTCAAAAGCGGCAGGTGTCCACCACAAAGATGTTCAAGGCGTCCGCGGTGTTGCTGCCGAAAGCGGAAGATACGATAGGCCGTCAGGGGAGCCGACTGGAGCGCGAGCGGGCCGATCATGATGAGGTCCAGGATCGCCTCAGCCACTTGGTGAACTAAGTTGCCACACACGTGTTGCGTCTGTGCGATGCCTACTGTCGTGCCAGCGCGACCATGCCGGCCGTCGGGCTAAACCCGTTCGACAACCCTGTCGACTTCAACGAGCTGCGACTTCCTGACCTGGTCTCCTTCTTCACCTATATCTCCGAGGAGCTGAGCCATCTCCGTGCGATGGTGGAGGCGGAGCTGGACAAGGAGGGGTTGCGGGCTGCCCTCACCATTGCCGGGCGAATCCTTTCAGGGCTCCATCACCGGAATCCATTCGTGCCATTGGACGCCGTCTTTGACGAGCTGGCTCCCGTCGACCGGGAGCGGGCTCTGTGGGTGGTTGCACCCTGCATCACCAACATCGTGCGCCTCAAGAAGCAGAGGGACTCCGGTGGTGTTTAGGCGCCCTCTGCATGGGCATGTCCATGTCTCGATGCAACATGACCGTTGGATCAAACTCAGATGGTGCAGATCAGTCACGGTAGCACAAAGCGTGTGGGTGTGTTTGGTTGCATTCCCATCTCAATATAGTTGTTTCATCTTCGTGTATTTGTGTTAACCTACTAGTGTGGACTCATGCACCCTTCACGCACTCTGCCAAACAACCAAAAGTGGGTCGAGAAGGGACCTTTTGCTCCCATCCCGTGCACCCTTCATACACCCTGCCTAACACTATTCGTGCTTCATAGGGTTCATGTTTCGTGGAGTACTGTAGCACCGTACTCTCCGTGCACTGTAGACCTAGTTTTGTTAACATTGATCTCATCGTTCATTCTCGATCGGACAGTCGAAAAGCGGTACTATGTTACTACATTACTGTTCATATAGTTGACATGCGCACAATATCATTTGTTATCGTCATATCTTACTACACTAGCAGCAAGATTATGTAGTATTGACATATGAACCACTGC
This sequence comes from Aegilops speltoides, assembly GCA_021437245.1. NCBI lineage: Eukaryota > Viridiplantae > Streptophyta > Magnoliopsida > Poales > Poaceae > Aegilops > Aegilops speltoides. Next base: position 248,124,012 of record CM038142.1, on the reverse strand, counting down.
ACATGCCTAGAAGTAGGAGCACTGTGTATGTTCAAGTGGCTGCCGTGTTTCGCACTCCTCCGTCGTAAGAGTGGAATTGCTTACTGTAATCTTTTTCTTCTTCAGAAAAATAGTGGACACGCTCTACGGTGCGGATCCTCCTCTAGCCATGCACTAAATTACTCACTTTCGCCGACGTGTGGGACGGCCATCATCGGGGTCCACAAGAAATGCACTAAATTACTCCGTAGTAGAGTGACGGTAGACTACCCCGATTGAAGCGCCGCAGTAATGCCCAATGAGCTGTCAAATCACAAAACACCCTCCTCTCCAGCAGTAAGTTGGACGGACGAAGCAACCATCATTTACCTCTTCTCTCTCAGCTTCCTCTCTTGAAGAAAGCCCCCACTCGCTTCGCTTCTCACTCATCTCATTCTACATTTCACTCTTCTCTCTCAACTTCCTCTCTTGGATGGACGCTGGAGCACCGGCCGACGTGATGTCTATGGCTCTGGCCAAAACCGTCGAGGCTCATGGTATGAAGAAGCGCAAGCACCCCGCCGAGACTACCGCAGACAAGCTCAAAGCCATCGCCCTGTCAAAGCCCCCCTCTCCGGGATCCCTCATTAAGCAAGTCCAGGTAATATCTCTTCTTGACGATCTTTTTCTCGATCTTGATCGTGTTTTTTCATCTAACACGCAGTACTAGTACTAGTAGTACAACTTTCTGGGCAATCTTGCATGTGATTTTTGTGTGCCAAATGACGGTTCTAAATTCCTCTTTTGACCAAAACATGCAAGAGGTTGGCACTGATTTCTTATAGATTACTTTCAACTACTCCCTCTGTCCCAAATTTCTTGTCTTAGATTTGTCTAGATACGGATGTATCTAATACAAAAATGTGAGTTGATACATCCGTATCTAGACAAATCTAAGACAAGAACTTTGGGACGGAGGGAGTACTTTATGAACATCAATGGTACCTTTGAAGACGGTATATTTGCCTCAATAACTTGTGTTATGGATATTGCAAGTAATCCCTCTGCTCTCATGCCTTTGAAGACATGTTCTAGTGTCTTTGTTCACTCATTTCTGTGCGTATATGTTGTCATATATGGAGTATAATATCAAAAATCATCTTATATTTCTGAATGGAGGTAGTAATAAATTATGGTTTCTGTTTGAATTAGAACCAGGTCCGCGGTGGAGATGAAGTTCTCAAAGTCATGCCGTGTGAACTGGAAGACCTGAGGATGAGTTCTACTGCTAAACTATCCAGCTGTTGTGTCCATGTCGCCACGTGTCCTGAACTAGTGTTTTCCTGTAGCATTGTTGTCAAGCGTGTTCTCGAGGCTGTGCTTGACCACAATAATTTCCTGGCTGTGCCTTCAATTAGGAAGGGTGTGGTTCTTGTAAAGCTTCCCAACAAATCTGATGCGACCTGTCTTCATCATCATGTTTATGAGTGGAAAGACCACTCTGTTAGGTTCTCCAAGGTTGACGAGATGGTGATGGTGCATGTAGACATCTCTCACGAAGTCCATGGCCTAGTCAGTTATGCGGGGTTCATCCTGTATATCGGTGGCAAGAAATAGTCTGCAGAGTTTAATTAGTGCAACTTTGCTTGTCTGTAGTAAGTACTATTTTTCAGTACTTGATTTGTGTTTGTGAACCCTGTATTGTTTATTAGTATTGCCGCTTCTGGTGTGTGGTCAGTCCTGAGAACGGTCTATGTTAATGTCTGTCCACTCAATTCAGTCTGTATATTTTGAAGTATCCAGATCATCTTTTCTGTGAGGATGGTTTATCAATTATGGTTACACTCCAATATCTATATGCATTGCAGGGTTTATTGCACCCACCAGGATTTCCAGTCCCATGGATGTTTGGTCCATACAATTTGTCACGACCTTTGGATTGTCCTGCTTGTGGGAGTAGGCGGGGCCCTTGCATGCCACCCGTAGTTGGACGATCAATCTTCTGTTTAGTACTTCAACATAATGATTTCCTGGTAAGGATTCACTCGTGTCACATCAAGTAAATCTTATTGATTTATTGTCTAAATCTTATTGATTTAATGTCATGTTTTCTTTCTTTTCCTGCAATTTTACGATGCAGGTTTTGCCATGTGACATTCATCAGAGAATAAACCATTTGCTTTGCTCTACGATGCCTATTTTTGCAGGTTTCACTTCTTATGTCGTGTCAGTAACGAAGGCACTGTCCATCACTTATATTACTAGAAAAAATTGGATCAGTCTGTTGTCTGAGTACAAGCTGAATCCCTATGATCAACTGCAGTTTGGTTTAACAAAAATGCCACAATTAGTCCTCGCCTTTAAAAGAAATGAAGAAAAAAAAACTGGATCACGGTCACGGATCCTAGTCAAGTTGGAAAGCTGATCATAGCAGACAAGACACGATCGCCGCTGTCTCGCACATCGGTACTGTCGTGGTCTTAAGACTGATAGTGGAAAGGGGGTAGGTATGGTGAGGCAAGATCTCAGCTATGGTGAAGGTGTACACACGAGGTTTACGAGTTCAGGCCCTTCACGGTGGAAGTAATAGCCTTACGTCTCGATGCCCGGAGGCAGTCGATTGGATTTAAGTGTGTGATGTTACAGTGGGGTGCGAACCCTTGTGCCAGAGGAGGGGGGTGGCTTATATAGAGTATGCCAGGACCCCCACCGCCCTCCATTACAAGGGACTTAATGTACATAAAGTGGGGGCGTTACTGGTAACGCCAGCCTTAAGTGATGTTAATGACCTTAAAGACTACGGAGTGAACGCCCGCCCGTTGTAATGTTGAGTGGCTCCTGGTCTATGGTAGGTCAAGTGATTCTCTGGATGGTCGAATGACAGTAGGTAGGAGGACTCCCGAGTAACATGATTATCGAGTGGATTGCACTCGACATCTTCGACTGGGGGTCTCTTGCTGCCTCTTGGACTTCTTATTTTCTAGGGTAGTGACCTTGGGTAGGGCGTATAGGTCAGGCCTATGACCCTGCCCCAGGTCAGTATCCTCATTAGTAGCCCCCGAATGGATTAAGGTTCGAGTGGAAAGTCGTTTGAAGTTGAACTTGTTCTAAGCTTTGCACCTTCGCGAGCGTTTTCTGCAAGATGGAAAACTCACGTTGGTACTTCAGCGTCGACTCAGCCGCCTTGATCCATTCAGAGAGTTGTCGACTGAACTTGTGGCATCGTCTGCCGAGTGCTGTATTAGAGTGCAGGATCTTGGGCGTGATTGATTGTTGTGTATCCCGGATTTCATGGGGTACAAAATTTCGGGGAAGTGCACGGGACGGGGAGCGCCGGAGCGGGCGGAGCAGATAAACAGTGATGCGTTGATTCCCGTGCCACATTTTTCGTCACGTACGTTGCGCGCGACTGTTGCAGGATTTGACAGGATTGCCTGGTCCCACGCGTCAGTCACTCGGAAGCAACCCTTTATATGGTGATGGGGCCGAGGCGTCTACACTGTGCACGCCCGTTTCTCCTTCTTCTTCCTCCGCTTCTCCACTGCGCCCAGCTCTTCCGCTCTCGACGCTGCCGCTCTGCCGCCATGGTGAAGGACAAGATGGCGGCGCTGGAGCGCGCAAAGAAGGCGACGGGGGCAGCGAAAGGCAAGAAGCAGAACCACGGGTCGTCATCACGCGCGGGGCTGCCACTGGGCTGGATCCAGGGCAATTGGATCCGGTCTTCACTTTCACAGGAAGATCTGGATGAGCTGGCGGAGTCCGGACTGATCGCCAAGGAAGCGGCAAGGCTGCCGGAGGGGGAGATGGAGCCTCAGCCTCGACCGGGTGAGTGTGTACTACTCGCCACCCACGTCGACCGGGGTTTTTCGCTTCCTCCGCACGCCTTCTTCCGGGGGTTCCTGAATTTCTTCTGTGCTCAACTCCACCATTTTTCTCCCAACACCTTCACGTATCTGGCCGTGTTCGTGTCGATGTGTGAAAACTTCTTGGGGTGTCGACCGCACTGGGGTCTTTTCAAACATATCTTCACCATCTAATCCCAGTCGGTCAAAAATGCAAAGTCGAGTGACTCAAAGACCCATGTCATCCAGATGTGTGGGGGTTTAGGTATCCAGAAAAGGCATAGGAGTTCTTTCCTTGCTATGACTCTCCCTGAATCGGTTAGAGGTCGGCAGTCAACTTGGTTCTACTGCCAGGACATCGCAGCTCCAGGTCAGTCGACTAGCCTTCCCCACTTTACATTCGTCCGTGTTCAGACTCCTTCTCCACTCAAAGTGACTGCTACTGAGAACGTGGAGATGAAGATGTTGGTGGAGAAAGTGGTCCAACTTATCAATGAGGGTGCACCAACCTGGACCTGCTGGAAGTGTTCCTCAGTTGATGCATCCAGCCTCTTCAGGCTCATGATCATCCTATGTGGTTGTACTCCGGACCCGAAGACACCACTCGGGTCCACCCAGAGGAAGTGTCATCCAAGACCGTGGCTATGTGGTTGAAGAGTATCACAGGCAATGAGGACAACCCCATAGGATCCAGGCGAGTCATCCCCTTCCGCCCGACAAGGTATGCTCTTTTATTCCGACTGCCTGGCGTATATGTTCCGACCGCACTTGATGTCTACTGACTTTTACTCGGCTTTTTGTCTTGTAGGTTTTTACTGAGATGTATTCGATGCCCAACGGCGAACAAGCTCTAGAGCAGGGCCAGGAGGGAGAGGCCAGCGCAGAAGAGAGTGGCGACTGGGAGTCTTCGGATGAATAGGAGGAGGAGGAGAGCGAGGAGTCAGACGACGAGGAAGAGGTCGACTCACCGCCGCGTTCCGAGCGCCGATCCAAGTAGCAACACGACCCGGCGGGCGGGCGTGAGAAGAACGTGGCTCCGAGTACCCATGCTCAGAAGCTCACTTGGACGTCGACTTCGGAGCCGACGGAAAAGATCGCCAAGCAGCCCTAGGTTGCTCCTCCCAAGGCTCAGAAGACTTTGTCGCGGATCAAGATGGACGTCCCTGTGGCTTCGGGGTGAGTATCACACTTGTGTTTATGCAGACCGACTAAAATTTCTTTTCTGACCAATTGGATGATGTATCTTTCTAGCCCCACCTCTGCTGCTACTGACATGGATATCGATAAGGCACCAGGAGACGAGGAGGCCACCTCTCGGGCCGGTAAGTCCGTTCGACCAGGTTTCATTTAGTCGAGTGAGTCGTCAATCGGCTGAATATCTGACATTTCTGCCTTTCTGTAATTCGGCAAGAAATCGTTGTGCTCCCTGATGATGATGAAGAAGAAGCGCCTCTACAGGAGAGGAGGAAGAAGAGTGGAAGCTCAGGCAGGAGGAGGCTTGAAATCCAAGTCCCTTAGTCGACGCCGGCGCTTGAGACGGTGGTCGAACGTTCCGGAGAGCCGGTTTGGACCAACGTCACATTCATCAGCCCGCTGATGACTGATCGTCCGTCGGGATCGGCTGCACAGACTCTTGCCGCTCCAGTGCAACTCCACGCGTCTGACCCAGTAACTGCTTCGACTCCCTTGGAGCCATCACTCTTTGCCGCGTATCAGACCCAGACGACTCGCCGAGTGCCGCTAGGGAAGCTCTTCGCCAGGTGAACCTTGTCATGGAGCAGGTGAAGGTGATGCATGAGGCTAGTCAGGTGGCTTACAACGCCAGCACCGCCCTTCAGACCAATGTTCAGGTCAGCAAAACTCCAACTAAACTTTTGAATGTTGTTTTATATCCGATCACCCACTGGGGTGTTCCTTTGTTTAGAGTTTAGGAAATCTTCCACTCCACTCGACTCGAGCTGAGTCTCAGGAAACTGTCTGGATCAATGGGGGTACGCCGAGTGCACCCAGTGGGTGTAGTCCCCGAGACCGCGGTCGACTACTTGCAGTTGACTGAGGTCTTAGAATGTATGCTCTCCCTCTTTTTTTTGGACTCACGCTGGGTAGACCCTGCTGAGTATTGATCTGAACCAGTGGGGGCACGCTAAGTGCACCCACTGGGTGTTGTCCCCGATACTACTGTTTAATATTTGATTTGGAAGTAGTCTTAGAGTAACTTTTCCCTATCATTGTCTCTTATTTCTGTCGACTGACATATCTCTCTTGCTGACTGCAGAGGTCTTGTAATCTTGGAGCTCGACTTTCTGAGTTAAAGAAGAAGAACATCAGTGTTGAACTTGACCTTGAACTCACAAAGAAGAATCTCAAGACTGCTCAACAAGAGACGACCATCATGGGAGGTAACCATTCGACTGTCTTGCATGCTTAGTAGCTCGCACTTTCCACTGCTTTTTCTTCCAATCTCTTTGAACCGAGTGACTTCACACAAGCAGATGTGTGTAGTGCAAACCGCCAACTTCAGGCTTTTCTGAAGAGTGTTGTTTCTTTAGAGAGAATGAAGGAGGCTTTGGAGAAGAAGGACCTGGACTTTGCTGCTGCTCAGAAGGAAGCACGTGAGAAGACGACGCTTGCGGACCAGAAGCTGGCTTCAGTCAACAAATTGGAGGAGGAGAACGCGAAGTTGAAAACCGCCATCTCGAAAGCTAATCAAGAAGTCAAGCAACTGAGGAAGGACAAGGAGAACCTGACCACTGAAGTCGGCGGCCTCAGAACCAAGACAAACAAGCTAGAGTCCTATCTAGAACAACTTGCCGCGAAACTTGTCCTGTATGGTCATTCGACTAGTTAATTGTCGTCGACTGAAGTTTGTTGTAATATTGTCGACTCATTGTTTTTCGTGATGGACCAGAACTTTGTCAGGACTTTGAAGCTAAAACCGGGCGGGTCGAGACAGGTCTCGACCCCATCAATTGTCCCGTGAAAGATGACGTTGTGATGAACTTGCTCCAATTGGAATCACGCTTGGATGGTGTAGTTGCTTATCTGGCTCGATTGAAGGCGGCGATGACCCGAGTGGACGCAGAACTCTGACCTCGGGCAGAACTTTCTCAAGACCTCGAGTCGCTGATGACTCGACTCAATCAGATCCCTGGCCGAGAGCAAGAGTGGAAGAAGTCCTCTGCCCGCTGTGGTGCTAACGTCGCCTTTTCATTGGTTCGAGTGCACTGCAAGGAGGCTAAAGAAGACAAGCTGGCGGCCCCCTCAAGGTAGCGAATACTAAGAAGCACTCCTTCCAGTCCTTCATGGACACCTTCCTCGAGGCACCCACTCGTATTGGCGACAGCATCAACCTCGACAACTTCTGCGATCCAGCCAGTCCTTCTCCTGCCGAGTGACTAAAAAACATTATGCTTCACCTTTATTTGCCTTGGGATGCCGAGTGATTTTGTAATCGTTAAAACTCCTTCGGGCCTGACGCCCGAGTAATTTAATCTGTGGTTAGGAACCTTTGGATTTATCTTTGAATATGTTGTGTTTATTTTCGAGTGAAACTCGTTCTTCTCTTGGATTGGTTTCTGTTCGTTCGATGCAGCTTCTGAAGAAGAATCAGTAGTCGACCAGTTGGACAAGCCTTGAGCAGCATTGATCAGCTCATCAGCAAGGCACTCAGCAATGGTCTTGACGTTCCAGTCAGCAATTTGCCTTGGCGTCAGCCGTTGGATGGGCCTTTGACAGTGCGCACAATCTCGTCCTTCTTCTTGACGGTGCAGCGCCCGGGGGGGGGGGGGGGGTCGTGGTCGACCCGCACCACTCAGCGGGACCGGTCAGCTCATCAACGAGGCATTTAGCAATGGTCTTGACATTCCTGAAAGTGGCTCGCCTTGGCGACACGCTCAATCTCGTCCTTCTTCTTGACGGTGCAACTCCGGAGTGGGGGTCGTGGTCGACCCGCACTCTGCTAAGTCCTCGAGCGAGAAGATTAGTTTTCACTCGGGAGGATTTTCTATCACTTAGGAGAGTACTAGACTGCAGCTAAGCCCTCGAGTGGGAGGATCGCTCACCACTCGGTAGGATTTTTCAAACTTAGGTGAGTACTGGACTGCAGCTAAGACTCCGAGTGGGAGGATTGCTCACCACTCGGTAGGATTTTACAAACTTAGGCGAGTACTGGACTGCAGCTAAGCCCCCGAGTGGGAGGATTGCTCGCCACTCGGTAGGATTTTACAAACTTCGGTGAGTACTGGACTGCAACTAAGCCTCCGAGTGGGAGGATTGCTCACCACTCCGTAGGATTTTACAAACTTAGGTGAGTACTGGACTGCAGCTAAGCCCCCGAGTGGGAGGATTGCTCACCACTCGGTAGGATTTTACAAACTTAGGCGAGTATTGGACTGCAGCTAAGCCCCCGAGCGGGAGGATTGCTCACCACAATCTCGTCCTTCTTTTTGACGTGTAGCCGGGGGGTTATTGCCGACCCGTACCGTTTGGTAGGACCTTTTAAACTTAGGCGAGTACTGGACTGCACCTAAGCCTCCGAGTGAGAGGCAGACCCACCACTCGGTAGGAATTTTTGTCACTTAGGCAAGTACTGGACTGCAGCTAAGCCCCCGAGCGGGAGGATCGCTCACCACAATCTCGTCCTTCTTCTTGACGGTGCAGCCCCAGGGGGGGGGGATTGTGGCCGACCCATACCGTTTGGTAGGACCTTTTAAACTTAGTCGAGTACTGGACTGCAGCTAAGCCTCCGAGTGAGAGGGAGACCCACCACTCGGTAGGATTTTTTATCACTTGGGCGAGTACTGGACTGCAGCTAAGCCCCCGAGTGAGAGGCAGACACACCACTCGGTAGGATTTTTTACCACTTGGGCGAGTACTGGACTGCAGCTAAGCCCCCGAATGAGAGGCAGACTCACTACTCGGTAGGATTTTTATCACTTAGGCGAGTACTGGACTGCAGCTAAGCCCCCGAGTGAGAGGCAGACTCACCACTCAGTAGGATTTTTTATCACTTAGGCGACACGGATTCGCAGCTAAACCTCCGAGTGAGAGGCGGACTCACCACTTGGCAGGATTTTCTCTTCAACTTAGGTGAAACGGATTCGCAGCTAAGGCACCCACTGGGGGATATTGGAACATGTAAAAAATGAACAACAATCATTCGGAAGACTGTAAAATCATGTCTTTTGATAATCAAACTAAAAGGTACTTCTTATTACATCTCAACAGTCTAAATAATTTAAGAGTAAAAAGGGAGGAGCAGTTCCGCATTCCAAGCGCATGGCTCATCTTTATTGTGCTCGACGTTGAAAAGACGATACGCTCCATTGTGAAGCACTTTGGTGACGACGAAAGGGCCTTCCCAAGCAGGAGCGAGCTTGTGTGGTTTCTGCTGGTCTACTCGAAGAACCAGGTATCCTTCCTGAAATGCCTGACCCCTTATGTTTCTGGCATGGAATCGACGCAGGTCTTGCTGATAAATGGTCGACCGGATCAAGGCCATCTCTCTTTCCTCTTCCAGGAGATCGACTGCATCTTGCCGAGCCTGATCTGCTTCCTCTTCTGAGAAGAGTTCGACTCGGGGCGCGTTGTGGAGCAAATCACTCGGGAGTACGACTTCGGCTCCATAGACTAAGAAGAATGGAGTCCATCCAGTCGACCGATTAGGAGTTCTCCTCAATCCCCAAAGTACTGATGGGAGCTCATCGACCCAAGCCCCTGCTGCATGCTTGAGGTCACGCATCAACCGGGGTTTCAGTCCATTGAGAATCAATCCATTTGCTCGCTCAGCCTGCCCATTCGACTGAGGATGAGCGACCAAAGCGTAATCGACCCTCGTGCCTTGGGAAGCACAAAAGGCTCTGAATTCATCAGAGTCAAAGTTCGATCCGTTATCCGTGATGATGTTGTGCGAAACACCATATCTGAATATCAATTCCCTGATGAAACTTACAGCTGTACTTGCTTCAAGGTTTTTAATGGGCTTGGCTTCGATCCATTTGGTAAACTTGTCGACTGCCACCAGCACATGGGTAAATCCACTCCTGCCAGTCCTCAGAGGTCCAACTATGTCCAATCCCCAGACAGCAAAAGGCCAGACGAGTGGAATAGTCTTCAGGGCTGACGCAGGTTTATGGGACTTGTTGGAGTAAAACTGACAGCATTCACACTTGTGCACTATTTCTTTTGCCATCTCATTGGCACGTGGCTAGTAAAATCCGGCTCGGTATGCTTTAGCCACGATGGTCCGAGAGGACGCATGGTGGCCACAGGTCCCCGAGTGAATATCATTGAGGATTATTAAGCCTTCTTCTGGCATGATGCACTTCTGGCAGACCCCAGTTACACTTTCTCTGAACAACTGACCTTTTATCACGGTAAAGGCTTTAGATGGTCGGACGATCTGTCGAGCCTCTTCTTCATCCTCTGGAAGTTCTTTCCTAAGGATGAATGCAATGTACGGCACCGTCCAGTCGGGAGTGATGACCAAAACCTCCATGACTAAGTCGACCACAGCTGGGATTTTGACTTCAGTCGGATCTGTGGCGCTCTTGGGCTGTGGTGACTCTTCAGTGAAAGGGTCTTCCTGAACTGAAGGTGAATGAATATGTTCCAAAAACACATTGCGGTGAATGGCCTCTCTCTTTGAACCTATCTTTGCCAACTCATCTACAGCTTGATTTTTCAGTCGGGGTATATGGTGAAGCTCCAATCCTTCAAACTTCTTTTCCAGCTTTCTTACTGCATTGCAATAACCAGTCATGGCCGGGCTCCTAACATCCCATTCCTTCATCACTTGATTAACCACCAAATCTGAGTCGCCGTAGACCATAAGGCGGCGGACGCCGAGTGAAATGGCCATACGCAACCCATATAAAAGTGCTTCATATTCGGCTTCATTATTGGAGGAATCAAAATGAATCTGGAGAACGTAGCTAAGCTTGTCTCCACGGGGGGATACCAATACTACCCCAGCACCTGAACCATTCAGCATCTTGGAGCCATCAAAGAACATAGTCCAATGCTCCGAATGAACTTGAGTTGGCAATTGCTGCTCAATCCACTCGGCAAGGAAATCTGCGATTGCTTGGGACTTGATAGCTTTCTTTGCCTCAAACTTGATATCCAATGGAAGGAGTTTAATCGCCCATTTTGCCACTCGACCAGTTGCATCTCTGTTATTCAGAATTTCAGATAGTGGTGTGCTACCTCTTGAGCACTGCGTTGGATTTCCCCGAAGAGGAGAGGATGATGCAGCAAAGTAGCGTAAGTATTTCCCTCAGTTTTTGAGAACCAAGGTATCAATCGAGTAGGAGACCACGCACAAGTCCCTCGTACCTATACAAAACAATAGCTCCTCGCAACCAACGCGATTAGGGGTTGTCAATCCCTTCACGGTCACTTATGAGAGTGAGATCCGATAAAGATGATAAATAATATTTTTGGTATTTTTGGTATATGGATGCAAAGTGAAAAGTAAAAGGCAAAGTAAAAACAAAGCAAGTAATAAAGTAAAGGAGATTGATATGATGAGAATAGACCCAGGGGCCATAAGCTTCACTAGTGGCTTCTCTCAAGAGCATAGATATTCTACGGTGGGTGAACAAATTACTGTCGAGAAATTGACAGAATTTTGGCATAGTTATGAGTATATCTAGGTATGATCATGTATATAGGCATCACGTCCGAGACAAGTAGATCGAAACGATTCTGCATCTACTACTATTACTCCACTCATCGACCGCTATCCAGCATGCATCTAGAGTATTAAGTTAAAAATAGAGTAACGCCTTAAGAAAGATGACATGATGTAGAGGGATAAATTCATGCAATATGATAAAAAACCCATCTTGTTATCCTCGACGTGCCTTGCTGCCCCTTCTGTCACTGGGCAAGGACACCGCAAGATTGAACCCAAAGCTAAGCACTTCTCCCATTGCAAGAACTACCAATCTAGTTGGCCAAACCAAAAAGGATAATTCGAAGAGACTTGCAAAGATAACTCAGTCATACATAAAAGAATTCCGAGAAGATTCAAATATTGTTCATAGATAAACTGGATCATAAACCTACAATTCATCGGTCTCAACAAACACACCGCAAAAAGAAGATTACATCGAATAGATCTCCACGAGAGAGGGGGAGAACATTGTATTGAGATCCAAAAAGAGAGAAGAAGCCATCTAGCTACTAGCTATGGACCCGAAGGTCTGAAGTAAACTACTCACACTTCATCCTGAGGGCTATGGTGTTGATGTAAAGCCCTCGGTGGTGGATGCCCCCTCGTGAGCTCTGAACAGCCCCAAGATGGGATCTCGTGGATCTGAAGGTTGCGGCGGTGGAATTAGGTTTTTGGCTCCTCTTCTGATCGTTTGGGGATACATAGGTATATATAGGAGGAAGGAGTATGTCGGTGGAGCAACAGGGGGCACGAGGCGGGGCGCGCCTAGGGCGCCCCACCTCGTGATCGCCTCGATTACGTCTTGGAGTAGGGTCCAAGTCTCCTGGATCACGTTCGGTGAGAAAATCACGTTCCCGAAGGTTTCATTCCGTTTGGACTCTGTTTGATATTCCGTTTCTTCGAAACACTGAAATAGGCGAAAAACAACAATTCTGGGCTGGGCCTCCGGTTAATAGGTTAGTCCCAAAAATAATATAGAATTGGAAAATAAATCCCAGTATAGTCCAAAACAGTAGATAAAGTAGCATGGAGCAATCAAAAAGTATAGATACGTTGGAGACGTATCAGGCATCCCCAAGCATAATTCCTGCTCGTCCTCGAGTAGGTAAATGGTAAAAAAAAGAATTTTTGATGCGGAGTGATACTTTGGCATAATTTCAATGTAAATCTTCTTAATTGTGATATGAATATTCAGATCCGAAAGATTCAAGACAAAAGTTCATATTGACATAAAAATAATAATACTTCAAGCATACTAATCAAAGCAATCATGTCTTCTCAAAATAACATGGCAAAAGAAAGTTCATCCCTACAAAATCATATAGTTAGGCAATGCTTCATTTTCTTCACACAAAGATGTTCCCAACTTCTATACCCCCGATGACAAGCCAAGCAATTGTTTCATACTTAAATAATCTCAAACTTTTTCAACCTTCACGCAATACATGAGCGCGAGCCATGGATATAGCACTATGGGTGGAATAGAATATGATGATGGGGATTGTGTGGAGAAGACAAAAAAGAGAAAGTCCCACATTGACGAGGATAATCAACGGGCTATGGCGATGCCCATTAATTGATGTCAATATGAGGAGTAGGGATTGCCATGCAACCGATGCACTAGAGCTATGAATGCTCAACAAAAGAAAGGGTGTGCATCCAACTCGCTTGCTCATGAAGACCTAGGGCATTTGAGGAAGCCCGTCATAGGAATATACAAGCCAAGTTCTATAATGAAAAATTCCCACTAGTATGAAAAGACAACTTATGAGACTCACTACATGAAGAACAAGGTGCTACTTTGAAGCACAATATATGAGACTCACTACATGAAGAACAAGGTGCTACTTTGAAGCACAAGTGTGGAAAAGGAGATAGTAGCATTGCCCCTTTTTTTTTCTTTTTTTTCTTTTTTTACTTTTGGGCCTTTCTCTTTTTTTTGGACTTTCTTTTCTTTTTTCTTTTCTTTGGGCAATGCTCTAACAATGATGATCATCACACTTCTATTGATTACAACATAAGGATTACAACTCGAAACTTAGAACAAGATATGACTCTATATGAATGCCTCCGGCGGTGTACTGGGATGGTGCAATGAATCAAGAGTGACTCGTATGAAGAATAATGCATGTTGGCTTTGCCACAAATACGATGTCAACTACATGATCATGCAATGGCAATATGCCAAAAGTAATGTATGTCATGATGATGATGATGGAAGTTGCAATGCAATATATCTCGGAATGGCTATGGAAATGCCATAATAGGTAGGTATGGTGGCTGTTTTGAGGAAGATCTAAGGAGGTTTATGTGTGATAGAGCGTATCGTATCACGGGGTTTGGATGCACCGGCGAAGTTTGCGCCAACTCTCAAGGTGAGAAAGGGCAATGCACGGTACCGAAGAGGCTAGAAAAGGCGGAAAGGTGAGAGTGCGTATAATCCACGGAGTCAACATTAGTCAAAAGAACTCAATACTTATTGCAAAAATTTAGAAGTCATCAAAAATCAAGTACTATGCGCATGCTCCTAGGGGGATAGATTGGTAGGAAAAGACCATCGCTCGTCCCCGACCGCCACACATAAGGATGCACAAGCCAGGTACACTTCATGTTTCAAATTTGTTAAACAACTTCAACCATACGTGCATGCTACGGGACTTGCAAACTTCAACACAAGCATTTCTCAAATTCACAATTACCCAACTAGCACGACTTTGATATTATCACCTCCATATCTCAAAACAATTATCAAGCATCAAACTTTTCTTAGTATTCAATTCACTCAAAAGAAAGTTTCACATATCTTGAACACCAAGTATATTAACATTAAGCAAATTACCATGCTATTAATGACTCTCAAAATAATCTAAGTGAAGCATGAGAGATCATTAGTTTCTTTAAAACAAATCCACCACCATGCTCTAAAAGATATAAGTGAAGTACTAGAACAAAAATTATCATGCTCAAAAGATATAAGTGAAGCACTATGAGCAAAACTATCAAGCTCAAAAGATATAAGTGAAGCACATAGAGTATTCTAACAAATTCCAATTCATGTATGGCTCTCTCAAAAGGTGTGTACAACAAGGATGATTGTGGTAAACTAACAAGCAAAGACGCAAATAATACAAGACGCTCCAAGCAAAACACATATCATGTGGTGAATAAAAATATAGCTCCAAGTAAATTACCGATGGAAGTGGATTTAAAGAGGGATGCCTTCCGGGCATCCCCAAGCTTTGACTTTTGGTGTCCTTGGATTATCTTGGGGTTCCATGGGCATACCCAAGCTTAGGCTCTTGCCACTCCTTGTTCCATAATCCATCAAAAGAATTCACCCAAAACTTGAAAACTTCACAACACAAAACTCAATAGAAATCTCGTGAGCTCCGTTAGAGAAAGAAAACAAAAGACTACTTCAAAGTGTTGACACACGAACACGTCACGTGTACCCTCGACGCCGGGGGTGATGCACCGCAGCTCACGTCGAAGGAGACCCGACCGACAACAAGGATCGCAAGGCATTCGGCGGGTGCTTTGCAACCGAAACCCAGCGCACCGGGAGGGACCCGTCGAGGATTGCGGCGACTATGGGCTGCCCTAGGTCGATCGCTCGCCCTAGAGCCTCGAGATTCGCAGCTCTCAAACAGGAAGAACAGCGAAGAACGAGAGAAAAAACGGTGGAGAGATAAAAAGTAGGCAGGAAAAAGTAGTATATTGATTTGTTTGATTGTGTGTTGTTCAATCGGCCGTCACCCCAACATATATAAGAGGCGGCTGGACTTCCCGTACAAGTAAAGGATTCATCTAGGCTTTCCTTACAAGAAAAATTACATCAATTCGCGTCCTAGAGTCCTAGTTCTATTCCAACTCGGATTCAGTCTGAATCTGGCCCAACTTCTGTTTTCCTCCTGGTGCAGGCCTTGAGCCTCCATATGACCTCCGATCAAGATGGCCCAAATACCAAACTTGTGCGCCTCGGCGATCTGAACAACTCTCATGTTGATCACTTTTTCAAATAAGGCCATCTTGAACACTTTTCGAGGTCATCTTTACCTTCCAGTCGGACTCGGTCTTGCGGTAGACTAAATCATCAGAGTCTTGTAATGAATTTGCAGGCCATATACTATCTCTGATGATGATGACTCCAAAAGCAAAGTTTACCGTCTTGACGATACGCACAACTTCTGTATTGAACACTTCTTCATCCGAGATCATCTTTGATAAACTTTTGGGCACATGTTTAGTTTCACTCGGATTTGAGCTCATCCACTCGGATATTAGAGTCTTTTACTCGGATGGTCGACTGGACTTTTTCACTCGGATGACTATATTTTCACTCGGAAGACAATCTTTTACTCGATCGGTAGGCTTTCACTCGACCTTTTACTCGATCGGTAGGTTTTCACTCGACCTTGGACTCGATCGGTAGGTTTTCACTCGACCGGTGACTCGATCGGTAGGTTTCCACTCGACCTTGGACTCGATTGGTAGGTTTTCACTCGACCGGTGACTCGATCGGTAGGTTTCCACTCGACCTTGGACTCGATCAGTAGGTTTTCACTCGACCGGTGACTCGATCGGTAGGTTTTCACTCGACCGGTGAGTTTTCACTCGACCAAAAACATAGCCTGATCTTGATTTGCCTCTCCAGGTTACATACGACCTCGGATTGAGACGAATTTTATATGAAAATCGATCGGCTCGACGAGACGAAACTTTTTCATGTTGAAGGTTTTTCGATTCAAGGACTTCTTAAGGGCCTAATTGCTCGCGCGACCCATCAGACATGGCGTCTGGTACTTTGCGCCAGATTTCCACTCAGCTTCGGCCTGCAGTGTATTGCCTCTAACTTTTGCATATGAACTCGGATTGAGATGATTTATATATCAAAATCGATTGCCTCGACGAGACGAAGACAATTCCTTTAGAATACTCCTTCATCCGAGGTCGTCTTGAAGGCAAGATTGGACGAAAACCACTCGGAATGTTTGAATTTTGTCACTCGGAGTGCAACTTCGGCCACCGATATAAAGTCGAATGGCGATAAATTAAACATCAAAGTTATTCCACTCGTCGACCTGAAACTTTGCATGCCGAAAACTCTTTTACTTGAGGCCATCTTACTTGCCTTTTGTACCTTGCCAAAATCCGATGTCAACACATGCCCCCCTGTTTTTCGACAATGCTTGCACGCCGAAAAATAATATGCACGGTGTTTGTTCTAAGGACGATGTCAACACTCCATCGGCCATTTATTTTCCTCAGGGCGATAATTATGTATCGGCCATGTTTGTGCTAAGGGCGATAATCGTATATCGGCCATTGCCTACTCAGGCTTCCTGCCACACACTCGGGTGGTACTTCTTCAAATATTTTCCGTTGAGAGCTCGGGGTAACAATGCCCTTGTATTGATTCCACTAAATATGAATTTCCAGGAACAACCCTTGTAATCCTAAAGGACCTTCCCAACTTGGAGACCACTTCCGAATTTTCTATCTCTTGAACCAATCGGCAGAATCACTTTCCAAACGAGATCACCAACTTGAAAATTTTTCAACTTGACTTTCTTATTGTAAGCTCTTGCTACCCTCAACTTATCTCTCTCTATGGACTCCAAAGCAACCAATTGTTTATCGGCAACCTCATCAATATTGTCCATCATTAAGTTATAAAAGTCTACTGCCGATAAATCATTTTGTTTGGCTATTCTCAAAGCATTCAAATTTACCTCCACTGGTAAAACAGCCTCCTGACCATACACTAGCTCATATGGAGTCACCTTCGTAGCACCATGCCTTGAAATTCTGTGTGCCCATAAAGCTTCGGACAACAACTCATGCCATCTCCTCGGATTGTCCTTAATCTTCTTCTTGATGAGCTTGATTAGAATTTTATTGCTAGACTCAGCTTGTCCATTAGCTTGGGCATAATATGGAGAGGAATTGAGCAACTTTATATTATAAGATTCGGCAAACTCTCTGACTTGGTGTGACATAAAAGATGAACCTTGATCTGTAGTTAACGTTTGAGGAATACCGAATCTATGAATAATGTGCTCGGTTATGAATTGAATTACCTCCGTATGTGTCATGTTCTTGAGAGGTCTTGCTTGCACCATTTAGTGAAATAATCGATTGCCACCAATACGAACCGATGCCCTTTTGAGGAAGGCGGGTGGATTTGTCAATGAAATCTAAACCCCAACCTCTGAAAGGCCACGGTTTGATAATAGGATGTAACATAGCAGCAGGAGCCAATTGAATATCACCAAACTTTTGACAAGCTTCACACCCTTTATAATATCTGAAGCAATCATTAATCATAGTCGGCCAATAAAACCCAGCACGTCGCAATAACCATTTCATCTTGGGAGCCGACTGGTGAGTGCCACAAATACCTTCATGTACTTCTCCCATAGCAACTCTTGCTTGGTCCTCATCCAAGCATTTTAAAAGAACATCATCAACTGTTCGGCGATAAAGGTCACCATCCCTCATAGTATATTTAAAAGCCATACGCCGAACAGCCCTGTCCATCCTTTCACTCGGATTGCGCAAGTAAGCAACAATGGGCTTCCTCCAGTCGGAATTGTTATCTGCACTAGATTTTTCGTTAATGGCCGAATCAGTGGGTTCAGGTTCGGCCTCTCCCATGTTGGCAAGACAAGACATCGGTCTTTGAGAAATATGAAACATGCCATGATCAACATGATATCCAGATGCTTCTTTGTGCCAACTCATTTGCTTTCGGTTGTCATGTCTAGATATATGTGCAATGCTAAAACAATCCAAAGTAGAAATTATATCTAGACATTTATCAAGATAAACATTAAGTGATTCGTCCAAACACTGAAAGACTCTGGATATTTGTTGCACCACTAGTAACGAATCACCGTAATCCTCAATATGTGTAACACCTATAGCAAGTAACATCTCTAGACCGAATAACAATGCTTCATATTCGGCTTGATTGTTTGTGCAAAAATATTCTAAGCGACATGAGGCTTCAAAAATAGCACCATGAGGAGATATATAAACAATACCAACACCTTGGCCATTGCTACAAACTGAACCGTCAAAGTATAATCTCCATGGTACTAATGAAACAAGGCTCATATCAGCATCATGTTTGTCATTAATCCGATGTTCAACAATGAAATTAGCAACAATTTGGCCTTTCATGGATTTTAGAGATTCATAAGCCAAATCATATTCAATCAAAGCATAAGCCCACTTGCCAATTCTACCACTAAGAATTGGCCTATACAACATGTATTTAATGACATCGGTTTGACAAGCTACTACACAAGCACTTGGTACTAAATAATGTCTCAGTTTTGTGCAAGCATAATATAAGCATAGACATAATTTCTCAATAAATGTATACCTTGTCTCTGCGTCCAATAAGCGGCGGCTCAAATAAGTGATGGTATGCTCTTTTCCTTCGGTCTCTTGAGTTAGAACAGCACCAATAACTCCTTCCTCTGCTGCAATGTAAAGTCTGAAGGGTTCCCTATGCTTGGGTGCTCTCATCACGGAGGAGTGCACAAATAATTCTTGATCATATCAAATGCTTCTTGCTGTTTTGCCCCCAAGTGAAATCAGCATCATTCTTTAACGAAGGATGGGAGTAAATGCATCAACTTTCCACGATAGATTAGCTATGAACCTTCTCAAATAATTGACCTTGCCAAGGAACTTTTGCATATCTCTCTTGCATGTTGGAGCCTCCACTTTCTGTATAGCCTCTATCTTTTTGGGATCAATTTCTATGCCATCTTCATGAATAATGAAACCCAAAAACTTGCCAGCTGACACACCGAAAGCACACTTCAAAGGATTCATCTTCAGTCCATACTTTTTCATTCTTTCAAAAGCTAAACGCAAATCGGCCAAGTGAGATTCAAAAGCATCCGATTTGACAACAATATCATCAATATAAACTTCAAGTATGACACCGAGTAAATCATGAAAAATCAAATTCATAGCGCTTTGATATGTGGCCCCGGCATTTTTCAATCCGAATGTCATCACTGTCCACTCGAATAAACCAAGGAAACCAGGACATCGGAAAGCTGTTTTGTACATGTCCTCTTGACCATAAAATTTGATTGTATCCGGCATTACCATCTAGAAAGCTAATAACCTTATGTCCGTAAGCATCATTAATAAGCATATCGGCTATTGGCATGGGATACTCATCTTTGGGTGTAGCCCTATTCACATCTCTGAAGTCAATGCACACCCTCAACTTGCGGATCCCTTCTTCTCTCTTTGGGACAATGTTAGAAATCCACTCGGCATACCCGCAAGGTCGAATGAATTTAGCTTCAAGCGATCGACCGATCTCTTCCTTGATCCGGTCATATGTTTTGGATTAAACTTTCGGATTGTTTATAAGGTCTAAAACCGGCCTTTATAGGCAACCGATGCTCCACTAGCTCTCGGCTCAACCTCGGCATCTCATGATATTCCCATGCAAAGCAACAAACATATTCTTTGAATAGCTCGATTAATTTAGCTTTACAATCGGCTTTCAAATTTTTGTTTATAAATGTCGGTCGACTGACTGATCCGTCTCCGATATCTACCTCTTCTAACGGATCGGCCGATGTAAAACCTTGTCCAAGTTTATCCATGTCATCCAACTCCTCAATAGACTCATACATATCGTTCTCGCTGGACCGATATTTTGCAAGACGTTTTTGTAACCACTCGGAATTAGGATCCATTTAAACATATCATACTTTGGAGCCGATTTCATTCAGTCGGCTTTAAAGAGACGGGCACAAAACCATTCTTGGTCGCACTGAGAAAATCAAACTCTGACAAATCACGTCCCGTCAAGCAAGTAGCATTGGGATGTTGCCAATCCACCGATGCATCGGCCAAAGCAACACAGGCCGAATTATCGCATGAATGACTTCCACTTCATCATCAACCCATTGGATCGAAATCGGTGCATAGTGGATGGCACGCCTTGGTTTGCATGAACCCAATCACGGCCTAGTATGACGTTGTAGTTACCTTGCACCTCGGCGACAAAGAATGCAGAGCCAAAGTTTTGCTTCGAGCGTAAGCTCCACATACATCACACCTTTGGCTTCAGCTCTCTTTGCCTTCAAATCCGTTGAGCACCATATTCGTTTTCATCGATTCTTCATCGGCAAACCCAATTTCTTGAAGACCGAATAGGGCATAAGATTTACCACAGCGCCACCATCAACAAGCATCCGAGTGGCGGCGACCCATTGATATGACCTCGAGATATAATGGTTTGGATGCTTTCTTTGGTTCTTTTGGCTTCTCGAATATTGCATTTTAGGACCAAAATCCAGCTGAGCAACTTCCCTTCCTCATCTACAAAGACGAAACTCAGCGGTAAGTAATACACCATATTGATATCCATACCTTCATGAACGGTGTAGATTCATAGTCCAACATATCAACCTCTTCTCCAAGTGGATCGACCGATTCTCAAATCTGGCGAGTGAAGGAGAAATAAGAAGTGT
Organism: Aegilops speltoides; assembly: GCA_021437245.1. NCBI lineage: Eukaryota > Viridiplantae > Streptophyta > Magnoliopsida > Poales > Poaceae > Aegilops > Aegilops speltoides. The sequence goes on along the minus strand of CM038142.1, from coordinate 248,103,019 downwards.
CATGAGACGATGTAATAGCCATCACATCGTCCTCCTTGGGTGGTGTAGGCACTTTTGTGATAGATGTAGAAGCTGATGTATCTTGTATTTGTTTTGGCCTCCACACTTGTTTTGCTGGAACCATGGGCGAGTGTCATTGAACAACTTATCCCTTTGCTTCTCGGCCTCTGCTCCGCCATCTCTGACTCCTTAACCTCTGTAGTTTCCTCTTACGTGTCTTTGTTAGCCCCGAGGACACCACTTTGGTCGAGTGTATTTAGCATCTCTCACCTTTACCTGGCTGGTGCTTGCTTCATGGTCATTAGCCGAGTGCTTTGGCGCGATAGAAAGTGTCGGCTCGGTCGAGTGGTTATGCACATCGGCTGCTGTATGGGGAATGTTTGATGCCGGGATAAGTGAGTCGACATCCATTTTCTCCTTGCCTTTTCTGATTCAACTGCTGCAACACTCGGTGACTTAACCGCCATTCTTTTCGACTTTCGGATGCATGAAATTTCCACTCAGGCGCACCTTTTTACTTGGATGGAATCCACTCGGATGGATGTCACTCGGATGGAATCCACTTGACCACATTTTTCACTTGGATAGCTTCCACAGGTGCATTCTTACACTAGGATAGTTTCCACTCGGTCGCATATGTTGACCAGCCGATGATAGTTACCAATGTTCATCGGCCATTATATGAGTAATCAAGTCGATTCCACAGATTGCCTCTGCTCTTACGAAATAGCGCCCTTGGTCCACTCGGTTTTGCATATCGACTAAACATATCATCTGATGGTGACCTTGGTCGCTTCAAGTGTGATGGCCGGTCAGAGCTGGGACCAGCCGATTGATTAGCATATTTGGATAGCAACATATCAAAAGTTGGCTTGATCCGCTTGCGTTGCACTTGAGCTTCATTCCTCTTCCATTTGCCAACTTCTGGACTCTTGGGCTTGACAAATTTAACTCGAGTGTCCTGCTGCACCTGTGTTTGCCCCCCGAGTGTAGGATTCTTGATGGTGATCTTGATTACTTCCTTGCCATCGGGTTGTTTATCAAGCACAACATGTCTCCCCAAGACCTTGTCGCCCTCCTTGCCTTTCCTGGGCTCACCAACAATGACATTAGCTTTATTAGCAGATTCGGCTACCTCCGGCCGAATGAGTAACTTCTTCCCTTCTAAATCCATGGTGTTCATTGGAAAGGGCTGTTTATCAATTTGCATCTCAGAAAAGTTCAATCGTCCATCATTAATGGCCGATTGTATCTGTCGTCGAAAAACATTGCAATCATTAGTAGCATGAGAAAAAGAGTTATGATACTTGCAATAAGCACGCCGTTTCAGCTCTTCAAGCGGCGGTAAAGTATGAGATATTCTAATAATCTTAGCCTGCAGAAAGCATCAAATATTTTATCACACTTAGCAATGTTAAAGTAAACTTCATCTCTTCATCACGATTCTTATGAATCGGTTTCAGATCATTGCAAGTAAAGGGTTTGGCCTTAGATGGCCAAACAAATTCAATAACAAAACATCACCCTCATCGTTCGAGTGATCACTATCATATTCCACCATATTCATCTTTGGTCGATCGGATTTGTATCTATGCACTTCTTTGAGATCTTTGCTTCGGCTTTCCTGAGCCAAAGCCCTTTGTAAGACTTGGTTGATATTTAAAAACTCATAGCCTTCTAGCTTTTCTCTAAAGGGAGTTCTCAAACCACTCAGCACTAGGTCTGCCAAGTCTCTCTCGGTTATCACTAAACTAAAACACCGGTTTTTCGTTTCTCTGAATCTCTTGACGTAATCGGAGACCGATTCATCATGCTTCTGCTTAACCGATGTTAGATGTGACAACTTGAGTTCATTGTCGCCGCTATAAAAGTGACCATGAAATTTCTGCTCTAGTTGCGACCAAACTCGAATGGAACCATGTGGCAAAGAAGAAAACCATGAAAATGCGGTACCAGTTAATGACAAAGGAAATAAACGCACTTTGAACTCATTCAGTGAGCCTGCCTCACCCAATTGTGCTAAGTATTGACTAACATGCTCCCATGTGGTTTTTGTGCCTTCTCCATTAAACTTAACAAAATCTGGAATTTTATATCACGGAGGGCCTTTGGATGGCATCAAAGTACTCGAGTGCGGCTTTTGGTAAATCCGATTCGAGGTAACTCAACTCCAAAATTCTCTCGAAGCATCTTAGCCATCTCCTCTCTAAGATTAGCTAAACCATCATCCATAGTGGACGATGAAGCTTGTGGCGATGGCATAGGAGGAGTAGGGTTACTAGCTGTAGGTAGGAATTGTGGCGGTATGTCGACCCATAATTTGCTAGTGGTCAGTGGTTGTAGCTGTAGGTAGGGTTTGGTTCAAGTCACCACCGAACCTGGCATGCTCATAATAGGATTAATGGGTGCAGCCACAATCTGATTTGTTTGGGTAGGATAATAAGTCATCGACGCACGGGGGCGCCGATGACATAAATAAAGCAGATTAGGGTTTTGCACACTAGCAGCTACACCATCATTACCACTAGTCGATTGAGATGTATTCTTCTCGAGCATTAGTATTTTCAATGAAAGTTTGATAGACTAGATTGTTACCATCAGCAATCGACTTTCAATCTCAGCCCACGGCTCGGAGAAAAGGTAGTACTTACAGAGGGTTTAACCTGCTTCGGCTTGAAGAGGAGGGAACTTGATTTCTTCAATCGGAGTGATGTTGCCTTGGCGATCCTTCTTGAACTTTGCAAGGAACTCCTGCAAATCCTTCTCTTCGCGCCTTCTTGTACTCCTCATAGACTTGGCGATGATCGGCGATATCTCATCAAGGCGTGCTTAATGATGTTATCGGCGTCTACCTCGATGGCTTGGGAAGATCGGACATGGTGGATGATGATGATTGATCTTGATCCCCAGTGAGTCGCCAAAAGTGTGTTGACACACGAACCGTCCACGTGTACCCTCGGCGCGGGGTGATGCACGCAGCTCACGTCGAAGGAGACCCGACCGACAACAGCGATCGCAAGACGATCGGCGGTGCTTTTGCAGACCGAAACCCAGCGCACCGGGAGGGACCCGTCGGGATTGCGGCGACTATGGGCTTCCCTAGGTCGATTCGCTAGCCCCTAGAGCCTCGAGATTCGCAGCTCTCAAACACGAAGAACAGCGAAGAACGAGAGAGAAAAACGGTGGAGAGATAAAAAGTAGACAGGAAAAAGTAGTATATTGATTTGTTCGATTGTGTGTTGTTCAATCGGCTGTCACCCCCAACATATATAAGAGGCGGTTGGACTTCCCGTACAAGTAAAGGATTCATCTAGGCTTTCCTTACAAGAAAAATTACATCAATTCGCGTCCTAGAGTCCTAGTTCTATTCCAACTCGGATTTAGTCTGAATCTGGCCCAACTTCTGTCTTCCTCCTTGTGCAGGCCGCCGAGCCTCCATATGACCTCCGATCAAGATGGCCAAATACCAAACTTGTGCGCCTCGATGATACGAACAACTCTCATGTTGATCACTTTTTCAAATAAGGCTATCTTGAACACTTTTCGAGGTCATCTTTACCTTCCAGTCGGACTCGGTCTTGCGGTAGACTAAATCATCCGAGTCTTGTAATGAATTTGCAGGCCATATACTATCTCTGATGACGATGACTCCAAAAGCAAAGTTTACCGTCTTGACGATACGCACAACTTCTATATTCAACACTTCTTCATCCAAGATCATCTTGATAAAGTTTTTGGCACATGTTCAGTTTCACTCGGATTTGAGCTCATCCACTCGGATATTAGAGTCTTTCACTCGGATGGTCGACTGGACTTTTTCACTCGGATGACTATATTTTCACTCGGAAGACAATCTTTTACTCGATCGGTAGGCTTTCACTCGACCTTTTACTCGATCGGTAGGTTTTCACTCGACCTTGGACTCGATCGGTAGGTTTTCACTCGACCGGTGACTCGATCGGTAGGTTTCCACTCGACCTTGGACTCGATCGGTAGGTTTTCACTCGACCGGTGACTCGATCGGTAGGTTTCCACTCGACCTTGGACTCGATCAGTAGGTTTTCACTCGACCGGTGACTCGATCGGTAGGTTTTCACTCGACCGGTGAGTTTTCACTCGACCAAAAACATAGCCTGATCTTGATTTGCCTCTCCAGGTTACATACGACCTCGGATTGAGACGAATTTTATATGAAAATCGATCGGCTCGACGAGACAAAACTTTTTCATGTTGAAGGTTTTTCGATTCAAGGACTTCTTAAGGGCCTAATTGCTCGCGCGACCCATCAGACATGGCGTCTGGTACTTTGCGCCAGATTTCCACTCAGCTTCGGCCTGCAGTGTATTGCCTCTAACTTTTGCATATGAACTCGGATTGAGATGATTTATATATCAAAATCGATCGCCTCGACGAGACGAAGACAATTCTTTTAGAATACTCCTTCATCCGAGGTCGTCTTGAAGGCAAGATTGGACGAAAACCACTCGGAATGTTTGAATTTTGTCACTCGGAGTGCAACTTCGGCCACCGATATAAAGTCGAATGGCGATAAATTAAACATCAAAGTTATTCCACTCATCGACCTGAAACTTTGCATTCCGAAAACTCTTTTACTTGAGGCCATCTTACTTGCCTTTTGTACCTTGCCAAAATCCGATGTCAACACAAAGTACTGTAATGAACTCATTCTTTATTTATATTGGTGTTAAACCTACTGTATTCCAACTTCTCTATGGATTATAAACTATTTTATTAGCCATAGATTCATCAAGATAAGCAAACAACACACGCAAAACAGAATCTGTCAAAAACAGAATAGTCTGTAGAAATCTGTAACTAACGCAAACTTCTGGAAATCTAAAAATTCTACCAAAATAGGAAGTCCTGGAATTTTTTTTATTGAACAGCAGAAAAAAGAATCAACGCAAAATCACATTTCTGTGAGTTAACAAAATTATATCCGTGCGTGCAAAGTTTCTGTTTTTCAGCAGAATCAAATCAACTATCATCGTAGGTTATCCTATAGGTTCTACTTGGCACAAACACTAATTAAAAGATAAAACCACATCCAAAAAGAGGCTAGATGGATTATTTATTCCTAAACAGAAGCAAAAACAAAAAAACAAAAATAAAATTGGGTTGCCTCCCAACAAGCGCTATCGTTTAACGCCCCTAGCTAGGCATAAAAGCAAGGATAGATCTAGGTATTGCCATCTTTGGTAGGCAATCCATAAGTGGCTCTCATGATAGATTCATATGGTAATTTTATTTTCTTTCTAGGGAAGTATTCCATGCCCTTCTTTAAGGGAATTTGGAATCGAATATTCCCTTCCTTCATATCAATAAATGCACCAATCGTTCTAAGGAAAGGTCTACAAAGAATAATAGGACATGAAGGATTCCAATCTATATCAAGAATGATAAAATCTACAGGCACATAATTCCTATTTGCAACAATAAGAACATCATTAATTCTTCCCATAGGCTTTTTAATAGTGGAACCCGCAAGATGCAAGTTTATGGAGCAATCATCAAAGTCACGGAAATCTAGCAAATCACACAAAGGTTTGGGAATAGTAGAGACACTAGCACCCAAATCACACAAAGCATGAAACTCATAATCTTTAATTTTAACTTTAGTAGTAGGTTCCCACTCATCATAGAGTTTTCTAGGGATAGAAACTTTCAACTCAAGTTTTTCTTCATAGGATTGCATCAAGGCATCAACAATGTGTTCGGTAAAGGCCTTATTTTGACTATAAGCATGAGGAGAATCTAGCATGGATTGCAACAAGGAAATACAACCAATTAAAGAGCAATTTTCATAATTAAATTCCTTGAGATCCAAAATAGTGGGTTTCGCAACATCTAGGTTTTTATTTCTTTCAATCCCACTTTCATCAATTTCATCATCAAGATCTAGAAACTCCGAATTCTTAGAACGCCTTCTAGGTAAAGGAAGATCATATTCAGTTTCATCAAGATTCATATTGCAAAAAAAAGATTTAATGGGGGACACATCAATAACTTTTATATCTTCATCTTGATTTTCATAGGAATTGGAAGAACACGCTTTAATAAAGGCATCTTTGGAAGCACGCATCCTAGCGGTTCTTTCCTTGCACTCATCAATGGAAATTCTCATGGCTTTGAGAGAATCATTGATATCATGCTTAGGAGGAATAGATCTAAGCTTTAAAGAATCAATTTCAAGAGAAATTCTATCAACGTTCCTAGCCAAATCATCAACTTTAAGCAATTTCTCTTCAAGCAAAGTATTAAAATTCTTTTGTGAATTCATAAACTCTTTAACACTACTCTCAAATTCAGAGGGCATCTTAATAAAATTTCCATAAGAGTTGTTGTAGGAATTTCCATAATTATTAGAAGGATTACTAGGATAAGGCCTAGGATTAAAATTCCCTCTATACGCGTTGTTTCCAAAACTATTCCTACCAACAAAATTCACACCCATAGATTCATTATTATTCTCAATCAAAGTAGACAAAGGCATATCATTGGGATCAAGAGACGTATTTTTAGTAGCAAACATCTTCATAAGTTCATCCATCTTTTCACTCAAAACATTGATTTCTTCTATAACATGCACTTTTTTACTAGAAGATCTTTCGGTGTGCCATTGAGAATAATTGGCCATAATATTATCAAGCAATTTTGTAGCATCTCCTAACGTAATTTCCATAAACGTGCTTCCCACGGCCGAATCTAAAGATTTCTAGAAGCAAAATTCAATCCGGCTTAAAAATTTTGTATGATCATCCATAATTTCAAACCATGAGTAGGGCAATTGCGAAGCACTAATTTCATCCTTTCCCAAGATTGGGCAACATGCTCATGATCAAGTTGTTTAAAATTCATAATATCGTTCCTAAGAGTGATGATCTTAGCGGGAGGAAAATACTTCAAGATAAAAGCATCTTTGCACTTGTTCCAAGAATCAATACTATTTTTAGGCAAAGACGAAAACCAAACTTTAGCACGATCTCTAAGTGAAAACGGAAATAACTTCAATTTGACAATATTGTTATCCGTATCTTTTTTCTTTTGCATATCACACAAATCAACAAAATTGTTTAGGTGAGTAGCGACATCTTCACTAGGAAGGCCGGCGAATTGATCTTTCATAACAAGATTCAACAAAACGGTATTGATTTCACAACAAGACTCATCATTATTAATAGGAGCAATCGGAGTACTAAGGAAATCATTATTATTAGTATTCGAGAAGTCACACAATTTGGTATTATCTTGTGCCATGGCAACAAGTAATCCAACACACAAGCAAACAGAAAGGCACGGAAAAAAAGGCAAACAGAAAAGAGAGGCGGAGATTGGGAAAGAGAGGGCGAATAAAACGGCAAGGGTGAAGTGGGGGAGAGGAAAACGAGAGGCAAATGGCAAATAATGTAATGCGAGAGATAGGGATTGTGATGGGTAGTTGGTATGGTTGACTTGCTTGCGTGAGCCTCCCCGGCAACGGCGCCAGAAATTCTTCTTGCTACCTCTTGAGCACTGCGTTGGATTTCCCCGAAGAGGAGAGGATGATGCAGCAAAGTAGCGTAAGTATTTCCCTCAGTTTTTGAGAACCAAGGTATCAATCCAGTAGGAGACCATGCACAAGTCCCTCGTACCTACACAAAACGATAGCTCCTCGCAACCAACACGATTAGGGGTTGTCAATCCCTTCACGGTCACTTACGAGAGTGAGATCTGATAGAGATGATAAATAATATTTTTGGTATTTTTGGTATATGGATGCAAAGTGAAAAGTAAAAGGCAAAGTAAAAACAAAGCAAGTAATAAAGTAAAGGAGATGGATATGATGAGAATACACCCGGGGGCCATAGGTTTCACTAGTGGCTTCTCTCAAGAGCATAGATATCCTACGGTGGGTGAACAAATTACTGTTGAGCAATTGACAGAATTGAGCATAGTTATTAGTATATCTATGTATGATCATGTATGTAGGCATCACGTCCGAGACAAGTAGATCGAAATGATTTTGCATCTACTACTATTACTCCACTCATCGACCGCTATCCAGCATGCATCTAGAGTATTAAGTTAAAAATAGAGTAACGCCTTAAGCAAGATGTCATGATGTAGAGGGATAAATTCATGCAATATGATAAAAACCCCATCTTGTTATCCTCTATGGCAACAATACAATACGTGCCTTGCTGCCCCTTCTGGCACTTGGAAAGGACACCGCAAGATTGAACCCAAAGCTACGCACTTCTCCCATTGCAAGAACTACCAATCTAGTTAGCCAAACCAAAAAGGATAATTCGAAGAGACTTGCAAAGATAACTCAATCATACATAAAAGAATTCAGAGAAGATTCAAATATTGTTCATAGATAAATTGGATCATAAACCCACAATTCATCGGTCTCAACAAACACACCGCAAAAAGAAGATTACATCGAATAGATCTCCACGAGAGAGGGGGCGAACATTGTATTGAGATCCAAAAAGAGAGAAGAAGCCATCTAGCTACTAGCTATGGACCCGAAGGTCTGAAGTAAACTACTCACACTTCATCGGAGGGGCTATGGTGTTGATGTAGAAGCTCTCCGTGGTGGATGCCCCCTCCGGCGGAGCTCCGGAACAGGCCCCAAGATGGGATCTCGTGGATACATAAGGTTGCGGCGGTGGAATTAGGTTTTTGGCTGCTCTTCTGATCGTTTGGGGATACATAGGTATATATAGGAGGAAGGAGTACGTCGATGGAGCAACAGGGGGGCCACGAGGCAGGGGGCGCGCCCTAGGGGGGGCTCCCCCACCCTCGTGACCGCCTCTGTTACGTCTTGGAGTAGGGTCCAAGTCTCCTGGATCACGTTCGGTGAGAAAATCACGTTCCTGAAGGTTTCATTCCGTTTGGACTCCGTTTGATATTCCGTTTCTTCGAGACACTGAAATTGGCAGAAAAACAGCAATTCTGGGCTGGGCCTCCGGTTAATAGGTTAGTCCCAAAAATAATATAGAAGTGGAAAATAAAGCCCAATATAGTCCAAAACAGTAGATAAAGTAGCATGGAGCAATCAAAAATTATAGATACGTTGGAGACGTATCATGGTGCATCGCTGATGACTGTAATGGAGTGATCAAAGAAATAATGTGCAACCTTCTTCATGGTCTTGTATATTCCATAGACAAGCTTCTAATAATGTGGATATCGTTGCTTGGATGGAGTCAAAACTTCAGAGAGATAATAAACTGGGCGCTGAACCTTGTAAGCTTTTCCTTGCTCTACTCGCTCGACCATGAGTACTGTGCTGACAACTTGTCTAGTGGCTGCAATGTAAAGCTTTAAAGGTTCTTTGCTGATTGGCGCAGCGAGCACCGGCTGGGTGGAAAGTAGGGTTTTGAGCTCTGCAAACGCTACATCAGCTTCCTCAGTCCACTCAAACTTATCAGATTTCTTCATCAGTCGGTAAATAGGCAAGGCCTTTTCACCGAGACGAGAAATGAATCGACTCAAGGCGGCCAAACAACCAGTCGACCGAATGTCATGCACCGCATGTATGCGTTTCATTCGGAGGATGCTATCAACTTTTTCTGGATTGGCGTCGATCCCTCGTTCGGAAACGAGAAAACCGAGTAACTTTCCTCCTGGAACTCGGAATGTGCACTTTGACGGATTAAGCTTGATATCGTACCTTCTTAGGTTGGCAAAGGTTTCTGCAAGGTCAGTCAATAGGTCGGAACATTTGCGAGACTTGATCACAATGTCATCCATGTATGCTTCCACATTTCGACTGATTTGAGTGAGCAGGCACTTCTGAATCATTCTCATGAATGTGGCTCCGGCATTTTTAAGACCAAATGGCATGGTGACATAGCAAAAGCACCCGAATGGGGTGATGAAGGCTGTTTTTATTTCATCGGGACCATACAGTCGGATATGATGATACCCGGAATATGCATCTAAAAAAGACAAGCGCTCACACCCCGCAGTCGAGTCAACAATCTGATCGATGCGCGGGAGAGGGAAGTGATCTTTCGGGTAGGCCCGATTGATATGCTTGAAATCAATGCACATACGAAGTGAATCGTCCTTCTTAAGGACCATGACTACATTGGCAAGCCACTTAGAGTGGTAGATCTCACGGAAGAACTCTGCTGCTAGTAGCCGAGCCACTTCCTCGCCAATCGCTTTCCTCTTCTGCACGGCGGACCGCCGAAGATGCTCTTGGACGGGTTTTACCTTGGGGTCGACACGGAAATGGTCCTCAGCAAGTCCTCTAGGTACACCCGGCATGTCAGCGGGTTTCCATTCAAAGATGTCCCAGTTCTCACGGAGGAACTGGATGATCACTTCTTCCTATTTGCTGCCGAGTGTCATTGATATATGAGTCGGTGCGGCGTTGGGATCGGTCGGGTGAATATGAATCGGCTTCGTTTCACCAGACGACTGAAATGCAGAATCCGTGGCAGGCTTCTTGGCTCAGAGCAAATCACTCGGATTTGCATTCTTCGGATACTCTTGGAGTTCAACTGCGCCATCTGCGCATCAACAATTTTGGAACCTTTCTGGAAGCATTCCTCTGCTTTCTGTCGATTGCCAGTAACAGTGATCACACCTTTGGGGCCAGGCATCTTCAACTTGAGGTACACGTAACATGATCGAGCCATAAAACGTGCGTAGGTAGGCCTACCCAGAATGGCATGATAAGCACTCTGGAAATCCACGACTTCAAACGTCAACTTTTCCTTACGGTAATGCTTGGAATCACCGAAAACCACGTCGAGAGCAATCTGGCCGAGTGATTCGGCTTTCTTTCCAGGGATAACAACATGGAAACTCATATTGCTCTCGCTAAGTTTGGACATCGGAATGCCCATCCCCTTCAAGGTTTCAGCATAAATGATATTCAGACCGCTACCACCGTCCATCAGCACTTTAGTCAGTCTAGTGCCCCCGACCACGGGGTCGACCACCAATGCTTGCCTCCCGGGGGTGGTGTCAGGACCCCGACTCAATGACACACTGATCTAGCATGTAACACCTCATATCACTTTGCGGCCTCACGCACGGTATTCCCACGGGTGTCGCCTTATCAGGCCCGGGACCGTTTGCGCCTTTTGGCACACGTATATGATAGTGTCGCTAGCATCCATATGACAAGGAGCCCGGGCTGACATGGCTAGTCGTGAACCCAAAGTGGCACTAACTTACAGGGACAGGCATACATGACCCAAAGAAGCGAGCGTGTCGGTCATCAGCGAGTGAATCCGGGCTGTAGCAACTGGGCTAGTAGGACTCGTAAACAGGGCTGTAGCAGGCTAACAGACTCGGTAGACACCACGTGACATTTCCCGAAGGACAGATCTGAGAACGAAGAAGGACACATGCCGCCAGCCTAAGTGTTTGGAGCGATAGTAAGCTACCATGGCTCGATGGAAGCACTAGGAGACATTTCTCGGTAAGAGAGGCTACCAAGGATAAACAACGAGATAGTCAGATCCCACACATACCAAGCATTTCAATAACATACACACAATATGCTCGATATGTGCAAATACAACATGGCATCACAACATGACTCTACGACTCAAGTATTTTATTCAATAGGCTCTGAGGAGCGAGATATTACAAACATGGGTCTCATGACCCAACGCTCAGAGCATACAAGTCAAAGCACAAGCGGAAGCTTAATATGTGTGAGTACAGACATCTACAAATGAAAAAGGCTGAGAAGCCTAACTATCTACCAGATCCTGCCAAGGGCACAAGATCGTAGCTGAGGTAACAAGCTAAACGTCGAAGTCCACCCAGAACTACTAGTGAGATGGAAGTCTCTGCAAAAACGTAAAATAGGCAAATGTGAGTACAAATGTACCCAGCAAGACTTACATCAGAACTAACTACATATGCATCATTGTCAACAAAGGGATGGTGGGTTTTTAACTACAGCAAGCCAGTTTGACTCGGTGGCTATCCTAAACTACGACTGCAAGTAACTCTTTTGAGGTGGCGCACACGAGTCCACGTATTCACCATATCAATACACCACTATGGATCTGCTCCCGTCTCCCTACGAGAATGCCATCCATAGCACTCACGCTTATCTTGCGTATTTTAAGGTATGCACTTTCACTTGTCTATGAACTGTACAGGCAACCTAGAAGTCCTTTACCGCGGACACGGTTATTCGAATAGATAACGTTAACCCTGCAGGGGTGTACTTCTTCACACACGCTCTCGCCACTTACCGCCATGTACACCTCGTGTATCTCGGCAACCTTCAAGCAGAAGCCTGGCGAGGGAGTCGGCCACGACCTGACTAACCACACAAGTCTCTCATCCAGGTTTATCACCTATTCGGGTTCCATCCGCAAGGAGATCCGGCCGGGTGTCGCTCCGGCCCCAAGCGATGTGTGCAGGGGTTCCCAAGCCCACCATCCAGTGCCACTTGGTACACAGACCATCAGTGCCTAGTCTCTCCCAAGCCACCTGTACCGGGTGCCACTTGGTAGACTACTAACACTACCTACAAACACCAGAAACTAGTTGCAACTCCTGGACAGAGATCATGTTGATTAATAAGTCGAGAGGGGTCGAGTTACTGGAACCCAATGTGTGGTAGTAGTTGTTCATGGATCACAAACACAGAACTCAATTCCTGAAGACGGCTTCAATGAGACAACCCACCATGTACTCCTACATGGCTTCTCACCGATACCTTTACCAAAACATGTTCACACACTTAGCTCACAACAGTAGGACAAGTTCACACACCTCCAATTCATCCCCGATGAACCAGACCTGACACAACTCTAAGCAATAGCAGGCATGACAAACAAGCATGAATGAGTAGGCACATCAGGCCTCAAACAACTCCTACTCATGCTAGTGGGTTTCATCTATTTACTGTGGCAATGATAGGTCATCAGAGAGGATAAGGGTTCAACTACATGCAGTATAAATAGTTGAACCATTGTTGTCCTAATGCAGTAAAAGAGAGCAGAGCGAGAGAGTGGGATTTTATCGGAATGAACAAGGGGGTTTTTCTTGCCTAGCACTTCTGAAGATAGTATAGTTCTTCATTGGTGTCATTGATCACATCATCGAAACGCGTCTATCGAGAGGGGGCAATTATCGGCAACTGAGAAAGAAACACAATCAATGCAATGCACAATATGATGCATGCTCATGACTTGGCAATATGAGTGTGTTGGCCTAGTGCAACTACAACCAGATGGATTTGGGTCATTTTGAACCAAAGATTCAATCCCAAACTCAAATTATGAATATAAATAGTGCCTTGTCATGTTTTGATATAAACAGCAGGTTTAAGTTGCTTTATCATGCATGAAACCAGTACAGATGGATAGATTGGATTTTTCTGATAATTTTTCATATATAATTTATTTCATTCTGAGCTACGGTTGATTTTCTATGATTTTTAGAAGTATAGGACATTTTTTGAAATTTATAAATCATTTCTGATTTATCTAAAATCCCAGAAAAGCTATTATGACGTCAGCCTTAGGTCAGCACTGCATCAGCAGTCAATAAAGTTAAATCTGACATTTGGGTCCCACATGTCAGCATTACAGTAGCTAAGCGGGTTTTAAACCCCGCGTTGACTAGGATTTGACCAGCCGCCGGGCCCCGCTGTCAGTGGCATAGGGGCTTAGTTAGCGAGGTGATTAGCCCCTAACAGTGGCTATCACCAGCGGCTAATCACCGGCGTAACCAGGACACGACGGTGCTCGTCGTCTGGCCATCTCCGGCCACGAGAGGTTGCACGGCTGGTGGCGTTAAGGGCGGCTGCGGCGGCGCGGGTGGTGGCGTGGCAAAGTCTTTGGGTGAAATTGTGGCGTCGGCGGCGAAAGCAAGCGGTGGCCGGAGCTCGGCTCCGAGCGAGAGCGAGCGTGGCGTTGCAACACGCAAGGGAGCAGGCTGTGGTGCGGGTTAGGTTCTTAGAGACACCAGGAGCACGTCCACGTTCTCGGACGCGATTTTTGTCCATTGGAACGATGGCGAAGACATGGACGTTGGCGGTGAGCTCACGGATGAGGCGGCTAGCGGACGGGAACGGAGGGGGCGAGCATAGAGGGAGAAGCAGGAGCTCACACGGAGGCGGAGAAGCTAGTTAGCGGGCTCGGTTAAGACCTGGCGGTGTCGAATCCGTCTGGGGTGTCCGACGGCCGTGGTGATGAGGATGAGCTCGATCCAGCCGTTGTGGTTCTTCCGGCGATCTGGTCGTCGGCTTGGAGACAGAGAGTGATGCAGCGGAGCTTCTGAGGATGGTGGTTTGTCACGGGGGCAACGGTGGGCTCGTGTGCGGCTGCGGTGGCCGGCGGGGCTCTCTGTTCGGGCAAAGGACGAGGAGGGAGAGAGGAAAATGGTCAGGGGAGAAGGGGGAGGACAGACGGGGTCGAGGGCGTCTCGGTAGCGGGGACGAGGAGGAGGATGAGCCTCGGCCAAGCAGGAGGTGGCGGCCTCCCACAGCGTGCTTCTTCACCTCGCCTCTTGGCGGAGGAAGGCAACAGCGAGGAGGGAAGTGGGCTGGGCCGGTCAAGCTGGGCCGGCTACAGGGAAGTGGGCCAAGTAGGTTCCTTTCTCTTTTTCACATTTCTGTTTCTGTTTTTATTTGATTCACAGCCCAAATCATTTAGTAGCTTCTGAAAATATTTATGTGGCTTGATGCAATATATTCGAAGCCACTCACAGGTTTTTCAGAATTGTTGGACTTGCAATTATTTTATAGAAGAATTAAATCCAACTCAAATATTTATTGATTTAAATCCAAATGGCCAAAATAATTCCTCAAAAATGTTCCATATTTTTGGTCTGGACCAAAACCCTTGCCAAAAATATTAAACATCATTGAAGAGCTTTTTGGAAACATTGGATGCATTTTCCAAGGTTATTTGCCCTTCTTTTACTTAAAATTTCGAGGCTTTCAAATTTCCTCAATTCAAGTTTATTGAATTTAAACATGATGCACACATGAAGTTAGCCTAGTGCAATGCCGGAAGCTAGGGATGTGACAGGTGGCTACACGAGCAGGATGGTCAGACTGGTCGAATGTGATGGCTGTCTGAGACCATTTCAGGTATGTGGTCGTCATCGCAGGAGCGACCATATTCACTTCTCTATTGATAACTTTCAACCGACTCTTGCTCTCCACATCAGCAAAAATCATGAGGGTGGAATTGACTTTGGGATAACCGTCATCTTCCTCTTCGTCCTCATCTTTGTCCAACTCTTTCTCCTTCTCACCAGGCTGTTTTTCTCGGAACTGCTGGATTAGGAATCGACATTGTCGAGTGGTATGCTTAGGATAGATCAGACCCTCTTCGTCCTTCTTCGTGTGGATGTGACATGGCAAAACTAACACATTGTTCCCTGCTTGATCCTTTACCTTCTTAGGGGGCCAGGGCCCTTTAGGTTTTCCCTTAAACTTTCCTTGAGCCACTGTTGCAATCTCACCGAGTGCTGCGGACTTGGCCTTACACTTCTGTTTCCGATTGGAATTACCTCCACCGGTCTCTTGGCCGACTGGCTTACTCTTTCCGCTACGGAGTCTATCCTCTTCTTCTCCATTAGCGTACCGGGTGGCTATTTCCATCATCCGAGTCAGAGTCATATCACCAGTCCGACCGAACTTTAGGACCAACTCTAGGTATTTGACGCCTTCCTTGAAGGCACACACTGCTTGATGCTCTGATACATTTTCAACGATGTGATGCAAAGTGGTCCACCTCTGAATGAAATCTCTCAAAGTCTCACTTGACTTCTGCACACAATGCCGCACCTCGGTCAATCCTGCTGGTCGTTTGCAAGTGCCCTCAAAAGTTCAGATGAACACTCAAGCCAGCTCTTCCCAACTGTATATACTACCCGGAGCTAACTGAGTCAACCACGCTCAGGCCGACCCTTCCAACATCAGAGGAAGATGTTTCATTTCTACTTCATCGTTTCCACCGCCAATCTGCGTAGCCACTCGATAATCCTCAAGCCGAGTTTCAGGCTTGGATTCTCCAGTGAACTTACTGACTTCGGTCGCCAACCTGAAGTTGGGAGGAATCACTGCCACCCTGATGGCTCTGCTGAAACACTCTGGACCGGAAACATGCACTCTGCTGCCACATGGACGATCTCTGCTAGGGTCTTCTCTATGCGCTCTGTTCCGGTCGACTAGGCCTTGAACGAGGATGGATCTCGCATCGAAGCCTGGCTCTCTTGGGTCGACTGCTTGTCTGCCCTCGCCACTGTGACGGCGTCTGTCATCGTTATGCCGAGGCACATATGACGCACTCCTCGGAGGAGGCGTGGGCACTCGACGACGATTGTCGTGGTCGAGCCGATGATCATACTACCCACGGCCCTCATGCCGTAGGGGCGATCTTGGGCTGTGGGCCGACTGAACTGTATCCGCTACTATGGATCTGCTGTGAATCCTATTCCGCGACTGAGACACTGTTGTGTTCTGCTCTCCTGCTGCTCGGAGCAAGGCCCGGATCTGCATCAACCCTGTGCCAACCTCTGACTAAGCAGGTTGAATCGAATCTGCTATTCGGCCCGCGGCTATGAGTTTCTGAATCGCAGTACGGTATACCTTAGGCGGAGGCAGGAAAAGCTGCCGTCGACTGGACTCAGGGACCCGCTCCCGAGCACGCTCGTCGAGAGCGCGTTGAAGGTTCTCCAGTCGAGTGCGCTCAGCCAAATTAGCCAAGCACACCTCTTCCATGGCCCGAGCCTCGGGGTTTCTCCAACGATGGGCGTGTGGAGTGCATCCATGTTGCGGCGACGAAGTTCTTCCTCTGCTGCGAAGAAAGGGGTTCGCGATGGTATTCCTCATGGATGCGCGACAGATCACCGCCACCATCTTCGCCATCTTCACAACGGAAGCCAGGCGGACCATGCGGTCCATCGACCATCAAGACTTCAGCCGCAGGGTCGCTACTATCGCACTCGGATGCGGTCTCTGCGGTTCCAGTCGACAGATCGAACAGGCCGTGGAGAGTTTCGTCGGGCTCGATTGCCCCGACTTGATGGGTGGTTGAACGCCGAGCCACCATGTGTTTCACCCACCGCTGAAGCCGCGATCGACCGGATCGCTTGCGGCGGCGAGCAGCAGGGAGGGAAGACACCATCGGAGCCGACTGATACTGAGTCGACGGCTGCCGGAGAAGGACGCCGCGAACGCATGCGCGAAAGTGTGTCGCCCCTCAGACGGGGAGCGCCTCAATGTCAAGGGGATCTTCTTGAAGCCACGTGGAGTCGTCGGCGACGAAAACGAGCGTGCCGAGACAGATCTCGCGGCCCTCAGCCAATCCGCCGCCAGAAACCATGATGATGATGATCGGAAAAACTTGCAACTTCACCAACAAGTCGCTAAGACACCTGCCCCACGGTGGGCGCCAACTGTCGTGGTTCTAGGACTGACAGTAGAAAGGGGAGTAGGTATGGAGATGCAAGATCTCAGCTATGGTGAAGGTGTACACACGAGGTTTATGAGTTCAGGCCCTTCACAGTGGAAGTAATAGCCCTACATCTCGTTGCCCGGAGGCGGTCGATTGGATTTATGCATGTGATGTTACAGAGGGTGCGAACCCTTGTGCCAGAGGAGGGGGTGGCTTATATAGAGTACGCCACGACCCCACTGCCCTCCATTACAAAGGACTTAATGTACATAAAGTGGGGGCATTACTGGTAACGCCAGCCTTAAGTGTTGTTAATGACCTTAAAGACTACGGAGTGAACGCCTGCCCGTTGTAATGCTGAGTGGCTCCTGGTCTTCGGTAGGTCGAGTGATTCTCTGGATGGTCGAATGACATGTAACGCCTCGGATTCGATGCGCCAGGTGTCTGCCAGTTATTCGCCGTCATGGCCATGTCATTTGCTTGTGTGTTGCATTTTTCCATGTCATCATGAGCATCTCACTGTGCATACGTGTTCGTCTCATGCATCCGAGCATTTTCCCCGTTGTCCGTTTTGCAATTCGACACTCCTATGCCCTCCGGCGTTCCCCTTTTGTCTCCTGTTGTGAGCGGGTGTCAAACATTCTTGGAATGGTCCGTGATTTTCCAAGCGGCCTTGGTACACCGCCGGTAGACCGGCTATCAAGTTTCGTGCCATTTGGAGTCTGTTTGATACTCCAACGGTTGACCGGGGTACCATAAAAGCCTCTTTTGTGTGCAGCCCAACACCCCTCCAAAGTGGCCAAATAACCCATCCAAACCCCATCCATGCTCTCGGTCATTCGATCACGATCGTGTGGGCGAAAACCGCACTCCATTTGGAGTCTCCTAGCTCCTTCTACCTATAAATATGTCTTCCTCCCCGAAATCCCGCAGTCCAAACCCTAAAATTCCCCCCTCTCCGTGTCGGACATGTCCGCCCGCCGCCGGACAAATCCTGCCGCCGCCCGCGCCCAATCATGGCCTGCCACATGTCCCGCGCCTCCTCTCTCTCTCCCACCACCGTCGGCCCGCCCAGGCCCGGAAGGGCCCGCCTGAGCCCACGGGGGCCCGGCCTTGCGCCGCCGCCAGCGCCCGCCTCCCGTGCAGCGTCGCCGCCCGCCCGGGCGCTCGCCGCCGCCGCCTCGTCGCCGGGCTTCGCCGTCTCCGCCGCTTCGCCGGATCCGCCGGCCGCCGCCCGTCCTCCGGCGTCGTCCGTCCTCCGCGCCGCTTCGCCGCCCGCGGCTCGAAACCCTGCAGCGCCGCGCTGAATCCGGCTGGTCGCCCGCCGCCGTGTTGCGCCTCCCTCCGGTGGCAGCGACCCGCTGCCGGTGAGCTATGCCCGCCGCCCGCCGCCCGCTCCTCCGCCGCCCTCGAAACGCGCCCGCCACCGCGCCTCCGGTCCCGCCGTCCCTCGCCTCCTCCGCCCGGCCCCGCCGTCCCGCCGTCCCCGCCATCTCCGGCGATCGCCGTTGTCGCCGGCCGCCGCCACCGATCCGGATCTGGTCGGGTGGACCAGCGGCCCCGATCCCGGATCTCCTCGTCCCGGAACCCCTCTGTCCATTTTCCCGAGGTGGATTTCTCTCTCGTCCCAGATTCCCAACTTCATGTGCCTATGTTCATTGCATCATATCTCCATGTCTGTAGATCCGTTTTGTGCGTGTAATATATCAAAATGTTCATCATGAGATGCTCTTTATTTAATTTCATTGTGCCATGCTTGTTTGAGTTCATCTTGATGCTCTAATCATCGTTGCAAGAGTGCTATATGATGTTAATTGCTGTCCGTTATCAGAACTTGCTGTTTTGTCTTTTTCATTGCATTTTGTGTGTGCATCCTATGAACTTGATGTCTACATGAGTTTTGAGTTACATCATGCCATATTTACATTGGTGCAACCCATGTATTTTTTTTAGTCTTGTAGTGAGTGCATCGAGCTCGTGAAGTAGGGTACTTGCTATTACTGTCTTGCTAGTCCGTTTCTGTTATATCACGATGCTATGTAAACATGCTTCTACAAGTCAGTCTATGCATAATCTGGAAATGTCTAGTAAGGATGTTTTGTTATACATGTCATTATCTATCCATTAATGCCCCTGGTTGCATTTATATCCTGCCGTAGCTTGTTGTAATCTTGCTCTCAAATTGCTTGCTGTCAGCCTGTTAACATTAAGTTCAGTTTTGCCATGAGCTTTGCTAGTGATCCATGCACCCTATGAACTTTCTCTTGCCATTATTAGCTTTAAAAACATGTCTTCTTACTGTTTCTCACCTTTCCATGCCATGTATTGCTCTGTGGTCAGTGGTTCAAGCTCACCAACATGCCTACTTATTGTTGTTCCTGCCATGCATGAATCTGTCATATCATTTGCCATGTTCGCATGGATCCTACCATATTTTGTGTTGATCTTTGGAATTAGTTCAGTAAGGTAGTTTTGTTCTTTGTCTTTAGTACTAGCATGCCATGCCTTTGGTTTCCATGTTAAGTTCATGTAACATGTTGTTTGATAGCTCTAAACATTGCAACCTGATGTTATTTCTGCCAAGTCTGTAAACTGTTATTATTTGCAATCTTGCCATGTCCTTTTGAGCATGTTCTAGTGTTTTCTGGAGATAGCTCAGTGTTCATGTTTTGTCATGCTTTACCTGTACTTCATGCCCATGCCTTTTGTTTTCACGTCGAGATGCTGTAGCATATTGTTCTGATGCTTTCTAGATGCCTAGTTGTTGTTTTGGACAACTTGTCCTTTAAACTTGTTTCATGTGTATGTGTTGCACCATTGCTCCGTTTTGAGTGTGCTCTATATGAAATTTGCTTGATTTTGCATGAAGTTTCATATTATCATGTTGCATACTTGTGTTGAGGTGTTTGCTTTATTTTTGTATGCATTTTGCATCAATGCCATGTTTAACTTGTTTTGCCCATATCTTCTAGGCCGTAGCTCCGAATTAAATGAACCTTATATGTAACTTGACTAGAATCTCGTGTAGATCATCTTGGTGCATCTTAACTTGCTGTTTAACAACTTCAACTTAATGGTTGTTCAGATCTGGACCAACTTCGAAACTTGCATATGAGGACTTACCGGAATTGTTATATGTTGTTTCCGGCCTCATTTAAACTTGCTTTGATGTGTTGCTCCTGTATGCATCATCTCTTGCCATGAGTAGCTCCATGTAGCTTTGTCATGCATCATGCTTGTTGTGCATCATGTCTTGTCTATGTGTGGTGTGTTTACCATGTTGTGTGTTTCTTCTCGATAGTTCCCGTTTTGTCGCGATCGTGAGGATTCGTTCGTCTACTCTTGGTTCGGCTTCATCCGTTCGTCTTCTTCATGGACTGGTTCTTGTTCCTTGCGGGATTTCAGGCAAGATGACCGTCACCATGGATCTCACTACTATCATTACTATGCTAGTTGCTTCGTTCTATCGCTATGCTGTGCTTCCTATCTTTTGCTCTTCAAGCCTCCCAAATTGACATGAACCTCTAACCTTTGTCACCCTTCCTAGCAAACTGTTGCTTCGCTATGTTACCGCTTTGCTCAGCCCCTCTTATAGCGTTGTTAGTTACAGGTGAAGTTGAAGATTGCTCCATGGTGGACCGGATTACGTTGGGATATCATAATAGCTCTTATTTAATTAATGCATCTATATACTTGGTAAAGGGTGGAAGGCTCGGCCTTATGCTTGGTGTTTTGTTCCACTCTTGCCGCCCTAGTTTCCATCATACCGGTATTATGTTCCCGGATTTTGCGTCCCAAACGCGGTTGGGTGATTTATGGGACCCCCTTGACAGTTCGCTTTGAATAAAACTCCTCCAGCAAGGCCCAACCTTGGTTTTACCATTTGCCTCACCACCACCTACTTTTCCCTTGGGAGTCGCTCTCTCAGGGGTCATCTTTATTTTAGCCCCCCTGGCCAATGCTTGTCTAAGTGTTGGTCTGAACCAGAGCCCTTTGCAGCGCCCCCTCAAGGGAACTTGAGGTCTAGTTTTGGTTGTACGGATTGCTCATCCGGTGTTGCCCTCAGAACGAGATATGTGCAGCTCCTATCGGGATGTCGGCGCATCGGGCGGTCTTGCTGGTCTTGTTTTACCGTTGTCAAAATGTCTTGTAAACTGGGATTTCGAGACTGATCGGGTCTTCCTGGGAGAAGGAATATCCTTCGTTGATCGTGAGAGCTTATCATGGGCTAAGTTGGGACACCCCTACAGGGTATAAACTTTCGAGAGCCGTGCCCACGGTTATGTGGCAGATGGGAATTTGTTAATGTCCGGTTGTAGATAACTTGACACTAGATTCGAATTAAAACGCATCAACCGCGTGTGTAGTCGTGATGGTCTCTTTTCGGCGGAGTCCGGGAAGTGAACACGGTTTTGGGTTATGTTTGACGTAAGTAGGAGTTCAGGATGACCTCTTGATCATTGCTAGCTTCATGACCGTTCCTTTGCTTCTCTTCTCGCTCTTATTTGCGTATGTTAGCCACCATATATGCTTAGTCGCTGCTGCAACCTCACCACTTTATCCCTTCCTTGCCCATTAAGCTTTGCTAGTCTTGATACCCATGGTAATGGGATTGCTGAGTCCTCATGGCTCTGATTACTACAACAACAGTTGTAGGTACAGGTTATCACGATGATCATGGCGAGAGCGATGTTTGCTTGTTTTGGAGTTCTTCTTACGCTTCTTCGATCGGGGATAGGTTCGGTCGGCAGCTTGGGCTAGCAGGGTGGATGTCGTTTAAGTTTCTGTTTGTGATTCATCTGTAGACAGATGGTGCTCTTATGTAAGATGATGTTGTATTCATGTGGCATTGTATGCCTTTTGTATGTATCCCCATCTATTATGTAATGTTGATGTAATGACATCCACCTTGCAAAAGCGTATCAATATGCGGTTCTATCCTTGGTGGGACCTTCGATTCTCTTTAGGATAGTATCGCATATTGGGCGTGACATGACAGTAGGTAGGAGGACTCCCGAGTGACATGATTGTCGAGTGGATTGCACTCGACATCTTCAACTGGGGGTCTCTTGCTGCCTCTTGGACTTCTTATCTTCTAGGGTAGTGACCTTGGGTAGGGCGTATAGGTCAGGCCTCTAACCCTGCCCCAGGTCTGTATCCTCATCAGGTACCACCTTCAGCAACGGATCGAGCACCGACCATTGCTCTAGCACTGACAGTGGCAGCAGCTCAGTATGATCCAGCTGAGGATTGTTCACCGACCACGTCAGCGGATCAGGCTGATCTACGGGAGGATCGGGCATCGACACCGGCACCTGCTCCGACAACGACACCAGCTCTACAAGGAGCACCATCTCCGGCAGCAGCAACGACTTAGGCACCTGCACCAACACTTGCACTTGCATATGCTCCGGCCCGTGTAGCGGCAACCGAACGAGCAGTTGCACCGGCAACAGACTGGGCTGCAGTTCGCACTTGATATACCAAAGTCCTTACAAAAACCGACATGTCCACCTTCTTGGTAAGCTTTGGCCGCCCAAGTGCTTCGTTATTTTTTCTTTCCATGTTGTTTCACATGATTCACTGTGTTGATCTAACTGTTTGGGTATGTCTTCTTGTTTGCAAATAGAGAATTCCTAGAGCAACGAGGGAGTCGTTCAACAATCCAGGAGACCGCGGCCAAGTTTCTCTTACCATGCGCAACCTTGGTGTGAATGAACCTGCTCAATATACCGTAAGTACAAAGGATGGTCGCATGATGATTGATGCTAAAGGATGGTCAAGGTTCAAATCTATATCATATCTTGTGGTAGGGGATGTTGTCAAAATCGAACTTTCTCGGCAAGGAGAGCTGGTCCAAATCAACTTTGAAATTCTTCAGTAGCAGCAGCAACTGTCGAACTGATCTATCCTCCAAGAAATTTTGATGTAATAATCTGGCGTGGTGAAACAAGTGTCCTGTGTGTATAAGTAGTATGACAGTATTATTTATCACATGGTATATAGTTGATACAATTGCAACTCTCATTGCTTGTTAGGAACTGCCATTCGATTTCATTCCAACAGCTGTCGTGCTTTATTCAATTTTGTGTATTCCCCTTGCAACAACATCTAAAACCAGTGCCGTCTGATCGCTTGCAATATGAAAAGCGCTGAGGTAGAACACATGGGCCCCCAAACATGCAGGGTGGGCCTACGGCCTAAAGTCCAGAACTGTGAGTCTGTCTAAGTATTATATTCTCAGCTGAACGCCCATAATGCCCGTGCATTGCACGTAACATCAAGATGCATTTGTATGAGTATTTTATCTTGTGAGAGAAAAGGTTGAACGAGGGAAGGCCTTATTTGCAAATGTGGAGAGGTGTGTGGGTACCTTTTTTTAAAATTGCCATAGGTTCATTCCTATCCGTCAGATATAAATCAGATGGCCTATATTGCAGGGTGGCAGGCACACCATCATCACCAACTCGTCTATACTGTGTTAAAATAACTTTGTTTTTTATAATTATATATGTTATATATATTCCCCTTGATTTTTCTTATGTATAAAGTTGTGATATAGAAGATTTGTATATTTCTTTGCAGAGGGAGTATCTCTCTGTCAAAAATATATTTATGTGTAACTAGTTACTCCTGTCTTTCTACTTCCTTTCGCTGATATGTGGGGCATCCGGCAATGGGGTCCAGGTGCCATATGCACAAATTAGAGTGCACAACTGCACGGTAGCCACACCCCGGTCGTAGCACCGCAGTAATGCCTAATGAGCAGTCAAATCACAACCCCCCACTTTCCAGCTTTAGCAGTAAGCTGGACGGACGAAGCGGACTGGGCTTGAATGACTGAATCCCCTTCTCCCTCATTTGCTTGTTCAGAGAAAACCCCCTCTCGGCGATTGCATAGGCTTTTCTCATGGAGAACCAGGTACGAATTATTCATCCATCCCTGGTAAATTCAAGTCCCTTGGTCGCGGGTAATCCTAGGGTGGCAGCCGCCACCGTTGATGCATTTTTCTTCCTACTGAGTCTAGTGAGTTTCATTTGCAGTGCCCAAAGTGTGAGGACCCTACAGATTTCTGTGCCCTCGGTGAGACGCCACACTTGTTCCTTCTCATCCTAACACATGATTTTAAAACGCGCACAGTATGTTCCTAGAATCCTCTTTTCTATCCGGGAGGGTGGATTTTTTTTGAACATGTTGTCAACTAATTAGGAAATTTGGATTGCTATATTTGGATAAAAGGTGCTACTAGGACGATGGTAAACACTAACATGAAGGAGGAAGTTATTTCTAGATTTGGATAGGGAATACATTGTGTTCTCATATTATTTTTCCTGCAGTGCATTATTTTCTCGGCCAGAACACATGTACTCGAGATGCTCGGCCTTGCCATAACTAAATACACCAGTTTAATGGTCACAGTGAAGACAAGCCATGGATATAAGTTCCTAGTTTGGTTCATGAACCAAGAAGATCGCTGCTTTTTTATGGCTGAACTTAGATAAACTTTCTCAAGTGTTACGGACTGAAAGTTGGCGCACAAATGTTGATGGAAATAGCAGAACCTGGTCTAATCTTCACTGCGATCTTCCACCCCGACGTCGTTCCTATTGTTCATCCATGTCAGTTTTGTATCTGGTTCTTGCTTGTTGCCTCGATTACATCTTAATCCACCTATTCTGTCTAACTAATCACAATTTATCTTTAGAAGTAGCAACGAATCACTCACGAAGATGCTACTTCTAACTAATATTTCTTATAATTGGTAGCACGTGTAGGTTTTTCAGAGTTAAGCAGGCTGCTTGTTTGTTATTCTGTAATAACTCGGCTGTTACTGATGGCACTGAAATTGACTGGGATGACATCCACAAGTTCCTACACTTTATTGATCGTCTTGAGGTCCTTGAGGGGCGTTTTGGTGGAAGGCCACGTGGGATATGTGTGCCACTGCTGCACTCGTTGAACAGGTCCAACTGTGTCGAGAAACTTATGGTACGAGCTGTTTTCTCATTATATATGTTGTTCATAAACTATTGCTTATACACGCTTTTGTTGTGTGATCTTCTTGAAACGGAATCGCCAGTTCTATTGTTCCTATCTGATGATGCACGACCATGGTCGGTCAGACTTGCACTTGGTCACAACATGATGTTTATGTCGACCTACTCCATTCTCCTTGGAGGTGGAAAGATACTTATTCATGGGTGGTCTCAAATAATGAAGGCCCGTCCATCTTGGAGAATAGGACAGAAGATTATGTTCCTGCTTTTCCATGGCTCTAAAGCGAATATCCTATTTATTGACCACATTGCGAGATGAAGCCGCTTTCAGAAGGTTATGGATGCGCGGGGTGGTGCCTGGGCCTTGTCCTGGGGCTTGGCGGCCTCACCCTTGGTTAACTGTGGCAAAGTAGCACTGTTCAAGGCATGCTTTGTACGGTTGAACCTGTATAAGTACTCATACTGCTTTCAGCTATGGTTGTTAAGTGCCCCTGCTGGTTTTAGTTAAGGTTGTTAAGTACTCCTGCTGCTTTTACAGTCTATCGTGTTTCTTTAGTCCTGTCTTCCTCCAGTCGCCAAAACCAAACCAGTGCCGGCGGGGCCGCCTGCTTCCGCCTCCCATGGCTGGTTGCGCCTCAGCGCACGCTTCACTGCCCCACTGTCTCCTAAATCGTTAACGCCGACGTCCGAGGCCTCGTCGTCGTCCTCCGCGCGCTTTGGTGCGCTCGCCGTGGCGCCGCCCTCTCGTGTTGTCAACATGGTCAACAAACAACAGGAATCAGCAGAACTACATGGAGAGATGACAATAGGGGCCCACCATGTCAGTGTATGGAAAAATAAAATGCTTCCTCCTAGTGTTTTCCTGACATGTGGGACCCATGACATTGTGAGCGTATATAGTCAATAGACAAGAGAACAACACAAGATCGGCTGACACCTGGGACATAGCTGCTCAGCAGTATTTTTTTTGTTATTGTTGAGACGGAGCAGGGTTAGAACTGGGTTGTGGCCCGTCTAGCCCAGGCTTATATTTTATGTTCACCATGTGACCAGCCCAGCTATTTTTTCTTTGTGAAAACGAGCCCAGTTTATTTTTTCTGAAGAATACCCAATCCAGGCCTACTTATTTTTCTACGGTCTGTGGCTACAACTCTTTCAAGACGCCTGCAAATCTTGAAAGTAATATGAAATGGGTTGTAAATATAAAAACATATGACAAATTGGCAATTTCTGATTTTTTTTTCACACTTTCAGATTCCTTTTTCACTGGGCATTAACCTAATTTAAATATATCTTCAAAGTACTTTAAATCTGGCTCGACATTTTGGTATTAAAAATAGTTTAGCACCCACAGAAATATGCGAAATTGGCTCTGGCCAACCAAAAAAACAGACTGCAATAAATTGCATAAGAAGTTGCAATGAGCTATATATAAATTATTTAAAAAAGAGGGAATGGTCTGACTTGTGGGCCTATTAAGATGACGCGTATGCAAGATTTTTTTAGTTATTATATATGTCAACAAACGATTCTAGCAGACGTAACCATTGGATGTCAATCCAACGGTCGTCGTGTTTCTTCAATCTCTGATCTTCTTGCTCCAGCAGCCAAATCCAGCGCCGGTGGGACCGCCTGCTCCCGCCTCCCGTGGCCGGCTGCGCTGCCGCACAGGCCTCACCACCCCCTACTACTCCCACCGCTAGCCAGGGCATCCCTCTACTCACCCACACCCCCTGTTATTCTGCGGCGACGGCAGCCTCACACCGCAGCCGAACCAGTGAACCCTCGTACTCCTCTCCGCGCGGGCTTCCACTGCCACGTCTTCCCCGGCTCCGCGTCGTCCCCTTCCTAGGCCTCGCCGTGGTCCACCGCCCTGGTGCCCTCGGCGGCGTGGTGAATGTGGTAAATGGCCGACTTCCATCGGAAGAGTACTGTACGTGGAGAGGCTGACAGCTGGGTCCATGGCAGCCGCAAGGAAGTGCCTCCTTATTACACGCAAAATAATTATTCCTCCACCTGATAGCGGGGACCCACCGGACGGGACACCGTATTTCATGAAAAAACATTTCCCCCTGGCTGCTGGGACCCACCGGACGGGCCATTGTACTTCATTAAAAAAACGTTCCCCCCACTGTCAGCTCGGACCCACCAGAAGTGCCTCCTTATTACGCACAAAAAAATGAATAGTCCCCCTGCTAGCTGGGACCCACCTTAGTGGGAGGCTGACTTGTGGGCCTACTAAGTTGACGGGGACGGAGGGCTTTGTCAACTTAGTCAATATGAACGATTCCAGCTCAAGTGAACGTACGATGTCCATCCAACGGCCGTAGTGCTTCTTCAACCTCGGGTCTTCTTGCTCCAGCTGCCCAAACCAGCGCCGGTCGTGCCTCGTGCTTCTGCCTCCCATGGCTGGTAGTGATGCCGTCAAGGCCTCACCGCCCCCTACTACTCCCACCGCTGGCCAGGCCATCCCTCTACTCACCCACACCCCCTGTTATTCTACGGCAACGACAGCCTCGCACCACAGCCGAACCAGTGAACCCTCATACTCCTCTATGCGTGGGCATCCACTGCCGCGTCTTCCCCGGCTCCGTGTCGTCCCCCTCGCCGTCGTCCACCACCCTGATGCTCTTGGTGCAGCATGGTCAACATGGTCAACGACCGACTTCCATCGGACGTGGACTGTATGTGGAGAGGCCGACAGCTGGGTCCACGGCCGCAGCAAGGAAGTGCCTACTTATTATGCAAAAAATAATGATTCCTCAACCTGACAGCAGGGACCCACCGGATGCGCCACTGTATTTCCTGAAAAAAACGTTTCCCCCCTGACTGTTGGGACCTACCAGCTACATCTATGCACACAAGGAAGTGCGTTAATATTACGGGCAAAAAAATGATTCGCCCCCTGACTGCTGGGACCCACCAGCTACATCTTCGCACGCAAGGAAGTGCCTGACAGTCGGGACCCACCTGGTCGAAGCGTATGTAGCGTTTTCATTCTGGTCACGAACATGTACGTACATACTGGTCGATGTAGAGGCACGCACGTAGCATGTACACGTACATACAGCGGCCAGTGTGCAAGAAAGAAAATATGTCCAGGTACGTACATACAGGCGGGGTCTCGAACGCCTACTCGTGCATACGTACGGCCAGGGCTTGTGTCATGGCTGGGTTTGAACGGAGAAACTGCATCATTGTCGTGTTCATGGGGAGGCAACGGATTGCATCATGTTCATGGGGAGGCAATAGAATGCGTGGGAGACAACCGGCTTGGACGGAGCAGCCGATGGAAACGAGGCCTGGTGTACCGCAGAACGGAGGAAACGGCCTTGTGTTCGACCAGCCTTGTTCGAAACGGGATCCTGTTCAGCGGGCGGGGTCTGGCGTATCGCAAAACAGAGGAAACAGACTTGTGTTGGACCTCCTACGGTCGAAATGGGGTCCTGTTGATCTGGAGGGGTGTGGCGTACCGCCAAACGGAGGAAACAGACTTGTGTTGGAGCTCTACGGTCTAAACGGGGGTCCTATTCGTCGGGAGGGGTGTGGCGTACCGCAAAACGGGACTCCACGGGATACTATTTGATAACCCACAAGTATAGGGGACAGTTGTAGTCTCTTTCGATAAGTAAGAGTGTCGAACCCAACGAGGAGCTAAAGGTAGAACAAATATTCTCTCAAGTCCTATCGGCCACTGATACGACTCTACGCACGCTTGACGTTCGCTTTACCTAGAACAAGTATGAAACTAGAAGTACTTTGTAGGTGTGATAGGATAGGCTTGCGAGAAATAAAGAACAAGTAAATATAAACTAGGGGCTGTTTAGATAAAGAAGCAACAAAGTAAATATAACGAGTGTGGAAAAGTGGTGGTAGGGGTTGTGGAATTGTCCCTAAGCAATTGACTACGTTACTAGATCGGTAATTGCTATTGCAATTCTATTTGAGGAGAGGCATAAGCTAACATACTTGCTCTACTTGGATCGTATGCACTTATGATAGGAACTCTAGCAAGCATCCGCAACTACTAAAGATTCATTAAGGTAAAACCCAACCATAGCATTAAAGCATCAAGTCCCGTTTTATCCGATACGCAAACAACCTACTTACTCGGGTTTGTGCTTCTGTCACTCACGCCACCCACCATAAGCAAATCATAAACATATTGCAAACCCTACAGCAGGAATCCCTCACGCTTGTGCGACACGGAGGGCACAATAGGACAGCACCAATAATAAAACATGCAACTCAAACCAATCATAGCAATTCATCAATCACCGATAGGACAACGAAAATCTACTCAGACATCATAGGATGGCAACACATCATTTGGTAATAATATGAAGCATAAAGCACCATGTTCAAGTATAGGGTACAGCGGGATGCGGGAGAGTGGATCGCTGGATATAGATGGGGGAAGGTGATGGAGATGTTGGTGAAGATGACGGCGGTGTTGGTGAAGATCGCGGTGATGATGATGGCCCCCGGCAGCGTTCCAGCACCACCAGAAGCAAGGGGGAGAGAGCCCCCCTTCTTCTTCTTCTTCTTCCTTGGCCTTCTCCCTAGATGGGAGAAGGGTTTCCCCTCTGGTCCTTGGCTCCCATGGCGTGGGAGGGGCGAGAACCCCTCCGAGATTGGATCTATCTCTCTGTTTCTACGTTCTCTGATTCTACTCCTTCACCATTTGCTTTATATCTGGAGATCCGTAACTCCGATTGTTGTGAATCTTTCACCCAGATATCTCATAAAATTATCTTTCTTGCGCCAAAATAAGAGCGTCAACCGCCTTATGGGTGGACCACGAGGGTCAGGGGCGCGCCTGGGGGGGTAGGGCCCTCCCCCTACCTCGTGACCACCTCGGACACCGACTCGCGTTGATTTCACTTCCCAAAAATCATAAATATTCCAAAAAAAATCTCTGTCCATTTTTATCCCGTCTGGACTCCGTTTGATATTGGGTATTTTGAAAACAAAAAACATGCAATAGCCAGGAACTGGCACTGGGCACTAGATCAATATGTTAGTCCCAAAAAAATAGTATAAAAAGTTGTCATAAAGTATATGAAAGTGAATAATATTGGCATGGAACAATCAAAAATTATAGATACGACAGAGACGTATCAGCATCCCCAAGCTTAATTCCTACTCGTCCTTGAGTAGGTAAATGATAAAAAAAGAATATTTTTTGATGTGGAATGCTACCTAGCATAATCTTGATCATATGTCTAATCATGGCATGAATATTAAGACACAAGTGATTCAAAGCAATAGTCTATCATTTGACATAAAAACAATAATACTTCGAGTGTACCAATAAAGCAATCATGTCGTTTCAAAACAACAAGGTTAAAGCAAGCTTATCCCTACAAAATCATACAGTTTGGCCATGCTTCATTTTCGTCACACAAAATGCCCCCGTCATGCACAACCCCGATGACAAGCCGAGCAATTGGTTCATACTTTTTAACGCGCTTCAACTTTTTCAACCCTCACGCAATACATGAGCGCAAGCCATGGATATAGCACTATAGGTGGAATAGAATATAATGATGGAGGTTATGTGGAGAAGACAAAAAAGGAGAAAGTCTCACATCGACGCGGCTAATCAACGGGCTATGGAGATGCCTATCAATTGATGTCAATGCGAGGAGTAGGGATTGCCATGCAATGGATGCACTAAGAGCTATAAGTGCATGAAAGCTCAACAAAAGAAACTAAGTGGGTGTGCATCCAACTTGCTTGATCATGAAGACCTAGGGCATTTGAGGAAGCCCATCGTTGGAATATACAAGCTAAGTTCTATAATGAAAATCCCACTTGTATATGAAAGTGACAACATAGGAGACAATCTATATGAAGAACATGGTACTACTTTGAAGCACAAGATATGAGACTCACTACATGAAGAACATGGTGCTACTTTGAAGCACAAGTGTGGAAAAAGAGATAGTAACATTGCCCCTTTTCTTTTTCTTTTCTTTTTTTTTCTCTTTTTTTCTTTCGGTGGGCTTCTTTGGCCCCCCTTTTTTTATTTAGGCTTCTTTGGCCTTTCCCCTTTTTCTTTTTTTTTGTTTTTTTATGGGGCAATGCTCTATAATGATGATCATCACACTTTTATTTACTTACAACTCGATATTACAACTCGATACTGGAACAAAGATATGACTATATGTGAATGCTTCCGGCGGTGTACCGGGTTGTGCAATGATCTAGCATAGCAATGACATAAAAAATGGATAAGCCATGAAAACATCATGCTAGCTATCTTACGATCATGCAAAGCAATATGACAATAAATTCTCAAGTCATGTATATGATGATGATGAAAGTTGCATGGCAATATATCTCGGAATGGCTATGGAAATGCCATAATAGGTAGGTATGGTGGCTGTTTTGAGGAAGATATAATGAGGCTTATGTGTGATAGAGCGTATCGTATCACGGGGTTTGGATGCACCGGCGAAGTTTGCACCAACTCTCGAGGTGAGAAAGGGCAATGCATGGTACCGAAGAGGCTAGCAATGATGGAAAGGTAAAAGCGCGTATAATCCATGGACTCACATTAATCATAAAGGACTCATATACTTATTGCAAAAATTTATTAGCTCTCGAATCAAAGTACTACTACGCATGCCCCTAGGGTGATAGATTGGGAGGAAAAGACCATCGCTCGTCCCCGATCACCACTCATAAGGAAGACAATCAAAGAAACAGCCCATGGTTCAAATTTGTCACACAACGGTTACCATACGTGCATGATACGGGACTTGCAAACCTCAACACAAGTGTCTCTACAATCCACAACCACCCACTAGCATAACTCTAATATCACCATCCTTATATCGCAAAACTATTGCAAGGAATCAAACATATCATATTCAGCGATCTACAAGTTTATGTAGGATTTTATGACTAACCATGTGAATAACCAATTCTTGTCATCTCTTTAAATAGATAAAAGTGAAGCAAGAGAGTTTAATTCTTTCTACAAAAGATATGCCCATGCTCTAACAAATGTAAGTGAAGCAAAAGAGCATTCTACAAATGGTGGTTTTCTATGTAAAGAGAAACAGGCAATCCAACTTCAA
Organism: Aegilops speltoides; assembly: GCA_021437245.1. Taxonomy (NCBI): domain Eukaryota; kingdom Viridiplantae; phylum Streptophyta; class Magnoliopsida; order Poales; family Poaceae; genus Aegilops; species Aegilops speltoides. Next base: position 248,070,528 of record CM038142.1, on the reverse strand, counting down.
ATGATATAAGTGAAGCACATGAAGCATTCTATAAAGCCACACTCAAAAGATTTAAGTGAAGTGCAATGAGCATTCTATAAATCAACCAAGGACTATCTCATACCAGCATGGTGCATAAAAGAAAAATAAAAACCTAATTGCAAAAGACGCTCCAAGACTTGCACATAATGCATGAACGAAACGAATCCGAAAACATACCGATACTTGTTGAAGAAAGAGGGGATGCCTTCCGGGGCATCCCCAAGCTTAGACGCTTGAGTCTCCTTGAATATTTACTTGGGGTGCCTCGGGCATCCCCAAGCTTGATCTCTTGCCTCTCTTCCTTTTCCTCATATCGAGACATCCTCGATTAGACACTACATCCACACAAAACTTCAACAGAAAACTCGGTAAGATCCGTTAGTATAATAAAGCAAATCACCACTCTAAGTACTGTAGCAAACCAATTCATATTTTGTTTTTTCATTGTGTCTACTTTAATATAACTTTTCCATGGCTTAATCCACTGATATAAATTGATAGAATCATCAAAACAAGCAAACTCTGCATCAGAAACAGAATCTGTCAAAAACAGAACAGTCTGTAGCAATCTGAACATCCACCATACTTATGTTACCCCAAATATTCTACCAAAATTAGGAAAAATAAACAGGTTGAATATAAAGACATTGCAAAATAAATCAGAACCAATTGATGTACATGTTAAAAATGTAAAATCATGCACTACAGCCAAAGTTTCTGTCCTACACCGTACAAACCAACAAGCATTGTAAACATCCTATAGGCAAACCTTGGAACATTATTTTGATAATACAATGGAATTGTACAAGCGGATAATTATTTTTGTTGAAAATTTTCTGTAATCAAGATTCACAAAGTTTCCGTGAGCATGAACAAAGTTCAAGGAGCTCTCCCACTTCAACAATGCTTGTCTTTCTTACTTTCACTTTCCTTTTTGAAAAGTTTTTAGGTTCCCCTCTTTAATTTTTTGTTTTTTAAACTATAAGAATGAACTCAACAGAAATAAATGACTCTCTAAAACTTCCGGGTTGTCTCCCTGGCAGCGCTTTCTTTAAAGCCATTAAGCTAGGCATTTAGTGCTCAAGTAATGAATCCACCCGGATCCCAAGGTATATCAAAGCCAATTTTAATTAACAATGATTTGTAATTTAGTAGTGAGCACAAAGTAACATATATCATGGAACAACAAAGTCTAACTCTCTTCCTATGCATCGGCATGTCATAAGAGAACAATTCATGCACACATAGTAAAGGCCAATGCATAGTATAAGCAGTTTCTTGCAATTCTATCGTGTTGGAAACATAGAGAGGTGGAGACATAGTTCCTCTCTCATAATAATTGCAAGTAGGAGCAGCAAGCACATGCATATTATATTCATCAAAATCATCATGTGTAGTAGTAAAAGGCAACCCATCAATATAATCCTTAATAAGCACAAACTTCTCCGATATAGTGTAGTCGGGAGAATTCAAAAAGATAATAGGACTATCATGCGTGGGTGCAATAGCAACAATTTCATGTTTAACATAAGGAACTATAGCAAGTTCATCTCCATAAGCATACTTCATATTGGCATCTTGGCCACAAGCATAGCAAGCATCATCAAAAAGGGATATTTCAAGAGAATCAATGGGATCATAACAATCATCATAGCAATCATCATGGAATTCATCATAGCAACCATCATTCGGTAAGCACGAAGGGGAATTAAATAATGTATGAGTTGGAGGGTTACTCTCATTAGAAGGTGGGCACGGGTCGCTAACCCGCTCCTCCTCCTTTTGTTCTTCGCTCTCTTCATCATCTTTTTCATCCAATGAGCTCACAGTTTCATCAATTTCTTCTTCATAGCTTCCTGCAAAATATTAGTCTCTTCTTGCACTACAAGAAAATTGAGATACCGTGACGAAAATCCTTGTGATGGTGGTTGACAACGTCACAAAAGTATGTAATGTGTGATGTTCTGGAGGTCGCATTACCGATTACTATATGTCAGTGACGGTTAATGTCACTGAATCATGTGAGCCACTGAGTGACACCTGGCTGTCATTTTGTATGACATTTTGGTAATTTCCGTGATGAACCCACCACAGTCATTACTATAAATGTGTGATGCTCATTTTTTATCGTGTAACTACTAGCAATGGGACGCATAGTAGCTGCTTCGGATTATTAAGCAGTTGGACCCATGCGTGAGTGTATTTTTATGGGTCTCGTGTGTCAATGGCTCAATGCTGGTAGTTTGACCCGTCATAGTTTGTTCATAAGTTATTGAGCAATGCAATTATTTTGTTCAATCTAATATAAATTAGTGGTTAGAGAAAAACTTATTGTTGGTGTTCGTAAGCCGATGAATATGGCGGTGCAGTTGTACACATATGGTGTCTAGCATGTGCTTTTTAATTTTTTTTGTAATCAGATTATACACACATGGTACGTTACTACGTGGCACATGATTTTTATTTTTTTATAGACTATACACTTACATGGTACATGCCATTTTAATTTTTTGATCAGATTATACATGCAAAACAACCTTTTTGTGTTAAAAAACCCCACTATTTTTTGACGTAAGGGTGTCAAAGCCACTATTTTTTTGAGGGAGCATCCATTTGCCCTCCGACGCGCAGAGAATTAAAATTTCAATTTTCTTGGAGCGAAGCCTATCTTTGTTATACACTGGCCGACCCTAATCCTCGTTTTCCCATCTGGCGTCGTGGTCTTCCTTTCTTGTTCCCGATCCAATCTCCAATCCCCTCCGCCGCTCCTCTCCCAAGCTCCCACCCTCGTCCACCTCCACCGCCCCCACCATCTACGCAACAACCTCGCCATCGAGAGCCCGAAGGAAGCAACTGCAGCGCCGCCGCCACTGCAAGCAGTCTGGCACAACAGGAGGAGCCCTCCGTGCGCCTGCTCTTCCCGATGCCGTCGGGCCACCCGTCCATGGCGTGATCTCCGTTGCCGCGTTTCCTCCCTGATGCTGCGCCCCCAAACGCGGCTTGCCCATCCAGCTCGTTGACGGCCGCGTCACCACCTTCGTGGTCCTCCTCCAGCGTCCACTCCACCGCGGTGGGAGCAGAGGTGCAGCCCGGCCATTACGGACACCTCCTTCCTGCGCTCCCACGCCTCCCGGCGTCTACTCGTCGTCGTCAGCGACCACCGTCAGCAAGGTCAACCACCACGGCGACTAGATCGGCCACCACAGCCACGAGGATGACCATCCTCCATGGCCACCTGTCACATCCCCAGTTCAGGCCTTGCTTGTCGTTGCTTTATCATCCATGCATCATGTTTAAATTTTATGAAACTTGAAATGGGGATTGCCTAAACCCTAGCATCAAAGGAATTCACTAGGTTCAACCAAAATATTTTCAGTGTTTTCCAAATGGCTTTAAAAAATGTTCATCATTTCTAGAAAAATGCTAGAACCACAACCAGAGGTGTTGCACATTTTTCCATGACATATTTGGGCTCTGAATTAAATCATATGGTATTTTCATTTGGGCATTTGAATACTATAAAATATTTGAAATGCTCAAATAATCATAAACTAAAATGTTTACTGTTGGGTATATTCTAAACAGTAGCTATGATTAGTTCCATGATTTTTGAAACTGCCTGAGTATTTTAATAAAGCCCTGAAATTTATGAATAATAGACAACTGAAATAATTAGAAAAAAGAGAGAGAGAAACCTACGGCCACTTACTGCCAGCCCACTAACCTTGTCCATCAGAGCAGCCCACCGGGCGGCCGCCCAGCCCATCTCCACTTCCCCCCTGTCGTCTTCCCGCGCCCGAGAGCAGTAGCGTGGCCACAGCAGCAGCACGCGCCTCAGCCACCTCCACCCTGCCTGCCTGTGTCCCCCGTCGCCTGGATCTCCTCCGCGTCGCCACGCACCCCCCCTGGACCCCTCTCACTCTCTCCCCGAGCCCCTCTCCTCCTCTGGCTCCCTCGCGCGCAAACCACCGAGCGCTGCCGTCGCCACCGACGCCGTTCGCCGCGGCCACAGGTCCTCCCCCGCCTCGCCGACGTGTCCATGGCCTCCGCTTCGACGCCCTCGTCCTCCCCGTCGACTCACTCGACGCCGGATGCCTCGAAACACCGTCACCGGCCTCTTCTTCATCGCCGGCCGCCGCGGATCCCCTTATCGGACTGCGTCGCCGTCCGGCCTTCCCCGAGCACGCTGAGCTACTCATCGACCTCGCCGTGAGCTCCTCTGCCGAACCCCTCTCTCCCCGCAGTCTAACTCGCCCTCTAGCACTAGCACCGCCGCGCCCGAGAGCTTGCTGCCGCCGTTCATGGCGCCGCCGCAGCCACAGCTGCTGCCACCCGCGTCCGAGCGTTGCCCCGTGCTCAGCTCGCTCCCAGGAGCCGGGCGCGCCCACCAGTTCGACCTACCGTTCCCCCTAGCGCCAACCCGCACCAACCCCGAGCTCCGGCCGCCGCCGCGAGCTTGATTCCGGCGAGCTCCGGCCACCACAGCCGCTGCCGCTCGCCCAGTTGGATGCGGCGCACCCTCAGCTATCCGTAGACGCCAACCACGCGTAAAACCGCCGCCCGTAGCGTGTTTCCGGGCTGCCCCGCCGTCTCTGTCGTCGCCGGCGACGAGCCGCCGGCGTGTTAAACCTCACTGACCGTGGGTTTGACCTCCCCTGGGTCATTGACATGTGGGGCCAGCCCCTGCTAATTACCTAGGTTTAGGATTAGTTTAGCGTTAACAAACTCTGTTAATTAGCCCAGACACTGACACGCGGGACCCACAGGTCAGGATTGACCTGGACCGTCTCCGTTGACTGCTGACGTCACGGCGACGCAATGCTGACGCAATAAAGTGTTTTCTGGATTTAATCTTATACTGAAAATTTCAGAAAATAGCCAAAACTTCTAAAATTCATATAAAATCAACCGTAGCTCCAAATCAAACAAGTTATATATGAAAAATGATCAGAAAAATCTAATCTATCCATCTGCACTGGTTTCATGCATGTTTAAACAACTTAACCTTGCTGTTTAGTGCAAAACATGATAAGGCACTATTTGAATTCATAATTTGAATTTGGGGTTGAACCTTTGGCTCAATATGACCCAAATCCATCTGGTTGTAGTTGCATTAGCCCAAAACACATTCATATTGCCATGTCATAGCATGCATCATATTGTGCATTGCATTGATCATGTTTCTTCTTTATTTGCCGGTAACTGTCCCCTCTCGATAGACGTGGTTTCGACGATGAGTTCGTTGACACCGACGAAGAGATATATTATCTTCAGAAGTGCCAGGCAAGCAAAACCCCCTTGTTCATTCCGATAAAATCCCACTCTCTCGCTCCTGCTCTCTTTTATTGCATTAGGACAACAACGAATCATTTGTTACTTGCTGTGGTAGCTGAACCCCTTTATCCTTTGCACGACCTGTCATTCCACAGTAAATAGATGAAACCCACTAGCATGAGTAGGAATTGTTTGAGCCCTGTTGTGCCTACTCATACATGCTTGTTTGTCATGCCTGCTCTCGCTTAGAGTTGAGTCGATCCGATTCATCGAGGATGAATCGAGGTGTGTGAACATGTCCTCTTGTGTGAGCTAAGTGTGTGAACACGATTTGGTAAAGGTATCGGTGAGAGGCCATGTAGGAGTACATGGTGGGTTGTCTCATTGAAGCCGTCCTTAGGAACTGAGTTACAGTCTGTGATCCATGATTCAGCTACTACCATGCATTGGGCCTGAAATATGACCCCGCCGACTTCTTATTCACCCTTGTCCTCTGTCCGAAGAGTTGCAAGTAGTTTCGTGTTTGTAGTATCTTTGGAGGCCGTCTTGCATCTGACCGTAGGGGTGGGCTGTGATGCGGTAGGCACGTGGCAGGGTAAACCGGCGCCCGATTGGTGTCACGGAACCTGTTCACATCGTTTGGGGCTGTGAGCGAAACTTGCCGGAACTCCTCATAGATGGAACCCAAATAGGCGATAAACTGGACTAGAGACTTGAGTGTCTAGGTAGGTCGTGGTCTACACCCACGTCGGCTTTAAGCTGAAGTCTGCCGAGCACATGTCGTGTGCGACGCTAAGTGGTGGAAACATGTATGAAGAAGTACACCCCTGCAGGGTTAATATGATCTATTTGAATAGCCGTGTCCGCGGTAAAGGACTTCTGGGTTGCCTGTACAGTTCATAGACAAGTGAAAGTGGATACTCTAAAATACGCAAGATAAGCGTGAGTGCTATGGATGGCGTTCTCGTAGGGAGACGGAACGGATCCATAGTGGTGTATTGATATGGTGAATATGTGGACTCGTGTGCGCCACCTCAAAAGAGTTACTTGCGATGTAGTTTAGGATAGCCACCGAGTCAAAGCTGGCTTGTCTGCAGTTAAACCCCACCATCCCTTTGTTGATAATGATGCATATGTAGTTAGTTCGATGTAAGTCTTGTTTGGGTACATTTGTACTCACGTTTGCCTATTTTATGTTTTTGCAGAGAGACTTGGTCTCGCTAGTAGTTCCACGTGGACTTGATGTTTAGCTTGATACCTCAGCTACGATCTTGTGCCCTCGGCAGGATCTAGTAGATAGTCAGGCTTTCAAGCCTTTTTCATTTATAGATGTCTGTACTCAGACATGTTAAGCTTCCGCTTGTGTTTTGAGTTGTATGCTCTGATTGCTGGGTCATGAGACCTATGTTTGTAATATCTCGCTCCTCGGAGCCTAATGAATAAATACTTGAGTCGTAGAGTCATGTTGTGATGCCATGTTGTATTTGCACATATCGAGCATATTGTGTGCATGTTATTGAAATGCTTGGTATGTGTGGGATCTGACTATCTAGTTGTTTATCTTTAGTAGCCTCTCCTACCGGGAAATGTCTCCTAGTGTTTCCACCGAGCCATGGTAGCTTGCTACCGCTCCGAACACTTAGGCTGGCCGGCATGTGTCCTTCTTCGTTCTCGTGTCTGTCCTCACGGGAAATGTCACGCATTGAGTACCGGAGTCCCGTTAGCCCTACAGCCCGGTTTACGGAGTCTGCTAGCCCAGTGCTACAGCCGGAACTTACTTGTCGATGACCGACACGTTCGATCTTTGGGTCATGGATGCTGTCCTCGTAAGTCTGTGCCACTTTGGGTTTACGACTAGCCATGTCAGCCCGGGCTCCTTTTCATATGGATGCTAGCGACACTATCATATACGTGTGCCAAAAGGCGCAAACGGTCCCGGGCTTAGGTAAGGCGACACCCGTTGGGTTACCGTGCGTGAGGCCGCAAAGTGATATGATGTGTTACAGGCTAGATCGATGTGACATTGAGTCGGGGTCCTGACAGCGTTGGTATCAGAGCTTGACTGCCTGTAGGATTACCAAGCCAAACTGGTCGAAGTTGAGTCTAGAAATGCTTTAGTTATATGTAGGGGAATTGATTGTGGGTTGGAACGTAAGGCTCTTTTTACTCCTTATACCTCATGACCTTCTGATCTGAGTCAACCTCTTCTCTTCTACGGGGATTAAGAACTAGGCTTCTCATCTATCTACTAGGATGACGAGTTACTATGTTGGAGACTTATAGGATTGATAGTTTCAATCTCAGTTCAGCTTTACTATCTCTATTTGTTCATAACTGTTGATCTCGAAACCTTGATATTGTGCTTCTGAGTGGCTATGCCACCATTTTTGTAGCATGTCTCCAATCTTTTGAGCATTTACAGCCGTTATGCTGTCCGAGTCATCCCAGGTTTCTAAATAGTCTGATGCATTTGCAAATCCTTTCTTTCTGTTCTCGGTGTCCTCTATGGTCAGAATAAGCACACTAGTCGGTGCGTTGAGGTAATTTATTGCCCCGACATATATGCTGGAATTATTACTATGACCCTAGGTGTTTTAGGGAGTCACCTAGTAATTTAGCTATGTTATGTGTTCCCAATGTGATGATTCTGGCCATCATTCTTGAAAGCATCTCATGATGTTATTAGTTAGTAGGTATTCTACTCCTGGGTTTTGAACCCGAGACTCACCCTACTTACTTCATGTTGATAGTCTTTGCTAGTTCCTTTAGGTTATTAGTAACCTTTGCATTATTCCTCGTGGTCCGTGGTATTTCCTTCTTCCAACTACTATGAACCGCTTATGGCAGAAGTTTGTTGGATCAAAAGATCACAACAGGAGTGCTCTTGATGAGTTCTCCATTTTATATTGCGACTCTGCCAGTTCCACCGTTCTGCATGGGTTATCCGGAAGAAAGTTGAACTTGGTTCGACATACTAATCTATGCATCCACAACTCAGAAAATCATATGTTCCTTTGAGTGGTTCTCTTAGTTATACTCTGACCCTCGACTATCAATTGATAGTCAGGAGTATGTGTGCATTCGTTCATCGGTGCCTATTATTCTTGTGGTCCGTCAAGCCATTCTATTCAGGATGACTAGGAGAAACAAACTCCAGTACCTCATCCATTTCTAGGATTGGGTCAAAGCAGTTGTATTCCGCAGATCAAAATGCAAACAAGCTTTTGATCCCTTCTACCCTGAAGTATTACCGTCTTTATGTCAGGATTTTCATGAGAATTGCACACCATCCTATGAATTCTTGACGTAGTGATACTTCTCGCCATCATTATTCATTCCTCGGTTCCGTGTTGTTACAGCCGGAATGCCGACAAGTGAATCGTGATGCGTGAAATCAATACTGCTGGCAACTCCGTTGCTTGGTAGTTAAATGGACTACATTCTCAGTCTTAGCTTGTTGATTATTGGATCGTCACCCTAAGGTTGATTGTGCTACCTAGTCCCTATTTCCGGTGCACTCCTCGATCAATGAGTTAGGATTTTGTCAAACCCTTGCTCTATTGATCATATCGTCTTGCCCTGAAAAGCAAGATTGTTCTCGAGCTTAGTAACATATCGGTGGTTCGTGATTCTCCGATTGTCTTCTCGGAGGTATCACCAGGATGTCACCTGACCGCTATGTTGAGTTCGTGATCAAGTTGGTTTTCTTATAAATCACCCCTTCTCCAAGAATCTGTGTTGGATATCCCTGAGCTAGTTGGTTGAGCTAGACAACAACCTGGAGAGAGTTGGAAGATAAAGCTTGTCTGACTTGGTTCATGTTAAGGGATATCTTCTCGTGTGTGTGTGTTGAAGAAAGATGATATCTCCATCGATTGGTCCTCGTGATCAATTGTTGGAGCTATTGTCTTGCCAAAACTTTGATTTGAGTGTGGGCTATTCTCAAATCAAATCAGAACCAACGATGTTCGTAATGTTGTCTTACTCGTGGATTTTCCTCGAGCATACACCATTATATCTTTTGGGTCTGACCAATACTATCACCTTGCTCACATAATTATGGAATTCCAACTCCATGGGAATCTGGATAAATTGCTGTTGAGCCCATCGACAACATCCTTGTCTTCTCCATAGTTTTGTTGAACATCAAGCTAGTGTTGGAAACTTTTTAAAGCATTTGTTCATGCTAGCTCATGAAGCATATGTTCGGATGTAAGAAGTGACTTCCTCTGATTCACGGTACTTGGTGTAAGTTGCCGCCGTGAATTCGATAAAGTCAATGTTGCTTCCTTGGAATCATCCCAAGTTAGTCACACATGTGCAAAGTATACTATGGGTTGGTAGATTAATTACCTCCACTCCATATGCATTCTGTAGCGCACCAAGCCACTGATTGATTTGTTCAAGTAGAAGAAGTTCCTTCTTAAGAGCTAGACTTATGTAAGGACTCCAATATCCTTGATGATGGTTCCCCACCTGAACTCGGTAGTGTTTTATTATAAGCCTACTACGTGGTCATGTTGTCTAAGACAGCGTGTTCACAGGTTTGTAGCGGAACCAGCTCATGTTTTGGAGCTTGCTATCGTAGTTCATTTCCCGAGAATCTCGCAACGTCATCCCGTCGATTTGTGTTGCAAACTTTCATTTTTCTTTCTAGCCTCGATGAGTCTGGATCATTCTGACACCAACCAAATCTGAATCTCAGGCAGATATGATGGTTGGAACATTTCCCAAGAACTATAATATTGGTCTCACGATAACCGGTAAAATGGATGTTGTGGCCAACACAACCAGCCGGAAGACCTGTTATTGTAGTATCTTGATTGAAGAAGTTGGCCACCTCCCCATAAGGACTTCGTAGGATTTACTCCCTAGTTGTGCCCTATGATTTTTGTGTTTCCGAAGTCCGACCCTTACTTGATGTTCTAGATGCCAGACCATCTCTATGGATGGGATACACTAGTACATCAAGGAGAACATTAGAAGCGGAGTGCTAAATGTCTCTTGATCGATCATTCAGATTTTGTCCCCTTGGTCTCGCTAAGGTAAAATCTGAGAAAGTGTTATCTTCCTTTGCATCCGCATCGTCCATCGCTATTCATCATGGTAGTATGTTGTGTTGTCAGCACCCTTGACACGGATGTTGGTAAAACCTTGATGAATATGGAAATGCTCAAGTTCTTGAGAGCACGCACAAGCTCTAGGTGTTATCATCGACACTAGCTGGCTTGCTCTCAGTTTCCTCGGTTATGCTATAACCATTCCAATAGTGGAATCACTCTCTACTGCTGAGCTTTTCCCCAGCTACTAAAATCATCCCTTGTGTTGTTTTCAACAAGGTAATCCACATCATCCATTCTGGCCCGAGAATGTCATTCTCTCGGACCCCTTCAACTGATCGACTATGAATTGCCTTAGGCTGGTATAAAGAGTTTCAATGATCTTTGAATCAAATGTAATTCTTTTTGCCACTTAAGAGGATATTTCCACAAGTCACCTCTCCCAAGGTGCCCCGCTATGGGATCATAGTAATTGTTCCCTCGCTACTCTAAAACCTCGTCAAATTATGTCTTCTGTCCTTCCTGAAGCATGTCTTGTCTCTCAGCTCCAGAGATGTTTCTACGTCTCATTCTGTGAGTTGATCTTGTGATCCTTGAGATGATCCTAAGTTGCTCGAACCTCAAGAAGATCGATTTCTCCAAGATCCTTCCCTTCTTCTCATCGTCATGTTGGTTGTAGTTCTCAAAGCAAGACGTCAAGATCAATTGGAGCACTGAATCAGCATCCTCGAGAAAGACAGTTGGATGGTGAAGATTGTAAAGCTTGTGTCCCTTTGTCTTCTTACTCACGCTTTTGAATCTCGGGGCGAGATTCTTGTTTAGTGGGGGTGAGCTGTCACATCCCCGCCTCAGCCTTGCTTGTCGTTGCTTTATCATCCATGCATCATGTTTAAATTTTATGAAACTTGAAATGGGGATTGCCTAAACCCTAGCATCAAAGGAATTCACTAGGTTCAACCAAAATATTTTCAGTGTTTTCCAAATGGCTTTAAAAATGTTCATCATTTCGAAAAATGCTAGAACCACAACCAGAGGTGTTGCACATTTTTCCATGACATATTTGGGCTCAATTAAATCATATGGTATTTTCATTTGGGCATTTGAATACTATAAAATATTTGAAATGCTCAAATAATCATAAACTAAAATGTTTACTATTGGGTATATTCTAAACAGTAGCCATGATTAGTTCCATGATTTTTGAAACTGCCTGAGTATTTTAATAAAGCCCTAAAATTTACAGAATAATAGACAACTGAAATAATTAGAAAAAAAGAGAGAGAGAGAAACCTACTGCCACTTACTGCCAGCCCACTGGCTCATCATCAGAGCAGCCCACCGGGCGGCCGCCCAGCCCATCTCCACTTCCCCCTGTCGTCTTCCCCGCGCCAGATGGGCAGGCGCGCGTGGCTACACAGCACAAGACGCGCCGGCCACCTCCACCCTGCCTGCCTGTGTCCCCCCGTCGCCTGGATCTCCTCCGCGTCACCACCCACCCCCCCTGGACCCCTCTCACTCTCTCCCCGAGCCCCTCTCCTCCTCTGGCTCCCTCGCGCGCAAACCACCGAGCGCTGCCGTCGCCACCGACGCCGTTCGCCGCGGCCACAGGTCCTCCCCCGCCTCGCCGACGTGTCCATGGCCTCCGCTTCGACGCCCTCGTCCTCCCCGTCGACTCACTCGACGCTGGATGCCTCGAAACACCGTCACCGGCCTCTTCTTCATCGCCGCCGCCAAGGATCCCCATCATCGACTTCGCCGCCGTCCGGCCTTCCCGAGCACGCTGAGCTACTCATCGACCGCGCCGTGAGCTCCTCTGCCAACCCCTCTCTCCCGCAGCCTAACTCGCCCTCTAGCACTAGCACCGCCAAGGCCCGAGAGCTTCTTGCCGCCGTTCATGGCGCCGCCGCTGCCACAATTGCCGCCACCAAGCGTCCCGCGTTGCCCGTGCTCAGCTCGCTCCCAGGAGCCGGGCGCGCCCACCAGTTCGACCTACCGTTCCCCCTAGCGCCAACCCGCACCAACCCCGAGCTCCGGCTGCCGCCGCGAGCTTGATTCCGGCGAGCTCCGGCCACCACAGCCACTGCCGCTCGCCCAGTTGGATGCGGCGCACCCTCAGCTATCCGTAGACGCCAACCACGCGTAAAACCGCCGCCCGTAGCGTGTTTCCGGGCTGCCCCGCCGTCTCGTAAATGCCGCGACGAGCAGCCGCGGCGTGTTAAACCTTGATGACCGGGGTTTGACCTCCCCGGTCATTGACATGTGGGGCCAGCCCCGCTAATTACCTAGGTTTAGGATTAGTTTAGCGTTAACAAACTCGTTAATTAGCCTGCACAACGACATCGCGGGACCCACAGGTCGATTGACCTGGACCGTCTCCGCTGATCGCCGACGCCACGGCGACGAATCTTGACGCAATAAAGTGTTTTCTGGATTTAATCTTATTCTGAAAATTTCAGAAAATAGCCAAAACTTCTAAAATTCATATAAAATCAACCGTAGCTCCAAATCAAACAAGTTATATATGAAAAATGATCAGAAAAATCTAATCTATCCATCTGCACTGGTTTCATGCATGTTTAAACAACTTAACCTTGCTGTTTAGTGCAAAACATGATAAGGCACTATTTGAATTCATAATTTGAATTTGGGGTTGAACCTTTGGCTCAATATGACCCAAATCCATCTGGTTGTAGTTGCATTAGCCCAAAACACATTCATATTGCCATGTCATAGCATGCATCATATTGTGCATTGCATTGATCGTGTTTCTTCTTTATTTGCCGGTAACTGTCCCCTCTCGATAGACGTGGTTTCGACGATGAGTTCGTTGACACCGACGAAGAGATATATTATCTTCAGAAGTGCCAGGCAAGCAAAACCCCCTTGTTCATTCCGATAAAATCCCACTCTCTCGCTCCTGCTCTCTTTTATTGCATTAGGACAACAACGAATCATTTGTTACTTGCTGCGGTAGCTGAACCCCTTTATCCTTTGCACGACCTGTCATTCCACAGTAAATAGATGAAACCCACTAGCATGAGTAGGAATTGTTTGAGCCTGTTGTGCCTACTCATACATGCTTGTTTGTCATGCCTCTCATGCTTAGAGTTGAGTCGGTCCGATTCATCGAGGATGAATCGGAGGTGTGTGAACATGTCCTCTTGTGTGTGAGCTAAGTGTGTAAACACGATTTGGTAAAGGTATCGGTGAGAGGCCATGTAGGAGTACATGGTGGGTTGTCTCATTGAAGCCGCCCTTAGGAACTGAGTTCAGATCTGTGATCCATGATTCAGCTACTACCATGCATTGGGCCTGAAATATGACCCCGCCGACTTCTTATTCACCCTTGTCCTCTGTCCAGAGTTGCAAGTAGTTTCGTGTTTGTAGTATGTTTGGAGGCCGTCGCAATCTTGACCGTAGGGTGGGCTGTGATGCGGTAGGCACGTGGCGGATAACCGGGCGCCTGATTGGTGTCACGGAACCTGTTCACATCGTTTGGGGCTGTGAGCGAAACTTGGCGGAACTCCTCATAGATGGAACCCAAATAGGCGATAAACCCGACTAGAGACTTGAGTGTCTAGGTAGGTCGTGGTCTACACCCACGCCGGCTTTAAACTGAAGTCTGCCGAGCACATGTCGTGTCAGGGCGCTAAGTGGTGGAAACATGTATGAAGAAGTACACCCTGCAGGTTAATATGATCTATTCAATAGCCGTGTCCGCGTAAAGGACTTCTGGGTTGCTGTGCAGTTCATAGACAAGTGAAAGTGGATACTCTAAAATACGCAAGATAGCGTGAGTGCTATGGATGGCGTTCTCGTAGGGAGACGGAACGGATCCATAGTGGTGTATTGATATGGTGAATATGTGGACTCGTGTGCGCCACCTCAAAAGAGTTACTTGCAATGTAGTTTAGGATAGCCACCGAGTCAAAGCTGGCTTGCTGCAGCTTAAACCCCACCATCCCTTTGTTGATAATGATGCATATGTAGTTAGTTCGATGTAAGTCTTGCTGGGTACATTTGTACTCACGTTTGCCTATTTTATGTTTTTGCAGAGACTTCGGTCTCGCTAGTAGTTCCACGTGGACTTGACGTTTAGCTTGATACCTCACTACGATCTTGTGCCCTCGGCAGATCTAGTAGATAGTCGCTTTCAAGCCTTTTTCATTTATAGATGTCTCAGACTCGGACATGTTAAGCTTCCGCTTGTGTTTTGAGTTGTATGCTCTGATTGCTGGGTCATGAGACCTATGTTTGTAATATCTCGCTCCTCGGAGCCTAATGAATAAATACTTGAGTCGTAGAGTCATGTTGTGATGCCATGTTGTATTTGCACATATCGAGCATATTGTGTGCATGTTATTGAAATGCTTGGTATGTGTGGGATCTGACTATCTAGTTGTTTATCTTTAGTAGCCTCTCCTACCGGGAAATGTCTCCTAGTGTTTCCACCGAGCCATGGTAGCTTGCTACTGCTCCGGAACACTTAGGCTGGCCGGCATGTGTCCTTCTTCGTTCCTGTGTCTGTCCCTACGGGGAAATGTCACGCATTGAGTACCGGAGTCCTGTTAGCCCGCTACAGCCCGGTTTACCGGAGTCCTGCTAGCCCAAAGTGCTACAGCCCGAACTTACTTGCGATGACCGACACGCTCGATGTCGGGTCATGGATGCTGTCCTCGTAAGTCTGTGCCACTTTGGGTTTACGACTAGCCATGTCAGCCAGTGCTCCTTTTCATATGGATGCTAGCGACACTATCATATACGTGCCAAAAGGCTAAACGGTCCCGGGCTTAGGTAAGGCGACACCCGTTGGGTTACCGTGCGTGAGGCCGCAAAGTGATATGATGTGTTACAGGCTAGATCGATGTGACATTGAGTCGGGGTCCTGACACCACCCCACTACCCACCTCACCGTTGGATCCGCCGTCCAGAGCGAACATCCGTGCATGGTCGGCAGATGTAGGGGTCGCCCACCGCCTCTACAACGATGAACATTGTGGCTTTTATCTATCTATTTCCCTTTTTTTGTTGGATATCCAGTGAATTTTGATGTTTTGATCTACTGATGAACTAGGTGATGTGAAACTGATGAACTAATTTACTTACTATAAGTCAATGAACACTCAATTCATATTGTTAGAATTTGTGTTATATAGATTTGAGGCACTTTTATGTGCATAGTTGCTTGGCACTTTGAGAAATATTACAGCTGTTTGTTTGTGCAGCACATCATTTTTACTATCATCGCTTTGAGAAATATACAGTTCTAGTGCAACCTGTATTTGCATTCTAGGTTAGCTACCTTATCACATTCATGTGTGCATTAGGAAAGTACATATTCACATGTAAAATGACTGTATTGTTTAAGGTCCAATTCCAAACAAATTTAAGAGGAATTCATTTAGTTCGTGTTGATACCATAAGCTGGTACGTATTTCGGCAGTTCATTCAGTTCCATTCCCTGTCATCTTTTGCAGCTTCGGGTGTTACATCTCAATGTTTTCCGCATGATTTTTTCCATATATTACTTTGATGTGCCTATGTTCTGGAGAGGCCTTTTTTGTTAGTTGTTCATCTAAGCTTACTGCCGCCTGATGCATGAACTGTGGGTTCTAATCGACAACAAGTAGTTGTACAACATTTGCATCATGTTTGAGAGTAAAGCTGGTAAATCCATGTAGGCGGAGTTGTGCTAATTTATTTGTCATGCAGTGGGTAGTGCTCTATTCCCTACTAATGCAGTGTGCTTGGTGTTAATGAGGTAAAACAGAAACTCAAGGCGACTTGGTGCCATGCTGTTGCTGAACTTACGGACTTCCACACTCAATAGGGAGCAGGTCTCCTAGCTAGCCACTGGAAGGTACACTTCACAGATCTGGTTATTTTATATGGCCATGAATTGTTAATTGAGCTTGTATCTAAGTTATACTTTGTCGTTGAAGGAGCATGGCTGCCGGTGGTTTCCGGCGTGGACGAATTAACTTAGTTTGTTTCTCTGCATCCCGCCTCCCCCTTTTGAAGTTGGCAATGTTCTCAATAGAAAAGGCATCTGACTTTCTTAATAATTCTGAATACTAGTGACGTTTTGTTGACAAAGTAAGCAAGTACTAAATTTATATTCTAACTAGCCAAGAGATATATGTTTTTATGCAAAGTTGATTATGTCTTTATCTGTTTTCAGTTGGATTCATTAACTGATTAGCTGATTGCAGCCTTGTCCAAAACTGAGGTACATCAATTAAGTATGTTCGCTTTGAATCGGTTCATCTAACATTGTTGTGCATGTCGCTTGCAGTTTCTCTTCCCCAATACTTTGTATGTCCTATTTTATCAAGCTACCATTATCAGCAAATTTAACTGTAAACTACAACTTTAATCTTTATAGGGACCAATATCTTTTTTTACTAATATGTTAATATTCGTGTTGCAAATTCTAACCCTCTGCTTGATGATGATGCAAGTCATATTTTAAGAAGTAGGGATGGATAACGAACCGAAACAGTTGTTGATTCCTTCAAGAAGACACGACAAGAGGAAACTAGCATATGCTCGTTGTTCTAATGATGACGATGGCTATTCAATTATGTTCAAGAGAAAAAAAATACTCATTTGTTAATCTAGTCCATGTTATCTATCGATGGTACATGTTGCATCAGGCTGCTATGTAGCTCGTGTTATCTTTTTCTCATATGTTATGTGAAGTATGAGCATGGGGTATGTCTCAAGAGTCAGCAGTCTGGGAGCTCTACTTCATCAACACGATCGAGTTCTAGAAGAAAGAATTGAATGTAGGATAAAGAGGCAAGAGATGCAAATAATGTAATTGTCTTGTTTCTTTTTGTGTTATTATTGTTTCTTTTTGCTTGCTTTTGTGTGCACATTGCTCTCATGGTAATGAAAATGAAAACACAAATGTGTGTGAATAAGACATTTACCTTTAGTTCCCATTTATGTATGGTATGATCCTTATCCAATCAGCCAAAGTGGCATAAAAAAAGAAATGCTTGTAATGAGAAATACAAGGTTTCTGGCATGATTTTAATGCATGGTTTTAATCCAGAAATCAAATATGATTTGTTCATTTGTTTATGTGTTGTCCTAGCATAGTTGCTTCTTTTAATCTTGGTTGTTGACTTGACATCCTATTGGTGATGCTTCCTGTAATCAAGCTCTTGGTTATGCATGTTTTAAAACATTATAAGTTATTCTTGGGTTTACTATTTCATTGGCCCATCGACATGCTTGCCTTGACATTTAATAATGTACCTTTCTATTTCAAATTCATCAATTGATAGATTGTAGGCTTCTTAGTGGTACTCTTGTACCCTTTTATCTTGTCTGTTTTCATCTCATTACAATACAACGTTGTTGTGTTTTGTCTATTTATAGGAATCGGGAGGAGTTAGCCGCAAGGCTTAAGCATAAGAGAGAGCATTTGAAGAGATACAGAAGAAGCAACAAGAAGAAATGGATGCTCTAAAGAAGAGCCAGGAAGAGAAGAATGAAGCCTGGGCAAAGAAGCAGCAAGAGACGGACAATCTTATCAGTTTCCTCTTGAGGGCTCAAGCAACTCAGTAGTCCCAACCCAAACCTCATGGTGCATGAATGCCATTCTTCCTTGATGGAAAAATGATTGTCGAATCATACATTGTAATCATTGGGACAACACATGTTGTCTTTAGTTAATTATTAGTTTTCATCTTTTTCTACTAAATGTGTCAAACCTTAGTCAAGATTAATCTTTTACCGTCATTTTTGTTTAAGGAATGATTTAGCTGACACGATTTTATATATAATATGATTTTTATTTCATATCAACTTATTATGTGATTTGGCTCTTTAAATTGTTTATATAATCTTATGTGAATTAAATACTTATTGTGATATGCATTTGGAATATAGTGGATTTGATAATTCATCGAAATTGAAATTTGAAAGAAAGTATTTATCTTTTGATGACTTCTTCTTCATCCATAATAAAAGTGGTGACGCTAATAGTGGGATAGCCATGCAGGTGTTGATGTGGCATAAATTCCGTGACGTTGCTTCGTCACTCGACATGGTACAATATGGCATATTTTCTCCTAACGTGTGACACTCATCGACCGTCATGGAAGTAGCAAGTCGATGACGTTTTATATAACGTCACCGAAGGTCCCAATTTCAATGACGTTTTTGCGCTTGCACCGTCACTAGGAGTAATTTGTGACGGGGATTCCGTGACGATGCTCATGACGCCCATAAAATGTCACTCAGGTGTAATTTGTGACGTTATTAGCTATTCGATGACATTTTTTGGCTCGTCATAGTAGGCCCGATCTCTTGTAGTGTTGGACAGCGGAGACTTTCTTAATAAATGCATCTATTATATATAGAAAGTAATTTACGGGCTGACCAAGAAAAAGAGAATTATTCTAGAAATTACCACAATAATTCGAAACATCTAACCTTTAATTTTTTTCATTAGAAAATCATAACCGTTAGATCTACTTAAAAGCTAAAAAATTACCCACCATTGCCATTACATAAAAGATGTTTTTTTAGGAAACATAAAAGACAGTACAGTTTTATTTTGCAAATCATAAAAGACAGTTAATTTTCCATAGGACAATGAGAGCCTTATTAGGTATCGTGAAGATAGTCCTTTGCTTCCTTGCTACTGCCGCCTCCATCGCTTGCTTTTCAGATCGCCGCCAACCAGCCAGCCCTGCATTGCCTGCTTTTTAGATCATCGCCGACCAAGAAGCAGGAGCTCCGTGTAGGTAGTGGCTGCGGCAATGAGTAGGTGGAATTAACCATGAGATGTCCTATTCGGCTCATACATAGAAACAAGTATGCATAAGGCAAAATCCATCCAAGCTCCATCTATACGTGCATGGCCCCGTATACTGTTGTCTCCATACAATATCAGCCGGTTCAGAAAGTAAAAGAGCCAGCAACATATGAGTGGACCTCATCTCGGAGAATACTCGGATGGTTTGACACGGGCGCCGGTGAAACTCCAGTAGTACAACTGAAGCAGCATGTTGTCGTGCTATCGGTTGATGATTGAGTTCATACCAATAATCTTGCCGAAACCTGCCATGTATGGACGATTAGCTGGAGTCACCTAACTTGCGGAACAGCCGGCGATTGATGGGTCGATCCTTTGGGCTGCAACTGTAGCAGGTGGCCGTGGATGATTGGTTCGACAGGAATAATCTTTGCTTGAGTCTACCATGTGTAGACGTTCTAGAACAAATAAAGCGGCAACAGGGTTGAGGGAGGAGTAGTAAAGACAACCATAGGTAACTTATATCTGAAAGTACAAAGATTTGGTTCATTCAATAATTACTCGACGATCACATGCTCAGGATGATGGTTGCGGAGCAAGCTTAGAGATTTATGGCCCAACTCTTAGCACCATCGCCTTCATGCTCCGAGGTAAGCTCCAAGTTGGTACACAAAAACACGAGCAGTCAAACACGTTCTGATAGTTAACTAATTGCATGTGCATGTTTTGTTGTAAATAAGCAATTTGATTATAATCTACATATGCTCAATTGCCTATTGCTCTCGAATTAGATGGGGTACCTCGACTGTGGATGCAGAAAAGTAATTTCATTTTCAGTTACAACTTACAAGTGCCCTATTACTTGGTGCATATCTGATAAAATATAGTGATAAATCATGTTGTGCCCATATCTTGGAATCTTATTCCCGTAGGATATATCCACGTGATGTAAAGGTATTTGGATATATTAGAAGTGTTTTGGGTTACTGCATTGGACGAGTTGGTGTAGTTTTAGTTTCAACCGGTGAATAAAAAGCATGGTAATCGGTTTCAGTTTTGGGGGTACTTACTTGCATGATGATGTGACTGAAGCCTATTAAGTTATAATGATATTATACCACGATTACATCGCAAAGCATGATCTGAGTAGTGCAGTTCTTAAGGTTCAGATAATTCTATTTCACATCAAAATGCCCTTCGCTTATGGTTAATTACGAATAGCACTTTGAAATAATATATAGTTTTCCAGTACTGCCACAGATGAGAAACACCTCAAGTGTATAGATGATCCAAGTATCTTCTTTATCAGTAATATCTTTTATTTAAAGAATGGAGTTGAATCAATACGGTTAATACCCCATTTTGTCTTCCATACTTCAACTACAACTATGTTCCAGACAATGTGGAGGAACTATATATTATATACTAATTTCAAAGAAGCTTATTTGGTTTGGCTCCTTGCATGGCATTAGAACCACATATATACCTCACCCCTCAGAGAAACGTTGCTATAAGCTAGCCGACTACATAACTCTGATAGTACACTATACTTTTTGGGCGGAATAATAGTACACAATACGAACTATGGTCTTTTAAGCCAGTTTTTTGTAACACCGGACGCTTGGGGTCTGTATACGGATGACACAATTGGAATCAAATTCTACATCATGTATGATACATGTGAGAATCCTGACATATTTTCATGCAAATGAACAGATCATTAGCACTGTGTGATGATGATGAATTACATGAGCTATGCTTCTTAAAATAAAATTGCATAAAAACCTAGAAAAACCCTGTATGAGCTATACAACTCAAATGTCGTGCCTTATGGGTACAGTCACATTTATATGTCTAATTTATATCTTGGTGAGGTGACAGGTATTTTAGAGGAGATAGTGAGCAGATAATTCACTTGACTGATATATATATATACATAATATGTCTCATGGTTCAAGTTAGGTACTTCTAAAATTACTCATATGTGCATATGACAGCCACAACATGATTATAATTGGATATCTATTGTCACATTTAATTCTGGCATCTCTACATGTTGATGCTAAACTGAGTGTCCCAATATTTTTTATAAATTAATAAATTATGCTTGCCGATACAAAAGTCATTCTATTACATATTATCAAACTCAGTTTTATACATATGTAGCCCTCGAACGAGATGAGTATGGTAATGGTCGTTTTTCTAAGATAGTTTGGTATGTCCCCATGTTATGCATTTAGTGATGCAGTTGGCATATTCCTATAGCTTAGTACATGTTATTCAAGAATTTCCTTTTTCCACTACATCTTTCAAGTCTCCTCATTCGGGTCGCACCGGCTTCCACTATGGTAGGTTATTGTGAACTTATTCATATACGTATTATTTGGGCAAACCACGTGAGTACTTTATATACCTCCAAATATTTGCTCTATATTTGGATTGAGAATTTTATGCCAATCAAAATGATGCAAAACAACGACATAAAAGGTATTTGAATAGCTTAGGTAAGACTTTTAGCACTCTTATTGTATATATAGTTACAAAATGCTATTAGGTGTCCTTACGAAAAATGGGAGAATCCTACGCATACAGTGATCTATTCATCTTTATTCCTAATCTTATTTACAATTAAAGCATCTGATCTATTAAGTAAATGCTTTGCACCATTATACCTACTTTATATTTAGAGGTGCACATTTCTAACTAAATAAACTATAGGGTGGCCTTTCATGATAAACTCGAGGTCCAAAAATTAGTAAATATAATGTGTCGAGCCTTTTGATATGTACAAGAAATGTTGATTCTAACTCACATAAACCAACTTTAAGCATGTCATGTTTTTTTGTTAAAAATACAACCGTGTATTGTAGTAACTTGGATATGCCATAAGACCATAGAAAAAACATAGTTTCAGTGTGTTTTTATTACAAATTCATGCATAATTCTTTAAATAGCAGGGCTGCAACTAGGGTCACATTGACATACTATACATCTGCCCTATGCTTTTAGCTCATTTACCGCTTCCTCACGAAGTGCTGATTAGTGTTGATGATGTAGAAATAACTGAGGTTTCCTTGAAGGTACTGAACTATGTCGCACAAAATATTGCTAAAGGTATATTTTTCATGTTACTTGGATATACAGTGCTATGCCCTTGACTTTTCTTCTAAGGGAGTATGTCCTTGATTTTTTACCTATCGCTTTTGTTATTTGTTATACCGAGTGCAGTGTCATTTATCTATTTATGTTCTGCTACAACTTGAAATATAAGCTCATTTCACATTAAAAAAATTGTATTATGTTGGAGTGTAGTGTACTAATAAGTGTATTGCTAATAATTGCTAAATTATACACGCATTATTAGAGAACAAAATAGAGGAATCAAGTAGCAAACTTCCGGAAGATGAATTACTCAAGGAAAGTTACTTACTGCGAGTTAGGGGCGACAGAGATATGTTTTTCACCTTAGACTAAATCAGATAACTGATGAACATCCATTTTATTTTGCAATGTGTATAATCAATAAGGATATGAAAAGTGCATTGACAATATATATGCTACTCCCTCCGTCCCATAATATAAGAACGTTTTTCAAACTAACAAAGCTTAAAAAACATTCTTATATTATGGGACAGAGGGAGTACTAAACTATTCTAATAGATAAACATATAGTATACAAATGCACTCTAGCTTCGTATACCAAACTAACATAACACTTATAGTAAAAGCTCACTCAGCATACTCCTTTATGATATATGCAGGATATATACATCATTTATTTGTATTTGGATTTTTTTACTACTAGAAGAGTTTCGGTCTAACATTTTTTCACAGAACAAGACAGAAAAAATGATACAAATATAATATATGTAGGTCTTATATTTGTAAATGTATGACATTTGGCCACAAATTTTCTTTAAATATATGAAACAATATGTTATTAGTATTAAACTAGCTAAAGTTCTAGCCCGCGCACTGAGCGTGCCACTCTGCTTACACTACAAAATGTCGACCAACTTATTAATATCTACTATGTACCTAATTAAACACTTAAGCATCACTTAAAAAAGAATCACATCTTCTTCAAAAATTTCACAAAAAATATGAAATAATTAGCACAAAGTTTCATTGTAGCTCGTCCTACATGGAACCTCTTATCTTCAGCCCTTCAACACTGCTTTGAGATCCGTACTCTCCAACTAACTTGCAAGAAGCAGATTTCTCTTTTTTGTTTCCCTCAAATGAAAGAACATATGGACTTCAAACTTTGCAGATCAAACATGCTTTACAACTTCAATGTGTAAAAAAACTTTCAGATTTTTTGGACCAACATAAATATACAAAATGAGGATTTTTTTGATTAGAAAAATAAATTTTAGCATTTTAAATGCATGAAAAAATCTGAAAGTTTTTTCCCACATAGTAGTTAGAATGTTTTGTTGTCCTGCAAAGTTTGAAGTTTATACGTTGTTTCGTTTGTGAGAAACAAAAATAACAAATGTGCCTGCACGGATCTTGATGCCAAAAATGGATGGCTAAGATAAGGGGTACCGTGTAGCTCAAGCTACACAAAACCACACTCATTAATTACCTATAACAGTCATTTCCTTAAGGAAAAGGGAAAATATAACACAGTAAGAAAAAGGAAAAAATGGACCTGGAGTTCAACTTCAAAGAATGTTGCCGCTTTGGAGGATGAGCAGGACGTCTCGAGCTGCCTCCAGCGAAAATAACGAACATCCGTCTGGCTTGCACGCTTACGGAAGAAAACAACACTACCATCCTTATACTAAAGCTGGATCCAAGAAAAATGCAGACCTGCGAAAGATGAAATTCATGACCGATTCAATTGCACAGACTACAACATCAACGACACCGTGCAGATCGACAATCTGGCCTCCTACCTGGCGCATCAGATCCTTGGGCCATGATACCCCTACATCGCCATTTATCAACCTATAGGAGGTGTACGAGGAGGAAAACTACTCGCCGTCAATGGTCGCCCTGTATAAGCACCAGGTGCGGGGGTGGCTTCAGGTTAGGACGAATGCAGACGGGAGCTAAGTACCAAATTTTCACTGAGAAGAAAAAAAGGAAAGAAGAAAGGGGATCGGCAAGAACATTCTCACTTGTGTGAAGAGAGAAGAACGGACAGAGAAGTCCAGAAGACCACAGAATGGGTAAAGTGAAGAGTAATGCTGGTGGGACCCATGAGACCACTTATGTACTGTGGAAACTTTGTTTTTCAGAGGTTCGTACTGTGCAAACTATGAGAAAACAATTGTAACGTGAAAATGTAAGGCGCCCTTGGTACTGTTGGGTGTACGTGTACGGAAGCAAACAAACAATACCAAGGTAATCACTCCATTTCATATTAGTACACCCTAAAATAATTCTACTCCTCCCATTCCTAATATAAGTCTAAAAATTCCACTAGGGAGTAGCATGTATTTTCAACACAATAAAGATACAAAAGGTTACCCTTGCTACTATGCAGCACATCTATATAAACAAATAATCCATCTCAAAATGTAAGCCGATTTCTCGCAACAAAAAATACATTACATAAATAATACAAAAATCTTCCAATCCTACAAATCATAAACGAAATACTCTTTACATAAAAAAAATAAACAACACAACGCAAAAATATACAAAAATAATTTGAATGATACAACCGATGATAAAACTACAGTTTAAAAGTATAATAAAAAATACAGTCGAGCATAAAACCACAATTATTATGGAATGAATAATTAGCAAACAAATGATGAACGAGCACCAGTATATTCATATATCAATAAAAAACAAAAAAACTTCAATGAATTTTTTTAAGAAATTATAATACTTAAAATATGTCTCCAATATTATTCTTAAAATTTAATTTCAAAAATCCTAGCCCGCGCATCGAGCGGGCCACTCTGCTAGTTAATGTAGTAATTGAATTCATAATTTGCATAGCAATATCTAAGTATAGCAAGATTTTCAGGCCTATAAACATCATCATCTAAAGCTTCATACTTTCCAAACAAAGATTCAATTTGATAAGCAGCCTTAAAAGCAACAAATTCTTCTACTTGTTCCACATCATAGTAATCATATATACCATTAGCATAAGAAGCTAAGGTTTCATTAACATTAAATTTGCATGAAAAGGGAAGGTGTGGAGCCTCCATCCTAGAGCAACAAGTAATATCATATCTGAAGCATAGAGCCCAGGCATACAAATGCAACATAATAAATTGATCCCATAATAGTTTCCCTTTTTGTGTCGAGCGATAATCCCTAAAGTATTCACATTGATCCAAAGTGTCTCCCATTATAAAGTTGAATGGGGTTTTCTCAGGATTATCAAAGTAGTATATAATATCTTTCGCATAATGAGAATCGAGGGTTTTAGGAATTACCCCATCCTCATGAGTAGCAAGTACAACTAATTTTTTTGGTATTTTGTGTTCCATATCCATAACTAAAGATAGAGAACAACTTAGAATAGCAAAAAAAAACTTAGTGATAAAGCAAACAAGCACACACGAGAATATTCACCCCACACTATGACTCCCCGGCAACGGCGCCAGAAAAAGGTCTTGATAACCCACAAGTATAGGGGATAGTTGTAGCCTCTTTTGATAAGTAAGAGTGTCGAACCCAACGAGGAGCTAAAGGTAGAACAAATATTCTCTCAAGTCCTATCGGCCACTGATATGACTCTACGCACGCTTGACGTTCGCTTTACCTAGAACAAGTATGAAACTAGACGTACTTTGTAGGTGTGATAGGATAGGCTTGCAAGAAAGTAAAGAACACGTAAATATAAACTAGGGGCTGTTTAGATAAAGAAGCAACAAAGTAAATATAATGAGTGTGGAAAAGTGGTGGTAGGGGTTGTGGAATTGTCCCTAAGCAATTGACTACGTTACTAGATCGGTAATCGCTATTGCAATTCTATTTGAGGGAGAGGCATAAGCTAACATACTTTCTCTACTTGGATCGTATGCAATTATGATTGGAACTCTAGCAAGCATCCGCAACTACTAAAGATTCATTAAGGTAAAACCCAACCATAGCATTAAAGCATCAAGTCCCCTTTTATCCCATACGCAAACAACCTACTTACTCGGTGCGTGCTTTCATCACTCACGCCACCCACCATAAGCAAATCATAAACATATTGCAAACCCTACAGCGGGAATCCCTCACGCTTGCGCGACACGGAGGGCACAATAGGACAGCACCAATAATAAAACATGCAACTCAAACCAATCATAGCAATTCATCAATCACTGATAGGACAACGAAAATCTACTCAGACATCATAGGATGGCAACACATCATTGGTAATAATATGAAGCATAAAGCACCATGTTCAAGTAGAGGGTACAACGGGATGCGGGAGAGTGGACCGCTGGATATAGATGGGGGAAGGTGATGGAGATGTTGGTGAAGGTGATGGCAGTGTTGGTGAAGATCGCGGTGATGATGATGGCCCCCGGCGGCGTTCCGGCGCCATTGGAAGCAAGGGGGAGAGAGCCCCCCCCTTCTTCTTCTTCTTCTTCTTTTTCCTTGGCCTTCTCCCTAGATGGGAGAAGGGTTTCCCCTCTGGTCCTTGGCTCCCATGGCATGGGAGGGGCGAGAGCCCCTCCGAGATTGGATCTATCTCTCTGTTTCTGCGTTCTCTGATTCTACCCCTTCACCGTTTCCTTTATATCTGGAGATCCGTAACTCCGATTGTGGTGAATCTTTCGCCCAGATCTTTCTCATAAAATTATCTTTCTTGCACCAAAAGAAGAGCGTCAACCGCCTTACGGGTGGACCACGAGGGTCAGGGGCGCGCCTGGGGGGGGGCGGCGCGCCCTACCTCGTGACCACCTCGGACACCGTCTCGCGTTGATTTCACTTCCCAAAAATCATAAATATTCCAAAAAAAATCTCCGCCCATTTTTATCCCGTCTGGACTCCGTTTGATATTGGGTTTCTGCGAAACAAAAACATGCAACAGACAGGAACTGGCACTGGGCACTTGATCAATATGTTAGTCCCAAAAAAATAGTATAAAAAGTTGTCATAAAGTATATGAAAGTGAATAATATTGGCATGGAACAATCAAAAATTATAGATACGACGGAGACGTATCACTATTCATCTCCATCGTCGACCTCCTCCAGCCTCCATGGGCTACTGTTCATCCACCGTCGACCTCCTCCAGCCTCCACCTGCGACTGTTCATCCAGCCTCCACCGCGCGCTACTCCACCGGCCATCGCTCAACCAGCCACGCCCACGGGCTCTGCTCAACCACCCCTCCATGGGCTCTGCTCATCCACCCTCCACCATCTACTATTCATCCAGCCCTCCACGGGGTCGCCCTGTTCATCCAGCCCTCCATGGGGTCCTGTTCATCCAGCCCCAACCGCTCGATCAATCGGGGTCTGTTCATCCAGAGGCAACGCCACGAGGTCCTGTTCATCCACCCCACCGCCACTTTGTTCATCCACCCCGCAACGCCATCGCTCATCCAGAGGCGGCATCGATCGGCTTGATTAGCAGCGATGGCGAAGAATCACTCGATCGGGTTCGATTAACAGCCATCGATCGATTGCTCGGTTCAATGTGCGTAGCTGCGGTCAATCGCCGGGTTCGATTAGAGCCCAACGCCTCACTCAGTTCGATTAGAGCTAACGCCTACGACACGCAGCAGCGTGCGTGTGCGAGAAACGCGTATTGCTCGACCTCCGACCACCCACCATAACCGGGAACTCACTGAAATTTTCCTCGCCCTCGCTTCTACCACGGGTTTTTCCGTCATGGACGGCCCAAAGAATGTCATGCAGCTGTGTCTCCGGCCCGCCTAGGACGAAAAGCCCATTTTCTGTCATGATTTTTTGTCATAGAAGTAGGAGCCCACCACATCTATGATGATACCTGGTTTTGTCACAATTATCGTTATAGAAGTGTCATAAGTATGAGAGAATTTTCTTTCGTTCGGCCCAAAATGTCACGGATGTGTCTTTTTTTGTAGTGTTAGCCAATCTTCACTTAATCCGTAGTCCCTGTTTCGAGTTGCAAATGTTAGCAACAGAACCAGTATCAAATACCCAGGTGCTACTGCGAGCTTTAGTAAGGTATCCATCAATAACATGTATATCACATATACCTTTGTTCACCTTGCCATCCTTCTTATCCGCCAAATACTTGGGGCAGTTCCGCTTCCAGTGACCAGTCCCTTTGCTGTAGAAGCACTCAGGCTCAGGCTTAGGTCCAGACTTGGGTTTCTTCTCTTGAGCCGCAACTTGTTTGCTGTTCTTCTTGAAGTTCCCCTTCTTCTTCCCTTTACACTTTTTCTTGAAACTAGTGGTCTTGTTGACCATCAACACTTGATGCTCCTTCTTGTTTTCTACCTCCACAGCCTTTAGCATCGCGAAGAGCTCGGGAATAGTCTTTTCCATCCCTTGCATATTATAGTTCATCATGAAGCTCTTGTAGCTTGGTGGCAGCGACTGAAGAATTATGTCAATGACACTATCATCAGGAAGTTTAATGCCACGGGGTCCTGTTCATCCACCCCCACCACTCACTGTTCATCCACCCCCCAACAACCCTCACTGTTCATCCAGAGGCAGCATCGATCGGCTTAAGTTAGCAGCAGTAGCGAAGGAATCGCTCGATCGGGTTTAGTTAACAGCCATCGATCGATCGCTCGGGTTCAGTAACGCGTAGCCTGCAATGCAATCGCTCGGGTTTAGTAGGCGACTGCCTCGCTCGGGTTCAGTTAGAGCCCAATGCCTCGCACCCAGACACGTGCGTGTAGGAGAGAAACGCACAAACCTCCGTGCATCGCTCGGCCCCGACCACCCAGCGTAACCGGGAACACCCTGATATTTTTCTCGCTCTCGCTTCTACCACGGTTTTTTCTGTCATGGACGGCCCAAAGAATGTCATGCAGCTGCGTCTCTGGCCCGCCCAGGATGAAAAGCCCATTTTCTGTCATATTTTTTTTGTCATAGAAGTAGGAGCCCACCACATCTATGATGATACCGGGTTTTGTCACAATTATCGTCATAAGTATGACAGAATGTTTCTTCGTTCGGCCCAAAATGTCACGGATGTCACTTTTTTTGTAGTGTTAGTTTCTTTTAATGAGCTTTCATACATTTATAGCTCTAGTGCATCCGTTGCGTGGCAATCCCTACTCCTCGTATTCACATCAATTGATGGGCATCTCCATAGCCCGTTGATTAGCTGCATCAATGTGAGACTTTCTCCTTTTTGTTTTCTCACATAATCCCTATCATCATACTCTACTCCACCCATAGTGCTATATCCATAGCTTACGCTCATGTATTGCGTGAGGGTTGAAAAGGCTGAAGCACGTTAAAAAGTATGAACCAATTGCTTGGCTGAAACCGGTGTTGTGCATGTGGGAGCATTTTGTGTGACAAAAATCAAGCATGGCCAAACTATATGATTTTGTAGGGAAAAGCTTTCTTTGGCTATGTTATTTTGATAAGACAAAAACTGCTTGGTTAGCATGCTTGAAGTATTACTATTTTTATGTCAATATTAAACTTTTGTCTTGAATCTTTTGGATCTAAACATTCATGCCACAATAAAGAAAAATAACATTGAGAATTATGTTAGGTAGCATTCCACATCAAAAATTCTGTTTTTATCATTTACCTACTTGAGGATGAGCAGGAATTAAGCTTGGGATGCTTGATAGGTCTCCAACGTATTTATAATTTTTGATTGTTCCATGCTATCATATTATCTGTTTTGGATGTTTAATGGGCTTTATTATACACTTTTATATTATTTTTGGGACTAACCTATTAACCGGAGGCCCAGTACAAATTGTTGTTTTTTTTGCCTATTTCAGTGTTTCACAAAAAAGGAATATCAAACGGAGTCCAAATGGAATGAAACCTTCGAGAGAGTCATTTTTGGAACAAACGCAATCCAGGAGACTTGGAGTGGACGTCAAGAAAGCAACGAGGTGGCCACGAGGCAGGAGGGCGCGTGTGAGGGGTAGGCGCGCCCCCACCCTTGTGGGCTCCTTGTGGCTCCCCTGACCGACTTCTTTCACCTATATATACTCATATACCCTGAAAACATCCGAGAGCACCACGAAACCCTATTTCCACCGCTGCAACCTTCTGTACCTGTGAGATCCCATCTTGGGGCCTTTTCCGGTGCTCCGCCGGAGGGGGAATCGATCACGGAGGGCTTCTACATCAACACCATAGCCTCTCCGATGAAGTGTGAGTAGTTTACCGCAGACCTTCGGGTCCATAGTTATTAGCTATATGGCTTCTTCTCTCTCTTTGGATCTCAATACAAAGTTCTCCTCGATCTTCTTGGAGATCTATTCAATGTAATTATTTTTGCGGTGTGTTTGTCGAGATCCGATGAATTGTGGGTTTATGATCAAGATTATCTATGAACAATATTTGAATCTCCTCTGAATTCTTTTATGCGTGATTTTTTATCTTTGCAAGTCTCTTCGAATTATCAGTTTGGTTTGGCCTACTATATTGATCCTTCTTGCAATGCGAGAAGTGCTTAGCTTTGGGTTCAATCTTGCGGTGTCCTTTCCCAGTGACAGCAGGGGCAGCAAGGCGCATATTGTGTTGGTGCCATCGAGGATAACAAGATGGGGTTTATATCATATTGCTTGAGTTTATACCTCTACATCATGTCATCTTGCCTAATGCGTTACTCTGTTCTTATGAACTTAATACTCTAGATGCATGCTAGATAGCGGTCGATGTGTGGAGTAATAGTAGTAGATGCAGAATTGTTTCGATCTACTTGTCATGGACGTGATGCCTATCTACATGATCATGCCTAGATATTCTCCTTACTATGCACTTTTCTATCAATTGCTCGACAGTAATTTCTTCACACACTGTAATACTTATGCTATCTTGAGAGAGTCACTAGTGAAACCTATGGCCCCCGGGTCTATTTTCCATCATATAAGTTTCTGATCTACTTTATTTTGAAATCTTTACTTTCCAATCTATATCATAAAAATACCAAAAATATTTATCTTATTATCTTCATCAGATCTCACTTTTGCAAGTGGCCATGATGGGATTGACAACCCCTTTATCACGTTGGTTGCAAGGTTCTTATTAGTTTGTGCAGGTACAAGGGATTTGAGTGTAGCCTCCTACTGGATTGATACCTTGGTTCTCAAAAACTGAGGGAAATACTTACGCTACTTTGCTGCATCACCCTTTCCTTTTCAAGGGAAAACCAATGCATGCTCAAGAGGTAGCAACACGCATAGCGGCTAGTCAAGGTTCAAGAACACCAAATATACACTCAAAGAAGGACTAGGGTTTTGCGCTACCCAGCGGACCGAACCTAGGTAAATATCCCTCTTTGTGCAATCCTCTCTCCCTGCCAACCGTAGAAGGGTTCCTCTGATCCCATAGGCGTCGTTTCCCCGACAATGCCTATGAATATTCACTTGTTGTTGAACCATTTGATGTTTGGGGATTTGATTACATGGGACCTTTTCCTTCCTCTAATGGGTATACTCATATTTTTCTTGTTGTTGATTATGTTACTAAGTGGGCAGAAGCTATTCCAACTAGTAGTGTTGATCTCAATAACTCTATTAAAATGCTTAAGGAAGTTATCTTCCCAAGGTTTGGAGTCCTTAGATAGTTAATGACTGATGGTGGTTCACACTTTATTCATGGTGCGTTCCACAAAATGCTTGCTAAATATGATGTTAACCATAGAATTGCATCACCCTATCATCCCCAGTCTTGTGGTCAAGTTGAACTTAGCAATAGACAAATAAAGTTAATATTACAAAAATATCAATAGGCCCCGAAAGAATTGGTCTAAGAAATTAGATGACGCACTTTGGGCTTATAGAACAACATATAAAAAATCCTATGGAAAAGCTTGTAATTTGCTTCTTGAGTTAGAACATAAAGTTTATTGGGCAATTAAATAACTCAACTATGATTACAAACTTGTCGGTGAAAAGAGGTTATTTGATATTAGCTCATTAGATGAATGGAGAACCCCAAGCTTATGAAAATGCCAAGTTATTTAAGGAAAAAGTTAAAAGATGGCATGATAAAAGAATCCAAAAGTGTGAGTTCAAAGTTGGAGAATATGTTCTTTTGTACAACTCTCGTTTTAGATTATTTGTAGGAAAACTCCTCTCCAAATGGGAAGGACCCTATGTTATCGAGGAGGTTTATCGATCTGGAGCCATCAAAATAAATAATGCTGATGGTACTAACCCGAAGGTTGTTAATGGGCAACAAATAAAACATTATATCATAGGTACACCCATTAATGTTGAAAGCAATATTATCCAAACTTTGACACCAGAAGAACACATAAAAGAAACCTTCAGGAACACTCCAAAATTGTGAAAAAGAGGAGGTACGTGATACGGTAAGTAAACGGTCTCCAAAAAATCCGCAAAAATATTTTCTGTCCATTTTTGAATATAACAAAAATTAGGAAAATAAGAAACAACCAGGAAGGTGCACCTGGTGGGCACAAGACACCAGGGCGTGCTCAGGTGGGTTGTGCCCACCTCGGGTACCTTTCGGACTCCGTTTTTCTTCCATTTGCTTGTTTCCAAAGATAAAAATCTTTATATATCCCCAAACCCATTAACCACCATATCGCGGAGAAATCTTCTGTTTTCTTTTCTCGCTGTTTTCCTGACAGATCTGAAAAATATGTCATCCTAAGACTCGGAGGGTGAGAGCTATGTTGCTGATTATATTGCAAACCCCAAGGTTTATGGGGATGTGGAACACTATAGCTGGACTTCGGAGGAAGAAGAAGACTATGATCCTAAAAGGGAGGAGGAGACCAAGTCTCCCCAGCAAAGCAAAGAAACCTAAAGTACAGTTTATCCCTTTTTGTCTCTTGCGGGAAAACAAGCAAGAATTATGCAAAAGGATAGTAGAGCTCGAGCAGGAGACCGGTTACTTAAAGGTGGAAAATTCCGTCCTCAAGCGTAAGCTAAGGAAGAAAGACAAATCTACCACTTCATCACCACCACCTCCTTCTTCATCACCAAAGAAAAATTGAGTCTCAGGTATGGGCACTTCCCTTGGCTTGTGCCAAGCTTGGGGGAGGTGCCTTGGTATTGTATCACCTCCACTATCTTTTACCTTTACTTATCTTAGTTCGATCCAGAGTTATTTTTTGCTTTAGATGAATAAAAATTTAATTCGATCCTTTCTTTTCGAGTGTTTGCTTAGTTATCTATCTTTGTAATCGTGTGCGAGATATATAATAAAGTTTAGTTTGAGCCTTGTTTCTTTACTTCATGTTCAATAAAAAGAAAGGAAATAAATGAAAAAGATCATATGATAATCTTATGGTAAGTAATGACATCACATAAGGAAGAGTATAAGTAGAAAAATTTATTGGAGATTGACAAACATAGCATTGGTCAATGATGCAATTCATGAAAGAATTAATAAGGGAAGAGAAGATTCACATGCAAATACATTATCTTGGACATCTTTTGTGATTGTGAGCCCGCATCAAAATATTATATGCCAAAATTGTTGGCGTTGGACAAGGAAGATACCACAATGATTTATGTTTGTTCATATTCACATAGAATTTATATTGTCATAGATCATTCAACATGTGGTGCTTGCCCCCCACCTTTGCTAGCCAAAAGTTCCGCACTAAGTAGAGATACTACTTGTGCATCCAAAGACCCTTAAACCCATATCTTTTTTTGAGAGTCCACCATACCTACCTAAGGATTGAGTAAGATCCTTCAAGTAAGTTGTCATCGGTGCAAAAAGGCAATAAAAATTGCTTCTAAAAGTGTTGGATCATTTACTATAAGAGAAATTGAGCGTTGTACGAAATTGTGATGGCAAAGGATAAAAGTGAAAGACTACATAATAAAGGTTGCTATCATAAGGGGCAATATAACGTGACGTTCTTTTGCACTAAGAGATTGAGCATACAAAAAAAGCGCTTGGCAACCTCTGCTTCCCTCTGTGAAGGGCATATCTTTTACTTTTATGCATTTACTTTTATGCAAGAGTCAAAGTCTTCTCTCTATTCCTTTTTAGTTTCTCTTTTGGCAAGCACCATGTGGTGAGGAAAGATCTAGGCACATATATCCAGTTGGATATGGGTAGCATGAGTTATTATTGTTGACATCACCCTTGAGGTGAATACGCTGGGAGGCAAAACTATAAGCCCCTATCTTTCTATGTGTCCGGTTGAAACTTTTTGCTCATGTGTATGCGATGAGTGTTAGCAATCATAGAAGACTATATGATGGTTGAGTATGTGGACTTGCCAAACGGCTCTGATACGTGACCCTTCCTGAAAAGATGATGAATTGTAGTTTCAAAGTTGACTGAGAACATAGTTTGTTGGTTTTCAATAGAGTTTACGCTTTATAATCCGATGTTGTGATGAATTGTTACTTGTTCATGAGAAGTCTATGATAGAAGTTATATGATAAAAGTTCTATGATAAAGTTTTATGTTAAAGTTTGTTGCTATTATAATAATACACATGATGCTTCTATGTCCGTATTTTGTTTTTATCGACACCTCTCTCTCTAAGCATGTGGACATGTTTTTCGATTTTGGTTTTTGCTTGAGGACAAATGAGGTCTAAGCTTGGGGGAGTTGATATGTCCATTTTGCATCATGTTTTTCTACTGTTATTTATGATGTTTTTATGCATTATAATGCTTTTTGGATTAATTCTCATGCCTTTTCTCTCATAATATGCAAGGTTCACACAAAGAGGGAGAATACCGGAGCTAGAATTCTGCACAACTCCAAATGAGCTAAAATTTCACAAGGAATTTTGAGGGAATAAATAAGAATTATTGGAGCAAACACTACAAAAAAATACACTTCCGTGATGATACGTGTTTGTCACAGTAGGTCGCGTTTTTGTCATGCATGTACATCCATGACAAATTTATGACAGAATCAAGATAGTCATACATGTGCTGTCGTAGAAGTGTTCCATGACATTACCAAAATTATCATCACGGAAGTGTCCACTTCCATGACGATAAATCACGCATCACAGAAGTGCTTTCGTCAAGGGTGACCGACACGTGGCATCCACCGTAACGGAACGCCGTTAAGCTATCGGGTTGGATTTTGGATCCGATAACCCATTAACAGCCACGAGCAATGCAGATTTTCCACGTGTAAAATTCTCTTTGGCTGACGGATCCACGTGTCAGCTCCGCGTTGGCACAGGTGTCACTCATCCAACAGTCGAGATGGGCCTATGATATGTTGAGACGTGGACCGGCCCAAAAGTGGCCCACAAAGTTTAAATGGGTCGGCCCAACCGAAGGCCCATAAGATTTAGCGGACCATAATGGGCCGGCCCAGCTAAAGGCCCACAAAATTTAGCAGACCATAATGGGCCAGCCCAGCTAAAGGCCCACAAGATTTTGCGGACCACAATGGGCCGGCCCAGCTAAAGGCCCACAAGATTCTGTAGACCATAATGGGCCGGCCCAGCTAAAGGCCCAACATTCTCTGTCAAAACGGCCCATCAACGGCCTGGTCTAAACTTGTCATCAATGCAGCCCATGGTCACTTCTGGCCCGTTAACAGTCCGCTAAGTAATTGGGCCGAATTATGGCCCGGTGTATTTCCGGCCTGTCAAAGGTCCGGCTTCATTTGGGCCTATTTACAGGCCATCAAAACTTTCGGCCCACAAATGACCGTGAAGGATTTGGGTCATATTCGTCCATGTCTGTCATTCGGCCTGTTAGAGGCCCACTATAGATTTGGGCCACTTTCGGCCTGTTGTCATTTTCGGCCCGTTAACACCGGACGTAAACCATGGGCCATATGTGGCCCAACGTCAAATTGGGCCCATTAACGACCCATATAAAAATGACGATAATCTAGCCCGACCGAAGTTCCGGCCTGTTAAAGGCCCGTGTATTAGGTCGGCGCATTTACGGCCCGTCCGAATTTCGGCCTGTCAAATATCCGCATCGTAAATGGGCCACCATTTCAGCCTGCTAAGTCCAGTGGGTTATTTGGCACAATCAGGGCCCAATCTCACTTTCGGTCTATTAAAGGCCCATGTTTTTATGGGCTCAAGATATTTACACCTGTAAACAGCCTACTTTTACTGAGGGCCCAAATTATGTTTAGGCCTGCTAAAGGCCCACTATGGGCACAGGCCTACCCGAAAAAATTGAAAGCTTATGCTAATTTAAGCCCAGATATTTTTAGTGGGCTACATGCCAATTTTGGCCCGTAATCCTTTTTAGCCCAATTGGAATGGGCCCGACGAATGTTGGCATGTTGGGATCCTACGAATCTTTCGTCCGAATACATTACTAAGATAAACCTACACTATATAAAAATAGCATCATAATTACTGCAGCCTGTGGCAGCATCATAAATGTTGTATCACAACAAAATAAATTCCAATCATACAACAAAAGGCCTGTTGGCATAAAGTTTACAAATCCTTCCGATAAAAGCACCATCGATGTATAGAAGCACGATCATTTGACTGAGTGCTAATGTTTCAGTCAGTAGAATCGATGGAGCAAACGATCTCCACCTTTTTCCGCCATTGCTCTTCAACAACGAAGCGAATGTCTGATAGTCTGGTTCCAAAACCATTCATATCTTGACGGCATTTCTCAACCAGTATTCTTGTTTCCGAAACAACGTCCATTAGGGATTGGACTTGTGTCTGGAGCTCACATATATCACTCTGTCTAGCAGGAAGATTTTGTTCAGTAGGCGATTTGGACGAGGTTACCTTGACAACCAACCCAGAATTACACAGGAAGGTGCTTTTGCCTTTGT
This sequence comes from Aegilops speltoides, assembly GCA_021437245.1. Lineage (NCBI taxonomy): Eukaryota > Viridiplantae > Streptophyta > Magnoliopsida > Poales > Poaceae > Aegilops > Aegilops speltoides. The sequence goes on along the minus strand of CM038142.1, from coordinate 248,033,567 downwards.
TAATGGAGAGATCTTGACGACCGCAGCAAGAGGTGACATTGTGCCTGTAGTAGCCTCGTCACCTTCAGGTGGTTGTGGCTGTTCAATCATTTGTTCCATAGCTTCCTGAAAGTTTGAACTTGTAGATCAGTGTACCAGTGAGTTACTAATGAGATAAAAACAAACAAAGTAGGTTAAATGTTTATACATAAATTATTTTGGTTAACAACTGTAATACATTAGCATGTATTGTAGTGCCAACTACATAATAAAATCACTTTCCTGTATTGTCTATTTCCTCACATTCGTTGACATCTAAAGATAAAGAGACATGGTTTAAAGTAGGATGAACATAGTATGACATCATTCATATCATGGGCAAACAGATATAAAACAAACGGGCTATTTTATCATTGTGTGCACACGTGAACATAACAACTAGAGGCAGGAGGAGTAAGGACTTACAATCAGTTAAAGGCAGGAGGAGTAAGGACTTACAACAGCGGCTTGAACTGGTGTGCTCATGCCCTTCATCTTGCTGGTGTGGCAATCCTTGAAGATTTGCACTGCATTCGGTTCAGGTTCTTTTTGGTCCGCACGGGCTTCCGCTGTATTTGGAACAAGTCAATATAGATACGATAGTATGGCACACAAAAAAGAAGGAAGTAGCAGCTATTTACAAGAGCCTCGCAGTGTGCAATATAGCTACGAGATCCTGTTGTTTGTTGGAATTTCACTTTAGAATGGTTGGTTTTGTTCTTCAAACAGTTAGCCTAGAAGAAGATACACTTGTAAGGCACATACATAAATACAAGTTCAATATGTGGTCTGATCAAATACATATAGCCTACCTGATACTTTGGATCAGACCAGTGTTTAACGAGGGCTGTCCGGTCTTCATCTGTAATATATTCCACTGGAGATGTTTGGGCGATTTCATTGTTAGCCTTGCCTTTAAAGTGAGATTTTCTAAGGTGGTACCGATACCGTCATGAGAAAGGTCGAAAAACATGAGTGCATGCTTGTTTAGTTGCATCATCTTTCGGATCCAACTTGAACCTCATCTGTCGAAAAAAGAATGTGAGTCTTATTAGGAGGAAGCTAGAAAGTATGGGACAGAGCAAGACAATATTACTAATTGCGATGAATAACATTACTTACGGATAAATGGTCAAGGAAGGTGTTAAACTGGGTATTGTCTTGCTCATTCCTGTACTGGATCCATGTTGGGAGGATACGCGCATGACACCTAACGGCAACGGCTGCCTCTGATACTAACTTGGCTGACTCTGTAGCATCACATGGCCTTTTTAAACCTGCATCAAAATGGATCTCCATTCTTCCTCCTTTAGATTTTGTTAATCTGTCAAGCATTATCCCTGATATATGTTTCCGCTCATGCCGTGGTGCTAGTTCAACAACGAATAAGTGTTAGTGGACATCAAACTATGAGAGTACATATAAAGGAGCATGCAACTGCAACTTGACTCGGTCAGGTACTGTCTTGGTGTTGATGCTCATGAGGTTCATCTGATCTTGCCAAGTCCTGTTGTGTCATCAGTGCTTCGGAAGTAGTGTTAGGTGTGAAGGCAGTTTGGGAACCGCCGTTCGAGCAAACGAACGAGTAACTGGTTGAGATGTTTGGTACAGCTTGAAGCGGATGCTGCAGTTGGTGGAGCAGTGATACTGTGTTTGTAGATTTCGCGGTGGACTTGGACCTTCTCTCGCACTATAAGTACCAGAGAATCTCGACGGCAGAGCCTTTTTCCGTTTCACCCGACGAGTAACAAAGACTCCCTACTATATTATTTTCCTTGCTCTTTTTTGACTTTGCCATGTCAAGCTGTACCCACAACACAAAAGAATAAAATCACTCTTCATAACTCATTGATGCATGATACAGACAAGCAATACTTTGATGTAAGACAACCGTATGAGGATGGAATATGTAAGAAAAACAGGACGGCATGACATATTCACAGCTACGATGTGCAAACTAAGCAGAAGGATTTTCAAGAAAATAGAAGTAATGCAAGCTAAACACCATATGAAAGATGCAACCAATATTACTCTGCCAAGTTAAAAGTGTCTTGTCATAAGTGGCAATTCGAAAAATTGGAAGTAGTACAACGTAGAAATCAATGCAAGATGCAACCGCTATCAAACTACCATGTTAAAAGCGTCCAATCATGAGTTACTGATGCGGGATACACAACAACAGTACTTTGATGTAAGAACATGGTATGATAGATAGATGCAGTGTATTCTAGACACAGAAAGCCATGTCATATGCACATGTATAACGTATAAACTCAGCAGGTGCAATTTAATCAAAATAGAAGAAATAAAGGCTAGACAACATATGCAACATGAAACCAATTATCACACTGTCAACTTAGAGCAAGCACCTGCGATGGAGTGTGGGAGATGAACTCATCATGTAGACTTGGGACTTCAACTTCATTAGCAGTAGCAGTGGCAAATCTAGAGAGTCTCTTTTGCGTCGGTGCGGAGTACCACCAACATCCCCTAACTTACTCTTTTCCTTCCTATTTTCTGATATTGCCTTATGAAGTCAAAACCACAAGAAGATGAATAAAATTAGCTCTGCATAACTGGTTGGTGCATGATATAGACGAACACTGCGTTGATGTAAGGCAAGCGCAGGAGGATGGAATATATACAAAAAAAGACAGCGTTTCATATTCACACGTATGATAGGAGGATGGAATATGTATGAAAAATAGTAAGCGGAAGGCATTTCAACAAAATTAGAAGAAATAAAAGCTAGGCACCATATGAACATGCAACCAATATCACTCTATCAGGTAAAAAGTGTCTCGTCATAAGTGCCATTTCAAGAAATTAGAAGCAGTACAAGCTAGAAGACAATGCAAGATGCAACCTACATCACAGTCCCAAGTTAAATGTGTCTTATGGGTAAGTGATCGTTGTAGGTATAAGTTGTAAGCTACGCAGATGCAATTCAACATAATCATAAGAAATACAAACTAGACATATACAAAAAACGCAACCACGTATAACAGTTCCAAGTAAGAGCAAGCACCTGTGATGGTGGAGTAGGGGAGATGTGCTCATCGTGTATACGTATGTTCTAGCAATAGGAACACGTGTCATATTCACAGGCATTATGTGTAAAGTAAGCAGATGCAATTCAAGTTAGAAGCAATACAAGCTAGACATCATACGCAACATGCAACCACATATAATAGTGTCAAGTTAGAGCAAGCACCTGTGATGGTGGAGTAGGGGAGATCTGCTCATCATCTACACAGCTATGTTGACTGTCCAGCCTTGCGTTGTCTTGCAAATCTTGTTGGGAGGATGGCGGAGTAGAATCTGTAGAGACCCCTTGTTTGAGTTTCTCCGAAGGACCACTATCGGTGTCAAAACCGGCGGATCTCGGGTAGGGGGTCCCGAACTGTGCGTCTAGGCGGATGGTAACAGGAGACAAGGGACACGATGTTTTTACCCAGGTTCGGGCCCTCTCGATGGAGGTAAAACCCTACTCCTGCTTGATTGATATTGATGATATGGGTAGTACAAGAGTGGATCTACCACGAGATCAAGGAGGCTAAACCCTAGAAGCTAGCCTATGGTATGATTGTTGTAATGGTTGTTGTGTACTACGGACTAAAACCCTCCGGTTTATATAGACACCAGAGAGGGCTAGGGTTACACAGAGTCGGTTACAATGGTAGGAGATCTACCTATCCGTATCGCCAAGCTTGCCTTCCACGCCAAGGAAAGTCCCATCCGCACACGGACGGAGTCTTCAATCTTGTATCTTCAGAGTCTTGGAGTCCGCGGACAATGATAGTCCGCTGTCCGGACACCCCTAGTCCAGACTCCTCAAGAGCCCCTCGAACTTGGCTTCAATGACGATGAGTCCGCGCGATAATGTTCGGCATTGCGAGGCGGGTTCCTCCTCGAATAATCCATAGAAGATTGTGAACACCAGGATAGTGTCCGCTCGCAAAATAATTTCCACATTCCACCGTAGAGAGAATATCATGTACACAGGTTCGATCTGCTGACGTATCTTGTAGCGTGACGTCACGCCACTACCAAGCCTTTACTTGAGCCATTTTTTATTATACCACCTCAGTGCGTTTAGTGAAGTAGTTTCCTTGGCACGTCTTGTCGAAGCAGAGATCGTGTCCCCTTATTCCGGGATTCTCATCAATACAGACGTGGGTAACCCAACCGCGCCATTGATGGTGGCGCTTGGGAGATAAGCGAGTTTTACCAGGCCGGTGGGGACGCATAGTCTTCGTCCGCCTATATATAAGGGGAAAAGGATCCACCTTTTTACCTATGCCTTCTTCCTCCTTTGCTTATCTATCTCCGCGCACTCTCGAGCTCCAACGCCCAAGTCCGTGCGTCTCGCCTCGACCTTCTCCGACCATGTCCGGAGCGGGAGGCAAATGGCTGGCCTCCACCGTTAAGGAGGAGCACATCGAAAAGCTGCACGGCACCGGATACCTCTCCAGTGACATCGCGCACCGGCTGCCCGACAAGGGGCAGCTCATCCCCACCCCCAGGCCCCATGAGAGGGTCGTTTTCCTTCCCCACTTCCTCCGCGGACTGGGCTTTCCACTCCACCATTTTGTCTGGGGGCTCATGTTCTACTACGGCCTAGATTTCCATGATCTGGCGCCGAACTTCATCCTCAACATCTCGGCGTTCATCGTCCGTGTGTGAGGCCTTCCTCTGCATCCAGCCCCACTTCGCTTGGCTCAAGACCTTCAATGTCAAGCCAAGGTAGTGAAGGGCACTCAAGCGGAGTCTTGGAGGCACCATGTTGGGCAAGATGCCCAACGCCCTCTGGGTTCAAGGGCCTTTATGGAGTCCGTCAAGGGGTGGCAATCGGGTGGTTCTACATCACCGAGCCAAGACGACCCTATGTGGGCGGCGGCCCCGAGTTCAGATCTGGTATCCTGTGCAGCTCACCTCCGGAAAGAGAAGGGCTTGCTATGGGGTAATTCAAGGAGCTAACGGGACTCCAAGCCCAGATCCGTAAGCCGGTGAACAAGAAGCTCAGGCTTGTTAATGTGGTCCAAGTCATGCTCGTCCGCCGGATTCTCCCATGCCAAGAACGGGCATTCAACCTGTGGGAGTTTGATCCGGCACAGCACCAGGCGCTAAGCGGGCTCTTCGACATGACGTATGAAGGCGCCTGGAGGGTGCTGTTTAAGGGCGCCGAAGCCCCCGCATCCGCGACGGAAGATTGCGGATTTCACTCGCAGCGTCCAGTTGACGAGGTAAGTGATTCTACCCCATTACGGGACACTTGTTGTTAATAGTTCGACCCTAAGCGGGTTTCAATCTCCCTTTTCCTTTGACAGGACTGGATGAAGAAGGCCGAGCAGCTCATCTGCCCGGCTCACATGCCAGAAAACCCAGTGGACGCCCGTCGAGCGGGGCTGCTGGTTCCGGCACCACACGTGGTGCCGGAGAAGAAGGCCAAGAAGGTGGCCACAGGTACTCGAAAGAGTTCCCGTTTTCAGGTGTCCGACGACTCCGAGGCGGATTCCTCCCCCGAAGACGAGGAGGAAATAGAGGACTCTCTCCCAGAGGAGGGAGAGAGGAAGAGGAAGGCCTCCCCAATAGGGGAGGCCGAAGGGTCCAAGAGGGGAAGAACTATTCCCCCGGACAGCTCTGCCAACGCCAATGCTGGCGAAGAAGAGTGGCCCTTGAGGGCCAGGCCTCCGGCAAGATCATAAGTATCCTGATTCTAAATGATCTGTAATTTCTTTTGTGTCACATAGTGTCCTTCTAATGCCGCATACTGCCTGCAGTCCGGCCGATGATGATCTCCTCGCTTCGTCGAGCGGGTCGTTGGCTCCGTCGGATGTGGATTCCATTCCGACGACCTCCACCCCTCGCGCCGCTGAGGACGCCGAGGTGGGATCCCGGGAAGGGACCCATCAGGAGGAGGCTCCGGAGGCGCCGCAAGGCAGCCTCTCGGACTTTGCGCCGGACTCCACGCCGGAACCCGCAGTGGTTCTAGAGTCCGGCAGGCGGCCCCTTCGCAAGAAGGGCAAGACCGTGACGCCGGCAGCCCCCATCCAACCGGAGGCGCTGGACAACTTGTTGGAGGCGCTCAAAGGTGCTTCCATCGAGGAAGAACACCGCACTATCATGAGTGCGGTGATTCAGAAGGTTCAGCTCGCCAAGAGCGGGCTGACCGAAGCCTGCAGCAGCCTTCTAACAGGCTTTGAGGTAAGAAGTTAAAATTATGTAATGTAATACCGCATAGACAGTAGCCCCTGATGCTCGGTTTGGTGTTCGGAAAGAAAAGCCGGACTGAGGATCTAAAAAAGATATATGCAGGGTTGCTAAAAATTATGTCAATATGGGTTTGCAGGCCGCTGCTGACCTCTGCCACACTGACTGCGGAGGTCGGTGCTTTGAAGCAGGACCTCGAGGGGTCCGAGCAAGAGCTCGGCCGTGCCAAGAAGCAGCTCGAGGACAAAGAAGGTGAGTAACACCACTTTGAATAGTTACCTTACAGAAAATGATTTAGGTTGCAATAAAAACAACAAGGATAACATGGGTACTGCAGGGGCCACAAACGAGGTGGCAACCCTGAAGGAGGCTGTGTCCGCGGCCGAATGCAATGCGGCCACGGAACGGGCAGAGCGGGAGATGCAGGAGGCGTGGGTGGCGGAAGTGCGGCAAGAGCTCCAGGCTCTCATGGAAAAGCATGAGAGTTTGGAGCGCGACTCAAAGACTCGAGAGTCCGAGCTTGCCTCGGCTCTCGAAAATGCCAAAGCCGCCAAGGCCGAGGCCCATAAGGCCCTTCAGGAGGTTGAGGATGTGAAGAAAATGGCGGCGGGTAAGGCATTTTTCATGCAAAGCAAGCATGTTAATGTAAACTACCTGACACTTACCCGAATTCGGAGCTCTCCAGGGGCGTTTGCAGATCTGCCTCGCAGTGTATCCGATGCCGCCGCATTCTACCGTGGAGAGGAGGGGAGCTCAACAGAGAAGGTCTTACGGTCTCAAGACACCGAGGCCGGCCTTCCGTGCCCCTAGCGACCAGTGAAGCACCTGGTCGAGCTCCTAAGGTAGCCGAGTAGGCCATGAAGGGCCTCATAGTCCGGCAGGCTGGAGAGGCCATGCACGGAGCTACTTCGGCCTCGTCGGCGGCGGCTGGTGGATGCGTGCCCACAGGTGGAGGTCATCAAGCGCCCGCCAGTATTGAAGGCGCTCGTCGGGCCCTTGCCCGCGCAAAGGTGCACTGGGGCAGGCTGGATGCGGAGAAGCTTATCACTTACGCGCCGCCAGCGGGCAAGGAGTATCGTACGCCCGAGATGTACTATAAGACTGTCCTGAAGGGTGCCCGCAAGATTGCGGATGAGTGCCCCAGAGATGTAATTATTGAGTAGACTCGCTATGTATTATCCTGTGCGCTGAAAACTTTCTTCATATGCGCCAAGCAACGCTTGTTTGATTTAAAATATTACCTTCTGTGCGGCCGTTTATAAAATCTGAGAGATGGCAAGTCGTGGGCTTCAGCCCCAAGCCACAGTGCTTGGGGTGTTCGGGATAAACTTGAGCACTCTTGTTCCCATTTTTGGGTCCATCTAGGGGGCGCCAACACAACGAACAAGGCAACCAGACTTATAATGCTTGAACACTCTCACTTAGCCATAGAATTCTATAATTTTAAATTTCGTGAAGCCCCTAGTATTCGAAGACCGAGTTCGGGCGCTATCCACGCCTTGGCGGACATTATCCGGTTCTTCACTTGACGCTGCATAAGTCTTTAAGGACTCAAAAGACCTCTCGAACAGCGACCAGTCTCTCGCCTTATCATGACAGTCGCTTTTAGCTTTCTCATCGAGGCGCCGCCCAGCTCAATCGGGCGCAATCGCAGATGGTTCTCCAAAGGCCACCTTAGCCGGCTGAACGGGCGTAAGGTACCAAAACGTGGGAGCCGGCAAACCCAACTATTGACCCAAGACATGATTCAGAGCCGATTCATATAATGCTATAAGTTCGGGGTGCCGCACTTGTGAAAGTGTTCAGACTTATCACACCATAATGCGGGGAACATAAGCCCCTGGTGTATTCGGTCGTACCAAAATATACGGGTGCAAGATGTCATTAGTGAACATATATGTAAAGTAATGCAATTACAGGCAAAAAGTGCTGCATTATTTATTCAAGGAATTCTGCTATGAGTGCGGAATGATACAAATAGTGCAGTAAGCAAGGGATTGGACTGATTAAACATGTCCCCCTCCAGGGGTGGGCTGCGGACTGGTGTATATAATCAAATTTAATGCTCGTAATGGAGACCACCTGAGTGTTCGTTGCAGACTTCTTCCCTCCCTGGCTGTTGCATCGTGAGTTCAGCGGGTTCGCCGCCGGACAGGGCCTCTGGTGAATGGATTCCTGTGTATACAAAGAAGGAAAATAATAAAAAAGAGCGACACACTTTTGAGCCCCTGGTGTGGTCGAGCCGCACTGGTCTCATAGGTCGTGCCCCTCCCCTAGGCCCATGGTATCTCCAGAGCGTAATGATGTACGTGGAGGGTTGGTCTTGCAATTATGCAAGGGCTGGGGTTGGGGCCGCATTGCTACGCGTGCTCGAAACGTGCAGTGTGGTCTTGGTTGATGTTGCTCCGGGCACGTTTGGCCGTGTCCGGCCGTTTAACGGACGGACTCGAAAATTACCTTAGAAGGCTGCTCTGTACTTCTGCAGCGAGAGCCGCTGTATGTTCCTCCGTTCGGAGGGAGCGTTCTGTATTTCCGTTGACCGTGATGACTCCACGAGGACCTGGCATCTTGAGCTTGAGGTATGCGTAATGCGGCACCGCGTTGGACTTTGCGAACACGGTTCGTCCGAGCAGAGCGTGATAGCTGCTGCGGAACGGGACTATGTCGAAGATTAACTCCTCGCTCCGGAAATTGTCCGGGGATCCAAGACCACTTCGGTGTGGCTGAGCACGCATAATTGGCTTCAACACCTGGTGTGGCGCCTTTGAAGGTCGTCTTTGTAGGTTTAATCCTTGAGGGTCTATGCCCATCTTGCGCCTTTGTATCCTGATAAAGCAGGTTCAAAGCTCGCCGCTGTCCATAAGGACTCTCGTGAGGTGAAATCCATCGACGATTGGGTCTAAAACCAATGCGGCGAATCCGCCATGGCGGATACTGGTCGGATGGTCTCTTCGATCGAAAGTGATCGAGCAAGAGGACCATGGATTGAATTTAGGGGCGACTGGCTCCATCGCATATACGTCCCTTAGTGCACGCTTCCGCTCCCTCTTGGGTATATGGGTTGCGTATATCATGTATACCATCCGCACTTGTGTGGGGAAACCCTTCTGTCCTCTATTGTTTGGCGGTCGGGTCTCTTCCTCGTCCTCGCTGTGCAGCCCCTTGTCGTTATTTTCGGCAATTAACTTGCCTGCCTGCTTGAATACCCAACAATCTCTGTTGGTATGGTTAGCTGGCTTTTCGGGGGCGCCATGTATCTGGCATGAGCGGTCGAGTATTCGGTCCAAATTGGACGGACCCGGAGTGGTTCTTTTGAATGGCTTCTTCCGCTGACCGGGTTTAGAGCCTCGGAATCCGGCGTTGACTGCCGTATCCTCCTTGTCGTCGCTGTTAACGCGACGTTTATTTTTGCTTCGACGCGACCTGCCATTGTAGTCCTTAGTGTCCGGACTACCAGCATTTTTGCTGAGGTTGTTGCGGCGAGCTAGCCAGCTATCCTCTCCCGCACAGAAGCGGGTCATTAATGATGTGAGGGCTGCCATGGATTTCGGCTTTTCCTATCCTAGGTGCCGGGCTAGCCACTCGTCGCGGATGTTATGTTTGAAGGCTGCGAGGGCCTCTGCATCCGGACAGTCGACGATTTGATTTTTCTTTGTTAAGAACCGTGTCCAGAATTGCCTGGCCGATTCGTCTGGCTGCTGGATTATGTGGCTTAGGTCATCGGTGTCTGGTGGTCGCACATATGTGCCCTGGAAGTTGTCGAGGAATGCGGCTTCCAGGTCCTCCCAACACCCAATTGACTCTGCGGGCAGGCTGTTAAGCCAATACCGAGCTGGTCCTTTAAGCTTGAGCGGGAGATATTTGATGGCGTGGAGATCGTCACCGCGGGCCATATGGATGTGAAGGAGATAATCTTCGATCCAAACCGCGGGGTCTGTCGTGCCATCGTAGGATTCAATGTTTACGGGTTTAAACCCTTCCGGGATTTGATGATCCATTACTTCGTCGATGAAGCATAGCGGTGTGCGGCGCCTCAGATTGAGCAATATCACGACGTAGCTCAAGGGAGCTTTGTGCGCTGTGTTCGCCCGGCCGAGTTGTTGTATCCGCTCGACGGTATTCGCCGCGGGGTCGGTGGGCGCCCACGTGATCCATAGATAGATCTGGATTGTCTTGCCTTATCCTCCAATATATCCCGCAAGTCCGCTGCGTTCCTCATGGCCGTACTTTTCGAGCAATGCCGCGTCTCGTCTTGATGGAAGGCTGGATGCCTCTCATCGCGACCACGGGGTGGTCGGTCGGCCGACAGCGCTGGTGATGAATGTATGTATGCTTACTCCTCTAATCGGGGGAGCAACTTGCGTTTTGGGTAGCTCTTGGAGGGGCGTTTCGAGTTCATACTCTTCGGCCGCGAGGACCTCGGTCCATCTGTCGGCCAGCAGGTCTTGATCAGCTTGAAACTGCTGCTACTTTTTCTTTAGGCTATTTGTTGTGGCCATTAGCCTGCGTTTGAAACGCTCTTGTTCGACGGGATCCTCGGGCACGACGAATTCGTCATTGTCGAGGCTTGCCTCGTCTCCGGAGGGAGGTATGTAATTATCATCCTCAACTTCTTCGTCTGCCGCTCTCTCGTGGGGGCTTGCTTCTGCATCCTCCTGCGCTGAATCTTGCTGGAGGGGATTGTCTTCGGCACTTTCTGGGGTGTTATTATCTCCTGTCCCGGAATCTCCATTCTTGCTGTGGCGGGATTTAGAGCGGCGCCGCTAACGTCGGCGCTTGGGCTGTTTCTTTAAGGAATCTGCCTCCGCTGCTTCTTTGCTGTCCCCATCTTTTGGGGTGTCCACCATGTATATGTCATATGACGAGGTGGTCTTCCAAAGCCTCGTAGGCGCTGGTTCTTGTTCGCTCTCGGCATCGTCGTCCATACCGCCGATGTCTTGAGTCATAGTCTAGCATGTCGGTTAGATCGTCGACAGTGGCTACAAAGTGGGTGTTGGTTGGGGTTTGAATTTCTTCGTCGTCCACATCCCAACCATCCTGGCCATAATCCGGCCAGGGTTCTTCGGATAGCGAGAGATGCTTTAGCGAATTTAGAATGTCGCCGAAGGGCGAGTGCTGAAAGATGTCCGTAGCGGTGAACTCCATGATCGGCGCCCAATCGGATTCGATTGGCAGGGGCGCAGGAGGTATGGAGTCCGGCTGGGAGTCCGGCACCTCGGAGTCACGAGCTTTATAGGGGACAAGGTCAGTGTCCGGCTCCATCGCCGCGGATGTTGCAGCTCCCGAGGCGGTGTCCAGCCACTCGTCCTCGATCTGCGCGAGCGGCTCAAACTATGGGTCGAAGCGGATTCATGTGTGGCCTCCAAGGCACTGTCCGGCGGCAGAGCTAGATCGTGCCCATCGCGACAGTGCGGCACGCTCGGCTGCGGATCGGATCCACCGAAGATCAAGTCTCCGCGGATGTCCGCCGTGAAGTTTAGGCTTCCAAATCTGACCTGACGGCCAGGGGCTAGCTTTCGATCTGCTCCAGATGGCCAAGTGAATTAGCGCACATTGCGAAGCCGCCGAATACGAAGATCTGTCCGGGGACAAAACTCTCACCCTGGACGGCGTTGTTGTTGATTGAAGAAGCCATCGAGCCTATCGGTGACGACACAAAGGAACTCTCAATGAAAGCACCAATGTCGGTGTCAAAACCGGCGGATCTCGGGTAGGGGATCCCGAACTGTGCGTCTAGGCGGATGGTAATAGGAGACAAGGGACACGATGTTTTTACCCAGGTTCGGGCCCTCTCGATGGAGGTAAAACCCTACTCCTGCTTGATTGATATTGATGATATGGGTAGTACAAGAGTGGATCTACCACGAGATCAAGGAGGCTAAACCCTAGAAGCTAGCCTATGGTATGATTGTTGTAATGGTTGTTGTGTCCTACGGACTAAAACCCTCTGGTTTATATAGACACCGGAGAGGGCTAGGGTTACACAGAGTCGGTTACAATGGTAGAAGATCAACATATCCGTATCGCCAAGCTTGCCTTCCACGCCAAGGAAAGTCCCATCCGGACACGGGACGGAGTCTTCAATCTTGTATCTTCGTAGTCTTGGAGTCCGGCGGACGATGATAGTCAGGCTGTCCGGACACCCCCTAGTCCAGGACTCCCTCAACCACCATCATCCACTGCTGGACTAATTTCCTTCAGCTGTAATGATTTTGCATTGTGAAGTCAAACTGATAAGAAAAAGGAATAAAATTCGCTCTTCAGAACTCATTCATGCATGATACTGACGAACACTACTCGGATGGAAAGCAAACACATGATGCGAGGATGGAATATGTATGAAAAACAGGATGGTGTGACATATTCACACCTATGATGTGGTAACTAAGCAGAAGGCATTTCAACAAATTAGAAGCACTACAAGCTAGACACCATATGAAAGATGCAACCAATATCACTCTGCCAAGTTCAAACTGTATGGCGTTTCAACAAATTAGCAGCAGTATATGCTAGAAATCATATGCAATACACAACCAATATCACAGTGGCGACTTAAAGGTGCCTTATCATAAGTGACTGATGCGGGATATGCAAGAATAGTAGTCTGATGTAGAAACAAGAACACATGTCATATTCACAGGCATTATGTGTAAAATAAGCAGATGCAATTCAACAAAGTTAGAAGCAATACAAGCTAGACATCATACGCAACATGGAACCACATATAATAGTGCCAAGTTAGATCAAGCACCTGTGATGGTGGAGTAGGGGAGATGTGCTCATCATCTACACAGCTACGTTGACTGTCTAGCCTTGCGTTGTCTTGCAAATCTTGTTGGGAGGATGGCGGAGTAGAATCTGTAGAGAACCTCCATTTCAGTTTCTCGGAAGGACCACCATCATCCAATGCCTTGCCAATTTCCTTCAGCTTTATTGATTTTGCATTGTGAGGTCATACCGACAAGAAAAAGGAATATCATTCGCTCTTCAGAACTCATTCATGCATGATACTGACGAACACTACTCTGATGAAAGGCAAAGTCATGATACGAGGATGGAATATGTACGAAAAAATGGACGGCTTGACATATTCACACCTATGATGTGGTAACTAAGCAGAAGGCACTTCAACAAATTAGAAACACTGCAAGACACCACATGGAAGGTGCAATCAATATCGCTCTGCCAAGATAAAACTGTCTCGTCATAGGTGGCGTTCATCAAACTAGAAGCAATACATGCTAGAAATCATGTTCAAGACGCAAACCAATATCACACTGCCAACTTAAAGGTGTCCCATCATAAGTGACTGATGCAGGATACACAAGAAGAGTAGTTTCATGTAAGAACATGGTGTGATAGACAGATATAGTATGTACCAAAAACAGGAAAGCGTGTCATATTCGCATGTATCATGTGTAAGCTAAGCAGATGTAGTTTACACTAATTAGGAGCAATACAAGCTAGACACCATATGCAACATGCAACTAGATATTACACTGCCAAGTTAGAGCAAGCACCTTGGATGGTGGAGTAGGGGAGCGGAGACTTGGACCATGTAATGCACTATCAGTACAAGGAGAATCGGTACAGATGCTCCGTTTACGTTGCTGCAGAGGACCACCATCATCGCCTTCCTTAATCTTTTCCTTCCTCTTTCTTGATTTTGCCTTGTCAAGTCAAACCCACAAGAAAAAGGAATAAAATTTGCTCTTCAGAACTTATTGATGCATGATATTGACGAACACTACTTTCATGTAAGGCAGCCGCATGATAGGAGGATGGAATATGTACGAAAAACAGGATGGCGTGACATATTGACATGTATGATGTATAAAGTGTAAACTAAGCACAAGGTGCTTGAACTTGTTAGAATTGATGCAAGCTAGAAACCATATGAAAGATGAAACCCATATCACTCTGCCAAATTAAAAGGGTGCCCTAACAAATGTATTTAACCAAATTAGAAGCAATACATGGCAACAGGCTAGAAATAATATGCAATATGCAACATATAAAGGTGACTCATCATAAATAATTGATGCAGGATACAGAAGAGAGGTAGTTTCATGTAAGAACAAGGTTAACACATAGATGTAGTGTGTACCAAAAACAGGAAGGCATGTCATATTCACAGGTATAGTGTGTAAACTAAGCAGATGCAATTTACCCTAATTAGAAGCATTACAAGGAAGACACCATATGCAACATGCAACCACATATCACACTGCGAAGTTGGAGCAAGCACCTGTGATGGTGGTGTAGGAGAAGTGCGGTCTTCAGGTACAGAGCAACGTTCAATATCTTCATTTAGGCTTGCTGTTTCTTGAGAATCATGTGGAGAGGATGAAATTGCATTCTTTATAAGAGTATTGCGTCTCATATTAACCCATGCGCGTGACTGTCTCGTCATAAGCGATAGACGCAGGATACACAAGAACAGTAGTTTGATGTAAGAACATGGTGTGATAGGCGGATGTAGTATGTACCAAAAACAGAAGGCGTGTCATATTCACATGTATAATATGTAAGCTAAGGAGATGCAATTTAAAAATTAGGAGCATTGATGAGGGATACACAAGAGAAGTAGTTTGATGTAAGAACATGGTTAATAGAAAGACGTAGTATGTACCAAAAACAGGAAGGCATGTCATATTCACGGTATAATGTGTTAACTAAGCGGATGCAATTTACCTAATTAGAAGCATTACAAGGTAGAAACCATATGCAACATGCAACCACATATCACACTTTGCCAAGTAAGAGCAAGCACCTGGTGGTGTGGGGAATTCGGTGATCAACTAGAGAGCTACGTTGAGTATCTTCATTTAGCCTTGCTGTTTCTTGAGAATCATGTGGGAGGATGACCTTTGCACTCTTTAAGCGAGTAGGGCATCTCACAAGAAACCACCGGGTGACTGTCTCATCATAAGTGATTGACGAGGGATACAAAAGAGCATTAGTTTGATGTACGAGCATGGTTAATAGACATATGTAGTATGTATCAAAAACAGGAAGGCATGTCATTATCAAAGGTATAATGTGTAAAGTAAGCAAATGCAATTTAACCAAATTGGAAGCAATACAAGCTAGACACCATATGCAACACGCAACCACATTTGACAGCGCGAAGTTAAAGCAAGCACCTGGGATGGTTGTGTGTGGCAATTGAGATCATCAAATGCAGAGCTACTTTTACTGTCTCCAATGCGACCTCGCACCCATTAGAGCATCAAACGCTTCTCGCTTATCTTGAATTACATTGGGCGACTTACATCTTGTCTTTTCCGCATTCATCAACACTGCATCAGAGTCTGAAATACCCATGCATAAAAAACAATAGTGTGAGTATGGGTGAAGTGTGTGCACAATTAGTACAGTGTAAAGGTAGCAGATAGCAGGTCGGTGAGAAATAAATGACGGGAGACATATGATAGCTCTACAACATGCATGGCACACTCAATTACTACAGGATTCTACAAAAATAACAGTCGACTGAAAGCAAATAGGTCAGTCCATTTTTTCTGCACCATCCGATGTACAAAGAACGGGCACATCGCCTTCGTCTACCTCCAGCCAGTCAGTGTTGATGATCTTCCTCGAAATGCCACCGACCACCGGCCCAGTATTCCTCCCTTGCCTGCACCCTCCCCTCGACCTCACCGCACCGCCGTTCTTGGCACCGCCCCACCGGCCATCCATTCAAGCCCCGCCGACCTCCAGATCGCGTGCAAGCAGCTCCTGCGCCCCACACCCCTATGATAGACACCGATGCGCCGCTTCCCCGGGGAACAGGTGGACTAGGTGCTCCGTGCGCCTAAGCGGGTGCTACTTCTTTTAATTGCGGTTTGACTGACCCTGAATTGAAATCCTGGTGGGCTACTGACCTCTAGCAAAGGTGAAATAGTAAAAGGGAGGAAACCTTGTGCATTTAGTATCACGAAGAAGATGCAGTAAGAAGCGCTGAACTAGTTTCTTTCGTGGGATGAATACGGTGTGAGCGGAGACGCAAGATTTGCACGAATAAGGGAAGAGGAGTACCTCTTTCTGCTGGCAGTGTTGTGTCCTCCTTCTGTTTTTCCGACGATCTTGTTGTTCGCCGGAAACCAGAAGTTGTGGAGGACGATGCAGCCTTGGACGAACCCATGGCCAAGTTATTGAGTGTGGCGCGGTGGTCGTCTGTCGGTGGCGGGGAAGCAGATCCGAGGCGGCGAACGACAGCGTAGCGGGAACAACTCCGGTGCGGTGGATGGTTGCGACAGTGGAGCCGCAACAGTCAGGCGCAGGATGGCGTGGTCGGAGTGGTTACTGCACGGCGCCGCGTCGGCGTCGGCGTAGTGGAGGCAGCTACGCCTCGGCTTCACTGCTAAGTCCTTGAGGGCATTGCGGTTGCGGTTGCGTTGGGCGACGACGTCGGTACCGGCTCGGCGTGATGGAGGAGGGGCGGTGGATTGGCGCTATTGGGTGGAGGACGGAGGAGGTTGGGGTTTCATGGCTGGTGGAGAGGCGTTTTGCGCCCACGGAGTATGAATGGGGAAGCGGAGGGAGGCGAGGAACTAAGGGGAACAATGTTTGGTTTGAGACACGCTTGTTTGAAATTTGGGAAAGTTACAAACTTTGCCCCATCTAAAATTCGGACATATTGCGGGTTGGGGTAGAACGATCATGTCGGTGTCCCAAATGTGGGCGGGATAGATTTGCCGGCGCATGGGTGTTTAGGCACCCATGGCATATGAATGCTTCTCGGAGGCGGTTGAGACTGGCGTCTTGGTGAAGTTACAAACCTATCCCGGTTTAGACCTTTGGACATCGGGCCGATAGGCTACACGGGCCAGAGTCAGGACAGTAATTTCCTACCACCAAAACATTAGTCTCGCGCTGTTTCAGGTGGCTAGAGGCCTATTTGGTGCTTCGTTCAATATTTGGGAGCAGAAGCATTAACGTTCTCGGTTCTCTTGAATTGAACTTTCAGGATTTGTCAAACTTCACAAATCTTTACTTTTGAAAATCCTAAAGCTACGATTATTTTGGAATGGAGGGGGTACATTTTAATATACATTGTACATGAGTATATATTAAAAAATATGCAACTTACCTCAGTTCATGCATGGTTCCAGGTATAATCTCCTTGGTTGCAAAAAAAGTTAGATATGCGTATGAATATATATACCATGTTCAAACTCACAACAAAGATTGATGCCCCCTTTTACATCTGATTTACAAATGCCATTAACTCAGGTTCAAATAGATGAATGCACTTCCTATGAATTCGAATCTTCGAAACCCCCTTTATGTTGAATTCGACATGTATTTTATTTCATAGCTAGCAATTTGGAATGTATCCATGCAAGTGACAAATGTATAAAGTGCTTCAGACTAACAACATGGAGTGCACTAATTAATGTTTATATATGAATTGCAAAAGCATCCATTGCCTGTATTTCAAACCGCTCTCACTCTATGGATCGATAATATGAAATAAACACATGCACATGCTAGAATTCAATAGAGTATGGGTGTCTGATAGACCGATTTTCGTCCATACGTTTGCAAAATTCATGATCTCATCCAAAAATAATAATGTCATTTATATTTTAATTTAATGCATAGAACCGCCTTTTACACGTAGATGCACTATGCCTCGCCCCGTTCTGAGTTATATATCTCTCTATCTAATGCATAAGTGCACACACTTTATATGCATCGGCATTTCTCTTTCACACATGCTCACAATCTCTCTCAGGGTGTCGGGGTGTCTCACGCACATACTCTCTCTGTTTCTCTATCTCTCTTTCTGACTACTATGTACCACTCTTTTCACTAATCTCAGTTGGAAAACACTATTTCTCTCACATGCATATATACACATGCACGGTCTCTACTAGCCCTCTATATGCACATATATGTGCCTACGTGTCTCCCTTACGCACATTATCTTTAGGCCTCTCTACACATTGCCCCCCACCAACACACCTCTCTAATAGTAGTTGGCGATATGATTTCATCATATCATTCGTAGGGTATCCCACGCTGTTAGGCTGGATGGTATCTGAGGCAAAGTTTTACCCTAGTTCGGATCGGACCCTTGCAGTTGAAGAAAGAGCCTACTACTGGTACTGTATATTAGTGTTAGGGGTGTGTACAAAGTACACGTGAATACCAGGCATTGTGCGTGTGTGTATACTATCGACGAACTAGCCCCCAAGCTTGTATAACATACTAAGGGCCTAGGGTTACAAATCATATATAGTCGGCTTATCACCAGTGGGGATAGAGTCCTCTGCGACTCTGGTAGCTTCGTGTTGTACGCCGAGTCCTCCACATGGGTCTCCGTATAACACGTCTCGGTCCAACCTATATGTGGCGCGGGATGGAACCGACCCATGAGTCTTCATGTTGACCCACCACAACTAGAAATAATGTGGCCACCACACCACACACGCAATCGGCCACTAAGAAAATAAGCATATACAATAGTACAACGGTATCTAGCTCACGATACATCTCCATATTTTGTTGATGACACTGACGGACTTTGCATTTGATGCGTGCTCCATATTTTGTTGACGACACTTACGGTCATTGTATTTGAAGCGAAAGCACGATATGGTCACTGGACTTCAGAATAAGCTCATCACGGTCACCACATACATTTTGTCGTGCTACCAACATGTGGCTGGATGGTTCGAGGACAGTGGTTTCTCGAGCCCACCAAGGTTAAAGTCCCGGTGCTTGCATTTATCTTGTGTTAATTTCAGTATTTTCTGGCGATGTACGTTCAGTGGGAGGAGACGTTCCACTCGACTACGAGGCACCTATGGTGACTTCGTAAAATCTCAAGATCATATATGCTGGCCCACTCTCTCGAAGGTGCGGTGGCGGACCGGCGGTGGGGAGTGGTTTCGGGGAGGGCGGGCCGGCCGCAGGTGGCGGGGGCGGGCGGTTCGACCGGTGGTGGCTGGCGGCTCGGGGGGGTGGAGTTTGATGATAAACTGGAGGCCCTTGATTTCGTATCCAACGGCTGGAAAATCTAATGACTAGAGATGAAAAATTCACTCGACTGATGTGTAGCCTCACCCTGCACGTACACATGCACGCACGCAAGACACGCACGCATGTAGGCACGCAAAACTGACACGTACACATAACGTACACACGCACACATGCTGACGTGCAACACTGACACGTACACATGCACTCACGAACACACGCACGTACGCACCCATGCATGCAACACTAAAACGCACCCTTGCACGCACGCAACACTCACACGCCTGCATGCACACAACACACGACGCAAGACACACGCTTAACTACAGGAAAAAGATGACGTCACACTCACTGAACAATCATCTGTTTATGAAATGCCCGCTTCTGACCGCCCTGGCCCACCAAAGGTTCCTCTGTTGTGTGCTGCCCACGTTGGGTCACTGACATGCAGGCCATGCACCCAAAGAGCCCACACGTCAGTGGAAGAACGGTGCGATGTCCTAGGTCAGAGTCGAGGGCGCCACTCGCGGCACGCCCGGCTGAACACGCCTCTGTGCCGCATTCAAACGCCTCCATGAAACCCGCCCGTGTGGAAGCTGAGAAACCCACTCTAGACACACGTCCGTTCATGACCGGGCCGGCGTTAAATGCAACACCGGCCGAGCTCCTCCCGTCCACCTTCTATTTAATCTCCTATTTAAACGAGGCCAAACGCCAGCCAAGAATCTCACACCTCCGCCGCTCCGCTATCTCCTCCACCATTTTGTCCACTCTTACAATGGCTTACGAAGAGTAGTTATTCTGCATCCAAGCCGGCTGGGTAGCCCGCTGGATACGAGCTATGCAGCTCGCTGATCCACCTCCCTCCCCTCGCCCGACGGAGCCAGTTACCGCCCCAAGCCGGCGCACGGTTCAGCAACTCGCCACTCCAGGCCAGCTCGACGAGGAGCGGCGCACGGGCGTCATTGCTGCCGTCCACGCCGCCGCCCCGTACCGCATCTCCTGTTTCTGTGGCCGAGACTCCCATGCCGGCGGCCGCGCCATGCAAGCAGCGATAGAAGCCGGGTGCACGGAGAGCGACAAGTCGGTGGCCAGCGCCTCCGCGTCCGCCGCCATCATCGAGGAGAAGTAGAACACGGGAGGCCGCCGCCGCTTGGGTCCCATGAAGGCCACCGTGGAGGCGACGCCGGCGTACATAGCAGGTGTCTTGCTGGATCCTTTTGTTGCAACGACCTTCGTCGACCCCGCATGGGCTCCACGGAAGAGGTTAATGTTAGGATGAACTAGAGCCGGTGCCGGCCATGGCGAAGTAGTGGCCGGTGATGAACTCGAACCGGTGCCGGCCACCATCATCTTCGGCACCAGCCAATGATATCAGTTGGGCAGTGGGGAAGCGAGCCATCCTTTGCGCTGAAGCATATACCTATGGGGCTCCCGGCAGTCCATTGATCGTGCTACCGGACATAAGTGAAAGTGCAACTAATCCCCGGGTGGTTTTGGTAATTAATAACAACATAAATATCATTGAACTAATAGTTACTTGAGAATCATTTCAGAAAGTTCAGTGATATGTGTATGGCAAGGACTGAAGAAGTGGACCCCTCAAAATGCTAAGGCAAGCATTGGCAAAAGCTCAAGACTCCATTTTTGGTTTAGTGATCCAAGATCACATTGAGTCCATAGGAAAGCCAATACTATTAAAGGGATGAGGTTATGATGATGATCTGGTTGCTCAAGTGCTTAGTGATACATCTCCTAAACTATCGGCAACTTTCACCGCCATATACACTCATAAGTAATCTCGGTCCCACCGATATTCCAAACTCAGTCACACCGAGATGAACCACCTCAGCCAAAAGCCAAGCTCGGATTTTCCGATTCGAACTCGGTCTCACGAAACTTGAGTTGCCAAGCTTCAGAACATACGTCATCAAATCGGTGTCACCGAGATGATGAAGTCGGTCCCACCGAGATTGGCAAGCTCTTGTCTTTACACGAATCGGACTAACCGAGATTGTATTTTCGGTCCCACGAAAATCCCAACGTTCACATTATTTGAACTTTCGGTCTCACCGAGTTGTCAACTTCGGTCCCACCGAGATTGCTCAAATGTGTGTAGCGGTTGGATTTTGTGTGGAGGCTATAAATACCCTCCACCCCTCTTCATTCGTGGAGAGAGCCATCGAAAGAACTACCACTCCTACCTTACATTTACGAGAAGAGAACTACCTACCCTTGTGTTGAGATCAAGTTGCTCCACTCCCACCATATGAAGCTTGATCTCTAGCCTTCCCAAGTTGCTTTCCACTCAATCCTTTCTTCCACCACAGCCAAATCGGTGAGGAGAGTTGAGTGTTGGGGAGATTATCATTTGAAGCACAAGAGCAAGGAGTTCATCATCATCAACACCATCTATTACCTTTTGGAGGTGGTGCCTCCTAGATTGGTTAGGTGTCGCTTGGGAGCCTCCGTCGAGATGTGGAGTTGAACCAAGAAGTTTGTAAGGGCAAGGAGATCGCCTACTGTGAAGATCTACCCCAGTAAGGCTAGCCCTCCGTGGGCGTGAGGCCATGATGGAATAGACAAGGTTGCTTCTTCGTGGACCCTTCGTGGGTGGAGCCCTCCGTGGACTCTCGCAGCCGTTACCCTCCGTGGGTTGAAGTCTCCATCAGCGTGGAAATGCGATAGCACCACCTATCGGAACCACGAGAAAAATCACCGCGTCTCCAAAATTGTGTTTGCTCTTCTCCACCTCTCTTTACTACATGTGCAATTTACTTTCCGCTGCCTATACTCTAGAATTGCATGTGTAGGGTGATGCTTGACTTGATCATAATTGTGAATCTGTCAAAAATGTTCTTTGTCAAAAGGCAGAATTTTATATTGTCAAGTAGTCTAATCACCCCCCCTCTAGACATACTTTCGATCCTACAAGTGGTATCACAGCTTTGGTCTCCATTGTATTGGTTTCCATTGCATTGGACTCCATAAGCTTGGTTTCACAACCTAGGAGAGTATGGCGTCTAGTGAGGTAATTTTCAGAGAGGTCCTTACTTTGATGGTACAAACTTTGCTAGTTGGAAGCATAAAATGAAAATGCATATTCTTGGCCATAACCCAGCCGCATGGGGCATTATTTGTGTTGGTATGCAAGGTGAATTCTTGAGGAAGGAAAAGTTCGAATCGCGGCTTCTAGCGGAAGAATTGCGGATGCTGCAAAACAATGCTCAAGCTTGTGACATTCTCTTCAATGCCTTGTGTCCCGAGGAGTTCAACAAAATCAGCCGTCTTGAGAATGCAAAAGAGATTTGGGATACTTTGGTTGAAATGCACGAAGGTACCGAGTCCGTGAAGGAATCAAAGCTAGATGTTCTTCAAGGTTAACTTGACAAGTTCAAGATGAAGGAAGGTGAAGGAGTCGCTGAAATGTACTCTAGGCTTGCTCTCATCACAAATGAGATTGCCGACTTAGGAAGCGAAGAAATGACCGACCGATTCATCATCAAGAAGATTCTCAGAGCTTTGGATGGAAAGTATGACACCGTGTGCACCTTGATCCAAATGATGCCAAACTACAAGAATCTCAAGCCAACCGAAGTCATTGGAAGAATTGTTGCTCATGAGATGACACTTAAGGATAAGGAAGAGCTTCACAACAAGTCAAGTGGTGCTTACAAAGCTACAAGTGATGCTCCCACAACCTCAAGTGACAAGTTAGTTTCCAATGAAGAGATAAGCCTAATGGTCAAGAACTTCAACAAATTCTACAAGAGTAGAAGCAAAGAGAAGCTCAAAGCCTAGATCATATGATGAAAAGAGATCTTCTAGTCGTGATCGAAGCTGCTACAATTGTGGAAGACCGGACACTACTCAAATGAGTGTCTGGCTCCCCACAAGAGAAGAAAGAATCTCCAAGAAGAAGAAGCTCAAGAGATGAGTCACCTCGGAAAGAGAAGGAGTAGAGATGATCGTTATAAACGAAGACCCTCTCGGAGAAGCAAGGATTCGGAGAGGAAAGACAAGTCATCAAGGAGCTACACAAGAAGAAAACATCAAGCTCATGTAGGTGAATGGGTCTCGGCTCCGACTCAGACAATCAATCCGAAAGAAGCTATCACTCCAACTCCGACTACAGTCAAGATGAAGGTGTTGCGGTCTTGCTCTCGTATCCTCCAACTCCAACTCCTCGACTTATTTGATTCACCAAATAAGGGAATTGGAAGATGCTTCATGGCTAAAGGCCCCAAGGTATCACACCCTGAATTCATTGACTTTGATAGTGATGAGGATGACTTGCTTGGTGAAGATGAGCTCTTACATGATAAATCCAATGAACCTAGTAACGATGAACATGCTAGTAGTCCTTATAGTTGAGAAGAGTCGAATGACAATGCTATGAAGGAGATTGAGCGTCTAACTAAAGAACTAAATACTCTTAAGTTAGCTCATGAAACAACTCAAGAAGATCATAGAGAGCTCCTAAGATCTGATGAGAAGCTACGCTTCGAGAAGCTCACTCTAGAGCAAGAACATGAGTTTCTAAAAGCAATCAATGACGATCTTCAAAAGAAGAGTTCTTCATATCTTGCCAAACGACTTCTCTTGTCTAATTTCTTGCCACCTATTAAGACTAAGCATGACAAGCATAAGAAAAATTCTTCCTCTAGTAGTAACAATAACCATGCTAAATCCAATGTTGTTACTTCTAGTAGTTCTCTTGATTCCACTAACAATGTTTCAAGCCAAGTTACACTTGAGCAAGAAAATAGTTTATTGAAAGGTATCATAGAGAAAGGTGTTTACAAGAGCCTTGCCGGAAGCAAGAACTTTGAGAAATTGTTACTTAAGCAAGGAAGGCACCGGAAGAATCAAGGAATTGGTTTTGAGCGAAAGTTCAACGCCGAAGGTGTTGAATGGGAAGAAGGTCAATATCCTACTCCACAGTTTGTTCTTCAAAAGGAGAAGTATGATCCTACTTCTTCCAATGTGGAACAAGCTCAAGATGACCTTCCACCACAAGACCACAAGCTAAAAGGCAAGGACAAGCTTCAAGAGGAGATTGATGCATTTGTTGAAGCACCTCAAGCCATGGTCAAGTGGGTTCCCAAGGAAACGTCAAGTTCTACTTCGTCAAGCTCAACTAAAATCCCAAGGATTCCCATCAAGATGATGTGGATCCCGAAGAAGAAGAACTAGAGAGTTCTTGAGGGTGACTCCACCAACATACTTCACTCACATTCATTTTGGCAAAAACTTGTGCAATCAACCTCCACATTGTGCACTAGTTCATGGAGTCACAAACCCTCTTGTTGGTAAGTCAAGGGACAAGGTAATCATTGCTTTCATGGACATCATCTATTGTGAACTTCAATCTATGTCCATGGATATCCTTGTTTGTTCCTTGTGGGACTAACCCATGTAGGTATTGAAAGTGCCCAATCCAAGGATTGCTCCCAACTCTTGATGATCTTCATCAACATTGAGCATCCACATCTTCAACATCTACATGAAGTCTTCTCGACAACCCAAGGTTAGTTTGACCCTTTAAAGGGGTTCTCACATCTAGGGGAGCTTTGCTCAAAAATTGAGCTAAAGAATCTTCAAATGATGTGAACACATCAATGCTTTATGTAAAAGTGGTAACCCCACTTGTGCTTAAACGATGAGTATGACCTATGATAAAATGTTCTCATTTGGCTCCTAAGTCAATATACTCATATATAGATGACCTAGTCATCGACAAATTGTGTGATAGTAGCTAGAGATTTGATTGTGCATGTTTGACACATATTTCATTTGCTATCTTATTGTGTGAGCATGTTGGATGCATGATTTTATCCATTCAAGGACATCCATTTGTTGTTTTGGTCGTTTTGATTTTTACGACCAAATGGATGGACAAGAATGCCTAAGTACCTCCCTAGCTATCTATGCTTTCTTGTCTCAAATTCTATTCATGCTTACATCACAAATTTTGAACAAGTCATTTTCGGACCCTCCGGGTGAGGAGCACTTTCGAGCCACCGATCCGTCAAAGGCTACCTTCCAAAACCTTCTAAGTGATTTGGTCGAGATCAACTCACTCAAACTCGGTCGAACCGAAAGCATTTAGATCGATCTAGGTTTTCACCTCGGTGAAACCGAGTTGTGATTTTCGGTGTGACGAAGTGCATAACGCCTAGCAGTTATCCATCTCGGTGCCACCGAGTTTTACAACTTCGGTCCCACCGACAACAAAGGGTATATATACTCGAGGGCGCGCAGCGTTGATTTCTCCTTCAAACGCTTCGTCCCCACACCCCTTGCTGCCGTCGCCTTGGTCTCCGGATCGTCGCCGTCGTCGCCTGTGTGCCCTCGCCGCAGGTCTCCATCGCCGTCAACGGACATCTTCTCCGAGCCGTTGCCGCCGTAGAGAAACTCCACCAAGTTAGGGTGAGTTTTGATCCCACTCGTGCTCCCATCTCCGATTCAATGCACGTTTGGTTTGCCTAGAATCTTGCCACGATTGAAATCTTCCTGTACACCAGATTAGTTCATTTGGACTAGATTCGAGTAAAAGTTTTAGGGTTTTTATTTCCGCCGAACACATCTCGGTGAGACCGATTTTACATTTTCGGTATGACCGATTTGGCCTATGGCCATTGCACTGCACCCTTCGGTCCAATTGAGTTGTGCAAATCGGTGTGACCGAAATGACGATTCTATGAAACCCTAGTGTTTTCGGCAGGACCGAAACCCACTTCGGTCCAACCGAAAGTGGTGTGAAAGCTTCTGTTTAAACACTTCGGATTCACGAATCCTAAACTTCGGTCGACGAAATGTCTTCTGTGAAAACCTAATATTAGAATTTGAACTCATTTTTTGCAAAAACTTCGCATTTGTGATGACTCTTCTTCTCTGCCTACACCTTATCTATTCACGGGTTGTCGGCCATATCGGATGCCGTGGATCGAGCAGGTCGAGACACCCATTGCAGATATTCCAGAGGCAGGCACTAGTCCTGATCCTAGCAGCTCATTAGATGATGGTGAGAGGAGTACACCAAGTGGCTTACCTCCTGCAGCCACCAGAGCTAGAAAGAAGAGGAACTCAGATGATGAAGACTCAGATTTTGTTGTTGAGGAAGTCACCTCAAAGCCCAAGAGGAAGGTTGTTGCCAAAGAGCTACAAAGTCAACAAACTAAGAAGGGCACCAGCAAAGTCAAGCAGTCAACTGTTGCTAAGAAGCTAAATTTGGGAGAGGCAGCTGCAAGCAAAGTGAAGAAAACTTCCAAGAGAAAGAGGATAGTGCATGATGCAGCAGAGGAAGATGAGGATGAGGAAGCACCCCAGCCTCCTCAGAAGCCTAAGCTCATGGGTGATGCCATTAAGGCTGGAGCCTCTTCAAAGCCCAAGCAATCTGCTCCAGCTAAGGCAGCTCCTTCAAAGCCTGCTGCCAAGCCCAAGAAGACAGTCAGGAACATTCCAGCGTCTGAAAAGAACAAAGATGATGTGCCACCAGCTGAGTCAGATGGTGAAGGACCAGTTTTGCTGAAACTTCGTCAAAAACTGCCACTACATAATGATGCTCATCCTCAAGCTGAGGATATGAAGGCAAGGAAAGATAGAGGTCTCGGGCTATGGAGACAATCGACCCATATGCCGTGAGGAGAAGAACTGCTGTTGATCCCAGATTTCACACCAGAGAGCAGCAGGACTTCTATGAGACCGTGCTGATGGACAAGAAGCCCATAGTCGCAGACACAAGATATGTTGATTGGAAGTACATTGACAGCGAAGAGCACAGAGATTTCTTTCCACATGTGCATGAAAGTTTCACTGCTTGTGGTGTTGCAGACTTTGTAGGTCAGAAGTTGACCAATTGGAACGATGAGATGATTATGCAATTCTATGCCACAGCTCACTTCTACCCTGATGGAAAGATTGTATGGATGGTGAAGGCCAAAGATTTTCTTCATCTGTTGAAGAATGGGCAGAACTTCGAATGCTCGGTCTGCGAGATGATGATATTGATGTATACGGTATTACAAAGAAGAATCATGAATCCGTGAAGAACATGTACAAAGAGGTTCGGCTAAGGATTTGGGAATCTGGAAGCTCGGCTCGATTTACTATCTCGAGCAGGCCTACCTACCACTAATACCATATTGAGGCATACCTTGATGCCCAAGTCAGAGATCATCGCATGATCGAGAGGATACTCTATCAACATGCTGCATATACTTGATGAAAGCACCTTTCAAGGTGATGGACTTGATGGTTGAGACCATTAAGAGGACTGCAGCTGACCAGAAAAGGTCGTGTGGATTTGCCCCGCAGATTCAGATGCTTATCAATGCCAAGTTTGGCACGGGCACATTCTTGTTGGATAGAGTACACTTACCGTTGCAGCTAGAGCATGAGGATAATGTTGTTGTGATGGATGAGGAGGATCCGACATCTGTTGAAGGTCA
The DNA here is from genome assembly GCA_021437245.1 of Aegilops speltoides. Taxonomy (NCBI): domain Eukaryota; kingdom Viridiplantae; phylum Streptophyta; class Magnoliopsida; order Poales; family Poaceae; genus Aegilops; species Aegilops speltoides. The sequence continues at coordinate 248,005,893 of CM038142.1, read as the reverse complement.
AGCCAAGATAGAAGCTGCCAAGAAAGCCAAAGCTGACAAGGAAGCAGCAGCAGCAGCAGCTAAACCAAAGAGTTTCGGAGAGCAGATTCTTGAAGCTACCCAAAGGATTGAACAACGCTGGCCAGCATTATGCAGTCTCGGAGAGCTTAGAGAGGATTGTTGAGGACAAGATCCACACTACGGATGTGAAGTCGATCAAGTGCAAGTGACCGTCAACAAGCTTGAGGCGACATTGAGGAAGCAAAGCGGAGAAGGAAGAGCTTATCGTGAGATGCGAGGACTTAGTCCAGATGCTTATCAACAGATCGCTCCGGTTCCCACAGACCCGATCAGCTGCTATTCGATGGTGACACTAGGACTATAGCTTCAAGACACCTCCACAGTTCCATCGGTTGCTACAGCTCCAGCTCCGGTGACCACTCCTCCAAAGCCTGACATCATCGGTGAAGTCTTCGCCGATCTTTGTCATATCCACTCCGACATCAACCCAGACGGGAGCCGCCAGTGAGTCCCCAAAGCACGCTTAGCTCTATGCCTTTTCGAACTTTTTGGTAACTTGTTGCCAAAGGGGGAGAAATTGTATAGATCATAGGACTTCGAGAGAGAGAGTGCTATTGTCTTTGCTCTTTTGCTCTTTCGTTCTTTTGCAGTTTCTTTGAGATACTTTTGGTTTTCGAGACATTCAGTGTGTTTGATACTACGTTTCATTCTACCTTATTGAGTGCTTGGTCGTACTATGCTTTAATGTGTGCTTAATGCTTATCATATACTATTCCTATCTTGTATGACCATTTACTCATGTCTTGGTGATTGGGTGCATGCTGTTCATTCTTATCATTTTGTGCGCTCCACCAAGATGTATGTGACATGGAAGAGTGACCCATGATCATAATCGATTGTGCATTTGCATTCAAACGCAAATCTTAAATAATGCACAAATTTAGGGGGAGCTCTTGCTTATCACATACTTCTCAAAGCGACGATATTATTCATTGATTATATCCTTTGTCGAAGCTTTGATCTATATGTTGTCATCAATTACCAAAAAGGGGGAGATTGAAAGTGCAACTAATCCCCGGGTGGTTTTGATAATTAATAACAACATATATATCATTGAACTAATAGTTACTTGAGAATCATTTCAGAAAGTTCGATGATATGGGTATGGCAAGGACCGGAGAAGTGGACCCCTCAAAATGCTAAGGCAAGCATTGGCAAAAGCTCAAGACTCCATTTTGGTTTAGTGATCCAAGATCACATTGAGTCCATAGGAAAGCCAATACTATTAAAAGGGGATGAGGTTATGATGATGATCTGGTTGCTCAAGTGCTTAGTGATACATCTCCTAAACTATCAGCAACTTTCACTGCCATATACACTCATAAGTAATCTCGGTCCCACCGATATTCCAAACTCAGTCACACCGAGATGAACCACCTCAGCCAAAAGCCAAGCTCGGATTTTCCGATTCTGAACTCGGTCTCACCGAAACTTGAGTTGCCAAGCTTCTGTAACCTTCTGTCATCAAATCGGTGTCACCGAGATGATGAAGTCGGTCCCACCGAGATTGGCAAGCTCTTGTCTTTGCACGAATCGGACTAACCGAGATTGTATTTTCGGTCCCACCGAAAATCCCAACGTTCACATTATTTGAACTTTCGGTCTCACCGAGTTGTCAACTTCGGTCCCACCGAGATTGCTCAAATGTGTGTAACAGTTGGATTTTGTGTGGAGGCTATAAATACCCTCCACCCCTCTTCATTCGTGGAGAGAGCCATCGAAAGAACTACCACTCCTACCTTACATTTACGAGAAGAGAACTACCTACCCTTGTGTTGAGATCAAGTTGCTCCACTCCCACCATATGAAGCTTGATCTCTAGCCTTCCCAAGTTGCTTTCCACTCAATCCGTTCTTCCACCACAGCCAAATCAGTGAGGAGAGTTGAGTGTTGGGGAGATTATCATTTGAAGCACAAGAGCAAGGAGTTCGTCATCATCAACACCATATATTACCTTTTGGAGGGTGGTGCCTCCTAGATTGGTTAGGTGTCGCTTGGGAGCCTCCGTCGAGATGTGGAGTTGAACCAAGAAGTTTGTAAGGGCAAGGAGATCGCCTACTTCGTGAAGATCTACCCCGAGTAAGGCTAGCCCTCCGTGGGCGTAGGCCATGATGGAATAGACAAGGTTGCTTCTTCGTGGACCCTTCGTGGGTGGAGCCCTCTGTGGACTCTCGCAGCCGTTAACCTCCGTGGGTTGAAGTCTCCATCAACGTGGAAGTACGATAGCACCACCTATCGGAACCACGAGAAAAATCACCGCGTCTCCAAAATTGCGTTTGCTCTTCTCCACCTCTCTTTACTACATGTGCAATTTACTTTCCGCTGCCTATACTCTAGAATTGCATGTGTAGGGTGATGCTTGACTTGATCATAATTGTGAATCTGTCAAAAACTGTTCTTTGTCAAAAGGCAGAATTTTTATATTGTCAAGTAGTCTAATCACCCCCCCTCTAGACATACTTTCGATCCTACAATAAGGAACACAAATCGATCGGCAGGCGACCATTTAGGCCAGGTATTATATACCTGTGCTATCCAGAACTAGCACCGCGTAGTTCATTTGAATGTAATGAAATCCGTCATGTTTGTGTGAAAATCCGGTACTTTATATGATTTCCGTCATTGTTTATATGAAATATCAGTTTGTCTACGTGTTTGCGTGAATTTCGTCCGGTTGGTTGAGTTGCTGTCATAATGTGTGCGGCTATGGTTGGATGGCGTAATTTGTGGGTTGCCGGTCGGTCTGCGGGCGGCTCGGGCGGCGTTGTGGGACAAAAAATACAGCTCGTGCGAGCTCGTCTCCAACGTGTGTGCTGGAGGATGCATGATAACATGAGCACCCGAGCCATTCCTTGTTCATCGTTGGCAAAGGCACTAGTGGACAAAAGGGTCGCCAATATTTTGGCTACCCCGGGCAAGATCCAAACAGCCCCTCCCAACAGATTAAATTCCCTTGTTCACCGTGGAATTTTGCCATGTGTTGTTTTCATGGACTAGCAAGATGCCCGTGCATTGCACGGAACATCAAAATGCATTTCTTTACAAACTCCCGCATGCATGCAAGGGATAATTAATGTCCTCCTTTGCTAGTACCACAAGGCAAACACCATTAATATTGCATTGATTAGTGTTAGTATCCTTGTATATCTGCAAATTGTAATTTTGATAGTGGCCCCTTGTATATAAAAATGGAGGGAGAAATATGAGAGATAAGGTGAGGAGGAGGGGCGTGGTGCCGTGGTGGTGGTGGTGGTGGTGGATCAAGCGGAGGCATGGGGATGGACGGCGCATTATGTCTAGGTTTGTATCTCTCTCACACACACCCACGTAGGTGGGGGACGTGCACGAAGAGAAGAGGTGCACGCACGGCGCACGTACTCCCATCTCTTTCCCAACCACACCCGCGCGGGTACATGGTGGAGCTCATTTCTGTATGAAAAAGGCAACCCACATGGTAATTTGGCACGTGTACTGGTTGTCCACTTGGTGGAGGGAGGATCGTCTACCATGTGTGAACAAACAAATTGCGACTTGACGCATTATGTTAAATTAAAAAAAGAGGAAAACCATGTGGGGCCTACCTTAGAGGCAAGGCTCTATATGCTGGAGTACTTCTGATGTGTCCCGTCAACTCGCAGAACAAGGAGAAACTTGCTTAGTACGCCGTCTCCCCCGCCCACGGGTGCGGTGGCTCGCAGGATGAGGTGAAGCTGGAGTACTACTATACGCCTTTACGCCCGCTCCCTCGCCCACACGCGCGGTGGCTGGCAGCACGAGGAGAAAATTTTACTACTCCCTCTGTTTACTCCTCATCCCTACTACGTACCTTGGTTAGTACTCCCTCTATTTACTTATACAAGGCCACTATAAAAAAAATACATTTTGCATCTATACAAGGCCACAAATAGTAATCGACACAAAAGTTACTACTCCCTCCTTTCCAATTTATTGCTCAATTTCAAAATCTCTCCAACCAAGGTAGACGGTGAGTGGTCGAATTAATTTCGTAGTTTGCACAGTACACTCATTTTTCTCAAGATGTTATGTTTACCGAGGCAGTAATTAGAACGAATGCATGAATGACCACTAAATTTCCAAGAACTTGTACATGCATTGGTTAGTTTCCTTTTGACACCGCTTGCGTCGGGTGATCTAACGCACCTCTAAATCCAACATGTAATGGTACTACTACTAGTATAGTAGAATTGAGACTTATCAAACAGAAAAACGGATGTTTTTATATGAGCCCTATAAACCCCAGTGGGTACGTACTCCGTAAAAACAGATTTTTCCAAAACTAAGTCGCTCCCTTTCATGAATTCTGTAGTATACTCCTCCATCGACGCTCCCTTTCATGAATTCTGTACTTCCTGTCGCCGACATGTGGGACATATAGCAACCGGGTTGACGTGTCAAGCACCAAGTAACAGTGCAGAACAGCATGGGGGACGCTCCTCGTCGAGCTGGCCATATAGAGAGCGCTCGTCACCAAATTATGCATATAGTACTATTAAAAAAGCTAGTACGTCCTTAATTGGGGTGCTAAATTCTATTAAAGAAATACTAGTACTAGTATGTACATACTGAAGAGTTAAAGTAACGAGAAGAAACATAACATAGTTCTGCTGGGGGCTCAACACAACACACCCCTCAAATTAAACTAAGCACACCTGAAATTAAACTATGCAACTAATCCGGTAGACACTACATTAGAAGTTTAGAACCGCCATGAGCAATGACACTGCCACCTTACTCGGAGTCCTCGTCCACGTCCTCGACTTCGTCCTTGTCCCTCTTCCTCTTGGCCGATACTTCTTTGCTTGAACCGCCAACTTGGCTGTTGCTCTTCATCCAACCCTTGTAGATATTGAAACAAAGGTAGCCATCCATTGCAGCGTAGTGGATGTGGTCTATATCTAGTACATTCCGCTGCCATGCATGACGATGAAACGTGTAATGAGGTTTCTCCGGTTTACGATGCGAAGGATGAACCATGGCTCTGCCGGTCGGCGTTGAGGGTCGACGAGAGGGCACCACCGATTCTTACGGAGGTCGAAGGGTTGCCTACAATGAGGCCTATCCAACCCAGGACTTCTTTGTCATTCTTAAAGTCCACAGTAACGAATTTCACTGTGTTGTCCTCGGGGAAGTTCTTAAAATCCTGGCACTCAACATCGGCATGGCATATGTGGTAGACCAAGCAAGCGTTATGTCGCAAACACGGATCACGGCGGCTTCTTCCTCTCTTCGTCCTTTAGATCCTTCTCTCGTCCCATGACTGTGGTGTACTCAACATCTAGCCCAGCGACCCACTCATCATGTGAGTTTTCGAACATGCGTCTGAAGCGAGAAAGGCATTCTTTCACCGTCGCGGAAGTACGGGTGTAGATGACGTCGAACTCATCGCCGGTGATGGTTCTAACCTTGTACTCACCGCCGATCGAGGAGACTTGGGATGCCATGTATTTGGGAGGAGGTTTAGGATTAGTAGAACTGCCGTAATGTGAATGGACGGGACGACTAGGAGCGAACCGCCGTAGTATTAAAGGACGTGCGGGGACGAGTAGGAGCGAACTGCCAGTGTGTGAACGGTAGGGTAGTGGCTTTCCATTCTCCCATGATACGGGCTTCCGGGAGCCCTTGGATCTGAGATCGAATGGTTGCATGGCGTGATTCTAGACCTATGGGTGAATATCCTATCCTCGAGGGTTATTCTGCAAATTTTCAGCAACTTAGCATGCGACCGTTTGATCTCAGATCCAAGGGCTGCCAGCAGCCCGTATCATGGTCGCGCCTACCACGACCATCGCGTCGCTCGCGCGGTCACGCCTTTGGAGATTTAACACGGTGCGTTAGGCTATCTGATGTTGGCATGTCATACATAGCCATCACTTAGTCACTTATACTACAACAAGGTTGGCTATAAGGTTGGCTATAAGTGTACTTTTTTTACTCCTCTCTATCTCTTTCTTCGTACTCCCTCCGTCCCATAATATAAGAACATTTTTGACACTACACTAGGTAGTGTCAAAAATGTTCTTATATAATGGGACACAGGGAGTACTAGTATTTATTGCATTTGCCAAGGAGTGACCTCTTCCAATGAAAGGGTGTTGCTAAGTTTGCTTCATTTAATTAGCTATAGACTCAAAATTGTCTTTTCACCTAGGTACACGTGCTTAGCACCGTTTCTTCCTTGGGTGACCAAACTAGTCTCTCTCTTCTTGATTAACTTGCCACATCAGACTTTATGCCTATGTGGCAAGCTTAAGCACCTGTAGGAGCAAGTAAGTATAATAGTGCGCTTTACATGGCATTTTTGCATATGTGGAGGAAAGAGAGGCAAGGAAAAAGTGGAGAAGTGGGCTCTCATGCAAGAGCTAGCCTCTACTACTACATGGTGGAGCATTGGGAGAGGCACCTGTATGGAGGTGGTCAGGAATCGGGAGACTCACGCCGGTCGTAGCGCCGCAGTTAAAATGATAATGGCAAGTAAAATCACGGGGCCCCACCTGTCTAGCAGTAACTCGCTGTCAAATCACACAGCCCTACGTTTGCAGCAGCCTACTCCCTCGTCTTCTCGCGTCTCTGTCGAACCGACAAGGTGGAACTGCCCCGCCTACCGCGCAGGAAAAGCCCCGCCCTCGACTTTTAAATACAAATACTCCCTCCGTCTAGGTGAGTAAGTCATCTTACGAAAACCAAATAATCCCACAATACTAAGGTGCAGTGCATTAACTTCTACCTCATTTCTTGTTTCTTCACATATCAACCAATAAGAATCCAATGATATACTTCTTGTGACATAGTAACTCATATTTAGTTAGTCAAATGGATGACCTAGAACTACGTGCAGGCCCTATAAACCGAGATGCCTACAGATAAAAAACCGGGACGGAGAGGGTAGTTCAGCACGTATCTTTTTAGATCAATATAGTCGAGATTCACCAAGGAGCAAAACCAAGTGGTAGGCTGCTCCTGTCGTGTTGGCGTAGCAACTCAAGCAGGGTCAGTCCGCACACGAAATGTCAATACACTTAACAGGACCCCTTTGGCAGACATGTGGCTCATCCACCGTCTTGTTCCATGTGCAATGCACCAAATTATAGTTCGGAGCAGCGGTTGGAATTGGAGGCACCCCGGTCGTAGCACCACAGTAGTAGAAAATGAGCGATGAGGGGTCAAATCACAAAGCCCCACCTTTCCCGCATTAAGCTGGACGGACGAAGCAACCATCATTTCACTCTAGCGCAAGAGCATAAAGAAAAGAGAAAACAATGATGCGTCGGCAGCTACCTAGGGCACCCTAGGGTAGGGGTCTCCACTCTGAGATCCTTTTTGAAAGCGCCTCCACTACAAATCGGCTTCTCCCTCGTCCTCTTGAAGAAAACCGATGATGAGTGGGGCGATGCGGTTTAATAGGAGTACTACGGCGTGTGGGGCCATGTCGTAGTAAGCGGGTTCGAGTCGGCGCCTTAAATATGTGTGGGCCGCTTGGTTTCTACGGAGCGAGGCAGCATTTTGGGTTCGGGGACGGTGGAGATATAGCACGTACAAAAATTGTGGGCGTGGTTCGACCGAAAGGCAATGATGCATGGTCCCTGCATTTTGATATACCCGGGGCCGCGTGAAATTTGCTACTCTACTCAAAACTAGTAAGGTACACATGTATTGAACGCATGAGATTTCGAAACCAAATTATTAATAAATACACACTATAGCATGTAAAGCTTTGAGTCATATATGCATGATGTAGATGTTCGTTTAGTTCTTATAGTTCATCTCATTCAAAATCAACTAGTTTTATAAAAATGTTAAGATTCATGGGGTTGTGCATTATAAATCATAAAGTAAAAAACAGGCAATTCATTTAGAAAAAAATAATCAATTATGATACATAAGATTCTAGAACAAAGGAGAAGTGCTTATGTTTTGAGGTTTGTGCATTATGCTTAAGTTCAACCATGGAGTCTTCTAAATTGTACATGTGGCAGATCTAGTGGAATGTTGATGATATCCAACGGCCAGTAGTGCTCGGATTTGCCCATCACTACACTGTCGGCTTAGCTTCATCCAGCGACCATCTTTCAAAGTTATTGGCACACTATATAGTTCTTGTGCCATAGTTGCATGTTTTGGAAAAAAGCTACTAGTGGGTTGTACTATCTATTTAGGAATAGAAGATGCATACGTGGAAGTTGTAGGGAAAGAGATGACATGGAGCATCTCAATTCCTATGAGTAGGGATTGGAAAAGAGATGTCATTTGGTTCACATCATAGGAACTTTTCTATTGAATCTAGAGATGACATGTATCTCAATTCCTATGAGTAGGGATTAGTAAAGAGGTGTAATTTGGTTCATATCATAGGAACTTTTCTGTTGAATATACGTAATGTTTATTTTCCTTTGAAATTAAGGGAGTATAGGAATCCATTCATATGAACCAAGTGGCTCTAAAGCTATAGAAATGATATCATGTTTATTTCCTTTGAAATGTAGAGTATATGAATCTATTCCTATGAACCAATTGGCTCTAAAGGAAAAAAATCCTATAAAAATCATATCATATAGAGTTCCTATGATATTCCTCAACACTAAAGGATGGTTGAAATTGCTGCGGGTGATACGATGGTCTTTCTTTGTAGACTCCTCACCCATCTTTATAGTTACCTATCGAAGATGAATGAAATGATATATACAGGGTATTCTACATGTGCAATTTGGTACACGAAAAGTCGGTAAAAGTTTGCAAGGTTCTAATTTTCAATAAAGCTATATGCACTGCATTTCGGAACGGAGGGAGCATACGGTAGTTGCTAACACTCACATGGAAGATTTGTGTGTAGGAGGAGTGGCTGTTCTGCTAAATGACATGGCAAAACTGACACTGTCGGATGCCGATATAACGGTTCTTACGGCGTTCGTCAGGAAAAGGCTTGTGGCGAATGTTTGTCGGATAATGATTTACGGACACATGCATTGCATTGATACGTGCCCCCTCTCTCTCACGCACACGCACCCTCACGAGTCACGACTCTCCCGAGTCCTCTCACAGACTCGCACGTCGCACCCATCGTCTATCTACAGGTAGACGTCACGCACTTATGTGCTCTTCACACCCTACCCTCAGAACTTCTAAAAAACAAAAGACGGTGCACACATTTTATTTTAGCTCATACGTCACACACTTATACTATTACTCTTGTGGCGAACGTTCTTTGGGCATAGTATATATTGTACTCTCACGAATAGAAGCGGTGCACGCACGCACTAGTTCTCTCACACCCACTTGCGGGTACACGTAGGAGCAAATTTTTTTGAAGCCGGTACAACAAAATCACTCCAATATATATAAAAGCAGGAGCCTTAGCGCTTACTTTACTAGGGTTCCTCTCGTTCACTCTCTCATGCTCTCTAGATCTAAGCAAGACATAGGTGGCCACACTCTCTCTCTCAGCTCACGGCTGGTCACAAATCCGGCCGGACAACCTCGACCGGGGTAGGGGGTGTAGGTGCATCGTTCACGCTGTCGTCGGCGGCGAGGGAGGAGACCAACGGCTTCCCGCGCGTACCGATCGGCGGCCGTGTCGTTCTCTCCGAGAGAGCGTCGGCTCGGGAGGGCCTTCGACCCCTTCTTCCTCCCTGCGGTATTGTGGCCAAGATGCAGCCTCCTGACGCCGTCTTTGCCACATGCCGACACCCTTAGGTATATATTCCTTCGAAACCTGCCTTTCTCTACTGCCCCAGCTCTTCCCCCTTCGTGTGGATCCTTTTCTACTTCCGTCCGCTGTTACAAAGCCACCTAGACTTCTACTCCCTCCGTCCCGTATTGTAAGATGGTTTTTGACACTAGTGTAGTAACAAAAAATGTCTTACATTATGGGACGGAGGGAGTACTATTATTAGAAGTAAAGCTAGTTCATACAGTGAACTCACAGCGTTGGTTCAAACAGGGAAGAAAGTGGGAAAGCTGTAGCATGAATCTAGGACTTGGTTCTAAGAGGAAACGGGGGAAAGTAGTAATATGTATCACTGTTTAAATAACCGTATTTCGTCTTTGCGCAACCAGGCATGTCTGTATCCATATCGTTTCAGGATGTCTGTCTCCGTATCGTTTCTATCCACGCAATCAAAAGCACACACCTCAGTTTTAGTACAACTGCGCAAAATGAGATGGCTATCCCTCGTTGCCGTCGTCTAACCTCCCATCTTCAAGGTATCCCTACATTGGTAGTAACTAAGGTAGAATGACCAACACAATCTAAAAGAAGCTGATTCGTACGTTTTACTTCCTGATTGCAGTGCAGGGACAAGCGAAAACAACTTCATCCTAGTCCAGAATGCACTTTCTACTAGTTCATCCATGGACCGAGGACTAGCTAGCACGGCTGCATGGCGGTTTTTTGGACAGGTGCGTGGACAAGAGGCATTGTGGTCTGCTTATTTCTGCAAATAGCGGTGCTTAAATTTAGTGAAATGCACAAGCATTTCAGCTGGTCAGTACACTACATGGTTCAGTTCAGCATTCTAGCTGAGACCACAATTATAATTGGTTATTCTGGAATGAGAGAACCTAACCCTGGATTGTGGCAACAAGAAAAAACCAGAGTGAACTCCAGGAAATTTAAGCCTGCCGGGAGGCCCTTTGCTCAGAGAAGCCTTGCTTGTTTTTTTCTGATTTGTAAACCTTCTCACAACTTTGTCTTTTGCTGTGAACCAGTATATGTTTGTTATGTTCTATGAATCATTGATATGTATAAAATTGCTTAACTTATGCTTTTCAAGATTATTATGAAGACGAGTTTAATTGTGAGTGTTCCACATGAGCGATGGACTAGCGTGTGAACGTTTGGAATTTATTACATTGTGGCCTCAATTAACTGCATGAACCACTGTAACAAGATACATAGTAGTAGCTTATATGTCAGACAACAGATTGTTGATTGTTAGCTGGTCGATATCCTAGTGTTGAAGCGAGCTGAGCCAATGTGCCGTGTTTTGCACAACTGCTTACAAGTGTTGTAGCACCAACAGTGTTTACAAGTACTTATGTATACGTCAGCGCACGGTTCTCGGACGATTGCTCTATTTAATCAAAACACACACTGCTTGTATGATAAACTGTGACAACTTATGTCTTACCATGCCATATTCATGAAAAAACTAGTGAGGACGCATCTATTTCGGCAACAATTATGATGGTTCTCACATGATTCACGGCACACAAAAGTAGCAGCGGTTCCCATAGACGGTTCAAGCAGTACTTGCCCCAGGAGGGGTCGATATGAGCAAGGTTCGGATAATTAGACACAATCCAAACTACTATTAAACACTAGTTGGAGCAACTATTTCATGCCTCGATCTAATTTGGGCTGGACACAAGACGGACCTTGCCATGAACATCATCGAGGACGTCCCGCAACAGCTCAATCCTATGAACCTTCATGAAGACAAGCTTGTGGCCTTGCCACTGATAAGGGCTCCTTTGATTCAAAGGAATTCTATAGGATTTCTAGAGGATTGAAATCCTTAGGAATTTTTCCTATGTTGGCCCTTTGATTCATAGGATTGGATCCCATAGGAATTTTTCCTATGGAATCTTTTGTACTACATTTCATGGGAAACCTAACATCCACTCCAACCTCTTTTTACATTTCCTTTGTTTTCCATGTAACATCAAACACTCCTTGCTAATCCTATAGGATTCAAGTTGACATGCCACCCCACCACAATCCTATACTTTTCCTATTCCTACATTTTCAAAATCCTATGAATCAAAGAGGCCCTAAACTTGTTTGTGGAGGCATGCCACGTCATCTTCCTGCGTAAGCTTGACAAGAACATTATGCCTCACAAACAAAGGAGTAGCTTTCAACTTCTTGTGCTTCAGTACACCATGGACAACACGCCTGACAACAGTGAGGCTGGAATACAACTCTTCATTGGTATAACCACAAATGGCTTCCAGGATCCAACAGCCTAAGAACTCTGTTTTCCCAGTGCGTATATTCAGGTCGTCCGCCTCATAGCGAGTGACATGCACAACCACACAATCCTTGTCTGCATCAGGGCTCTAATTGAAATAGAAACAAATTCTGAATTACTTTTCAGTATAAGAAACACAATTTATTTAAACCACTATGTATAGCATGGCATCGAAGCTAATAAAATTTTGCATTATTAATCACCACAGACTTCCTTTTCTAAAAAAATCACCACATACTTAGATGAAAAACCACAATCGAGATCGACAAAGAAGGAAATCACCTTGGGCATTTCAATGGGGGACACATCCTTGAAGGGGGAAAATTGCTCCTGCAGTGCCACGGGGGCTGTAACCTCAAACGAGGTGTTGACCATCTCAGTAGTTGCCGTGAGCGTATCGTGGGTCGGCTCGGTGGTTGCCTCCATCTTCTTGGATCTCTCTGTCTCGTGAGGATCAGCCTCCCGCGTCTGCTCCAATATCGGCAGATCTTTGCACAGTCTTGTTTGGTCCATCATGAAACCGATTTAATACTAGGAGACCACCAAAGGAAAACACAATCGCAATGACAATGAAACAAAAAAGAGAGTGAGGATAGGTTACTGCTTTGCAAAAGTTCTTTTCTTCCACTAAACGAAAATATACCAACATCACGGATCCGCTTACCTTCCCTTCATTGGGAGAGAAGAACAGTGGCAGATGCGAGTGTTGCCTTTCTTGAAGACGGTGAGGGAGAAGGGGATTCAGCGAGGAGTGAAATGATGGTTGCTTCGTCCGTCAAACTTAGACTGCAGGGAGGTGGGGTTTTGTGATACAACGGCTCGTTACTACCGCGCTACGACTGGGGTGACTCTCCGCCTGCATACTGCCTGCTAATTTGGTGGATGGCATTTGGGCCCGTGTGCTGCATGGCCCGCATGTCGGTGAACAAAAGTATAACGACATTGATGAGAGAGAGCGTTTCAATGACCTAGGAGGAGCCGAAGCGGTAGAGTGTCTCCTTGTACTAGTAGTAATTGTTTTTCCGGGTAGCTGAGAGTGTCTCCTTGTACTAGTAGTCATTGTTTTTCCGGACCCAAGACAAAACAGCCAGTCCACACTAGTAAATAGTAAAATCAATTCAAAAGGCGCTACCCACACCCAAAGACACCCCCTCCCCTCAAAAAAACACAGGTGCTCTTCTTCCTCCTCGCTCCCACCCACCTCACGTCAGCTCACTCCACTCGTACCCCCAAATTCCTAACCTCACTCCTACAGAAAACCCCAGCTCCCCTTCTTCCTCACTCCTACAGAAAACCCCCAGCTCCCCTTCTTCTTCGCTCACAGTACAACTAGGCTCGTCATTCGTTACTCTGCTCAAATCCGTGAGCGCGACGCGATGCCCTCGAGGAAAATGGAGTCGGCTGACCCCAGCGCCAAGAAGATGAGGCTCCCGCCAGTGGCGATGCCTGTTGTAGATCCCGCACCCGGCAGCGCGGGGAGAAGCGGCGACCCCGGCCACACTGAGGGAGTCCTGGACTAGGGGGTGTCCGGATAGCCGGACTATCAATATCCGCCGGACTCCCAGACTACGAAGATAGAAGATTGAAGACTCCGGCTCGTGTCGGAAGGTACTTTACTTGGCGTGGAAGGCAAGCTTGCAATCTGGATATGTAGATCTCCTACCATTGTAACCGACTCTGTGTAACCCTAGCCTCTCCGGTGTCTATATAAACCGGAGGGCTTTAGTCCGTAGGACACAACATTACATCTCAACAATCATACCATAGGCTAGCTTCCGGGTTTAGCCTCATTGATCTCGTGGTAGATCTACTCTTGTACTACCTATATCATCAATATTAATCAAGCGGGGCGTGGGTCTTACCTCCATCGAGAGGGCTGAACACAGGTAAAACATTGTGTCCCTCGTCTCCTGTTACCATCCGCCTAGACGCACATTCGGGACCCCCTACCGAGATCCGCGGTTTTGCGCCGACATTGGTGCTTTCATTGAGAGTTCCTTCGTGTCGCCGCCAATAGGCTCGATGGCATCTTCAACCTTCAATGCTGTCGGGGTGAGACTTTTCTCCCGGACAGATCTTCGATTCGACGGCTTTGTCTGCGGGCCAATTCTCTTGGCCATCCGAGCAGATCGAAGCTACGCCCTGCCGTCGAGGTCGGTCGAAGTTTAAACTTCACGGCCGATGACCGCGGAGACTTGATCTTGACGGACTCGAGCCACAAATAAGCGCGCGCCGCGACTGCGACGATGGGCATGATCTAGCTCTGCCGCGAGCGATTGCCGATGGCGCTTTTCGAATCCGCCACGCTACTTACCCGGGCCGATTGCCCATGACGAGGGTCGATGGATGAACGCCGCCGGGGCTTCAACATCTGGCGATGGGCGAATACCAATTTTGTCCCTTGCGAAACTCATGATCCCAAGGCGCCGGACTCCCCGCCGGACTCCGAGCCTCCTGCGCCCCCGCCAATCAAGCCAGGTTGGGCGCTGGTTATGGAATTCACCGCCGCGGACATCTTTCAACACTCGCCTTTTGGCGATATCCTGAATTCCCTGAAGCATCTCTCGCTATCAGGAGGATCTGGCGGACTATGGCGGGGCGGTTGGAGATCGGACGACGAAGAAATTGAGCCCACCCACCACCCACTTTGTAGCCACTGCCGAGGATCTAACCGACATGCTAGACTACGACTCCGAGGACATTGGCGCTATGGGCGATGATGCCGAGAGGCGATCGGGACCCAGCGCCCACGGACCTTTGGAAGGCCACCTCGTCATCGACGTCTACATGGTGGATACCCGAAAGAAGGGGATGGCGAAAAAGCAGCGGAGGAAGATTCTTTGAAGAAACAGCCTAAACGCCCGGCGTCGTGGCGCGCCTAAATCCCGCCACAACAAGAATGGAGAATCTGCACGGAGACAATAATACTCGGAGAGTGCGAAGATGATCCCCTCTGCAAGACTCAGCGCAGAGGGCGCAGGCAAGCCCTCACGATAGGGCGGCGGGCGAAGGGGTTGAGGGCGATAACTATATGCCTCCCTCCGTGGGCGACGCGAGCCTCAACGATGATGAATTCGTCATACCCGAGGATCCGTCGAACAAGAGCGCTTGAGCGCAGCTCATAGCCATGGCAAATAGCCTAAACAAAAAGCAGCAACAGCTTCAAGCTGATCAAGATCTGCTAGCCGATCGATGGACCGAGGTCCTCGCGGCCGAAGAGTATAAACTCGAACTCCCCACCAAAAGTTACCCAAGACGCAAGCTGCTCCCTCGATTAGAGGAGGAAGCATACATACCTTTATCACCAGCGCATGACATGGCTGACCGACTCGCCGCGATCGCGACAGAGAGGCATTCAAGGCCCCAGCCAAGACCGTACCCCGACATCGATCCAGGAGTACGAAGCCAAAAGGGAACGCGCCGGACTTGCGAGACATCTTGGAGGACAAAGCAAGGCAATCCAGATCCATCTATGGATCACGTGGGCGCCCTACGATCCACGACGAATACCGTCGCGCGGACATAACACCGGCCGAGCGAACCTGGCAGATGGCGCTCCCTCGAGCTGCGTCGCGATATTGCTCAATCTGGGCGCCGCACACCGTTATGCTTCAGCGATGAAGTAATGGATCACCAGATCCCGAAGGGTTCAAACTTCGTGAACGCCGAATCCTACGATGGTACAACAGAACCAGCGGTGTGGATCGAAGATTATCTTCTCCACATCCATATGGCCCGCGGCGACGATCGCGCCATCAAATATCTCCCACTCAAGCTTAAAGGACCAGCTCGGCATTGGCTTAACAGCCTGCCCGCGATGTCGATTGGGTGTTGGGAAGACACGAGGCGCGTTCATTGATAACTTCCAAGGTACATACGTCTGCGACGACCGAGCGCCGATGACCTAAGCCACATTATTTAGCAGCCAGACGAATCGGCGGAGCAGTTACGGGCGCGGTTCTTAACGAAGAAAAATCAAATCGTCATTGTCCGGATCACGGAGGCCCTCGCAGCCTTCAAACACAACATCCGGGACGAATGGCTAGCCCGGCACAGGGGCGGGAGAAGCGAAATCCATGGCAGCCCTCACATCATTAATGACCCGCTTTTGCGCGGGAGAGGATAGCTGGCTAGCCCGCAGCAATAATCTTCACAAAAATTCTGGCAGCCCGGACTCCAAGGACAATCACGACAGGTCATGTCGAATCAAAACAAAGCGCCGTACTAACGGCGGCGACAAAGAGGATCTGGCAGTCAATGCGGATTCGAGCTCAAACCCGTCAGCGGAAGAAGCCATTCAAAAGAACAACTCGGGCCCGTCCAATCTGGATGAGAATACTCGACCGCTCATGCGGATACATGGCACCCGAAAAGCCAGCTAATCACACCAATAGAGATTGTTGGGTGTTCAGGCAGGTAGCAAGTTAATTGCGAACACAATGACAAGGGCTAAATAGCGACGACGAGGAAGAGACCCGGCCGCCTAACAACAGAGGACAGAAGGGTTTCCCCCCGCAAGTGCGGACGGTGAATATGCTTTACGCGACCCATATACCCAAGAGGGAGAGGAAGCGCGCACTACGGGACGTCTATGCCACTGATAAGGGCTCCTTTGATTCAAAGGAATTCTATAGGATTTCTAGAGGATTGAAATCCTTAGGAATTTTTCCTATGTTGGCCCTTTGATTCATAGGATTGGATCCCATAGGAATTTTTCCTATGGAATCTTTTGTACTACATTTCATGGGAAACCTAACATCCACTCCAACCTCTTTTTACATTTCCTTTGTTTTCCATGTAACATCAAACACTCCTTGCTAATCCTATAGGATTCAAGTTGACATGCCACCCCACCACAATCCTATACTTTTCCTATTCCTACATTTTCAAAATCCTATGAATCAAAGAGGCCCTAAACTTGTTTGTGGAGGCATGCCACGTCATCTTCCTGCGTAAGCTTGACAAGAACATTATGCCTCACAAACAAAGGAGTAGGTTTCAACTTCTTGTGCTTCAGTACACCATGGACAACACGCCTGACAACAGTGAGGCTGGAATACAACTCTTCATTGGTATAACCACAAATGGCTTCCAGGATCCAACAGCCTAAGAACTCTGTTTTCCCAAAGTCGTATATTCAGGTCGTCCGCCTCATAGCGAGTGACATGCACAACCACACAATCCTTATGCGCATCGTGGCTCTAATTGAAACAGAAACAAATTTTGAATTACTTTTCAGTATAAGAAACACAATTTATTTAAACCACTATGTATAGCATGGCATCGAAGCTAATAAAATTTTGCATTATTAATCACCACAGACTTCCTTTTCTAAAAAAATCACCACATACTTAGATGAAAAACCACAATCGAGATCGACAAAGAAGGAAATCACCTTGGGCAGCTCAGCGGGGGGGGGGGACACATCCTTGAAGGGGGAAAATTGCTCCTACAGTGCCACGGGGGTTGTAACCTCAAACGAGGTGTTGACCATCTCAGTAGTTGCCGTGAGCGTATCGTGGGTCGGCTCGGTGGTTGCCTCCATCTTCTTGGATCTCTCTGTCTCGTGAGGATCAGCCTCCCGCGTCTGCTCCAATATCGGCAGATCTTTGCACAGTCTGTTTGGTCCATCATGAAACCGCGAATACTAGGAGACCACCAAAGGAAAACACAACATAATGACAATGAAACAAAAAGAGAGTGAGGATAGGTTCTTGCTTTGCAAAATTTCTTTTCTTCCACTAAGCGAAAATATACCAACATCACGGATCCGCTTACCTTCCCTTCATTGGGAGAGAAAACAGATGGCGGATCACGAGTGTTGCCTTTCTTGAAGACGGTGAGGAGAAGGGATTCAGCGAGGAGTGAAATGATGGTTGCTTCGTCCGTCAAACTTAGACTGCAGGGAGGTGGGGTTTTGTGATACAACGGCTCGTTACTACCGCCACGACTGGGTGACTCTCCTTTGCATCTTGCTGCTAATTTGGTGGATGGCATTTGGGCCCGTGTGCTGCATGGCCCGCATGTCGGTGAACAAAAGTATAACGACATTCAGTAGAGGGAGACGTTTCAATGACCTAGGAGGAGCCGAAGCGGTAGAGTGTCTCCACTGTACTAGTAGTAATTGTTTTTCGGGTAGTCTGAGAGTGTCTCCTTTGTACTAGTAGTCATTGTTTTTCGGACCCAAGACAAAACAGCCATCCACACTAGTAAATAGTAAAATCAATTCAAAAGGCGCTACCCACACCCAAAGACACCGCCCCCTCCCCTCAAAAAAACACAGGTGCTCTTCTTCCTCCTCGCTCCCACCCACCTCACGTCACTCACTCCCTCGTACCCCCAAATTCCTAACCTCACTCCTCTGAAAACCCCAGCTCCCTTCTTCCTCACTCCTCTGAAAACCCCAGCTCCCTTCTTCTTCGCTCACAAGACAACTAGGCTCGTCATTCGTTACTCTGCTCAAATCCGTGGCGACGCGATGCCCTCGAGGAAAATGGAGTCGGTGACCCCAGCGCCAAGAAGATGAGGCTCCCTTGATGGCGATGCTGTTGTAGATCCCGCACCCGCAGCTGGGAGAAGCGGCGACCCGGCCCCACCGAGGAGTCTGGACTAGGGGTGTCCGGATAGCCGGACTATCAATATCCGCGGACTCCCGGACTACGAAGATAGAAGATTGAAGACTCGGCTCGTGTCCGAAGGTACTTTACTTGGCGTGGAAGGCAAGCTTGGCAATACGGATATGTAGATCTCCTACCATTGTAACCGACTGTGTAACCCTAGCCTCTCCGGTGTCTATATAAACCGGAGGGCTTTAGTCCGTAGGACACAACATTACATCTCAACAATCATACCATAGGCTAGCTTCCGTGGTTTAGCCTCATTGATCTCGTGGTAGATCTACTCTTGTACTACCTATATCATCAATATTAATCAAGCGGGGCGTGGGTCTTACCTCCATCGAGAGGCCTGAACACAGGTAAAAACATTGTGTCCCTCGTCTCCTGTTACCATCCGACTAGACGCACGATTCGGGACCCCTACCGAGATCCGCGGTTTGACACCGACATTGGTGCTTTCATTGAGAGTTCCTCCGTATCGCCGCCAATAGGCTCGATGGCATCTTCAACCTTCAATGCTGTCGAGGTGAGACTTTTCTCCCGGACAGATCTTCAGATTCGACGGCTTTGTCTGCGGGCCAATTCTCTTGGCCATCCGAGCAGATCGAAGCTACGCCCCTGCCGTCAGTCGATTCGAAGTTTAAACTTCACGGCCGATGACCGCGGAGACTTGATCTTGACGGACTCGAGCCACAATAGCGTGTCGATGCGGCGATGGGCATGATCTAGCTCTGCCGCGAGCGATTGCCCGATGGCGCTTTTCGAATCCGCCACGCTACTTACGGAGCCGATTGCCCATGACGAGGGTCGATGGATGAACGCCGCCGGGGCTTCAACATCTACGGCGATGGGCGAATACCAATTTTGTCCCTTGCGAAACTCATGATCCCAAGGCGCGGACTCCCGCGGACTCCGAGCCTCCAGCGCCCCGCCAATCAAGCGGGTTGGGCGCTGATTATGGAATTCACCGCCGCGGACATCTTTCAACACTCGCCTTTTGGCGATATCCTGAATTCCTCAAGCATCTCTCGCTATCGGGAGGATCTGGCGGACTATGGCGGGGCGGTTGGAGTTCGGACGACGAAGAAATTCGAGCCCACCCACCACCCACTTTGTAGCCACTGCCGAGGATCTAACCGACATGCTAGACTACGACTCGAGGACATTGGCGCTATGGGCGATGATGCCGAGACGATCGGGACCCAGCACCCACGGGACCTTTGGAAGGCCACCTCGTCATACGACGTCTACATGGTGGATACCCCGAAAGAAGGGGATGGCGAAAAAGCAGCGGAGGAAGATTCTTTGAAGAAACAGCCTAAACGCCGGCGTCAGCGGCGCCGCTCTAAATCCCGCCACAACAAGAATGGAGAATCTGGCACGGGAGACAATAATACTCCGGAGAGTGCCGAAGATGATCCCCTCCTGCAAGACTCAGCGCAGGAGGACGCAGAAGCAAGCCCTCACGATAGGGCGGCAGACGAAGGGGTTGAGGACGATAACTATATGCCTCCCTCCGTGGACGAAGCGAGCCTCAACGATGATGAATTCGTCATACCCGAGGATCCCGTCGAACAAGAGCGCTTCAGGCGCAGGCTCATAGCCATGGCAAATAGCCTAAACAAAAAGCAGCAACAGCTTCAAGCTGATCAAGATCTGCTAGCCGATCGATGGACCGAGGTCCTCGCGGCCGAAGAGTATAAACTCGAACTCCCCACCAAAAGTTACCCAAGACGCAAGCTGCTCCCTCGATTAGAGGAGGAAGCATACATACCTTTATCACCGGCGCATGACATGGTGACCGGCGCCTCGCGGATCGCAGCAGAGAGGCATTCAAGGCCCCAGCCAAGACCGTACCCGACATCGATCCAGAGTACGGCCAAAAGGAACGCTACCGGACTTGCGAGACATCTTGGAGGACAAAGCAAGGCAATCCAGATCCATCTATGGATCACGTGGGCGCCCTACGATCCACGGCGAATACCGTCGCGCGGACATAACACCGCCGAGCCGAACATAGCAGATAGCGCCCCTCGAGCTGCGTCGCGATATTGCTCAATCTGAGCGCCAGACACCCGTTATGCTTCATCGATGAAGTAATGGATCACCGATCCCGAAGGGTTCAAACTCGTGAACATCGAATCCTCGATGGTACAACAGACCCGCGTGTGGATCGAAGATTATCTTCTCGACATCCATATGGCCCGGCGGCGATCTGCGCCATCAAATATCTCCCACAAGCTTAAAGGACCAGCTCGGCATTGGCTTAACAGCCTGCCCGCGATGTCGATTGGGTGTTAGGAAGACACAGAGGCGCGTTCCTTGATAACTTCCAAGGTACATCGTGCGACCACCGAGACGCCGATGACCTAAGCCACATTATTTAGCAGCCGACGAATCGGCGGACAGTTCGGGCGCGGTTCTTAACGAAGAAAAATCAAATCGCCGATTGTCCGGATGCGGAGGCCCTCGCAGCCTTCAAACACAACATCCGGACGAATGGCTAGCCCGGCACACAGGGCGAGAAAGCGAAATCCATGGCAGCCCTCACATCATTAATGACCCGCTTTGCGCGGGAGAGGATAGTAGCTAGCCCGCAGCAATAATCTTCACAAAAATTCTGCAGCCCGGACTCCAAGGACAATCACGACAGTCATGTCGAATCAAAACAAGCGCCGTACTAACGATTTATTTACAAAGAGGATCTGGCAGTCAATGCCGGATTCGAGGCTCCAAACCGGTCAACGGAAGAAGCCATTCAAAAGAACAACTCGGGCCCGTCCAATCTGGATGTAATACTCGACCGCCATGCGGATACATGGCACCCCGAAAAGCCAGCTAATCACACCAATAGAGATTGTTGGGTGTTCAGCAGGTAGCAAGTTAATTGCGAACACAATGACAAGGGGCTAAATAGCGACGACGAGGAAGAGACCCGCCGCCCTAACAACACAGGACAGAAGGGTTTCCCCCCGCAAGTGCGGACGGTGAATATGCTTTACGCGACCCATATACCCAAGAGGGAGAGGAAGCGCGCACTACTGACGACGTCTATGCCATCGATAAGGGCTCCTTTGATTCAAAGGAATTCTATAGGATTTCTAGAGGATTGAAATCCTTAGGAATTTTTCCTATGTTGGCCCTTTGATTCATAGGATTGGATCCCATAGGAATTTTTCCTATGGAATCTTTTGTACTACATTTCATGGGAAACCTAACATCCACTCCAACCTCTTTTTACATTTCCTTTGTTTTCCATGTAACATCAAACACTCCTTGCTAATCCTATAGGATTCAAGTTGACATGCCACCCCACCACAATCCTATACTTTTCCTATTCCTACATTTTCAAAATCCTATGAATCAAAGAGGCCCTAAACTTGTTTGTGGAGGCATGCCACGTCATCTTCCTGCGTAAGCTTGACAAGAACATTATGCCTCACAAACAAAGGAGTAGCTTTCAACTTCTTGTGCTTCAGTACACCATGGACAACACGCCTGACAACAAAGTGAGGCTGAATACAACTCTTCATTGGTATAACCACAAATGGCTTCGAGGATCCAACAGCCTAAGAACTCTGTTTTCCAAAGGCGTATATTCAGGTCGTCCGCCTCATAGCGAGTGACATGCACAACCACACAATCCTTATGCGCATCGGGGCTCTAATTGAAAGCAGAAACAAATTCTGAATTACTTTTCAAAGATAAGAAACACAATTTATTTAAACCACTATGTATAGCATGGCATCGGGCTAATAAAATTTTGCATTATTAATCACCACAGACTTCCTTTTCTAAAAAAATCACCACATACTTAGATGAAAAACCACAATCGAGATCGACAAAGAAGGAAATCACCTTGGGCAGCTCAGCGGGGGGGGGGGACACATCCTTGAAGGGGGAAAATTGCTCCTGCAGTGCCACGGGGGCTGTAACCTCAAACGAGGTGTTGACCATCTCAGTAGTTGCCGTGAGCGTATCGTGGGTCGGCTCGGTGGTTGCCTCCATCTTCTTGGATCTCTCTGTCTCGTGAGGATCAGCCTCCCGCGTCTGCTCCAATATCGGCAGATCTTTGCCTGGTACTGTTTGGTCCATCATGAAACTGACGAATACTAGGAGACCACTGAAAGGAAAACACAGTCGCAATGACAATGAAACAAAAAAGAGAGTGAGGATAGGTTACTGCTTTGCAAAAGTTCTTTTCTTCCACTAAACGAAAATATACCAACATCACGGATCTGCTTACCTTCCCTTCATTGGGAGAGAAGAACAGTGGTAGATGCGAGTGTTGCCTTTCTTGAAGACGGTGAGGGAGAAGGGGATTCAGCGAGGAGTGAAATGATGGTTGCTTCGTCCGTCAAACTTAGACTGCAGGGAGGTGGGGTTTTGTGATACAACGGCTCGTTACTACCGCGCTACGACTGGGGTGACTCTCCGCCTGCATACTGCCTGCTAATTTGGTGGATGGCATTTGGGCCCGTGTGCTGCATGGCCCGCATGTCGGTGAACAAAAGTATAACGACATTCAGTAGAGGGAGATGTTTCAATGACCTAGGAGGAGCCAGAAGCGGTAGAGTGTCTCCACTGTACTAGTAGTAATTGTTTTTCTGGGTAGCTGTAGAGTGTCTCCACTGTACTAGTAGTCATTGTTTTTCTGGACCCAAGACAAAACAGCCAGTCCACACTAGTAAATAGTAAAATCAATTCAAAAGGCGCTACCCACACCCAGCACACCGCCCCCCCTCCCCCTCAAAAAAAACCTGGGTGCTCTTCTTCCTCCTCGCTCCCACCCACCTCACGTCAGCTCACTCCACTCGTACCCCCAAATTCCTAACCTCACTCCTCAGAAAACCCCAGCTCCCTTCTTCCTCACTCCTCTGAAAACCCCAGCTCCCTTCTTCTTCGCTCACAAGACAACTAGGCTCGTCATTCGTTACTCTGCTCAAATCCGTGAGCGCGACGCGATGCCCTCGAGGAAAATGGAGTCGGCTGACCCCAGCGCCAAGAAGATGAGGCTCCCGCCAGTGGCGATGCCTGTTGTAGATCCCGCACCCGGCAGCACGGGGAGAAGCGGCGACCCCGGCCCCACTGAGGGAGTCCTGGACTAGGGGGTGTCCGGATAGCCGGACTATCAATATCCGCCGGACTCCCAGACTACGAAGATAGAAGATTGAAGACTCCGGCTCGTGTCCGGAAGGTACTTTACTTGGCGTGGAAGGCAAGCTTGGCAATCTGGATATGTAGATCTCCTACCATTGTAACCGACTGTAACCCTAGCCTCTCCGGTGTCTATATAAACCGGAGGGCTTTAGTCCGTAGGGACACAACATTACATCTCAACAATCATACCATAGGCTAGCTTCGTGGTTTAGCCTCATTGATCTCGTGGTAGATCTACTCTTGTACTACCTATATCATCAATATTAATCAAGCGGGGCGTGAGGGTCTTACCTCCATCGAGAGGGCCTGAACACAGGTAAAAACATTGTGTCCCTCGCCTCCTGTTACCATCCGCCTAGACGCACGCCGGGACCCCTACCGAGATCCGCCGGTTTGACACCGACATTGGTGCTTTCATTGAGAGTTCCTCCGTGTCGCCGCCAATAGGCTCGATGGCATCTTCAACCTTCAATGCTGTCGGGTGAGACTTTTCTCCCGGACAGATCTTCAGATTCGACGGCTTTGTATGCGGGCCAATTCTCTTGGCCATCCGGAGCAGATCGAAGCTACGCCCTGGCCGTCGTCGATTCGAAGTTTAAACTTCACGGCCGATGACCGCGGAGACTTGATCTTCGACGGACTCGAGCCACAGCCAAGCGCGTCGCACTGCGACGATGGGCATGATCTAGCTCTGCCGCCGAACAGTGCTTCGATGGCCGCACTCGAATCCGCCCTGGCTACTTACCCGGAGCCGATTGCCCATGACGAGGGTCGATGGATAGACGCCGCCCCGGGGGCTTCAACATCTACGGCGATGGAGCCGAATACCAATTTTGTCCCTTGCGAAACTCATGATCCCAAGGCGCCGGACTCCGAGCCTCCCGCGCCCCCGCCAATCAAGCCAGGTTGGGCGCTGGTTATGGAATTCACCGCCGCGGACATCTTTCAACACTCGCCTTTTGGCGATATCCTGAAATTCTCAAGCATCTCTCGCTATCGGGAGGATCTGGCGGACTATGGCGGGGCGGTTGGAGTTCGGACGACGAAGAAATTCGAACCCACCCACCACCCACTTTGTAGCCACCGCCGAGGATCTAACCGACATGCTAGACTACGACTCGAGGACATTGACGCTATGGACGATGATGCCGGAGACGATCAGGACCCAGCGCCCACGGGACACTGGAAGGCCACCTCGTCATACGACGCCTACATGGTGGATACCCGAAAGAAGGGATGGCGAAAAAGCAGCGGAGGAAGATTCTTTGAAGAAACAGCCTAAACGCCGGCGTCGTGGCGCCGCTCTAAATCCCGCCACAACAAGAATGGAGAATCCGCACGGAGACAATAATACTCGAGAGAGTGCGAAGATGATCCCCTCGCAAGACTCAGCGCAGGAGGACGCAGAAGCAAGCCCTCACGATAGGGCGGCAGACGAAGGGGTTGAGGACGATAACTATATGCCTCCCTCCGTGGACGAAGCGAGCCTCAACGATGATGAATTCGTCATACCCGAGGATCCCGTCGAACAAGAGCGCTTCAGGCGCAGGCTCATAGCCATGGCAAATAGCCTAAACAAAAAGCAGCAACAGCTTCAAGCTGATCAAGATCTGCTAGCCGATCGATGGACCGAGGTCCTCGCGGCCGAAGAGTATAAACTCGAACTCCCCACCAAAAGTTACCCAAGACGCAAGCTGCTCCCTCGATTAGAGGAGGAAGCATACATACCTTTATCACCAGCGCATGACATGGCTGACCGACTGCCCCGCGGTCGCGACAGAGAGGCATTCAAGGCCCCAGCCAAGACCATACCCCGACATCGATCCAGGAGTACGAAGCCAAAAGGGAACGCGCCGGACTTGCGAGACATCTTGGAGGACAAAGCAAGGCAATCCAGATCCATCTATGGATCACGTGGGCGCCCTACGATCCACGACGAATACCGTCGCGCCGGAGATAACACCGGCCGAGCCGAACACAGCAGATAGCGCTCCCTCGAGCTGCGTCGCGATATTGCTCAATACAGGGGCGCCGCACACCCGTTATGCTTCACTGATGAAGTAATGGATCACCAGATCCCCGAAGGGTTCAAACTCGTGAACATCAAATCCTACGATGGTACAACAGACCCCGCGGTGTGGATCGAAGATTATCTTCTCCACATCCATATGGCCCGCGGCGACGATCTGCACGCCATCAAATATCTCCCACTCAAGCTTAAAGGACCAGCTCGGCATTGGCTTAACAGCCTGCCCGCAGTGTCGATTGGGTGTTGGGAAGACACGAGGCGCGTTCCTTGATAACTTCCAAGGTACATACGTGCGACCACCAGACGCCGATGACCTAAGCCACATTATTTAGCAGCCGACGAATTGGCGATAGTTACGGATGCGGTTCTTAACGAAGAAAATCAAATCGCCGATTGTCCGGATCACGGAGGCCCTCGCAGCCTTCAAACACAACATCCGGACGAATGGCTAGCCCGCACAGGGGCGAGAAGCGAAATCCATGGCAGCCCTCACATCATTAATGACCCGCTTTTGCGCGGGAGAGGATAGTGGCTAGCCCGCAGCAATAATCTTCACAAAAATTCGCAGCCCGACTCCAAGGACAATCACGACGGTCATGTCGAATCAAAACAAAGCGCCGTATTAACGGCGGCGACAAAAGAGGATACGGCAGTCAATGCCGGATTCCGAGGCTCCAAACCCGGTCAACGGAAGAAGCCATTCAAAAGAACAACTCCGGGCCCGTCCAATCTGGATAGAATACTCGACCGCTCATGCGAGATACATGGCACCCCAAAAGCCAGCTAATCACACCAATAGAGATTGTTGGGTGTTCAGCGGCCGCAAGTTAATTGCGAACACAATGACAAGGGGCTAAATAGCGACGACGAGGAAGCGACCCGGCCGCCTAACAATAGAGGACAGAAGGGTTTCCCCCCGCAAGTGCGGACGGTGAATATGCTTTACGCGACCCATATACCCAAGAGGGAGAGGAAGCGCGCACTACGGGACGTCTATGCGATGGAGCCAGTCGCCCCGAAGTTCAATCCATGGTCCTCCTGTCCGATCACTTTCGATCAACGAGACCATCCGACTAGCATACGCCATGGCGGATTCGCCGCATTGGTCCTAGACCCAATCGTCGATGGATTTCACCTCACAAGAGTCCTGATGGATGGCGGCAGCAGCCTGAACCTGCTTTATCAGGACACAGTGCGCAAAATGGGCATAGACCCATTCAGGATCAAACCTACTAAGACAACCTTTAAAGGTGTCATCCTGTGTTGAAGCCAATATGCAGTGCTCTGTCACACTGAAGTGGTCTTCGGATCCCGGATAATTTCGAGCGAAGAGTTAATCTTGATATAGTCCCGCTCGTAGCGGCTATCATGCCCTGCTCGGACGCACCGCGTTTGCAAAATTCAACGCAGTGCCGCATTACGCATACCTAAAGCTCAAGATGCCGGGCCCTCGTGGAGTCATTACGGTCAATGGGAATACGGAACGCTCCCTCCGAACGGAGGAACATACAGCAGCTCTCACGGCGGAAGTACAGAGCAGCCTCCTACGGCAACTCTCTAGTCCGGCAACTAAACAGCCGGACACATTAAAGCGCGCCCGGAGCAACACTAACCAAGACCACCTGGCGCGATCGAGCATCGCCAGAGTAATGCGGCCCCCACCCTCGCCCGCGTATGATCACAAGTATAACACTCCGCGTACACCATTACGCTTTGGAGATACCATGGGCGCAGGGGAGGGGCTTAACCTCAAGGATTGAAGAGTGCGGCTCGACCGCACCAGGGGCTCGTGCTAGCGCCCCCCTTGGTGTTATTTTTTATCTTTTCTTTTTATATATGCAGGACTCTACCAAATAGAAGCCCTGCCCATCGGCGAACTTGCCAACTCACGATACAACAATCGAGGGATTAAAGAAGGCTGCGGCGAACACTCGTGTGGTCTCCATTACGAGCATTAAATTCAATTACATACACCAAGTCTGCAGCTTATCCCTAGAGGGGACATGTTAATTTAGTCCTAATCCCTTGCTTATCAAGACTATTTGTATCACCGCTTTATTAGCAGACCTTCCGTCATATATAACGCAGCACTTCCTTCTTTGCAAGTTTATTACCTTTTCATGGCAATTGTGTTATCCTTTACAAATGTTCACTATATGACATATTGCACCCGTACATTTTGGTACGGCCGAATACACCAGGGGCTTCTGTTCCCCATATTACGGTGTGATTAAAGTCCGAACACTTTCACAAGTGTGGCACCCCGAACTTATAGCATTATATGAATCAGCTCCGAATCATGTCTTGGGTCAATAGTTGGGTTTGCCCGGCTCCTATGTTTTGGTGCCTTATGTTCCATTCCGTCGGCTAAGGTAGCACTAGGAGAACCACTGCGATTGCGCCCCGGTTCGGCCGGGTTAACGCCTGAGTGGAGAAAGCTAAAACTGACTGGCATGATAAGGCGAGAGACTGGTCGCTGTTCGAGAGGTCTTTTTGGGTCCCTAAAGACTCATGCCGCTTCGAGCGAAGTTCGGATGATGTCCGACGAAGCGTGGATAGCGCCCGGATTCGGTCTTCGAATACCGGGGCTTCACTAAATTTAAAATTATAGAATTCTATGGCTAAGTGAGAGTGTTCAAGCATTATAAGTCCGATCGCCTTGTTCGTCGTGTTGAGCGCCTCCTAGATGGACCCAAAGATGGGAACAAGAGTGCTCAAGTTTATCACCGAACACCCCAAAGACTTCGTGGCTCGGGGGTGAAGCCAACGACTTGGCATCTCTCGATTTAACAAACGGCCGCATGAAGGTAATATTTTAAATTAAACAAAAGCGTTGCTCATAGCGCATATAAACAAAGTTCTCGGCGCATGGATAAACATACAAATGAGTTCACTCAAGGATTACATTAAGGGGCACTCATCCGCAATATCGCGGGCTCCCTTCAGACAACTTTATAATATCGCTCCGGCATGCGGTGCTCCTTGCCGGCGGCGGATCCGTGAAGCTTCTCCGCATCCAGCTTGCCCCATTGCACCTTTATGCGGGCAAGGGCTCGACGAGCACCTTCAATGCAGGCGGATCGCTTGATCACATCCAGCCTTGGGCACGCATCAACTAGCCTCCGCACTAGGCCAAAGTAGCTGCCAGGCAGGGCCTGCCCGGGCCACAGCCGGATTGTGAGGCCCTTCATGGCTTCCTCGGCTACCTTGTGGAGTTCGACCAGCGCTTCACTGGTCGCTTGGGGCACCGGATGGCCGGCCTCACCGCATCGAGACCGAAGACCTTCTCCGCTGAGCTCCCTCCTCGCCACGATAGTACGCATAGCGGCATCGGGCGCACTCGCCGCAGATCTACAAATGCCCTCGAGAGCTTCAATTCGGTAAGTATCCGTAATTTACATTAACATGCTTGCTCGCATGGAAAACGCCTTACCCGCTGCTATCTTCCTCATGTCCTCTATTTCCATACGGGCCCTCTGGGCCTCGGCCTTGGCGGACTCGGCCCCATCGAGAGCCGAGGCAAACTCGGACTCTCGGGCCTTGGAGTCATGCTCCAAACTCTCATGCTTTTTCATGAGAGCCTGGAGCTCTTACCGAACTTCCGCCACTAGCGCGCTTGCTTTTCTCGCTCAATCCGTTCATGTCAAGCATTATGTTCGACACTTGACACGGCATCCTTGAGGGCTGCCACCTCGTTAGTGGCCCCTGCATTGCACATATTATCCTTGTTAATCTTGTTTGCAACCAAAACCCTTTTACGTAAGGTGCATATTTAAAGTGGTGTTATTTACCTTCTTTTCCTTGAGCTGCCTCTTGGCATGGCCGAGCTCTTGCTCCGACCGCTCAAGGTCCTTCTTCAGCGCCTCGACCTCCACACGCGTCAATGGCGAAGGTCAACAATGCTCTGCAAACCCATATTGACATATTGTAGAAACCCTGTAGTATCTTGTTAAAGATCCTTAGTCCGGCTTTTCTTTCCAACACCGACTAAGCATCGAGGCTACTCTGTCTCGTGATATTATATTGCTTAATTTTAAACTTCTTACCTCAAAGCCTTGTTAGAAGGCTGTTGCGAGCTTCAGTCAGCCCGCCCTTGGCGAGCTGGACCTTCTCAATCACCGCACTCATAAGAGTGCGGTGTTCTTCGATGGAGGCCTTTGAGCGCCTCCGGCAGTTATCCGGTGCCTCGGTTGGGCGGAGGCCGCCCGGCGTCACGATCCTGCCCTCCTTCGAGGGCTGCTCGCGGACTCTGAACCGCTCACGGGTTCGGAGTAGAGTCCGCACAAAGTCCGGAGGTTGCTCGACGGCTCCCGAGCCTCCTCCCGCACGTCCCCTATGGGATTCCGCCTCGTCGTCTTGGCGCGTGGGTAGAGGCGGTCGATGGAATTACATCCGACGGCGCCAACGACCCGCCATCGAAGTCGGAAAGTCGCCACCACGGACTACGTAAAGCAGTGCGGCATTAGAAGGACACTGCGTGACATATTATAATACGGCATATGAATGATCCGGATACTTACGATCTTGCCGGACGCCGGGTCCTTGGAGGCCACTCTTCCTCGCCAACGCTGATGTTGGCGAAACTGTCCGGGGGGATAGTTCTCCCCCTCTTGGACCCTTCAGCCGCCCCGATTGGGGAGGCCTTCCTCTTCTTCTCTCCCTCCTCTGGGAGAGAGTACTCCTCCTCATCCTCGTCTTCGGGGGAGGAGTCCTCGTCGTCGTCAGACGCTTGATTGCGGGAACTCTTTCGAGTCCCCGCGGCCACCTTCTTGGCCTTCTTTTCCAGCACCACGTACGGTGCCGGAACCAGCAGCCTTGCTAATTGGGCATTCACTGGTTCTTCTGGCATGGGAGCCGGGCTAATAAGCAGCTCGGCCTTCTCCATCCATTCCTGTCAAAGGAAGAGGTCGATTAAAAACCTCGCTAGAGTCAATCTAATTACTACAAGTGTCCCGTAATGGGGTCGAATCACTTACCCCGTCAGACGGAGACTGCAAGCTGAATCCGCGGTCTTCGGTCGCGGATGCGGGCGCATCAGAGCTCTTGAACAGCACCCTCCGTGCCCCTTCAGTATGTTGTATCAAGAGCCCGCTCAACGTCTGGTGCTGTTCCGGATTAAACTCCCACAGATTAAATGCCCTTTCTTGGCATGGGAGAATCACGGAGGAGCATGACCTGGACCACGTCGACGAGCCGAAGCCCATTGCTCACCAGCTTCTTGATGCAGGTTCGAAGTCCGGTCACCTTCACCGGGTCGCCCCACTGCAAACCCTTCTCTTTCCAGGAGGTGAGCTGCGTGGGGATTCCAGATCTAAATTTGGGGGCCGCCGCCCATGTAGGCTCGCGTGGCTCGGTGATATAGAATCACCCCGACTGCCACCCCTTGACGGAGTCCACGAAGGTCCCTTCTAGCCAAGGGACGTTGGGCAGCTTGCCCAACATAGCGCCTCCGCATTCAGCTTGCGCCCCCTTCACGATCTTCGGCTTGACGTTGAAGGTCTTGAGCCACAGGCCGAAGTGGGGCCGGATGCAGAGAAAGGCCTCGCACACCCACGATAAACGCCGAGATGTTGAGGACGAAGTTCGCGCCAGATCATGGAAATCCAGGCGTAGTAAAACATGAGGCCCCGGACGAATGGATGGAGCGGAAAGCCCAGTCCAGCGGAGGAAGTGGGGAAGGAAAACGACCCTCTCGTGAGGTCCTCAGGAACGAGCTGCCCGCTGTCGGGCAGCCGATCGCGATGTTTTCGGAAAGGTATCCGGCGTCGCGCAGCTTGGTGATATCCTCCTCCTTGGCGGTGGAGGTCATCCACTTGCCTCCCCCTCCGGACATGTTCGGAGAAGGGTCGAGGCGGAATGCGCGAGCTTGAGCGTTGGAGCTTGGGTTCGCGGGGATGGATGAGCAAAGGAGGAAGAAGGCGTAGGTGAGAAGGTAAAACCTTATCCCTTATATATATGCGGACAAAACTATGCGTCCCTCACCGGCCTGGTAAAACTCGCTTATCTCCCGGAGCGCCACCATCAATGGCGCGGTTGGGTTACCCACGCACGTATTGATGAGAATCCCAGAATAAGGGGGAACACGATCTCTGCTTTGACAGGACGTGCCAAGGAAACCGCTTCGCTAAACGTGCCGAAGTGGTGCAGTAATTCAACCAAGGGCTTGGTGCCGGTGTGATGTCATGCCGCATAATACGTCAGCAGATTGGATCGGTGTATATGTTTTATTCTCTCTACGTTGGAATGTGGAAATTATTTTGCAGAGCCGGACACTATCCTGGTGTTCATTATCTTCTCCGGATTATTCAAGGGAGGAACCCGCCTTGCAATGCCGAACATTATGCACGCCGGACTTATCGTCATTGAAGACTGGTTCAGGGACTACCGAGGAGTCTGGACTAGGGGTGTCCGGATAGCCGGACTATCAATATCCGCCGGACTCCCGGACTCACGAAGATAGAAGATTGAAGACTCGGCTCGTGTCTCGAAGGTACTTTACTTGGCGTGGAAGGCAAGCTTGGCAATACGGATATGTAGATCTCCTACCATTGTAACCGACTACTGTGTAACCCTAGCCTCTCCGGTGTCTATATAAACCGGAGGGCTTTAGTCCGTAGGACACAACATTACATCTCAACAATCATACCATAGGCTAGCTTCTAGGGTTTAGCCTCATTGATCTCGTGGTAGATCTACTCTTGTACTACCTATATCATCAATATTAATCAAGCAGGGCGTAGGGTATTACCTCCATCGAGAGGGCTGAACACAGGTAAAAACATTGTGTCCCTCGTCTCCTGTTACCATCCGCCTAGACGCACAGTTCGGGACCCCCTACCCGAGATCCGCCGGTTTTGACACCGACACCCACTGGATCCCAAGAGCCCGTAGAATCTCGGGTGGACCGCATCAGCGATCTCCCGGACGCCATCCTTGGGGAGATCATCTCGCTTCTCCCCACCAAGGATTGCTGCCGCACCCAAGTCCTCTCAATTCGTGGCACCCTCTATGGCGCCACCGTGTTCTTTAATCTCGACTGTCGTCAGCTATCTCTCTTCAATGATTTTGAAATCCTCAGAGCCATCATCTCCTCTCACCAGGGCTCCGTTCAAAGCCTCTGCATCCCGTCATGCTACCTGAGCAAGCATACCATGCCCTGCATGGTGGACGCCTGGCTGAAATCCCCTGAATTCACAAAACTACAGCTGCTTGAGTTCTACTATTCCCCTGGAAATCACATACCACATACAGAATGCCATGAACTTGTGCCCTCAGCATCGATGTCCATCTTGCGGTTTTCCTCCACTCTCCACACCGCCACCTTTGCGCTGTGGTACCTACCAGACAATCTGGTACTAAACCTTCGACTCCCATTTCTCAAGAAACTTTCACTTGTGCGGGTTTGTATATCAGAGGCCTCATTGCACAGCATCATCCACTCCAGTTGCCCTGCGCTGGAGTGCTTGGTGCTTGTTTTCACAGTTAGAATCGGTTGTCTCCAAATAAAGTCGCCTAACCTTGTAAGAATTGGAATTTCTTTGACGGAAGGCAGCTCATCATCCAAGATGCCCCTTCACTTCAAAGGTTGATCCTTGTGCTAGTTATTCACCGTTGCAAATAACCGTCCTCTCTGCGCCTAAACTGGAGACCTTGGGTGTAATACATGATCTCTGTGCTCATTTCAATATGGTGTTTGGCTCCACAGTTCTTCAGGTACTTTACATTATCATCTACACTTGTAACCATATGCTGCATTTTTAATTTCTGCGCATAATTTATATATCATCTTGGAGTACACATTTTGTACTAATATTATGTTCTATGCTCAATGAAGAGTTTCTCCATGGATGGCCTATCAATGGTGCTGGATTCTGTCAAGATCTTATATATCCAAATGAATAGTTTTGATCTGAACAAGATTATTGGCTTGGTGCAATGCTTTCCATGTCTGGAGAAGTTGTATATAAATGTGATAATTTCACGCACATCGGAAGCCCGCATATAGTGTACTAGAATTAACCGTTCAACTATTTCTCTTTCGACACTCTTCTTTTAGACCTTAACTGTTTTCAGTCTTCATGTCTATTTAGGCAACAGGACGGGGTAAGAAAGTTATAACCAATCGGTGGATTCATAAGCATCGGGATTTTCTCACTTCTCATGAGATTTGATTGAAGACAATAACGCTAGAAGGATATGTAGCCAACCGTGCAAACACAAGATTTGTCACATTCTTCCTGCTGAATGCGAGATTACTATTGTCCATCAGGCTTAAGTTTATCAGCAGCATGGTTTTGACGGATGGGTATGTCGAAGAGCAAAAAAAGGAGTTTTAGGTGGGCAAAAGTG
Source organism: Aegilops speltoides (assembly GCA_021437245.1). Lineage (NCBI taxonomy): Eukaryota > Viridiplantae > Streptophyta > Magnoliopsida > Poales > Poaceae > Aegilops > Aegilops speltoides. The sequence continues at coordinate 247,971,691 of CM038142.1, read as the reverse complement.
CTTCTGAACGTGTCGGGCTTCTATTTACAACATATTGTGGTCATAATCCAGTAAATTTTACGATCCAGGATGTTCATTCTATGGACCTGACCGATCCATTTGATCGTGATCGCTGAAAACAAAGTCTGGAGTTAGATGTTGTTGCCCTTTTCAATCTGGGTTTTTTTGTAAACCTGATGAACAATCAACCCTCGTCCTTTTGTACAGTTTGTAAGCTGGAGTTAGATGTTCCTGCCCTTTTCAACTCGGTTGTGATTGTCATATTTTCTTTGAAACAAGGAAAATGGCTTGCCATTCGTTTAATTTAGAGTGAAATATTGTAACAAATCACAACCAAGGGAAATAACATCTGTCGGTGTCAAAACCGGCGGATCTCGGGTAGGGGGTCCCAAACTGTGCGTCTAGGCAGATGGTAACAGGAGACAAGGGACACGATGTTTTTACCCAGGTTCGGGCCCTCTCGATGGAGGTAAAACCCTACTCCTGCTTGATTGATATTGATGATATGGGTAGTACAAGTGTGGATCTACCACAAGATCAAGGAGGCTAAACCCTAGAAGCTAGCCTATGGTATGATTGTTGTAATGGCTAGGGTTACACAGAGTCGCTTACAATGGTAGGAGATCTACATATCCGTATTGCCAAGCTTGCCTTCCACGCCAAGGAAAGTCCCATCCGGACATGGGACGAAGTCTTCAATCTTGTATCTACATAGTCTTGGAGTCCGGCTGTCCGGACACCCCCTAGTCCAGGACTCCCTCAGTAGCCCCTGAACCAGGCTTCAATGACGATGAGTTCGGCGCGCATATTGTTCGGCATTGCAAGGCGGGTTCCTCCTCTGAATAAGTCATAGAAGATTGTGAACACCAGGATAGTGTCCGGCTCTGCAAAATAAATTCCACATTCCACCGTAGAGAGAATAATATGTACACAAGTTCAATCCGCTGATGTATTTTGTGGCATGACATCACACCACCACCAAGCCTTTACTTGAATCGTTTTTTATTATACCACCTTAGCGCGTTTAGCGAAGCGGTTTCCTTGGCACGTCTTGTCGAAGCAGAGATCGTGTTCCCCTTATCCCGGGATTCTCATCAACACGGATGTGGGTAACCCAACCGTGCCCGTTGCCACGCCCCCTCTATCGGAGGCGAGTCCCGAACGGTCACGGGGACGGCTCTTGGTATTCTCCCTCTTTATAATGGGACCAAGGCTTGTTTCTTTTCTTCAATCCTCAATTGAATCTACTCCTTGCCCCGAGTTCCAACACCCAGAGCCCCAGATTCGAGCGCTTCAGACCTTCAACAATGTCCGGCTCCGACCTACAGGGCCGGTGGATGCCCTCCTCCCTGTAACGCCCTCGATGCGGCTATATCTCCCACGTGTCGAAGCACGACTTAGAGGCATAACCGCATTGAAAGCAATGTCGCAAGTGAGGTAATCTTCACACAACCCAAGTAATACATAAGGGAAAGAGATACATAGTTGGCTTACAATCGCCACTTCACACAAATACATGAATAAAGCATTACATCATCCAGATACAATCAAGGTCCGACTACGGAACCAAATAAAAGAAGAACCCCAAATGCGACAAAGGTCCCTGATCGACCCCAACTGGGCTCCACTCTTGATCAACTAGAACGAAACAACACAAAGGGCAATATCTTCATCGAGCTCCTCCTTGAGCTTGGTTGCGCACACCGCCGATAACATAGGCACCGCAAACTGGTTTTGAAGTATCCGTGAGCCACGAGGACTCAACAATCCCATTACCATGGGTATCAAGACTAGCAAAGCTTAATGGGAAAGGAAGGGGTAAAGTGGTGAGGTTGCAGCAGCGGCTAAGCATATATGGTGGCTAACATACGCAAATAAGAGCGAGAAGAGAACAAGCGGAACGGTCGTGAAGCTAGCAATGATCAAAAGGTGATCCTAAACACCTACTTACGTCAAACATAACCCAGAAACCGTGTTCACTTCCCGGACTCCGCCGAGAAGAGACCATCACGGCTACACACGCGGTTGATGTATTTTAATTCGGATCTGGTGTCAAGTTATCTACAACTGGACATTAACAAATTCCCATCTGCCACATAACCGCGGGCACGGCTCTCGAAAGTTTATACCCTGCAGGGGTGTCCCAACTTAGCCCATGACAAGCTCTCGCGATCATCGAAGAATAGACCTTCACCCGAGACACTCCGATCGACTCGGTATCCCGGTACATCAAGACATTTCGACAATGGTAAAACAAGACCAGCAAGACCTCCCGGCGTGCCGACATCCTGATAGTAGCCGCGCGTATCTCGTCTCAGGCCACGACCGGATGAGCACTACGTACAACTAGAACCAGCCCTCAAGTTTCCCCGAGGTGGCGCTGCAAGTGGCTCTAGTTTGGACCAACACTTAGACAAGCATTGGCCCGGGGGGGCTAAAATAAAGATGACCCTTGGGATGCGCGACTCCCAAGGGAAAAAAGGTAATAGGTGAGGCAAATGGTAAAACCAATGTTGGGCCTTGCTGGAGGAGTTTTATTCAAAGCGAACTGTCAGGGGTCCCATAAATCACCCGACCGCGTAAGGAACGCAAAATCCGGGAACATAACACCGGTATGACGGAAACTAGGGCGGCAAGAGTGGAACAAAACACCAGGCATAAGGCCGAGCCTTCCACCCTTTACCAAGTATATAGATGCATTAATAATATAAGAGATATTATGATATCCCAACCAAAACCCTGTCCACCATGGAGAAATCTTCAACTTCACCTGCAACTAGCAACGCTATAAGAGGGGCTGAGCAAAGCGGTAACATAGCCAAACAACGGTTTGCATAGGAAAGGTGTCAAAGGTTAGGGGTTCATGGCAATATGGGATGGCTTGACAAACAGGTAATAGGTAGCACAACATAGCGATAGAACAAAGCAACTAGCATAGCAATGATAGTAGTGAGATCCAGGGTAGCGGTCATCTTGCCTGAAATCCTGCAAGGAAGAAGAACGAGTCCATGAAGAAGACGAACGGGAGTAGTCGAACGAATCCTCACAACTCCGGAACGAAACCGAAGCTAACGAAAGAAGCAAACCGGAAAGAAGCAAACAACATAGTAAACAACCATTAATCATGGCATGATGCACAACCAAGTATGATGCATGTCCGGTTTAAAGAGGCATGGCATGGCAAAGTGCAACAAACAACACTACAAATGAAGTGGAGCTCAATATGCAACGAGTTGCATATTGACGGAACACCACATTCAAGTATTTAGTTCACTCTCGTTTATGCTACTCATCAATATTAACTGTTTATTAACATGGCAAGGGGTGAAGCATAATTAAACTAACAATTTAGGCAAGTTTAAAATGAGGCCGGAAACACAAACAACAATTCCGGAAAATCCTCATATGCAATTTATGAATTTTCTACTGTTCTGCCCTAAAACATATTTTAAAGTTGTTAAACAGGAAAATAAAGTGGACCATGTTAAACTAGGCATTTTTCCACCCCATTTACATATAAAGTTTATTAAATTCCGAGTTACGGTTAATTAGTTATGAAATAAATCATTTTAACATGGCATTTGAGCAAATTTAATCAAACAACATTTTAATCATTTCAAACATAGATGAAAGTGGCATATTATTAAACTACACAAATTTCTGAGCATTTTACATGTTTAAATCATTTTAATCCGATGCACGATTAATGAGTTATTAAATGCATGATCTAGAGGGACTTTTACAGAAAACAAGAAAACACGTGATAATGCTAAAATCGCAGAAGGAAAAAAAACAAAAGCGGGCCGAAACTGGCTAGCCCAATAGAGGAGAGGCCAGGGGGCTGCTCACCCTGGGCCTTGGCCCGTTCGGTGGAAGAGAGGCCGACTGGAGCTGGGCGTTGGGCCTGGAGGCCGCTGGGCCGAGGAGGCTGGGTCGGCCCACGCGGGCTGAGGGCACGGAGCCCGCTTGCACGCACGTTCGAGGAAGACCGCGCCGGCGGCGAACGAACTCCGGCGAGGCTTGGGGTGGCACAGAGGCATGAAGAAGGTGGATCCGCAACGGCGGAGGGCAGATCCAGGCGTGGTGGTTCCGTTCCCGGTGGTTCCCGGCTGGTCCGGGCGAAGACGATGCAATGGCGATCTCTTTGGCGGCGACGCGACTGCTCAGAGAGAGAGAGAGAGACGAGGGGATGAGGAAGAGAGGAAGGAGAGGGAAGGAGGAGATGGGGCGGCGCGGGGCACTGGCCTGGAAGGTCGCCGACGGCGGCTCCGGCCTGCGGCGTGGGAGCAGGAAGCTCCGGCGAGCGGATCGACAGGAGGAGGCGCGCAGGGAGCAGGGAGTGGGCGCTCCGGCGAGCGCTCGGGAGGGCGGCGGCACGCGGGCTTCGATGGGCTTCCCAGGGCCCGATCTGGGTCCTGGCGGGCCGCGCGGAGGAGGCTGAGAGGGAGGCGACGTGGAGGCTGGGGAGTGGCCAGGGGCGCCGGATGGTGGTGGCTGGGCTAATCGGGGTGCGCCAAGTGGCGCGGGTGAGGTGGCTGGCGCCGGATTTGGAGGGGGAAGGCGGCAGCACGGCCCCCGAGGTGGGAGGAGGCTGTGAAAATGAGGAGGAGAGGGGTTAGGGAAACCAGATTTGGAAGGAGGGGGGTTTAAATAGGAAAGGGGGGCTAGGGTTTAGTCTCTTGGGGGTTTAGGGGGGTTTTCGGACCCTCGGATCGCGATCGAGCGGCTCTGGACAGAGGGGGAACTAGTGCCTACAGGTAGGCTGTGACGAGAGGGTTGGGCTGAGGGAAGAGAAGAGAAATGCAGCCCGGCACGATTTTCGGAGACCGAAAACGTCCGACGAAGGTACGGGCAACGGTACCGCTCTGTTTAACGGTTGGGCTATCAGATGGACTCCGAATGCGACGAAACTTGGCAGGCGGCCTGTCTACACTATAATAAGACCACACGACAAGTTGCAACCCATTCCAAGAACATTTTTATGCCACTTAAAAATAATATTTCGGAGGTGTTGTGGTCGGGCTCAGACCGGACAACGGAGAGAACCGGAGAAACCAGAACGGATGCAAGTTTTATGAAAACGATGCCGATGCAATGCACATGATGACATGAGATGAAATGCAAGACATGAACAAAATGCAAAACAAAATACAAATACCCAACCACGGAGAAAATAAAATAACACATCTCCGGAAAAGGCAAGAGTCGGAGTTACGAATATGGAAAGTTGCATCCGGGGCGTTACAACACTCCACCACTACGAGAGGATCTCGTCCCGAGATCTAGGATGGCACCGGTGGGAAAACGGAAGAGGAAGAGAAGAGGTAAAACTAACTTGCTTCTTTGACCAATGAGTGAAACCAAAGAACCTTGAGAGGTTGAACAAATTGAAAGAAACAAAACAACGGAGATGACCAAGATTGCAAACAATTCGTTGGACAAGAGGAACAAGGAATATGTTGAGAACCAAGAGGTTTAGTGATAAGATAGATATTGAAACCACTCCGGTTAAAACTAGATAGAGAAGGGGTAAGATTGATATAACTTGGGCAGCACACCGACTGAAAGAAGAAGGAAAAGCACTTGAAGAGATGACACAACACTCCGGTTAAATGGATAAGAATGAAAAGAACACGATGCTCACAATCGAGATGATGAGTGAAAAGAGCAACATCACAATGCCTCCGTAAGAAAGAATAGAAGTAGATCGTTGGAATAAAGGGACGGAGAGGAAAATGACAACTTCTACCGCAATTGAATTTGGAAGGCATCCTTGCAAGAAGGTTAGAATAGAGTTGTTGGAAGACCAACAACGAAAAGAATAAGTTTGTAGTGGGCTTATGGAAACATCTCAACATTATGAGGTGACAACCGGCCACAAATGGAAACCAATGATTTGATTGAGAACACCGAAGAGATGAAAAACTTCTTCCACCAAGATGATAGAGAGATAACTTGGATCATTGATAAACACCATAAATAGCAACAACCCTTACGGAAAGGCTTTAGGTGAAATCTGACACAAGATAACTCCAATGAAGAAGTTGATTGGTCGAAAAGATCTCTTGAACGAAGAGAAAATGATGGATTTAAAATACCTCATTCTTGACAACATATGAATCATGAAACATGAAGGAAATTGTCAAGAGTGACATAACACCACCTCAAAAGATAAGGTAGAAGGAATTGCACTTTGGAATGCAAGACTGTGAATACTTGAGCTTCTCAAAACAAAACAAGTGTTGGGCACCCTGTTTAATTTTGAGTATGGCTTGGCGGATCATAACTTCGAGCGAAAACTTGAAGAACAATTGAAGAATGAAAAGAATCCTTGACGACCCACCATTTAGAGCCTCCATGAAGAACTCCGGTAATAGAAGGATGATGAAAAGAAAGAGAAGTTGAAAACACAAGGTGAAGCCTTGCAATGATTTAGATGGAGCTTCGCGACGACGTAACCGAGAAAACTTGGAACTCCGGAAACAGAGAAGAATTGAATCACCTCAAGGAAATAAGAATAAGATTTATTGTATGTTTATCCTTCATCAAATTTAATTGATGACAAGCAACGGATTAGGCATACTACTTATTCCCGTAGAAAGGATTAAGAGAGATATAGCGCAAAGTTGAGAAGGTCTTCAACAATCCACCAGTAGGATTGGAAAGAGCGAATGAAATGATACATTAATAAAGGAAGAGGAATCTTGAACGAACCACCGTAAGAATTGAAAATGAAAGTAGCAAAGGCATGATTCACCGGGAAGAATTGAAAACGAATGAAGATACTTGAAGGGATTTAGATACATGAGAATGAAGAGATCATGAACTGGTTAGAGGATATTCGATTGATGCACCGGCAAGATAGGAGAATGATAACTACATGCTGAGAATGAAGAATTATGACATGATGGCCTTCGGAGGAAAGAAATGGAAACAACTCAAGAAATACTCCGGATGGTAAGAAAAGAATTCTCACAATCGAAAACAATTATGAGAGGATGGCATGAAGCTAGAACCATGAATATTCAAGAGAATGGACCAAGATTAAAGAGAAACTCTTCTTCGGTCTTCAAATGATGAGAATGACAACGAGAAACACCACCAAGAATTATTGAGGCACACCGGAAGAATCAAAAGCGAAGAGGTTGAGCCAACTATGAAAAGAATTTGAAAGATCTTGGAGAAAAGCATTTGACTGATGAAAACTCATTCTTATGTCACACTTGAAAAGCATTTAAGAATAACTCCGGAATAATTAGAAGAGTCAGGTAAGATCCTGGGAAAAGACCTGTGGGTTAGGGCCCACTCAAAAGAAAACACCGTTGGAAATGATTTTAAAGAGAAATTGCACCGGTTGAATTAAATGGCTTGAATGAGATAACAACCTTGAAATATCTTGAAGGGATTGAGAATGGAAACACAAGTCTTGTGAGACATCTTCAGCACTCCAGAACAAATGAATAGGAAGAAGTGAATGATTAAGAGGTGCATCGGTATGAGAAAACATTGAAATGAGGAAAAAGGTATGATCAACAAAACTTGACTGGAATCCACCGGAGAAGAGGAAGGAATGAGGAATGACGAACTAGTAGAACATCTTCTTGAGAACCACCGGGTAAGAACATTGATGGAAAAGAATGGAGAAACTTCACAAAAATAAAAGGATACTTGGTAACGAATTCTTAGTCCTTTAAGAAAAGGGTGGGAGGGTGGGAAAACAAAGACAACTTGGGATGGATGAAACAAACACCGTTGAGAAAACTTAGATTTGATCTTGCGAATGGGAAAAATGATGGGATCATCTCGAAGAGAAGTGCACCGGTTGGAAAAGAATTAACATGACAACCTCAATGATTAAAAGGATTAGTATTCACATAGCAATATGAGAACATCGTTTAGGAAAGGTATGGATTCAACATTTGACTTCGAAGCAACTCGAATACCACAATAAAACAAAACAAAGGATTTGGCTTGCAGAATAAGCCGGAACAAACATATGATAGAGATTTACCCAATCTCATATCATGCATCTGTCGAAAAGATATTCTAGGAGCTACTTGAATTCCCACCTATAAAACTCCCGAAACTTTCTGGTTATGCAATCTGGTGTTGGGGATACAGGGGAAGCAATATATCTCACACAAACTAACAATCCCTACATCCAGCTGTATCCATCCGTCAACACATAACCAAGAAACCTTCGGAAATCGTCTACCTCAACCTTCGAAAAGCATCCGTTATACGAGTCATGGCAATACTCCCGTACTCACCTCAAGATCAAGCGGGGTTATCTCACCAACAACTGCATAAAAGAGATTTTCGATGTCGGCGTACTAAACTCAGGTATTCCAGAACTGCAACGATAAATTATGACGACAACACCTCAGAGCTCAACTCCCCAGGACACCTCTACTAAAGAAAACCCCTGTTGACGGGAGGCACCAAGACAATGTTGTCATCATAAAACCATCGGAACGATTCTAAGATACCCGCGTGATCCTAAAAATTTTTTTTAGTGAAATTTAAGAATAGAAGAGTCAAAACTCTACGTCAAGATACCTCACCAGAAGGTCGAAGGGACTGGGGAGTAAAAGAATCCTACTCTCCGATATATAATTCCTAAATGACTCAAAACATTTTTCTAGACACAACTCGGCCGCTAAAAACGATCAAGCAAAGGGGCTCCTAAGGTCGGGAAGACTCTGATTACCAACTTGTAACGCCTCGATGCGGCTATATCTCCCACGTGTCGAAGCACGACTTAGAGGCATAACCGCATTGAAAGCAATGTCGCAAGTGAGGTAATCTTCACACAACCCAAGTAATACATAAGGAAAGAGATACATAGTTGGCTTACAATCGCCACTTCACACAAATACATGAATAAAGCATTACATCATCCAGATACAATCAAGGTCCGACTACGGAACCAAATAAAAGAAGAACCCCAAATGCATAAAGGTCCCCGATCGACCCCAACTGGGCTCCACTATCGATCAACTAGAACGAAACAACACAAAGGGCAAGATCTTCATCGAGCTCCTCCTTGAGCTTGGTTGCGCCACCGCTCGGTAACATAGGCACCAAAGAAACTGGTTTTGAAGTATTTGGTGAGCCACGAGGACTCAAAGAATCCCATTACCATGGGTATCAAGACTAGCAAAGCTTAATGGGAAAGGAAGGGTAAAGTGGTGAGGTTGCAGCAGCAGCGCTAAGCATATATGGTGGCTAACATACGCAAATAAGAGCGAGAAGAGAACAAGCGGAACGGTCGTGAAGCTAGCAATGATCAAGAGGTGATCCTGAACACCTACTTACGCCAAACATAACCCGAAACCGTGTTCACTTCCGGACTCCGAGAAGAGACCATCACGGCTACACACGCGTTGATGTATTTTAATTCGGATCCGTGTCAAGTTATCTACAACCGACATTAACAAATTCCCATCTGCCACATAACCACGGCACGGCTCTCGAAAGTTTATACCTGCAGGGTGTCCCAACTTAGCCCATGACAAGATCTTGCGATCATCGAAGGAATAGACCTTCACCCGAGACACTCCGATCGACTCGGTATCCCGTACATCAAGACATTTCGACAATGGTAAAACAAGACCAGCAAGACCTCCCTGCAGCCGACATCCCGATAGTAGCCGCACAGATCTCGCCTCGAGCCACGACCGGATGAGCACTACGCATAACTAGAACCAGCCCTCAAGTTTCCACGAGGTGGCGCTGCAAGTGGCTCTAGTTTGGACCAACACTTAGACAAGCATTGGCCCGGGGGGGGCTAAAATAAAGATGACCCTTGGGATGTGCGACTCCCAAGGGAAAAAAGGTAATAGGTGAGGCAAATTGTAAAACCAATGTTGGGCCTTGCTGGAGGAGTTTTATTCAAAGCGAACTGTCAGGGGGGTCCCATCAATCACCCGACCGCGTAAGGAACGCAAAATCCGGGAACATAACACCGGTATGACGGAAACTAGGGCGGCAAGAGTGGAACAAAACACCAGGCATAAGGCCGAGCCTTCCACCCTTTACCAAGTATATAGATGCATTAATAATATAAGAGATATTGTGATATCCCAACCAAAACCCTGTCCACCATGGAGAAATATTCAACTTCACCTGCAACTAGCAACGCTATAAGAGGGGCTGAGCAAAGCGGTAACATAGCCAAACAACGGTTTGCATAGGAAAGGTGTCAAAGGTTAGGGGTTCATGGCAATATGGGATGGCTTGACAAACAGGTAATAGGTAGCGCAGCATAGCGATAGAACGAAGCAACTAGCATAGCAATGATAGTAGTGAGATCCAGGGTAGCGGTCATCTTGCCTGAAATCCCGCAAGGAAGAAGAACGAGTCCATGAAGAAGACGAACGGGAGTAGTCGAACGAATCCTCACAACTCCGGAACGAAACTGAAGCTAACAAAAGAAGCAAACCGGAAAGAAGCAAACAACATAGTAAACAACCATTAATCATGGCATGATGCACAACCAAGTATGATGCATGTTCTGTTTAAAGAGGCATGGCATGGCAAAGTGCAACAAACAACACTACAAATTAAGTGGAGCTCAATATGCAACGAGTTGCATATTGACGGAACACCACATTCAAGTATTTAGTTCACTCTCGTTTATGCTACTCATCAATATTAACTGTTGATTAACATGGCAAGGGGTGAAGCATAATTAAACTAACAATTTAGGCAAGTTTAAAATGAGGCCGGAAACACAAACAACAATTCCGGAAAATCCTCATATGCAATTTATGAATTTGCTACTGTTCTTCCCTAAAACATATTTTAAAGTTGTTAAACAGGAAAATAAAGTGGACCATGTTAAACTAGGCATTTTTCCACCCCATTTACATATAAAGTTTATTAAATTCCGAGTTACGGTTAATTAGTTATGAAATAAATCATTTTAACATGGCATTTGAGCAAATTTAATCAAACAACATTTTAATCATTTTAAACATAGATGAAAGTGGCATATTATTAAACTACACAAATTTCTGAGCATTTTACATGTTTAAATCATTTTAATCCGATGCACGATTAATGAGTTATTAAATGCATGATCTAGAGGGACTTTTCTGTAAAACAGTAAAACACAGGATAATGCTAAAATCGCAGGAAGGAAAAAAAACAAAAGCGGGCCGAAACTGGCTAGCCCAATAGAGGAGAGGCCAGGGGGCTGCTCACCCTGGGCCTTGGCCCGTTCGGTGGAAGAGAGGCCGACTGGAGCTGGGCGTTGGGCCTGGAGGCCGCTGGGCCGAGGAGGCTGGGTCGGCCCACGCGGGCTGAGGGCACGGAGCCCGCTTGCACGCACGTTCGAGGAAGACCGCGCCAGCGGCGGACGAACTCCGGCAAGGCTTGGTGCGGCACAAAGGCGCGAAGAAGGTGGATCCGCAACGGCGGAGGGCAGATCCAGGCGTGGGGGTTCCGTTCCCGGTGGTTCCCGGCTGGTCCGGGCGAAGACGATGCCGGCGGCGATCTCTTTGGCGGCGGCGCGACTGCTCAGAGAGAGAGAGAGACGAGGGGATGAGGAAGAGAGGAAGGAGAGGGAAGGAGGAGATGGGGCGGCGCGGCACACTGCTCGGAAGGTCGCCGACGGCGGCTCTGACTTCTGCGCTGGAGCAGGAAGCTCCGTGAGCGGATCGACAGGAGGAGGCGCGGGAGGCGGGGCGGGCGCCCGGCGAAGCGCCGGGAGGGCGGCGGCGCTGGAGCTGGCGGGGCTTCCTCAGGCCCGATCTAGGTCTCCGGCGGGGCCGCCAAGGAGGCTGAGAGGGAGGCGACGGGAGGCCGGGAGTGGCTGTGCGCCGGATGGTGGTGGCTGGGCTGATCGGGTGCGCCAAGTGGCGCGGGTGAGGTGGCTGGCGCCGGATTTGGAGGGGGAAGGCGGCAGCACGGCCCCCGAGGTGGGAGGAGGCTGCGAAAATGAGGAGGAGAGGGGTTAGGGAAACCAGATTTGGATGGAGGGGGGTTTAAATAGGAAAGGGGGTTTAGGGGGGTTTTCGGACCCTCGGATCGCGATCGAGCGGCTCCGGACAGAGGGGGAACTAGGTGCCTACAGGTAGGCTGTGACGAGAGGGTTGGGCCGAGGGAAGAGAAGAAAAATGCAGCCCGGCACGATTTTCGGAGACCGAAAACGTCCGACGAAGGTACGGGCAACGGTACCGCTCTGTTTAATGGTTGGGCTATCAGATGGACTCCGAATGCGACGATTCTTGGCAGGCGGCCTGTCTACACTATAATAAGACCGCACGACAAGTTGCAACCCATTCCAAGAACATTTTTATGCCACTTAAAAATAATATTTCGGAGGTGTTGTGGTCGGGCTCAGACCGGACAACGGAGAGAACCGGAGAAACCAGAACGGATGCAAGTTTTATGAAAACGATGCCGATGCAATGCACATGATGACATGAGATGAAATGCAAGACATGAACAAAATGCAAAACAAAATACAAATACCCAACCACGGAGAAAATAAAATAACACATCTCCGGAAAAGGCAAGAGTCGGAGTTACGAATATGGAAAGTTGCATCCGGGGCGTTAGACTCCGTCACGGAAGAAGACGTGCTAAAGCTGCGAGAGGCCAAGTACCTGACTTACGAGATTTTGCACAGGTTGCCTGCCGAAGGGCAAGTCATCCCCACCCCCGAGCCCGGCGAGTATGTCGTGTTTGTATCCCACCTCCGTCGGGGTTTAGGCTTCCCAATGGCTCCTTTTGTGAGAGGGCTCATGTTTTACTATGGGTTGGAATTCCACGACTTGGCTCCGGAGTCCATCCTCCACATTTCTTCATTCATTGTCGTCTGTGAAGCCTTCCTCCGCGTTACCCCTCACTTCGGCTTGTGGCTTAAGACCTTCGGCGTGGAGCCGAAGATGATTGAGGGGCGTCAAGCAGAGTGTGGCGGGGTGGTTGTATGCAGAAGGGCCGACACTCCATGGCCCGAGGGCTCTTTTCAGGAGGAGCTCGGCTTGTGGCAGCAGGAGTGGTTCTATATAACCGCTCCCAGGGGCAGCAGGCAGAAGCCGTCGCCCATCTTCCGCTCAGGCCCTCCACAACGGCTGATGTCATGGGTCAGCCAATTGCTCAACTAGGGGCCGTCAAAGGACGTGCCCCTACTGCAGGGATGGATTCAAGACCTCCAAGCGAGGGAGATCGATCTGGTCGTGGTGATGCAGGTCATGCTGATTAGGCGTCTCCTGCCCTGCAAACGCCGTCCTCTCCGGCTGTGTGAGTTTAATCCGGAGGGACCACGAATTCTCCAACACTTCATGGGTACGACGCCCGTGGAGATGTACAAACTGTTCTTCGGATCACGAGAGGCGTGTCCGAAATTGACCGAGGACGCCGCCCTAAGCTGCAATCGCCCGGATACACAAGTAAGTAGCTCCGTGTCCGGACATACCGTTTGTTTGCCTTTCTATGATTCGCTTTTTGACCAATTGCCCTCTAAACAAGAGTGGATAGCGGAAGCAAAACTGATACGGTGTCCGGCCCCCCTCCCAGAGACCGCGCCGGATCCCATGCTGGTCAGGATGCTGGAGGTTGCGCCTTTAGAGGAAGGCGAAGGGGGAGCAGAGGAACTACCGCCTCAACCAAGGAGGCTTTTGAGGAAGGGGGGATCGAGAATCCCTCCTTCCCGGGGGAGAAGAGGACCGCCTCCGAAAACCCGGAGGCCAAAGCCCTGAAGCTGGGGAAGAGATCTTCACCAGAGGGTCCTACGTCTGGAGAGGCTCCGGCCGCACAGTCTCCCCTAAAGAATCAGCCCTCCAAATGAGCCGTAAGTAGAAAAAAGGAGTTTTGTAATAAGGACATCCCTATTTGTGCTTCCGAGGATAACTTAAGTTTTACCTTGTAGTTCGGATCTCCGCCCTTCTCGATGAGCTCGTCTTGGGGAACTCCGTCCGGAGATGATGGAGAGCGAGACGCCTCCATCTGCCGCACCAACGGATAGGGCGGACGAACTGAAGTGTCATCACGGAGGGTATCCTCGAGTCCGGCAGGGCGAATAGTTCGGCACCAACAAAAGGGCCGGGAGTCAAGGATCTGCTTGAGAGGGCGCCCATTCAAGGTCACCGTACATCGATGAGTACGGTGATTGAAGGAATTTCAGCCGCCAAGGCGGTTTATGTCTGCCGCCGAGTTTGTCAAGGGATTTGAGGTACGTAAAATGACATACCCTTTGACAGCTTTTACACATAAAGTGCGCCAGATAGATAGTAGCCCCGAGACTCGGTAGGGTGTCGAGAACGACAGCGTGCCGATGATCAAAATCCCTGGTATTGATTTTTGCCTTTCCTAAGCAGGTGGCGGATAGTTTGGTGGCTAGCCGGACTGAAGGAGTTGCCGAACTAAAGCGGCAGCTCAATGTTGCGGATGCGGACATCGCGCTGGTCAATAAACGACTTGACGAGTCGCAAGGTAGGTTTTTTCTCCGTGGTCACCTAGTAAGGGAGCCGAAGCACACTCCTTACAGCATGTGTGCTAAATGCAGATGGTGCCGCTGCTGTTGAGAGCCTTCGGGCAGAACTTGCTCAAGCCAAGGAGCAAGCCAGAAGGAGTGATGCGGCTGCCTCGAGGGCGGCCGAAGAGCTAGAAGCCGAAAGGGCTGCACACTGCCGAAGCAGGGAGGAGATGGCCGAAATGGCTGTGAAGTTAAAAGATGCTACCGACCGCATGAGGTTCTTGAAAAGGAGCGCCTAGCGGAGCGAGGAGACCTGGGGAAGGCCACCGCCGAGGCCAAGGATGCCCGTTCTGCAATGCGGGCAATAAAGGAGGGGCTGCGCCAGGCCGGAGACATTGTGGCTGGCAAGCCCTTTCTGCTGCGCCAAAGGTTTACAGATCCAAAGTATGCTCGGCTTGGCCAGCTGTGGGGTCCGGAGGATCCTTATATGTACTTAGCGGCGAGTGCAGCGGATGCCGCAGCACTTCGAAGTCGGCGGATCACAAGACGGAAGAGCTGTTTTGGTCTCAATTCCATAGTCCGGAGCGTTCACTTCCGCTGACCGATCGGTTAGACCGTGTGGGCTGAGCTAAATAGATTGTCCGGACTTGCCATGACGGATATCGTGACTCATGTCTGGCCGGATAGGCCCAAGCCGAAGAGTTATTTTGGCTTATTGCAGCAATTTCTTGGGGCGGTGCCGCATATCAAGGCGATGAAGCGGTCGACCTGCATAGAGGGTGCACGGATGGCCTTCTCCCTTGTGAAGACATACTGGACGGAGATGGATGCCACATTGCTTGCACCTGTGGTTCGACAAGAGCCGGTTACCCGCCGAGCACTATTTTGGGGAAGTTCTGCGTGGTGCTCGTGAAATAGAGTCGAAGTGCTCAAAAAATGTTGTGTTCAAATGAACGTTGTGGTTTGTAAAACAATATTGGTAATGTAAGCGCTTGTTGTACTTGTGCATTCAAGTATTGGAATATCTCCCGTGCAGTCGTTTATGTATACGTGTGTATAACCTGAAAGATGGCAGTCGTCGGCTTCAGCCCCCACGCACAAGGTGCGGGGGTGTTTGCAAAAATAGCGCATTTGCACACTTAATACGACGTCTCGGTCCTGTGAAGGAGGTGGTAGCGTAGCAAACGAGGCAACCGGACTATAATGCTTTATCACTTTCACTTAGCCATAGGAGTTCGAGGGTGGGGCTACGATATAGCCCCTAGGGGCACTGCGCTCTCCAAATTTGGGGCGCATATGTGCCTGACCGAGAAACGGTCCTTCGTCAAAGCGGAGGAATTCTAAGCATTCCGGTAGTCGATCGAGTGGTTAACCAGTCTCTCGCTGTATCATGATAGTCATTTTTCGGCTTTCTCTGCTGAGGTGCTCGCTCGGCCGAACCGGGGCACAATCGCAACAGTTCTCCTGGTGCCGCGTTAGCCGATGATACGGAACGTAAGGCAGGAAAACACAGGAGCCGGGCAAACCCAACATTTGACCAAATACATGATTCGGAGCTGATGCATATAAGGCCTAACTTGAGACGCCGAACACTCCCTGAGGTGTTCGGTCTTTATGATGGCGGGCAGATCAATGCCCTAAGCCCCTAGTGTCCAGGTACGTGCAAGGTCCTCTGACGCGGCCGATGCCAAAACGTCAGCCTCCTCTCTGGTTATAATGAGAAACAGGGGGATGTATAGCAACAAGAGACGGTAAAAAAGGTTTACGCAGGGTCTTAATCTGAAAAGAATCCTTGCAACGGGTCCCTGCTGCACGTCTGCGCCTGTGTCTCCGTTGTGTTTTATCCTGGACGGGTGTAACACGCTGTTCATCTATAAAAGAGAGGAACTTAGTTTGAAAAGTGATCGTGCAAAACATGAATTAAAAATTGAAATATGAATGAATGAATAAAGCTGAGCTTATATTAGCTCATACGCACGGCCCCTTGTAGAGGGGTGTGCGGCTAGGGAGCCCCTAGTTTATTTTATGCCGGACTCATCTAGCCGTGTCCGGGGTCTTGAACGACCTTTTAATGAGATGATGCCACGTGGACCGGGCATTTTGAGTGTAAGAGACGAGTAGTGTGGTATTGCATTAAAGCGGACAAAAGCTTCACGTCCCAATAGTGCTTGATGACTACTTTTGAATGGGGCGACATGAAAGATTAGCTTTTCGCGTGGGAAGTTGTCGGGTGACCCGGACACAACTTCTAGTAGTAAGGAGCCCGTGCACTTGGCGTAAGGTCCTGGCGTCACTCCTTTGAAGGAAGTGCGGGTATGTTGAATTTCAGTAAGGTCTATCCCCAACTTGCGGATTGTGTCCGGATATAGCAGGTTTAGATCGCTGCCGCCATCCATCAGGACTTGTGTAAATTGTAGTCCGTCGATTATAGGATCTAATATCAGAGCAGTCCATCCTGCGTTTCGAATACTTCTGGAATAGTCCAGGTGGTCGAAAGTGATTGGTTTTGACATCCAATCTCGAGGTTCCGCTGGGGTGGACCGTGCGGCACCTACTTTGGCGGGTGCCGCATTGTTTTTCTGTATTATCACATGAAGTGAGTTTACTGTTTTGACTTCTTTTGGGAAAGTCTTTTGTTTTCCGGCGCTCTGCTGGTGGGGTTCGTCGTCGTCCTCACTTGGCGCGTCGAGCCCCTTGTGTTCGGCGTTGAGTCAGCCGGACTATTTGAAAACCCAACAATCTCGGTGGGTGTGGTTTGCAGGCCTTCCGGAGGTACTGTGGATTTGACATATTCGATCCAAGATTTTTTTTAGGTTGGATAGCTCGTCACTATTGTCCTTAAGAGGCAGTGTTTTGCTGTTCGGCCGCGAGCTTTTGAATCCGGTGTTGACCGCCGTGTTCTTTGTTTTTTCTTTATTTCGGCGCTGATCCTTTCTGCGCCATGATTTTCCGTTTCCATCTCTGATCTCGGATGTACTCGGGTCGCTGGTGCTGCATCTTGCTAGCCAGCTGTCTTCCCCTGCGCAAAAGCGGGTCATGAGGCTTGTTAGCGCGGCCATAGTTCTCGGCTTCTCTTGGCCGAGGTGTCTGGCGAGCCATTCGTCTCGGACATTATGTTTAAAAGCTGCTAAGGCTTCGGCATCCGGACAGTCGACTATTTGGTTCTTTTTGGTAAGGAACCTGTTCCAGAATTTGCGCGCTAACTCTCCGGGCTGTTGAGTTATGTGACTTAAATCGTCTGCATCCGGAGGTCGGACATAAGTTCCTTGAAAATATGCTCTAAACGCATCCTCGAGCTCTTCCCAACTTCCAACAGTATTTTCTGGGAGGCTTTTGAGCCAATGCCGAGCTGGCCCTTTGAGCTTGAGGGGTAGATATTTTATGGCGTGAGATCATCTCCTCTAGCCATGTGTATGTGTAGTATGTAATCCTCAATCCGCACTCTGTGGTCTGTTGTTCCGCTGTATGCCTCTATGTTTACGGGTTTGAATCCCGCTGAAATTCATGATCCAAAGACCTCATCGGTGAAACATAGTGGGTGTGCGGCGCCCAGTATTTAGGCGCGCCGTTATCTTCAAACATGCGCGGTTGTAATGCTTCCTGGGCCCTCTTTTTGGCCCGTAAATGGACCCGACCGCCATCTGCTTTATGAGGGCCGTGTGTCGCTTTTGTGTGCGCACCGCTTGTCGCTTTGGCTCATCATCTGTCATCTATCCGCCAGCGCCTCTTTGCTTTTTGACCGTGGGGGCTCTATGGCCTCCTCGTCGAATCTCGCAGCAGCTTGTGCTTCGGTAGCTTTTTGTTTGGTGGCTATTGCCATATTTGTCCGCTGCTTGAGTACTTTGCTCCACCTCATTCTCGAGTATGTCTTCCGCTGTTTTGAGCTTCGCTTCTCCTTTTTCGCACTTCTTGCAAGGGCGACAAGTCTTTTGTGAAGGTTCTTATGCTCCGTGGTGTGTCCGTGTGAGATCGTCTCGATCGTTGTTTTCGCCGGGCTTGTATTGATTATCCAATTCGCCCTGTTCGGATGGTTGCTTGGTTGCATGTTCGCCGCCCACCGGTTTGCCTCTGCTCTATTGCCGGGTCACTAGGAGTGCTGTTTTTGTCGAGGCGGGACTTAGGGCGCGCTCGCTTCGCCGCTTTTGGTTGTTTGTCGGCGGGATTATCCTTTGCCGCGTCCGTTGTTCCTCGTTATCGCTTCCTTTTGGGGTGTCCACCATATATACATCATGGGTTGGTGTGGCCTTCCAGTGCTCGGTAAGCGCTGGTTCTTGGTAGTCTCCGGCATCGTCGTCCATACCGTCGATGTCTTCGGAGTCGCAGTCTAGCATGTCAGTTAGGTCGTCGCAGTGGCTATAAAGTGGGTGGTGGGTGGGCTTTGAATTTCTTCGTCATCCGCGTCCCAACCCTCCTGACCGCAGTCCGGCCAGGGTTCTCCTGATAACGAGAGATGCTTTAGCGAATTTAGGATGTCCCCAAAGGGTGAGTGCTGAAAGATGTCCGTGGTGGTAAACTCCATGATCGGCGCCCAATCGGATTCGATTGGCAGGGGCGCAGGAGGTTCGGAGTCCGGCAAGGAGTTCGGCGCCTCGGAGTCACGAGCTTTATAAGGGACAAGGTTAGTATTCGGCTCCATCGCCGTAGAAGTTGCAGCTCCCGAGGCGGTGTCCAGCCACCTGTCCTTGATCTGCGCGGTCCGCCCGAACTACGGGTCGAGCGACTCGTGTGGCCTCCGTGGCACCGTCCGCGCGCAGAGCTAAATCATGCCCATCGTGACAGCGCGGCACGCCGGTCAGGCTCGAATCCATCAAGATCAAGTCTCCGCGGTGTCGGCCGTGAAGTTTAGGCTTCCAAACCTGACCGATGGCCAGGGCGAAGCTTTCGATCCGCTCCAGATGGCGAAATGAATTGCCCGCAGCAGCAAAGCCGCCAACACCAAGATCTGTCCGGGAGAAAAGTCTCACCGACGGCGTTGTTGTTGATTGAAGAAGCCATCAAGCCTATCGGTGACGACACGAGGAACTCTCAATGAAAGCACCAATGTCGGTGTCAAACCGCGGATCTCGTGTAGTGGGTCCCGAATCAGGCGTCTGGGCGGAAGGTAACAGGAGACAAGGGACACGATGTTTTACCCTGTGTTCGGGCCCTCTCGATGGAGGTAAAACCCTACTCCCGCTTGATTGATATTGATGATATGGGTAGTACAAGAGTGGATCTACCACGAGATCAAGGAGGCTAAACCCTAGAAGCTAGCCTATGGTATGATTGTTGTAATGGTTGTGTGTCCTACGGACTAAAACCCTCCGGTTTATATAGACACCGAAGAGGGATAGGGTTACACAGAGTCGGTTACAATGGTAGGAGATCCACATATCCGTATCGCCAAGCTTGCCTTCCACGCCAAGGAAAGTCCCATCTGGACACGGGACGAAGTCTTCAATCTTGTATCTTCATAGTCTTGGAGTCCGGCTGACGATTATAGTCCGGCTGTCACGACACCCCCTAGTCCAGGACTCCCTCAACATCACTCACACCGGCTGCTTGAGCTCACTGTGCATTACAGAAGCCAAGTGACTAGCCCCCACCACCCCCACCAGTCAAGCCTCGTACTCCCCTCCGCCAGCGACTGGACCGGCGCATCTTCAATGGCTCCTGTTCGTTCCGTCCGAGGCCTCGCTGGCCTCAGCCTTGCAGCTTTGGTTCGCTCGCCGTGCGCGGTGCGCCGCCCTCTTGCGTTGTCAACGTCGTCAACAACCGAGAGGAACAAGGAGATGACTATACTTGGAGAGGATGACAGTAGGGACCCACCAGCGTCATGGCAGTACGCAAGCAAGTGCCTCTATAGTACAAGCACAAAAATATGGTTTTTCCTAATGGTTGGACATCTGGGGCTCACGCCATCGTCAACGTAGTCAATAAACGAGAGAATTACACTACGAGCGGCTGACACCAGGGACCCAACAAGTCGCGCAGTTTTTTTTAGGAACAAGCAGTTTTTTTGAGACAATGAGGAACAAGCAGTTGTTATTTTTTACTAGTTTTAGCGACGGATCAGGGTAACAATGGGGCTCTGCGGGGGCTGTGGCCCGTCTAGCCAGGGTTTTATTTATGTTTACCACATCATGAGCCCAGTTGTGTTTTTTTCTTGCTGAAAATGGCTAGCCCAGTTCTATTTTTTTAAAGAAATACCCAAACAAGGCCTACTTGCTTTATTGGCCCTGCTGGGCTGCAAATGATTCAAGACGAGGAGTGTTTCATTCGGTTTGCCCAGAAATGGCTTGTACATTTTTAAAACTCATCAAACCGGGAATTAGTTTCAATTTTTGTCATTACAAGATCCTAAATTCCATTGATTTTTATGCGTGGACAATTATTTGGATTTTATATTAATATAAATTATTTTTCAAAATAGTTTGAATGTGAATCGATATTTCTGGATTAAAAACAGTTGACCGCACCGAAATATGCAAAATTTCGTATACTTTTTAACCGTGGCCACAATATAGGGTGTAATGCTAAAAAAAAGACGACTCCAAAAAAATCTTAAGAATTAGCAAATGGGTTGTACATTATTAGAAATAATGGCAGATGGGTTGTACGCTGTTTTCCATAGATTTGAGGCTGACTTGTGCGCCTACTACAGGTTGACGCGTATGCTTTCATAAAAAAAGGTTGACGCACACGCAACGCCCTGTCAACTTAGTCAACACACGAGAGCAAAGGATCGTTGGATATCCATCCAACGGCTGTAGTGCTTCTTCAATCTCGCTCTTCATGCTCCAAATTCAAACAAGCGCCAGAGACTGCTCGCTCCTCCTCCTGCGGCGGTTATGTTGCCACAAGAGCCTCACGGCCCCACCGCATCCCCATCACGCCTAGACATCCCTCTACTCACCCACACATGCTGTTATTCTCCGGCGACGGCAGACGAACTAGTAAACCCTCGTACTCCTCCGCGTGGGAAACAACTGCCAAGTATTCCCTGGCACCGTGTCGTTCCCTTCCTAGGCCTCGCCGTCGTCCACCGTCCTGGTGCTCTCGGTGCGACCTGGTCAACGTGGTCAATGAACGACATCCATCGGAAGTGACTATACGTGGAGAGGCTGACAGCTGGGTTCACGGCCGCACGCAAGGAAATGCCTCCTTATTACGCGCAAAATAATGATTCCTCCACCTGACAGCTAGGACCCACAGGAAGGGCCTCTATATTTCACGAAAAACATGTCCCCCCCCCCCCCCCCGCTGATAGGTCGGACCCACCAGCTATATCTTCGCACGCAAGGAAGTGCCTCCTTATTCCACCCAAAAAAAATGAATACCCCGTGCTAGTTGGGACCCACCATATTGTTGGGCTAACTTGTGGGCCTACTAAGTTGACGGGGATGGAGGGCTTTGTCAACTTAGTCAATACTCCAAAGGACTATATGATGTCCATCCAACGGCCATATCGCTTCTTCAACCTCTGGTCTTCTTGCTCCAGCCGCCCAAGCAGCGCCGGTCGTGTCACCGCTTCTCGCCTCCTCCGTGACCGGGTGTGCTACCGATCGCCTCCGCCTCCGTGGCGGCCCATTTCGTCCCCTTCCTAGGCCTCGACGTCGTCCACCGCCGTGGTGCTCTTGGCACGGTGTGGTCAATGTGGTCAACGACCGACTTCCATCGCAAGAGTACCATACGTGGAGAGGCTGACAGCCGGGTCCACGGCAGCCGCAAGGAAGTGCGTCCTTATTACGCGGAAAATAATTATTCCTCCACCTGACAGCGGGGACCCACCGAACGGGCCACCAGTATTTTGCGAAATAAATCGTTTCCCCCTGACTGCTGGGACCCACTGGACGGGCCACCGTATTTTGCAAAAAAACGTTCCCCCCACTGTCAGCTCGGACCCACCGGAAGTGCCTCCTTATTACGCACAAAAAAACGAATACTCCCCTGACTAGGTGGGACCCACCTTGGTGGGAGGCTGTCTTGTGGGCCTACTAAGTTGACAGGGCCGAAGGGCTTTGTCAACTTAGTCAATCCAACGGCCGTACGATTCTAGCTCCAGTGACCGTACGATGTCCATCCAACAGCCGTAGTGCTTCTTCAACCTCTCGTCTTCTTGCTCCAGCCGCCCAAAACAGCGCCGGTCGTGCTGCATGCTCCTGCCTCCCATGGCTGGCTGTGCTGCCGCGGAGGCCTCACCGCCCCTACTACTCCCACCGCTGGCCAGGCCCTGCGGGGACGGTAGCCTCACACCGCAGCCGAACTAGTGAACCCTCGTACTCCTCTCCGCGCGGGCTTCCACTACCGCATCTTCCCCGGCTCCACGTCGTTCCCATCCTAGGCCTCGTCGTCGTCCACCGCCGTGGTGCTCTCCGTGCGGCATGGTCAACGTGGTCAAGTAACGACTTCCATCGGAAGAGTACTGTACGTGGAGAGGCTGACAGCTTGGTCCACGGCCACAGCCCAGTTTTTTTGTGATTTGCCAATTAAGCCACTTTGTCAGGCCTGTTGGGCTGCAAATCTATCAAGACGGAGAGCTTTTCATTCGGCTGGCCGAGAAAATGGCCCATCAGTAATGAGAAATGGGCTGTACATTTTTAAAACACATCAAACCGGCAATTAGTTTCAAATATTTTTTTCATTTCAAGATTTTCAATTACATTAATTTTTATGCATGGAGAATTTGTTGGATTTTATATTGATATACATTTATTTTTAAAATCAGTTTGAATGTGAGTCGAAGTTTCGGGATTAAAAATAGTTTGGACCGCACCGAAATATGCAAAATTTCGTGTAATTTTTTAACCGTGGCCACAATATGGGCTGTAATGCTAACAAAAAGAATATGGGCTCCAAAAAAACCCTTAAGAATTAGCAAATAGGCTGTAAATTATTAGAAATAATGGCAGATGGGTTGTATGCTGTTTTCCACAGATTTGAGGCTTTCCTAAAAAAAAGGTTGACGCACAAGCAGTGACGGTTGGATGTCCATCCAACGGCCGTCGTGCTTCTTCAATCTTTGCTCTTCCTGCTCTAGCCGCTCAAACAAGCGCCAAGGACTGCTCGCTTCCTCCTCCCTGGCGGGTCGGGTCAGCCGCCAGCAGCCTCACCGCCCCACCGTACTTCCATCGCTGGCCTAGCCATCCCTCTACTCCCCCACACCTGCTGTTATTCTCCGGCGACGGCACACGAACCAGTAAACCATCGTACAGTCGTACTCCCCTCCGTGTGGGCATCCACTGCCGTGTCTTCCCCGGCTCCGCGTCGTCCCTTCCTAGGCCTCGCCGTCGTCCACTGTCGGGGTGCTCTTAGCGCAGTGTGGTCAATGTGGTCAACGACCTACTTCCATCGGACGTGGACTATACGTGGAGAGGCTGACAGCTGGGTCCACGGCCGCAGCAAGGAAGTGCCTCCTTATTACGCGCAAAATAATTATTCTTCCACCTGACAACGGGGACCCAACGGACGGGCCACCATATTTCGTGAAAAAAACGTTTCCCCCCTAACTGTTGGGACCCACCAGCTACACCTTCGCACGCAAGGAAGTGCGTCCGAGCAAAAAAAACGATTCGCCTCCCTGACTGCTGGGACTCACCAGCTACATCTTCGCACGCTAGGAAGTGCGTCCGGGCAAAAAAAACGATTCGCCCCCTGACTGCTGGGACCCACCAGCTACATCTTCGCAGTAAGGAAGTGCTCGATACGGGACCCACCTGGTCAAAGCGTACGTAGCGTTGTCATTCTGGTCGCAAACATGTACGTACATACTGGTCGATGTAGAGGCGCGCACGTGTCGTAGTAGAGGCACGCACATAGCATGTACAGGTACGTACAATGGCGAGGGTGCAAGAAAAAAAATACGGCCACGTACGTACATACGGGCAGGGTCTTGAATGCCTACTCGCGCATACGTACATGGCTAGGTCGGAACGGAGAAATAGCGTCGTCGTCGTGTTCATGGGGAGGCAATGAAATGCGTCGTGTTCATCGGGAGGCAACGGAACGCGTGGGAGCCAACTGGCTGGGTCGACACGAAATGCGTGGTCATGTTCATCGGGAGGGCTTGGACGGAACAGGCAATGGAAACGAGGCCTGACGTGCCACACAGTGGAAGAAACGGCCTTGTGTTCGACCGGCCACGTTCGAAACGGGATCCTGTTCATCAGGAGGGGTCTGGCGTACCGCAAAACGGAGGAAACGGACCTCCTACGGTCAAACGGGGGTCCTGTTGATCGGGAGGGGTGTGGCGTACAGCAAAACGGACGAAACAAACTTGTGTTGGAGCGCTACGGTTGAAACGGGGGTGCTGTTGATCAGGAGGGGTGTGGCGTACCGCAAAACGGACGAAACGGACTTGTGTTGGAGTGGTACGGTCGAAACGGAGGTCCTATTCATCGGGAGGGGTGTGGCGTACCGCAAAACGGGACTCCACGGGATACTGTTCATCTCCACTGTCGACCTCCTCCAGCCTCCACGGGCTACCGTCGACCTCCTCCAGCCTCCACGGGCTCCTGTTCATCAAGCCTCCATCGCGCTACTCCACCGCTATTGTTCAACCACCCTCCACGGGCACCCTCCACCATCTACTATTCATCCAGCCCTCCACACCACGGGTCCTGCTCAACCACCCTCCACCGCTCATCGCTCATCCAGCCTCCACACCACGGGTTCCTGCTTCATCCAGAGGCAACGCCACCGCCACGCTCATCCAACCCCCCGCCGCTAACGCCATCGCTTATCCAATCGATCGGCTTCGCTAGCGGCAGAGCGGCGAATCGCCCATCGAGATCGCCAACAGCCATTGATCGATCCCTCGGTTCGAGAACGCGTAGCTCGCAGCGTAATCGCCGGGTTCAGCTAGAGCCCAACGCCTCGCTCGGGTTCAGTTAGAGCCAACGCCTCGCACACACGCACGTACGTACGAGAGAAACGCGCATCGCTCCGCCCCTGACCTCCCACCAAAACTGGCAACTCCCTGAAATTTTCCTCCCCCTCGCTTCTACAACGGTTTTTTCCGTCATGGACGGCCCAAAGAATGTCATGCAGCTGCGTCTCCGGCCCGCCCAGGACGAAAAGCCCATTTTCTATCATGATTTTTTGTCATAGAAGTAGGAGCCCACCACATCTATGATGATACCGGGTTTTGTCTCAATTATCATCATAGAAGTGTCATATGTATGACAGAAGAAAATTTCGTTCAGCCCAAAATGTCACGGACGTGTCTTTTTTTGGTAGCGAAATAACTACGAGAGGGGGGCACCAGGTGGGCACAACCCACCTGGGCGTGCGAGGGAGCCCAGGCGCGCCCTTGTGGGTTGTGCCCTCCTCGGCCCACCTCCGGTGCCCATCTTCTGGTATATAAGTCATTTTGACCTAGAAAAATCAGGGGAGGACTTTCGGGACAAAGCGCCGCCGTCTCGAGGCGGAACTTGGGCAGGAGCACTTTTGCCCTTCGGCGGAGCGATTCCGCCGGGGGAACTTCCCTCGCGGAGGGGGAAATCATCATTGTCATCATCACCAACAACTCTCCCATCTTGGGGAGGGAAATCTCCATCAACATCTTCAACAACACCATATCACCATATCCTCTCAAACCCTAGTTCATCTCTTGTGTTCAATCTTTGTACCGGAACTAAAGATTGGTACTTGTCGGTGACTAGTAGTGTTGATTACATCTTGTAGTTGATTACCATATGGTTTATTCGGTGAAAGATTATATGTTCAGATCCATTATGCTATTTAATACCCCTCTGATCTTAAGCATGATTATCATTTGTGAGTAGTTACTTTTGTTCTTGAGGTCACGGGAGAAATCCTGTGAACTTGATATGTGTTTGATATTTTGATGGTATGTATGTTGTGATTCCCTTAGTGGTGTCATGTGAACGTCGACTACATGACACTTCACCATATCTGGGCCTAAGGGAATGTATTGTGGAGTAGTTATTAGATGATGGGTTGCGAGAGTGACAGAAGCTTAAACCCTAGTTTCTGCACTATTCTGTAAGGGGCTGATTTGGATCCAAAAGTTTAATGCTATGGTTAGATTTATTCTTAATACTTTTCTCGTAGTTGCAGATGTTTGCAAGGGGGTTAATCATAAGTAGGAGGTTTGTTCAAGTAAGAACATCACCTAAGCACATGTCCACCCACATATCAAATTAAAGTAGCGAACACAAATCAAACTAACATGATGAAAGTGAATAGATGAAATTCCTGTGTACCCTCAAGAAAGCTTTGCTTATCATAAGAGACCGTTTTGGCATGTCCTTTGCCTCAAAAGGATTGGGCTACCTTGCTGCACTTTTGTTACCATTACTGTTACTGCTCGTTACAAATTATCTTGCTATCAAACTACTCGTCACTTATAATATTAGTGCTTGCAGACATGACTTGCTGAAAACAGCTTGTCATTTCCTTCTGCTCCTCGTTGGGTTTGACACTCTTACTTATTGGAAGGACTACGATTGATCCCCTATATTTGTGGGTCATCAGCAACCGAAGAGAATGTTGTCTCCGGTGTTGCGTTCAAGGAACTTCACCGAAGCATATTTGCGTTGCAGAGAAGAACAAACTATATTTGTTAAAGTGATAGGGTCGAGAAGATTAATGTGAAGAAATCGACCCCTCGAAGATTTGCTGCTGAAGCGAATCTTTTGTGTCGATTCTGTCGTCCGAAGAAATTGACTGATGTGATTGTAATCGAAGACAAAGTGAAGACGTAGCATTCATTTCATTTTTCCTCTTTTAGTCTGTCGAGTCATAGGACCTCCGTACTATTAAGAGGGGTATAGGTTCTAGATACTTAGATCAGCTGTGATGCTTAGCCACAACCTATGAAAGATGTGAGAGAAATCTCTTTGTGTTCCGAGTAAATACTTGCCGGCAAGAGACTGTGATCTTCTTTACTGCGAGAGATTTGCCTCAGACCGAGGAGTTAGCATTTCTTGCTCCGCAATAGATGTTACCATTGTGCTCAAATTCGACCATTGGACGTGTCATTAGGCCATTGGCTAAGGCCGATGTCCAATTTGGTCATTTTCCCATCTTGGAAGGTTGCGGCTATAAATGGCCACCCCGCTCCAACGTTATCCGTTGGCTGCTCCACTTGAGATTTCTGAGAAGATTGATTTGAGCAACCCCACTCCGAGTGATTTGAGTTTAAGATCCATCGAGAGAAAAATCAAGAGCCCAAACTTAGACACTAGTTTAGCATCACAACAGTTCTGACTGAGAGTTCTTGTACCTATTACTCTTGAGAGCTGCGCACTCTCTAGACGGATAGGTTTCGGCTTTGAGTGATGAAGAGTTTTTGTCCGCACCGAGCCTGATCTTTAGCAACCAAGAGTGATTGTGGTTTGCGAACGTCGACCAGAGATTTGGAGATCATCGACAAGGATCTACCACAAGTGAAATCAACCTGAGTATGATCAGCTCTGCGTTGAAGGAGAATAGGGTGAAGAGAGTTTATCTTCCATGTTAAGTCACAATCCCTCCAACTAGACATAGCCCTTTAGTAGAAGGGTGAACTGGTCTACCAAATCTCTCCGTCGCCATCGAGCACCACTGTTCATTGCTACTCTACTGCATTTCTTTCGGCAGTCGTTATTCATGATTTGTGCCGATAGATTACTTGATCATATAGATTTGTTGTCACCATCCTGTGTATGTGTGTTCATCCTCATTCATTGTCTTCGACTGTATTCGTTCGTTATCATTATGTACTTCATTTTCTCGTGTGATATTGTTCCTTATTATTTTTCTATTTCAACCATGTTGTTTCTCATTCTACTAAATCTATTTGCATGTTGTATTACCCTCATCGTAGTTAAACCTGTGATTCATCAAGCACATATTGTTGTCAATGCATTCATCGATGAATATGCCTATGATGAAGAAGTTTGATTCTTTCCATTTCCTTCAATACTATATTCCATTGTTGTGATTGGGTTAAGTTTCAAAGCTTTCGAAAGAAAATTTGAATATCCCATTCACCCCACTCTGGTTGATATACTCTCGATCCTAACAATTGGTATCAGAGCAAGTACTCCCTATCTCTGTTTCTTAAAGGTCTAATGTCCTTGGAGTTTTGAGTATGTCGCTTGCAGGTAGATCCTCGCACTCTGAAAGGTTTCCCATCTTCAATGGAAATGACTATCTATACTGGAAGGAACAAATGATAATCAAAATTCAAGCCGTCAACTATGATCTGTGGAAGATTGTGGAAGAAGGCTACACCATTAAGCAACAAAACAATTTGTCCTCCAATGATAAGGAAAAACTACAGTTGGATGCTGATGCGAAAGATATCATATGTGGCAGTCTATCAAAAGACATTTTCTTCACACCGGCTCAACACTGTAAAGAAAATTTGGGATGCTCTTAACAGTGCTCATGAAGAATTTGTTACCCGCTCAGATCCTCACACTAAAATGCTTCAAGCTATGTTCACTGGATTCAGAAGCCTGCGCAAGGAATGTGTTATGAAACTCACTGATCGGCTGACAAACATTGTTGAAAGACTACATCAACAAGGAGTAACTAATATCACTGATAGAGATGTAGCCAACAAGCTTCTGAGCGCTCTTGATGAATCCTTCGATCTCATAGTTATTGTGTCTGAAATCAAACAAAGACCTCATGATGAAGAGCTTCACTATGTTGAGGTCATGACACTGCTATCAATTCATGAAGAAAAGTTGGAGCTGGAAAATGCAAATCAAGAATCTTCTTCGAAAAGTGAAGGAGAAATTCTCTCACATTATGGCAGTTCTGAAGAAGAAGAAGATGTCAAAAATCAACACACCATCACTCAAGATCTTGAAATGCTCACACAAAGACTGAGTGGTCTAAAGAGACACAATCTGTAACTCGTCAATCATGAAAAATTCCATGCACCAGAATCATCAAGAATACGATTGCCTCCGAAAGATATGAAGTGCTTCAAATGCAAATTATACGGCCATGTCATCGCTGATTGCCCTGGGTGGGAAGGAAAACCTAGCATTAGATGGAAATAGCTTCACTCTAGTAAGTTTTACTTGAATAGATCATCATACTAAGCTCTCAAAAGGAAATTACTACTTCATCTTCTTCGATGTGACCAGTCACTGAAGTGAAAGCCATAGTAGTCATTGAATCAAATATGAAGAGGATGTCATGGCTAAACAGAGCATATGCAGATTTGACATTAGAATCTAAAGATGATGCCACAAACATTGAATCCGATGAAGAAGAATTCTACAAAAGGATTGGGAGAGGTAATGCATATGTTGCTATTGAATCATCGAAGAAGTTCAGCGAATTAGATACTGATGATGAAACTTCAAGTGATGATGATCCAAGCGATGATGATGAATGATAACCCACAAGTATAGGGGATCGCAACAGTTTTCGAGGGTAGAGTATTCAACGCAAATTTATTGATTCGACACAAGGGGAGCCAAAGAATATTCTCAAGTATTAGCAGTTGAGTTATCAATTCAACCACACCTGGATAACTTAATATCTGCAGCATAGTATTTAGTAGCAAAGTAATATGGAAGTAATGGTAACGGTGGCAAAAGTAACAGTAGCAGTTTTGTAGTAATCGTAATAGTGGCAACAATAAAGTAACTAAGCAAAGAGCAATATGTGAAAAGCTCGTAGGCATTGGATCAGTGATGGATAATTATGTCGAATGTGATTCCTCATGCAATAGTTATAACATAGGGTGACCCAGAACTAGCTCCAGTTCATCAATGTAATGTAGGCATGTATTTCGAATATAGTCATACATGCTTATGGAAAAGAACTTGCATGACATCTTTTGTCCTACCGTCCCGTGGCAGCGGGGTCCTATTGGAAACTAAGGGATATTAAGGCCTCCTTTTAATAGAGTAACAGACCAAAGCATTAACACTTAGTGAATACATGAACTCCTCAAACTATGGTCATCACCGGGAGTGGTCCCGATTATTGTCACTTCGGGGTTGTCGGATCATAACACATAGTAGGTGAGTATTGACTTGCAAGATAGGATCAAGAACTCACATATATTGATGAAAACATAATAGGTTTAGATCTGAAATCATGGCACTCGGGCCCTAGTAACAAACATTAAGCATAGGAAAGCCATAGCACATCAATCTTAGAACATAATGGATACTAGGGATCAAACCCTAACAAAACTAACTCGATTACATGGTAAATCTCATCCAACCCATCACCGTCCAGCAAGCCTATGATGGAATTACTCACGCACGGTGGTGAGCATCATGAAATTGGTGATGGAGGATGGTTGATGATGACGATGGTGAAGGATTCCCCTCTCTGGAGCCCCGAACGGACTCCAGATCAGCCCTCCCGGGAGAGTTTAGGGCTTGGCGGCGGCTCCGTATCGTAAAACGCGATGAATCCTTCTCTTTGATTTTTTGTCCCCGAACGTGAATATATAGAGTTGGAGTTGAGGTCGGTGGAGCATCAGGGGGCCGAGGAGGAAGGGGGCGCGCCCTGGCGGTAGGGCGCGCCCCCACCCTCGTGGATAGGGTGTGGCCCCCTGCCCTTGATTCTTTCACCAGTATTTTTTGTCAATTCCAAAAATATTCTCCGTGAAGTTTCAGGTCATTCCGAGAAATTTTATTTCTGCACAAAAATAACACCATGGCAATTCTGTTGAAAACAACGTCAGTTCGGGTTAGTTCCATTCAAATCATACAAGTTAAAGTTCAAAACAAGGGCAAAAGTGTTTGGAAAAGTAGATACGATGGAGACGTATCAACTCCCCCAAGCTTAAACCTTTGCTTGTCCTCAAGCAATTCAGTTGAGAAACTGAAAGTGATAAAGAAAAAACTTTTACAAACTCCGTTTGCTCTTGTTGTTGCAAATATGTAAAGCCAGCATTCAAGTTTTTAGCAAAGATTATGAACTAACCATATTCACAATAACACTTAGGTATCATGTTTACTCATATCAATGGCATAATCAACTAGCGAGCAATAATAATAAATCTCAGATGACAACACTTTCTCAAAACAATCATAATATGACATAGCAAGATGGTATCTCGCTAGCCCTTTTCGAGACCGCAAAACATAAATGCAGAGCACCTCTGAAGATCAGGGACTGACTAGAGATTGTAATTCATGGTAAAAGAGATCCAGTCATAATCATACTTAACATAAATTAAAAGTAATGGATGCAAATGACAGCGGAGCTCTCCAACTGCTGCTTTTTAATAAGAGGCTGATGACTCAGCATAAAAGTAATTAGATAGGCCCTTCGCAGAGGGAATCAGGGATTTGCAGAGGTGCCAGAGCTCGAGTTTTGAAACAGAGATAAATAATATTTTGGGTGGCATACTTTCATTGTCAACATAGCAACCAAGAGATCTCGATATCTTCCATGCTACACACATTATAGGTGGTTCCCAAACAGAATGGTAAAGTTTATACTCCCCCCACCCACCAACAAGCATCAATCCATGGCTTGCCCGAAACAACGGGTGCCTCCAACTAACAACAATCCTGTGGGAGTTTTGATTGCAATTATTTTTTATTTGAGCATGGGACTGGGCATCCCAGTTACCACCCATTTTCTCGTGAGTGAGGAGTGGAGTCCACTACTCGTGAGAATAACCCACCTAGCACGGAAGAAATAGACAGCCCTAGTTGATAGATGAGCTGTTCGAGCATACAAAACAGAATTTCATTTGAAGGTTTAGAGTTTGGCACATACAAATTTACTTGGAACGGTAGGTAGATACTGCATATAGGAAGGTATGGTGGACTTATATGGAATAACTTTGGGGTTTATAGAAGTGGATGCACAAGCAGTATTACCGCTTAGTACAAGTGAAGGCTAGAAAAAGACTGGGAAGCGACCAACTAGAGAGTGACAACAGTCATGAACATGCATTAAAATTAATCAACACTGAGTGCAAGCATGAGTAGGATATAAATCACCATGAACATAAATATCGTGGAGGTTATGTTGATTTTGTTTCAACTACATGCGTGAACATGTGCCAAGTCAAGCCACTCGAATCGTTCAAAGGAGGATACCACCCTATCATACCACATCCCAACCATTTTAATAGCATGTCGGCACGCAAGGTAAACCATTATAAACTCCTAGCTAATTAAGCATGGCATAAGTAACTATAGTCTCTAATTTTCATTGCAAACATGTTTCATTCATAATAGGCTGAATCAGGAACGATGAACTAATCATATGTACAAAAACAAGATAGGTCGAGTTCATACCAGCTTCTCTCATCTCAATCAGTCCATCATATATCGTCATTATTGCCTTTCACTTGCACGACCGAATGGTGTGGATAATAATAGTGCACGTGCATTGGACTAAGCTAGAATCTGCAAGCATTTAATACGAAGGAGAAGACAAGGTAATATGGGCTCTAGGTTAATTCAACAATGATGCATATGAGAGCCACTCAACATTTTCATCATGGTCTTCTCCTCTCAACCCCCAAAGAAAAGAAATAAAACTATTTACACGGGAAAGCTCCCGACAAGCAAAAGAAGAATGAGAAATATTTTTGGGTTTTCCTTTAATTACTACTACTACAAGCATGGAAAGTAAACTAGCTAAAAGCTATAACTAATGTTTTTTCTTTTTCTTAAGTTTTTTCAAACACACAAGAAGAAGGCTTAGAAAAGAAAATAAACTAGCATGGAGAGTACAATGAAAAAGTATGAGCACCGACAACTGGAATGAGTGTGTGAACATGAATGTAATGCTAGTGAGAAATATGTACCCCCCCCCCAAGCTTAGGCTTTTGGCCTAAGTTGGTCTATGGCCACTGCTGGCCTGGCGGATATCCAAAGTCGTAGTCGGGGTTGTACTGAGATTCAACAGCTACTGCCCGACGAGATGCAGCTTGGAGGCGAGCTGCCTCCATCCTCCTTTCATATTCGTTCGCCTCCCCCCTAGTTATAAAGTATCTCGTTTTTGCCTGAAAATCAAAGAAAGTGGAAGCAGGGAGAGCAACATGGACAGTACGCCGTCTGTCAAAGATTAGTCAGTACTGGAGGAACTGTTCATTCCTCTCAAGAAACTGATGGCTAACCATGGCACTATTATCTAGATAAGCAGGAGGCAACTCCATGTCACTTCTATGCATGGGTACACCAAGATAATTAGCTACAGGAGTTGCATAAATCCCACCAAACAAATCTCCACATGTACCATTAAGATGCAGCCTTCGTGCAACAATGGCCCCCAAGTTATATTGTTTATCACCTAATACCGCACTCTTGAGGACACTAAGATCAGGAACCACATGTGACAAGCTTCATCTTTACCATTAATGCATCTACCAATAAAGAGAGCAAAATATGTATGGAGGGGAAATGAATGCTCCCTATGGTAGCTTGTGTGATTTCTCTAGATTCACCCACAGTGATACTAGCAAGAAAGTCTTTATATTCAAATTTACGAGGTTCACTAACATTGCCCCACCAAGGAGTTTACAAGCGAGATTAAAATCTTCTAGGTCCATGGTATATGATTTATCATAAAGATCAAATAAAACAGTGTGAGAATTGCGCGAAGATGTAAATTTAAACCTTCTCACAAAGGAATCAGTAAGGTAGTAGTATTGTAGTTACTTATCTGACACGAAGTCCTCAAGATCAGCATTACGCACATATGCATCAAATTCATCGTTGATGCCTGCTTGGACCATAAACTGCTCTGACGGCTATTCACAAGGCCACACTTGAGCTTCCCTCGGTGGTTCATCGTCCGACTCACGTATTGCGGGCCTGGGTCCTTGCTTCCTTGAAGAACCACCTTGGTACATTTTCCTAAACATATTTCTTCCTCTGAAAAATGTCTGAAAATTTTGTAACTCAAAATAAAAGTGAACCAAACTCAACAAAAATGATAGCAACTACTCCCACAAGTGCCTAGAGACTATATCATGCATTAGAACTACTTGGGACCAAATAAATTTTACATGCAAGCTCAAGAACAGGGTCACCTAGGCAGTAAAAATTTGCAATGAATAAGGCACTAGAACAAAAACTAATTGGACCATTGGAGGAGTCACATACCAAAGAACAATCCCCCAAAGCAGTTTTTTTAGTGGAGCTTTGAGCAAGGAGACCAAAAACGGCAGCAAGATGAGCTAGAACTCGTGCTTGAGCTGGTTGATGATTTTTTTGGGAGGAAGAAGGGGTGTGTGGGTGCTGGAATAAGTGGAGAGGGCCACCAGGGGTGCACGAGGCAGGGGGTGTGCCCCAGGGGGTGGGCACGCCCTGGACCCTCGTGGCCAGGTGGTTGCCCCATCTGGTGTGTTCTCAGTGCCAGATATTCTCAAATATTCTAGAAAAAATCATATTTCATTTTCAGGGCATTTGGAGAACTTTTATTTTCGGGGTATTTTTTTATTGCAAGGATAAATCAGAAAACGGACAGAAAATACTATTTTTTTGTTTTTTGAATCTAAATAACAGAAAGTAAAAGGAGTGTATAGAGAGTTGTGCTTTCTAACTTCATCCATCTCATGCTCATAAAAAGGAATCCATTAACAAGGTCGATCAAGTCTTGTTAACAAACTCATTCCGAATCGCATGAAACCGGAGAATTTTCGAATAGCACTAGGTTACCTCAACGGGGATATGTACATCCCCAATAATAAGAATATCATATTTCTTCTTGACAGTAGGAAGAGGAAATTCAAAACCTCCAATAGTAATAGTTGGAATTTTTCCAATAGAATTTATACTGTGGACTTGAGGTTGTTTCCTCGGAAAGTGTACCGTATGCTCATTACCATTAACATGAGAAGTGGCATTGCCTTTGTTGCAATCAATATCAGCCCCTGTAGTATTCAAAAAGGGTCTAACAAGGATAATCGACATACTATCGTCCTCGGGAATATCAAGAATAACAAAGTCCCTTTAGATAGTATCGTTTGCAACCACAACAGGCACATCCTCACAAATACCGACAGGTATAGCGGTTGATTTATCGGCCATTTGCAAAGATATTTCAGTAGGTGTCAACTTATTCAAATCAAGTCTATGATATAAAGAGAGTGGCATAACACTAACACCGGCTCCAAGATCACATAAAGCAGTTTTAACATAGTTTTTTTAATGGAGCAAGGTATAGTTGGTACTCCTGGATCTCCAAGTTTCTTTGGTATTCCACCTTTAAAAGTATAATTAGCAAGCATGGTGGAAATTTTAGCTTCCGATATCTTTCTTTTATTTGTAACAATTTCTTTCATATACTTAGCATAAGGATTCATTTTAAGAATACCAGTCAAACGCATACGCAAAAAGATAGGTCTAATCATTTCAGCAAAGCCCTCAAAATCCTCATCATCCTTTTTCTTGGATGGTTTAGGAGGAAAAGGCATGGGTTTCTGAACCCATGGTTCTCTTTCTTTACCGTGCTTCCTAGCAACGAATCTCTCTTATCATCATGTTGATTCTTTGATTGTGGGTTATCAAGATCAACAGTAGGTTCAACCTCTACATCATTATTATTGCTAGGTTGAGCATCAACATGAACATTATCATTAACATTATCGCTAGGCTCATGTTCATCGCCAGATTGTGTTTCAGCATCAGAAATAGAAATATCATTGGGATTCTCAGGTGTGTCAACAACAGGTTCACTAGAAGCATGCAGAGTCCTATCATTTTTCTTCTTCTTTTTAGAAGGACTAGGTGCTTCGACATTATTTCTCTGAGAATCTTGCTTATTTCTCTTAGGGTGGCCCTCAGGATACAAAGGTTCCTGAGTCATTCTACCACCTCTAGTCACAACTCTAACAACATTATCATTTTTCTTATCATATAATTCATTGAGCAAATCATTTTGAGCTTTAAGCACTTGTTCTACTTGAGTGGTAACCATAGAAGCATGTTTACTAATAAGTTTAAGTTCACCTTTAACTCTAGACATATAATCAGTCAAGTGTTCAATCATATAAGCAATACGTTTAAATTGTCTACCAACATAAGCATTGAAGTTTTCTTGTTTAACAATAAAATTATCAAACTCGTCCAAGCATTGGCTAGCAGACTTATTACGAGGGATATCACCTTCATCAAATCTATAGAGAGAATTTACCTTTACTACCTGTGTCGGGTTATCAAGACCATGTATTTCTTCAATAGGAGGTAAATACTTAACATCTTCAGCATTAATGCCCTTTTCTTTCATAGATTTCTTTGCCTCTTGCATATCTTCAGGACTGAGAAATAGAATACCCCTTTTCTTCGGAGTTGGCTCAGGAGTTGGTTCAGGAAGTGTCCAATTGTTTTCATTAGTCAACATATTATTCAATAACAATTCAGCTTGATCAACAGTTCTTTCCCTGAAAACACAACCAGCACAACTATCCAGGTGGTCTCTGGAAGCATCGGTTAGTCCATTATAAAATATATCAAGTATTTCATTTTTATTGAGAGGATGATCAGGCAAAGCATTAAGTAATCAGAGAAGCCTCCCCCAAGCTTGTGGGAGACTCTCTTCTTCAATTTGCACAAAATTATATATTTCCCTTAAAGCTGCTTGTTTCTTATGAGCGGGGAAATATTTAGCAGAAAAGTAATAAATCATATCCTGGGGACTACGCACACAACCAGGATCAAGAGAATTAACCATGTTTTAGCATCACCCTTTAGTGAGAATGGAAATAGCTTAAGGATATAATAGTAACGAATTTTTTCCTCATGAGTGAATAGGGTGGCTATATCATTCCATTTAGTAAGATGTGCCACAACAGTTTCAGATTCATAGCCATAAAAAGGATCAGATTCAACCAAAGTAATTATATCAGGATCGACATAGAAATCATAATCCTTATCAGTAATACAGATAGGTGAGGTAGCAAAAGCAGGGTCATATTTCATTCTAGCATTCAGAGATTTTTCTTTCAGCTTAGCTAATAATTTCTTAAGATCAGATCTATCATTGCAAGCAAGAAATTCTCCAACAGTTTCTTCATCCATAACATATCCCTCAGGCACAACAGGCAATTCATATCTAGGGGGAGAATCTTCATCTTCACTCTCATCAGTATTATAAGTTTCAATAATTTCATTCTCCCTAGCCCTAGCAAGTTGTTCATCAAGAAATTCACCTAATTGCACAATATTATCAAGCATAGAAGTAGTTTCATCATAAGCATCACGCATAGCAGAAGTGGCATCATCAATAACATGCGACATATCAGAATTAATAGCAGAAGCAGGTTTAGGTGTTGCAAGTTTACTCAAAACTGAAGGAGAATCAAGTGCATAGCTAGATGGCAGTTCCTTACCTCCCCTCGTAGTTGAGGGATAAATCTTGGTTTTCTCATCTCTCAAGTTCCTCATAGTGATCAGCAGATATAAATCCCAAGTGACTCAAAGAATAGAGCTAAGATCCCCAGCAACGGCGCCAGAAAAGAGTCTTGATAACCCACAAGTATAGGGGATCGCAACAGTTTTCAACGGTAGAGTATTCAACCCAAATTTATTGATTTGACACAAGGGGAGCAAAGAATATTCTCAAGTATTAGCAGTTGAGTTGTCAATTCAACCACACCTAGATAACTTAATATCTGCAGCAAAGTATTTAGTAGCAAAGTAATATGGAAGTAACGGTAACGGTAGCAAAAGTAACAGTAGCAGTTTTGTAGTAATCGTAACAGTGGCAACGATAAAGTAACTAAGCAAAGAGCAATATGTGAAAAGCTCGTAGGCATTGGATCAGTGATGAATAATTATGTCAGATGCGATTCCTCATGCAATAGTTATAACATAGGGTGACACAGAACTAGCTCCAGTTCATCAATGTAATGTAGGCATGTATTCTGAATATAGTCATACGTGCTTATGGACATCTTTTGTCCTACCCTCTCGTGGCAGCGGGGTCCTATTGGAAACTAAGGGATATTAAGGCCTCCTTTTAATAGAGTACCAGACCAAAGCATTAACACTTAGTGAATACATCAACTCAAACTACGGTCATCACCGGGAGTGGTCCCGATTATTGTCACTTCGGGGTTGCCGGATCATAACACATAGTAGGTGACTACTGACTTGCAAGATAGGATCAAGAACTCACCTATATTCATGAAAACATAATAGGTTCAGATCTGAAATCATGACACTCGGGCCCTAGTGACAAGCATTAAGCATAGCAAAGTCATACCAACATTAATCTTGGAACATAATGGATACTAGGGATCAAACCCTAACAAAACTAACTTGATTACATGGTAAATCTCATCCAACCCATCACCGTCCAGCAAGCCTATGATAAAATTACTCACGCATGGTGGTGAGCATCATCAAATTGGTGATGGAGCATGGTTGATGATGACGACAGCGACGGATTCCCCTCTCCGGAGCCCCGACCGGACTCCAGATCAGCCCTCCCGAGAGAGTTTAGGGCTTGGCGGCAGCTCCATATCGTAAAACACGATGAATCCTTTTCTCTGATTTTTTTTCTCCCCAAACGTGATTATATAGAGTTGGAGTTGAGGTCGATGGAGCATTAGGGGGCCCACAAGGAAAGGGGGCACGCCCAGGGGGTAGGGCGCGCCCCCATCCTCGTGGACAATGTGTGGGCCCCTTGGTCTTGATTCTTTCGCGAGTATTTTTTATTAATTCCAAAAATATTCTCCGTGAAGTTTCAGGTCATTCTGAGAACTTATATTTCAGCACAAAAATAACACGATGGCAATTCTGCTGAAAACAGCATCAGTCCGGGTTAGTTCCATTCATATCATGCAACTTAGAGTCCAAAACATGGGCAAAAGTGTTTGGAAAAGTAGATACGATGGAGACGTATCAATGAACCAATCACCTTTTGTCTTATGGCAAAATCTTCAAAGGATCAGGTATCTGCCAAACACCTAAGATGCATGAATGAATACTCTCCTGAATACATTGTTGAGAAATGTAGTAATTTCAAAAAAATTCCTATGCACACGCAAGATCATGGTGATGCAAAGCAACGAGAGGGGAGAGTGGTGTCCACGTACCCTCGTAGACCAAAAGCGGAAGCGTTAGCACAACGCGGTTGATGCAGCCGTACGTCTTCACGATCCAACCGATCAAGTACCGAACGTACGACACCTCTGAGTTCAGCACACGTTCAGCTCGATGATGTCCCACGAACTCCGATCCAGTAGAGCTTTGCGGGAGAGTTCTGTCAGCATGATGGCGTGATGACGGTGTTGATGATGCTACCGACGCAGGGCTTCGCCTAAGCACCGCTATGATATTACCGAGGTGGAATATGGTGAAGGGGGGATCGTTACCGAACTTTATGCGTGCGGACCCTACAGGTTCGAGAACTATGTAGACATGACCGAGACACACCTCCAGTCAATAACCAATAGCGGAACCTGGATGCTCATATTGGCTCCCACATATTCTACGAAGATCTTTCTCGGTCAAATCGCATAACAACATACGTTGTTCCCTTTGTCATCGGTATGTTACTTGCACGAGATTCGATCGTTGGTATCTCAATACCTATTTCAATCTTGTTACCGGCATGTCTCTTTACTCGTTACGTAGTGCATCATCCCGCAACTAACTCATTAGCTACATTGCTTGCAAGGCTTATAGTGATGTGCATACCGAGAGGGCCCAGAGATACCTCTCCGACAATCAGAGTGACAAATCCTAATCTCGAAATATGTCAACTCAACAAGTACCTTCGGAGACACCTGCAGAGCACATTTATAATCACCCAGTTACGTTGTGACGTTTGGTAGCACACAAAGTGTTCCTCCGGATGCAGGAGTTACATAATCTCATAGTTATAGGAATGTGTACAAGTCATGAAGAAAGCAATAGCAACATACTAAACGATCAAGTGCTAAGCTAAGGAAGTGGGTCAAGTCAATCACATCATTCTTCAAATGATGTGATCCCATTGATCAAATGATAACTCATATCTATGATTTGGAAACTCAACCATCTTTGATCAATGAGCTAGTCAAGTAGAGGCATACTAGTGACACTATGTTTGTCTATGTATTCACACATGTATTATGTTTCCCGTTAATACAATTCTAGCATGAATAATAAACATTTATCATGATATGAGTAAATAAATAATAACTTTATTATTGCCTCTAGGGCATATTTCGTTCAGTCTCCCAGTTGCACTAGAGTCAATAATCTAGATTACACAGTAATGATTCTAACACCCATTTAGCCTTGGTGTTGATCATGTTTTGCTCGTAGAAGAGCCGTAGTCAACAGGTCTGCAACATTCAGATCCGTATGTATCTTGCAAATCTCTATGTCTCCCACCTGGATTTGGTCCCGGATGGAATTGAAGCGTCTCTTGATGTGCTTGGTTCTCTTGTGAATTTGGATTCCTTTGCCAAGGCAATTGCACCAGTATTGTCACAAAAGATTTTCATTGGACCCGATGCACTAGGTATGACACCTACATCGGATATGAACTCCTTCATCCAGACTCCTTCATTTGCTGCTTCCGAAGCAGCTATATACTCCGCTTCACACGTAGATCCCGCCACGACGCTTTGTTTAGAACTGCACCAACTGACAGCTCCACCGTTCAATATAAATACGTATCCGGTTTGCGATTTAGAATCATCCGGATCAGTGTCAAAGCTTGCATCAACGTAACCATTTACAACTAGCTCTTTCTCACCTCCATAAATGAGAAACATATCCTTAGTCCTTTTCAGGTACTTCGGGATGTTCTTGACCGCTATCCAGTGATCCACTCCTGGATTACTTTGGTACCTCCCTGCTAAGCTAATAGCAAGGCACACATCAGGTCTGGTACATAGCATTGCATACATGATAGAGCATATGGCTGAAGCATAGGGAACATCTTTCATTTTCTCTCTATCTTCTGCAGTGGTCGGGCATTGAGTTTGACTCAACTTCACACCTTGTATTACAGGCAAGAACCCTTTCTTTGCTTGATCCATTTTGAAATTTTTCAAAACTTTATCAAGGTATGTACTTTGTGAAAGTCCAATTAAGCGTCTTGATCTATCTCTATAGATCTTGATGCCCAATATATAAGCAGCTTCACCGAGGTCTATCATTGAAAAACTTTTATTCAAGTATCCTTTTATGCTATCCAGAAATTCTATATCATTTCCAATCAACAATATGTCGTCCACATATAATATTAGAAATGCTACAGAGCTCCCACTCACTTTCTTGTAAAATACAGGCTTCTCCAAAAGTCTGTATAAAACCATATGCTTTGATCACACTATCAAAGCGTTTATTCCAACTCCGAGAGGCTTGCACCAGTCCATAAATGGATCGCTGGAGCTTGCACACTTTATTAGCACCTTTTGGATCGACAAAACCTTCTAGTTGCATCATATACAACTCTTCTTCTAGAAATCCATTCTGGAATGCAGTTTTGACATCCATTTGCCAAATTTCATAATCATAAAATGCGGCAATTGCTAACATGATTCGGATAGACTTAAGAATCGCTACGGGTGAGAAAGTCTCATCGTAGTCAACCCCTTTAACTTGTCGAAAACCTTTCGCAACAAGTTGAGCTTTGTAGACAGTAACATTACCATCAGCGTCAGTCTTCTTCTTGAAGATCCATTTATTCTCAATGGCTTGCCGATCATCGGGCAAGTCAACCAAAGTCCACACTTTGTTCTCATACATGGATCCCATCTCAGATTTCATGGCCTCAAGCCATTTTGTGGAATCTGGGCTCATCATCGCTTCCTCATAGTTCGTAGGTTCGCCATGGTCAAGTAACATGACCTCCAGAATAGGATTACCGTACCACTCTGGTGCGGATCTTGTTCTGGTTGACCTATGAGGTTCGGTAGTAACTTGATTTGAAGTTTCATGATCAATATCATTAGCTTCCTCACTAATTGGTGTAGGCGTCATAGGAACCGGTTTCTGTGAAGAACTACTTTCCAATAAGGGAGCATGTACAGTTACCTCATCAAGTTCTACCTTCATCCCACTCACTTCTTTCGAGATAAACTCCTTCTCTAGAAAGGATCCATTTTTAGCAACGAATGTCTTGCCTTCGGATCTGTGATAGAAGGTGTACCCAACAATTTCCTTTGGGTACCCTATGAAGACACATTTCTCCGATTTGTGTTCGAGCTTATCAGGTTGAAGCTTTTTCACATAAGCATTGCAGCCCCAAACTTCAAGAAACGACAACTTTGGTTTCTTGCCAAACCATAGTTCATAAGGCGTCATCTCAACGGATTTTGCTGGTGCCCTATTTAACGTGAATGCAGCCGTCTCTAAATCATAACCCCAAAACGATAGCGGTAAATCAGTAAGAGACATCATAGATCGCACCATATCTAGTAAGGTACGATTATGACATTTGGACACACCATTACGTTGTGGTGTTCCGGGTGGCGTGAGTTGCGAAACTATTCCGCATTGTTTCAAATGTAGACCAAACTCGTAACTCAAATATTCTCCTCCATGATCAGATTGTAGAAACTTTATTTTCTTATTACGATGATTTTCCACTTCACTCTGAAATTCTTTGAACTTTTCAAATATTTCAGACTTATGTTTCATTAAGTAGATATACCCATATCTGCTCAAATCATATGTGAAGGTGAGAAAATAACGATACCTGCCGTGAGCCTCAATATTCATCGGACCACATACATCAGTATGTATGATTTCCAACAAATTTGTTGCTCGCTCCATAGTTCCGGAGAACGGCATTTTAGTCATCTTGCCCATGAGGCATGGTTCGCAAGTACCAAGTGATTCATAATCAAGTGATTCCAAAAGTCCATCAGTATGGAGTTTCTTCATGTGCTTTACACCAATATGACCCAAACGACAGTGCCACAAATAAGTTGCACTATAATTATCAACTCTGCATCTTTTGGCTTCAACATTATGAATATGCGTATCACTACTATCGAGATTCAACAAAAATAGACCACTCTTTAAGGGTGCATGACCATAAAAGATATTACTTATATAAATAGAACAACCATTATTCTCATATTTA
Source organism: Aegilops speltoides (assembly GCA_021437245.1). Taxonomy (NCBI): domain Eukaryota; kingdom Viridiplantae; phylum Streptophyta; class Magnoliopsida; order Poales; family Poaceae; genus Aegilops; species Aegilops speltoides. The sequence continues at coordinate 247,928,298 of CM038142.1, read as the reverse complement.
AATGAATAACTGTCTCACATTAAACAAGATCCAGATATAATGTTCATGCTCAACGCTGGCACCAAATAATAATTATTCAGGTCTAAAACTAATACCAAAGGTAGATGTAGAGGTAGCGTGCCGACGGCGATCACATCGACTTTGGAACCATTTCCCACGCGCATCGTCGCCTCGTCCTTAGCCAGTCTTCGCTTAATCCGTAGTCCCTGTTTCAAGTTGAAAAATATTAGCAACAGAACCAGTATCAAATACCCATGTGCTACTGCGAGCTCTGGTAAGCTACACATCAACAACATGTATATCACATATACCTTTGTTCACCTTGTCATCCTTCTTATCCGCCAAATACTTGGGGCAGTTCCGCTTCTAGTGACCAGTCTGCTTGCGGTAGAAGCACTCAGTCTTAGGCTTAGGTCCAAACTTGGGTTTCTTCTCTTGAGCAGCAACTTGTTTGCCGTTCTTCTTGAAGTTCCCCTTCTTCTTCCCTTTACCTTTTTTCTTGAAACTGGTGGTCTTGTTGACCATCAACACTTGATGCTCCTTTTTGATTTCTACCTCCGCAACTTTAGCATTGCGAAGAGCTCGGGAATTGTCTTGTTCATCCCTTGCATATTATAGTTCATCATGAAGCTCTTGTAGCTTGGTGGCATTGATTGAAGAATTCTGTCAATGACACTATCATCTGGAAGATTAACCCCCAGTTGAATCAAGTGATTGTTATACCCAGCCATTTTGAGTATATGTTCACTGACAGAACTATTCTCCATCTTGCAGCTATAGAACTTATTGGAGACTTCATATCTCTCAATCTGGGCATTTGCTTGAAATATTAACTTCAACTCCCGGAACATCTCATATGCTCCATGACGTTCAAAATGTTGTTGAAGTCCCGGTTCTAAGTCGTAAAGCATGGCACACTAAACTATCGAGTAGTCATCAGCTTTGCTCTGCCAGACATTCTTAACGTTGTCAGTTGCATCTGCAGCTGGCCTGTCACCTAGCGGTGCTTCCAGGACATAATTCTTATATGCAGCAATGAGGATAATCCTCAAGTTACGGACCTAGTCCGTGTAATTGCTACCATCATCTTTCAACTTTGCTTTCTCAAGGAACGCATTAAAATTCAACGGAACAACAACACGGGCCATCTATCTACCACAACATAGACAAGCAAAATACTATCAGGTACTAAGTTCATGATAAATTCAAGTTCAATTAATCATATTACTTAAGAACTCCCACTTAGATAGACATCTCTCTAATCATCTAAGTGATCACGTGATCCAAATCAACTAAACCATAACCGATCATCACGTGAAATGGAGTAGTTTTCAATGGTGAATATCACTATGTTGATCATATCTACTATACGATTCACGCTCGACCTTTTGGTCTCAGTGTTCCGAGGCCATATCTGCATATGCTAGGCTCGTCAAGTTTAACCCGAGTATTCTGAGTGTGCAAAACTGGCTTGCACCCGTTGTAGATGGATGTAGAGCTTATCACACCCGATCATCAGGTGGTGTCTTGGCACGACGAACTTTGGCAACGGTGCATACTCAGGGAGAACACTTTTACCTTGAAATTTAGTGAGAGATCATCTTATAATGCTACCATCAATCAAAGCAAAATAAGATGCATAAAGGATAAACATCACATGCAATCAATATAACTGATATGATATGGTCATCTTCATCTTGTGCTTGTGATCTCCATCTCCGAAGCACCGTCATGATCACCATCGTCACCGGCACGACACCTTGATCTCCATCGTAGCATCTTTGTCGTCTCGCCAACTATTGCTTCTATGACTATCGCTACTGCTTAGTGATAAAGTAAAGCAATTATAGGGTGATTGCATTGCATACAATAAAGCGAGAACCATATGGCTCCTGCCAGTTGCCGATAACTCTGTTACAAAACATGATCATCTCATACAATAAAATTTAGCATCATGTCTTTACCATATCACATCACAACATGCCCTGCAAAAACAAGTTAGACGTCCTCTACTCTGTTGTTGCAAGTTTTACATGGTTGCTACGGGCTGAGCAAGAACCGTTCTTACCTACGCATCAAAACCACAACGATAGTTCATCAAGTTAGTGTTGTTTTAACCTTCTCAAGGACAGGGCATAGCCACACTCGGTTCAACTAAAGTTGAAGAAACTAACACCCGCCAGCCACCTATGTGCAAAGCACGTCGGTAGAACCAGTCGCGCGTAAGCGTACGCGTAATGTCGTTCCGGGCCGCTTCATCCAACAATAACGCCGAAACAAAGTATGACATGCTGGTAAGTAGTATGACTTGTATCGCTCACAACTCATTTGTGTTCTACTGGTGCATATAACATCTACGCATAAACCTGGCTCTGATGCGACTGTTGGGGAACGCAGTAATTTCAAAAAAATTCCTACGCACACGCAAGATCATGGTGATGCAACGAGAGGGGAGAGTGTTGTCCACGTACCCTCGTAGACCGAAAGCGGAAGCGTTAGCACAACGCGGTTGATGTAGTCGTACGTATTCACGATTCGACCGATCAAGTACCGAAAGTACGGCACCTTCGAGTTCAGCACACGTTTAGCTCGATGGCGTCCCACGAACTCCGATTCAGCAGAGCTTTGTGGGAGAGTTCTATCAGCACGATGGCATGATGATGGTGTTGATGATGCTACCAACGCAGGGCTTCGCATAAGCACTGCTACGATATTACCGAGGTGGAATATGGTGGAGGGGGCACCGCACATGGCTAAGATATCAATGATCAATTGTTGTGTCTAGAGGTGCCCCCTACCCCCGTATATAAAGGAGCAAGGGGGGAGGCGGCCGGCCAAGGAGGAGGGCGCGCCAAGGGGGGAGTCCTACTCCCGCCGGGAGTAGGATTCCTCCTTTCCTTGTTGGAGTAGGAGAGGGGAAGGAAGGGAGAGAGGAGAGGAAGGAAAGGGGGGCGCCGCCCCCTCCTTGTCCAATTCGGATTATAGGGGGAGGGGGCGCGCGGCCTGCCCTGGCCGCCCCTCCTCTTCTGCACTAGGGCTCATGAGGCCCACTAAACCCCCTGGGGGGTTCCGGTAACCCCCTAATACTCCGGTATATGTCCGAAACCTCCCGAAACACTTCCGGTGTCCGAACATAGTCATCCAATATATCGATCTTTATGTCTCGACCATTTCGAGACTCCTCGTCATGTCCGTGATCATATCTGGGACTCCGAACTACCTTCGGTACATCAAAACACAAAAACTCATAATACCGATCATCACCGAACTTTAAGCGTGCGGACCCTACGGGTTCGAGAACTATGTAGACATGACCGAGACACGTCTCTGGTCAATAACAAATAGCGGAACCTGTATGCTCATATTGGCTCTCACATATTCTACAAAGATCTTTATCGGTCAAACCTCATAACAACATACGTTGTCCCCTTTGTCATCAGTATGTTACTTGCCCGAGATTCGATCTTTGGTATCTCAATACCTAGTTCAATCTCGTTACCGGCAAGTCTCTTTACTCGTTACGTAATGCATCATCCCGCAACTAACTCATTAGCGACATTTCTTGCAAGGCTTATAGTGATGTGCATTACCGAGAGGGCCCAGAGATACCTCTCCGACACTCGGAGTGACAAATCATAATCTCGAAATACGTCAACTCAACAAGTACCTTCGGAGACACTTGTAGAGCACCTTTATAATCACCCAGTTACGTTGTGACGTTTGGTAGCACGCAAACTGTTCCTCCGGTTAGCAGGAGTTACATAATCTCATAGTTATAGGAACGTGTATAAGTCATGAAGAAAGCAATAGCCACATACTAAATGATCAAGTGCTAAGCTAACGAAATGGTCAAGTGAATCAAATCATTCTTCTAATGATGTGATCCCATTGATCAAATGATAAATCATATCTATGATTAGGAAACTCAAGCATCTTTGATCAATGAGCTAGTCAAGTAGAGGCATACTAGTGACACTATTTTTGCCTATGTATTGACACATGTACTATGTTTTCGGTTAATACAATTCTAGCATGAAAAATAAACATTTATCATGATATGAGGAAATAAATAATAACTTTATTATTGCCTCTAGGGCATATTTCCTTCATACATATCTTATGCCAAGCTGGTCAAGATTGCTAAATCTCAACATGATGAACTAGAGATGCTTGAAAGAAATCTCAGGAAAACTGAAGGATTACTGGTCGAAGAGATGGAGAAGAATCAAAAGTTGATTGAAGAGCAAGATGAGTTTTCGTCAACTATTGATGATCTCACCATTCGATGTGACTCACTCTCAGCTGACTACGAGGGTTTATCAAATGAACTCATCAACAAGAATCAGGAACTCTTGTCACTAATAGAGTCTCATAACGAGCTGGTTTTAGAGAAAGCTTCTCTATTCGCCGAGCAATCTGTTCAAATTCCTGATGGTTTTCTTCCTCCGTGCTTAAAATATCTAGAATGTAGCAATGCTGAGTCTCATGTTGAATCTTCTGATGCTGCTAAAAGGAATTTTGCTGCTACTGAAGTTGGTACCATTACTGACCCCTCTTTTGAGGATTATGCTGTTGTTACTAAAGAAAGTTACAGGTTAAAGGGCTTACTTGAGATTGGTATGCTAAGGAGTCTGAAAGGTCATCAAACCTTATGTGATGTGCTCAGGAAGTTCATTCCTCACAAAAATCCTCAGAAGGAAGGATTAGGTTTCGAAAAGAAACTCAATGTGGATGGATCCTATTGGACTCCCAAACAATATCCTTGAATGACTTGGGTTCATGCAAAGAGTAAAACTCTCGAACCTGAAACTTTAACTCGTTATATTTTGCCCATTTCCGTTGATACTGATGAGTCAAATGACTCAAATTACAAACTCTTCAAGCAACAGAATGGTAAGGTTTCTGCTCGATATGTTGGTACTAACTGTAGGGCATGCTCACCCAAGAAGCAAATTTGGGTAAAGAAAAGTGTCGTTGAAAATCTATCTGTAACTACCAATCCGACTTTGCAAGATAATCCTCGACTAGGAAATGGCTACCATTCACAGCCTAATCGCATGCCATTTTCGAATGATTATCACCCTTGTCTGTGTAAAAAGGAATACATGTGCATATCTTCTAATCGTTACACTCATGTTTCTGGAAAGAACTTCAATGCCTACTCTTACGATTATTATCATAGTGCTCAGGTGTCTCACAGGACACGGCGAAGAAATATGCCAAGTCAGGCAAAGCAAATGAGATCCTCACCTCCCACACAGGTGTGGGTTGTGAAGAACTAATTGTCTCTTGTAGGAAACGATCTTAGGGACATCTCACTCTCATCTTATGCCCTGAGTCCAGTCTTTGTTGGTACTCTAGTATTCCCTAGTTTCATTCGTAGTGTCTGTGCTTTCTCCCTCAGTTGTTTTTGTGTTTTCGATTCAGTACTTTGTCTATTTTTTTTGTTCTTCGTGTCATAAGCATGCATTTGATATGAAGAAGATTTCTTTCTGACGTCCTTGGTCACGAACTAAATCATCCTCAATATTTTATCTGTTTGGCCCTTGCCCTTCCTCAAACCCTTCGGCATCCAGTTTAATTACCGTGATTTTCGCAAGAAACGGCTGACACGTGCCCACCATCTCTTCATCATGATCTCGTATGTTGATGTGGAACATGCCGGGTATTTCGTCCGTAGATTTTGGAGTGGGAAGTTTGTCCCTCAGGCTATATAAAACCCCTCTCCGTGTCTCTTATTCCTGAGCTCTTTCCCTGTTCTGCCTCAAACCACTTCTCTCGACCTCCGCCCGAGCCTGAGCTCGAAGTAGCATCGACGTCAAGCATCACCCTACAACTCCGGTGAAGCTCCATCACCGTTGATCGCGCCAGTGTGGTAACTTCTCTTTCTTGCATTGCCTTAGTCGGTCTGTCTCGCCAAGTTAGGGCATTCGGATCTGGAACTAGCTCTACTCCCTTCCTGTTCTAGAGCAGTTCTTCCTGACACCATTTATCCGGTGTTATTTCCTTGCGATAGTTCTTCTAGGTTCAATAAGTTTGACATGTACGGTTTGTAGATGTTCCTTGTACTAGTCTCTAGAATCCAGGGTTCACTGTGTATGCTCTTCGAAAGATTAGACGATTTGTTATGTCATCATTGGGCTTACTGCAATTTACTCGATGATATCTTGCTAGTGCATGACTTGAGTCCATTGCTTCTTCCTGTAAAACCATCTGTTTTGAGTTAAAATTTCCTCTGTGCATGCTTGTGACTTATTCTATGCTTTCTTTGGCATTTGTGTTTTTCTCTCAGGAGTGGTCATGGCAAATAGTTCTGATGAGCACTCTGGTTCAGAGGAAGAAATCCCTCAGCAGCCAAGGATGGCTGACAAAGCAAAAGTGGTTAAAAGAAAATCAGCAAAGCCACCAAAAGCGCCGGAGGAAAAGGTTGATTCAGAATCTGCGGAAGACGATGATGATGTGCCCTCAGTGCAAAGTCAACCAGAGGATGAGCTAGTCAGAGATTCCAAGACCATGTTCTCTAATGGAAAACCCAAAAAGGGTGGCCAAGGAAGAGAAAGAAATACTGCAGGCGAGATGTCTGATCAGGAAACATACAGGACTCCACCAGGAGTAGAAACTGCTCATGAAAGGAATAATATATTGCAAAAGATTCACCGTCATTGGGAGAAGAATTGGTTCAACTACGAGAACATCCGAAGGAAATACCAAATATTGTTTGCATTCACTCCACCTGGATGATTGCATTGCAGAATGCTGCCTAGGACAGGAAGATGAAAATTTTAGGCCAACACCACCTCCCAACGCTCATGCCGATTCGTTGAAAACCATAGATGATTTTCCCGAAGAAGTTGCAAATAGGGAAAAGGCAAAGGATAAGCGTGAGGCTAGACTTGCAAAGAAGAACCAAGTAGAACAATGTAATGTTGAGTTGAATCAACATGATGTGATTAAAAAGAAGGAAAGAGCGTCTGCCCGTAAAGAAAAGAAGAAGAGGAGTTTGTTTCTCCTCAAGCTCCAAAGAAGAAGTCCGTTGCAAGCAAATCCAGGAAAGTTGCACCTACCTCGTCTAATGAGGATTCGTCTGATAGTAATGTTGGCATGGAAATTCCAATGTATGATCAGAAAACACTGCTTGACAAGGCATACCAAACCCCATCTCCTACAAACATTTCGCCTCCTGTGAGATCTTCACCAAGACTTGCACCTGTCCCCTCAGAAAAACATTCGGGGTCTGCTGCCCTAGCTGCAAAAAGAAAATTGATTACTGATGAGAAAGTTGCTGCTTCCACCAAGAAGGCAAAGAAAATCATTCCTGCTTCCATAGAGGAATATGATTTTGATCTAACATTTAACATCATTGAAGGTTCCTCCTATGATGCCAATCTAGCTGAGCTGGGTATTTTGGGTCTGCCAGAAGATGTTACCAAGATGGTAGTGATGTCTACTACACAACTTGTTCTTGTAGACTCATGTTGGGCCTCCAAGCGCAGAGTTTGTAGGGCAGTAGCAATTTTCCCTCAAGTGGATGACCTAAGGTTTATCTATCCGTGGGAGGCGTAGGATGAAGATGGTCTCTCTCAAACAACCCAGCAACCGAATAACAAAAAGTCCCTTGTGTCCTCAACACACCAAATACAATGGTAAATTGTATAGGTGAACTAGTTTGGCGAAGAGATGGTGATAAAAGTGTAGTAATGATAGTAGATATTGATTTTTGTGATAGGAACAATAAAAAATAGCAAGGTATCAAGTAACAAAAGTGGGAACAAATGGTATTGCAATGCTTGAAAATGAGGCCCAGGGTCCGTACTTTTGCTAGTGCTATCTCTCAACAATGCTAACCTAATTGGATCACATAACCATCCCTGAATGTGTGATGAAGAATCACTCCAAAGTTCTTATCTAGCGGAGATCATAAGAAGAAATTGTTTGTAGGGTACGAAACCACCTTAACGTTATTCTTTCCGTTGGATCTATTCAAGAGTTTGTACTAAAATAACACAAAGTTATTCTTTCCGTTTGATCTATCCAAGAGATCATACTAAAATAACACCATATGATATGCATCAATCAACTCTAATGTCACCTAGATACTCCAATGTCACTACAAGTATCCATGAGTTAATTATACGATACGCATCAAACAATTTCAGATTCATAATACTCGATCCAACACAAAGAACCTCAAAGAGTTCCCCAAGATTTCTACCGGAGAAACAAGGACGAAAACATTCATCAACCCCTATGCATAGATTACCCCAATGTCACCTCGAGAATCTACGAGTTGAGTGGCAAAACATATATCAAGTGAATCAATATAATACTCCATTATCACCACGGGTATTCATATGCAAGACATATATCAAGTGCTCGCAAATCCATAGAAGTATTCAATCCGATAAAACGAAATCTCAAAGGGAAAACTCAATTCATCACATAAGATAGAGAGGGAGAAAAACCATATGATCCAACTATATAACAAAGCCTCCAATACATCAAGATCATGCCATCAAGAACACGAGAGAGAGAGAGAGAGAGAGAGAGATTAAACACATAGCTACTGGTACAAACCCTCGACCCCGAGGGTGGACTACTCCCTCCTCATCATGGTGTCTGCCGGGATGATGAAGATGGCCACCGATGATGATTTCCACCTCTGGCGGAGTGCCGGAACAAGGTCTAGATTGGTTTTTCATGGCTATAGAGGCCTGCGGTGGCGGAACTTCTGATCTAGGGTTATTTCTGATGGTTTCTCTATTTATAGGATTTTTCAACATTGGAATCACGTGAAGATGGGCCTCGAGGTGGGCACAACCCACCAGGGCGCGCCCCGGTGTCTTGTGCTTACCTCCTTCACCTTCTGGTCCTTCCACGAAGCTTCTAGTGCCTCTTTTGTTCCAAAAAAATCGTCAAAAACTTTCGTTGCATTTGGAGAACTTTTTTTTCTGCACAAAAAACAACACCATAGTAGTTTCGCTGAAAACAACATCAGTTTGGGTTAGTTCCATCCAATCATTCCAAAACCATATAAAATTATTGTAAACATGGCATGAACACTTCATAAATTATAGATACGTTGGAGAAGTATCAGCATCCCCAAGCTTAATTCATGGTTGTCCTTGAGTAGGTAAATGATAAAAGAAATAATTTATGAAGTGTGAATGCTAGCAAAGTGCATAAGTTTGACCAATGATAATTTCAATCACTTTTCCTAGCATCACAACAACAACTCTTTCTCATAAAACTCATCATGATAAAGTAGTAGCTGAAAACCGATTTTTTTGATGTGGAATGCTACCTATCATATTCATCATAAACTCTTTTCTTTGTAGCATCAACATTTTGAGTTGAATGATTCAAAGCAGTTGTATATAATTTGACATGAGGACATCAATACTCAGGCATATCAACAAGCAACCATGTCTTTCAAAATATCAACACTAAAGGAAACTATCCTACCCCATCATGCTCAATCATTGATCCATTCATGAAACACGCTCACATATTAGTTACATCCAATGCTCAAGTACGATCATAGTGCCCCTTAGTTGGTGCTTTATAACAGAAGATAGAGACTTAAATAAAAATAAAAATTGCATAAAGTAAATAGATAGGCCTTTCGTAGAGGGAAGTAGGGATTCATAAAGGTGTCAGAGCTCAAAGCTTAAACTGAGAGGTAAAAATATTTTGGGAAGCATACTTTTCCCGTCAATGAAAACGACCGAGTAATTCCCAACACTTTTGATGCTAGATATATCATAGGTGGTTCCCTTTTATTCCTTTTTCCACCATACTTTCACACTCCACGGCTTGCCGTATCCACGGGTACCGTTCATACCAACACTTTCCAAGGAACTTCTTATTTGACAACATAAAGTAAATTTATTTTTCATTCTGGGACTGGGCATCCCTATTACCTTTGCCATACTCTCGTGCATTGACAAGTGAATAAACACTCATCTTGAGAATAACACATCTAGCATGGAAAATATTGGCCACCCCCTGCCGCTTCATGAGCGGTACAAGCACACAAAAAGGAAATTATTTTGAAACTTAAAGATGGCACATACAAATTTGCTTAGAACGACACGAAATACTGCACATAGGTAGGTATGGTGGACTCATATGGCAAAACTGGGATTAAGGATTTTGGATGCACAAGTAGTATTTCTACTTAGTACAGTTGGAAGCTAGCAAAAAGATTGAGAAGCAGCCAACCATGAAACGAAAAATCACATAAGCGAGCATTAAGCATAACTAACACCGAATAATGCACCACAAGTAGGATGTAATTTCATTACATAACTATAGACTTTCGTGCTTGCATAGGGAATCACAAACCTTAATACCAATATTCTTACTAAAGCATAATTACTCACTAGCATGACTCACATATTATTATCTCCATATTGCAAAACTATTGCAAGGAATCAAACTTATCATATCCAATGATCTAAATTGAAAGTTTTTATTATATCCCTCTTGAATAGCTATCACTTTGGGACTAAATTTATATATTACCATTGCTACTAACAAGCTCTCAAATATATTTAAGTGAAGCATGAGAGCATAAGTATTTCTTCAAAAATTTCAACTCTGAAAATAATCTAAGTAAAGCATGAGAGTAAATGACAAACTACTCCAAAAAGAAATAAGTGAAGATCAAGCGGGTAGTTATGTAAATGGGTAGCTATTTGAGGACTCTCTCTTATTTAAAAGTCTCAGATTTAATTATTTTATTAAAATAGCAAGCAAAAAATATAAGAAATTCTAAGAATGGCGCACATCATGTGAAGAAGCAAAAACTTAGGCTCAACCGATAATTTTTGATGGAGAAATGTGGGATGCCTACCGGGGCATCCCCAAGCTTAGATGCTTGAGACTTATTGAAATATTGACTTGGGATGCCTTGGACATCCCCAATCTTGACCTCTTGTGTCTTCTTCATTCTTCTCATAACACGGTTTCCCTAATTCTTTAAAACTTCATCCACACAAACTCAACAAGAACTCGTAAGATACGTTAGTATAGATCATTGCAACACCTTATCATTCTCTACTGTAGCAAATAACTAAAATTATAATTTAACATTGCATACTGAATGCCTCTGCATATATAATACTCCTATCCTCAAATAGAATGATTAAAGTAGCAAACATATGCAAACAATGCAATCATAACAGCAATCTGTCTAAACAGAACAGTCTGTAAAGGATGAAGAAGGAAGCATACTTATTCAACTTAAAAAATTCTTAAAATTACCACACTGTAGAAATTTTATCATAGCTTATTATACAAAAAGTTTCAACATTTTATCACATTCTGACTTTTCTAGATAATTTTTGCAACAGCGATAAAACTTTCTGTTTTGAAACAACAACTCATATACTTGCAAAATAAGCATGGTGAAGGCTATACTTGACAATTTTATTAAAATAAAAGATGCAAAACATTATTTTAAATAACAGAAAGAAATCCTAACAAAATAAAATGACTCTCCAAGAAAAACTCATATCATGTGACAAATGAAAATATAGCTCCGAGTGAGGTTACAGAAAATGTTGGAGACGAAGAGGGGATACCTTCCGGGGCATCCCCAAGCTTAGTTGCTTGGTTCTTCCTTGAATATTACCTTGGGGGTGCCTTGGTCATCCCCAAGATTAGGGTCTTGTCATTCCTTATTCTCCTCATATCGACATCTCACCCTAAACTTGAAAACTTCAATCACACAAAACTTAACGGAACTTCATGAGATAGGTTAGTATGATAAAGACAAATCATCCATTTTGGTACTGTCAAAGACAAGATTCATAATTGTTTCCACCCAATTCCTACTGTAGCATATCATTTTTACAATTTATATTGATCAATATAAGCCATAGAAACTAGAAAACAAGCAAAGTATGCATTGAAAGCAGAATCTGTCAAAAATAGAACAATCTGCAATGGTCTGGACAACTACCATACTTCTGCTACTCCAAAAATTCTGAAAAATTAGGACAACATAGGGAACTTTTATTCCTATCACCTGCAGAAAATTCAGATCAAAAGGACGTTCCAGTGAATTTTGAAAATTCCTGGACTTAGTGCAAAAGTTTCTGTTTTTGAACAGAATCAAGTCAACTATCATCCACACTATCCCAAAGGCTTTACTTGGCACTTTACTGAGACAAAAGCCATAAAACATGATTACTACAGTAGCTCAATCATGTGAACACACAAAAACAGTAGGTAAAAGTGTTGGTTTGTCTCCCAACAATCGCTTTTCTTTAATGCCTTTTTAGCTAGGCATGATGATTTCAATGATGCTCACATAAAAGATAAGAATTGAAACATAAAGAGAGCATCATGAAGCATATGACTAGCACATTTAAGTCTAGCCCACTTCCTATGCATAGAGATTTTGTGAGAAAACAACTTATGGGAACAAGAATCAACTAGCATAGGAAGGCAAGATAAGCAAAACTTCAAGATTTTCAACACATAGAGAGAAAAGTTGATATTATTACAATTCCTACAAGCATATGTTCCTCCCTCATAATAACTTTCAGTGGCATCATGAATGAATTCAAAAACATAACTATCACATAAATCATTCTTTTCATGATCCATGAGCATAGAAAATTTATTACTCTCCACACAAGAAAATTTATTCTCATCAATAGTAATGGGCAAACTCAACGAAATAACTATCATGTGATTGAAAATTAAAATCATGATGACAAGTTTCATGGTTGTCATCATTCAGTATAGCATACATGTCATCACCATAATCATCATAGATAGGAGGCATGTTTTCATCAAAATAAACTTGCTCATCAAAACTTGGGGGATTAAAAATATCATTTTCATCAGATATAGCATCCTCTAGCTTGTAGCTTTGCATATCATTAGCATCATGGGTATTCAAGGAATTCATACCAACAACATTGCAATCATGCTCATTATTTATGCCAAACATTTTATTGAATTCTTCTTCTATCAATTGAGCACAATTTTACTTTCCATCATTGTCACGAAAGAAATTATAAAGATGAAATATATGATGCAACCTCAATTCCATTTTTTTGTAGTTTTATTTTTACAAACCAAACTAGTGATAAAACAATAAACTAAAAGATTCAATTGCAAGATCGAAAGATATACCTTCAAGCACTCACCTCCCTGGCAACGATGCCAGAAAAGAGCTTGATGTCTACTACACAACTTGTTCTTGTAGACTCGTGTTGGGCCTCCAAGCGCAGAGTTTTGTAAGACAGTAGCAATTTTCCCTCAAGTGGATGGCCTAAGGTTTATCAATCCATTGGAGGCGCAGGATGAAGATGGTCTCTCTCAAACAACCCTGCAATCGAATAACAAAAAGTCTCTTGTGTCCCCAACACACCAAATACAATGGTGAACTAGTTCGGCGAACAGATGGTGATAAAAGTGTAGTAATGATAGTAGATATTGATTTTTGTGATAGGAATAATAAAAAACTGCAAGGTAGCAAGTAACAAAAGTGAGCACAAACGGTATTGCAATGCTTGAAAATGAGGCCTAGAGTCCGTACTTTCGCTAGTGCAATCTATCAACAATGCTAATCTAATTGGATTACATAACCATCGCTCAACGTGTGATGAAGAATCACACCAAAGTTCTTATCTAGCGGAGAACATAAGAAGAAATTGTTTGTAGGGTATGAAACCACCTTAAATTTTTTCATTCCATTCACTTTATCAATAGTTCATACTAAAATAAAGCAAAGTTATTCTTTTCGTTCGATCTATCCAAGAGTTCTTACTAAAATAACACCATACGATACGCATCAACCAACTCTAATGTCACCTAGATACTCCAATGTCACCACAAGTATCCATGAGTTAATTATACGATACGCATCAAACAATTTAGATTCGTAATACTCGATCCAACACAAAGAACCTCAAAGAGTGCCCCTAGATTTCTACTGGAGAAAAAAGGACAGAAACGTGCATCAACCCCTATGCATAGATTACCCCAATGTCACCTCGGGAATCCTCGAGTTGAGTGGCAAAACATATATCAAGTGAATCAATATAATACCCCATTGTCACCACGGGTATTCATATGCAAGACATATATCAAGTGCTCTCAAATCCATAAAAGTATTCAATCCGATAAAATGAAATCTCAGTTCATCACAACAAGATAGAGAGGGAGAAAAATCATATGATCCAACTATATTAACAAAGCCCCCGATACATCAAAATCGTGCCATCAAGAACACGAGACAGACAGACAGATTAAACACATAGCTACTGGTACAAACCCTCAGCCCCGAGGGAGGACTACTCCCTCCTCATCATGGTGGCCACCAGGATGATGAAGATGGCCACTGGTGATGATTTCCCCCTCCGGCGGAGTGCCAGAATGGGGTCTAGATTGGTGTTTCGTGGCTACAGAGGCTTGCCACGGCGGAACTTTTGATCTTGGGTTATTTCTGATGGTTTCTCTATCTATAAGATTTTTCAGCGTTGGAATCACGTGAAGATGGGCCTCGAGATGGGCACAACCCACCAGGGCGCGCCTAGGCCCCCTGGCGCGGCCTGGTGTCTTGTGCTCACCTCCTTCACCTTCTGGTCCTCCCACGAAGCTTCTAGTACCTCTTTTGTTCCAAAAAATCATCAAAAACTTTAATTGCGTTTGGAGAACTTTTATTTCTAAACAAAAAACAACACCACGATAGTTCTGCTGAAAACATCGTCAGTCCGGGTTACTTCCATCCAAATCATTCCAAAACCATATAAAATTATTGTACACATGGCATGAATACTTCATAAATTATAGATACGCTGGAGACGTATCAGGTAGCCAAGCACTTCACTGATCTGAAAGAAATCACCAAAGAAGTCAATCAATTTGTCCAAGATAAGAAGCTTCTGGAGAAGATGCGAAGGGAAGCTAAATCTGAGTCTAAAAGAAAAGATGTGAACAAGGATATTCTTGAGACCACCAAAGCTCTCTCTACCATGAGAAACAACAAGATTGATTGGCACTCCAGGATGAAGATGGATGTCTCTCAGCTTTGTAATCGCAGAATTGAAGAGATTAAGCATCAAGAAGATCTTGCCCGACGCAGAGAAAGAGAAGAAAAGCGCCAGAGAGCTCAGGCTAGAGCAAGTAAGCCTAAAGAAATTAAAGATCGTCGTATCAAATATGCAACGTCTGATGCACCTATGTAACATCCCAAAATTCTAAATTTTGGAATGTTATGTTAAATATATAGTTTTGAATGTTTGCTTGATTGTGGTGTGGTTGCTTGTTTGAAATTGAGTGAGATTTGAAACTTTTTGAAAGTTAAATGAGAGGTAATAAAAGAACTTTCCCAAAACTTTCATCATGATTTTATGATCTCCGTGAGTTCAAATTCTTTTTCAAATACAAAACCCTAGAGAGAAGATGACATGACTTCTTCCATTTAAATAAATGAAAAGGGTTTTTGAAAAGATTTTAATTTCATTTGGAAATATTTCAAATTCAGAAAGTTTAAGCAACACAATGATTTCCATGAGAGAAGATAAAATGACTTCTTCAAACCGTATGAAATATGAGTTGGAAGTTTCAAAGAATCAAATTTAAAGTCCTTTTGAAAATTATTTTCAATTTGGAGTTATTTGGTTTTATTCAAATTATTATTCTCCAAAAATAAAATGTATGGAAAATAGGGTAAAAATGATTCCCTGCAGTAGAAAAATCGAGAGAAATAAATTTCAAATTATTTTGGTATTTTAAAATAATTTTTTTGGTTTTTAAATAAATCAGTAGCACTCATTGCTTTATTAAAAAGTTTGTGGATTTTATTTGACGTTATAAAAATGTTCAAGTTTTAGAAAATCTTTTTCTGAAAATTTTGATATATTATATGCCTTTGTATTTTTTAATTTTCCTTTTGGTTTTATTTTATTTTGTCTGTATTTAAAACAAAGATAAAAGAAAAAAGAAAAAAAAGAAAAGTTCCTCGGACCGACTGGGCCGAAGCCCAGCCGGCCCAAAAGCGCCAGCCACCATGCCCGCGACCGACTCACGTCGGAGTTCGGCCGGTGCAAGCCTCCCAGGAGCCGCCACCGCGCCGTGTCCGCCCCGGCCTCCGTGCCCCTTCCCCATGTCTCTCGCCACCTCTTCCCCCGTTAAATAGACGGGCCCTGACCCAGCCCCTCTCTCCCTCCTCCTCCAAACCGCATCTCGCCGCCACCGTCTTCGAACATCGCTGCCTTCAAACACTGCAGCCGCCGCCCGCGACGCCGCCGACCGCTGCCGATGCCACCACCGCATCCGCCGCTCCGCGGCGCCCCTCCCCGACTACTTTGCCACCCTCCTTGACGACCGGAACAGATGTGAACTGGGGCCCGATCTTTTGATGAGAGGGAGATAACTACGATTTGGGTGGGACTTGACCCTCACGATCCGGCTACCAACCGTACAGGGAGAACCGTACACGACTGATATCCACGGCAATCGTTGAACCAACTCCACGGCGTTATCAACCGAGCCAGTGGCGCGATCGACCTATCCACGAAGGACTTTTCCTGCAAGCAAATCAAAGAACATGCAAGAAAATAATAGCCAAGCAATCTCAAAATTACAAATATGCAAGATGGGATTAATCTCACAAGATGGGATTTCAATAGGATGTCTTGACGGTCGCACTAGCCGTTACGAGCGAAGACAAAAAAAGTAGCAATATAGCTAAACTTCTCTAAACAAAACCCGAGTCTAAACCCTAATAGATGACTACTATTTATTAAGAGTTTATGCGGCTGAGTACGTCGGCAGAACGATCATGCGGCCGAGTACGTGTAGAATTCCATGTCTCGTAGGCTTGAGATGAAGCACTTGGGTGCAGCCCAAAATCCTATGGCCCATGTCTTGATCCATTAACTCAAAAGAAAATCCCCTTGGCCCATGTGCACGCTAGAAGATGTGCATGCTTTTCTTCTGGAGTCTGATCGATGCCACGTTGCATATACTTCTCATCTTCACACGGGGCTTATAAAAATATTGGATGATTCTGCACATAATAAAACAAAGTGTTGTACTTTCTTCTTGAATAACAAAATAATATAAATTATTCTTATTATTTTAAATCACCTAGCAAATATATGTTCTTGTAATTTGTGTCGTATCTAAGGTCGTCATGTCCGTATCATCCTCCCCTTCTTGAAAACAAAGCCGTCCACGGCTTGTATTTATCTGAAACACATCATACAGCAACACAGAAATAGATGCAACATATATAGGCCATTCCGAAGACATTAGCTCATGAGGGTGAGATAAATTTGTAATAGTACCATTAGGAATATCATGAAAAGTTTGATCCCACACAGAGTCTATGTATGAATTATGGGGAGGAAAACTAACTATATGGGCACACAATATGTCCTACTCAGAAGTTGGGACAGTCAACGGAGAAATTTCAGAATTGATAGCAAGCATATTGTGCGTAGTACAATCCATTGATTTAGCTTTCTCCCATTTATTATCTCATCAGGGGTCATAGGAAGCAAGGTAATGATTTTTTCGTTAAACATAAGAGTATACGAATTTGTTCTACCATGATGGGTAACACTATTATCATATTGCCAAGGTCGACCGAACAATAAAGAACAAGCTTGCATAGGTACGACATCACAGTCAATGTAATCATGATATGAACCAAGTGTAAAGTGTACTCTCACACGACGTGTTACCTTCAACTTACCACAGTCGTTGAACCATTGAATGTTATATGGATGGGGATGTCTTGTAGTGGTGAGGCCAAGCTTCTCTAACATCTCTATACTTGCCAAATTATTGCAGCTTCCACCATCGATTATCACACGAACAGAATGTCCTTTGACAACAAACTTAGTTTGAAAAAGATTATGGCGTTGAAGCATCACGGTATGCCCAACCTGGGCACTAAGTACTCGCATGGTTACAAGGCTAGGGTATTGATCTGCCATTGCAGCGTTAACATGTATCACCTCAGTGTCATTCTCCTTAGTGTCACCTGCATTATTAGTGGCAAGCATAGCATGTGTATCTTCATCCAAATCACTAGCGGAGGAGTACTCACCATCTTCTCGCACAATGAAAGTACGTTTATTTGGGCAGTCCTTCTTCAAGTGCCCGCCACCTTTGCATATATGACACTTCATGTCCCTTGTGCGTCCAGATGAAGTGGTGGGTGCTATAGACATTGCTTTTGAAGCCTCATATGATTGTGGAGCTGATTTTGAACTTGATGGGTGTGCATCATTGTTCAAGATAGGTGGTGTAGACTCAGTAGTGGATGGAACAGTAGGTGTCGGTGTCAAAACCGGCGGATCTCGGGTAGGGGGTCCCGAACTGTGCGTCTAGGCGGATGGTAACAGGAGACAAGGGACACGATGTTTTTACCTGTGTTCGGCCCTCTCGATGGAGGTAAAACCCTACTCTGCTTGATTGATATTAATGATATGGGTAGTACAAGAGTGGATCTACCACGAGATCAAGGAGGCTAAACCCTAGAAGCTAGCCTATGGTATGATTGTTGTAATGGTTGTTCGTCCTATGGACTAAAACCCTCCGGTTTATCTGAGACACGGAGAGGGCTAGGGTTACACAGAGTCGCCATAATGGTAGGAGATCTACATATCCGTGTTGCCAAGCTTCCTTCCACGCCAAGGAAAGTCCCATCCGGACACGGGGCGAAGTCATCAATCTTGTATCTTCATAGTCTTGGAGTTCGCCGATGATGATAGTCCGCTATCTGGACACCCCTAGTCCAGACTCCTCAAGAGCCCTCGAACCAGGCTTCAATGACGATGAGTCCGGGCGATATTGTTCGGCATTGCAAGGCGGGTTCTTCCTCCAATTAATTCATAGAAGATTGTGAACACCAGATAGTGTCCGCTCGCAAAATAAATTCCACATACTACCGTAGAGAGATAATATGTACACAAGCTCAATCTGCCGACGTATTTTGTGGCGTGACGTCACACCACCGCCAAGCCTATACTTGAATCGCTTTTACTATACCACCTCGGTAGCGTTTAGCGAAGCGGTTTCCTTGGCACGTCTTGTCGAAGCAGAAATCGTGTTCCCCTTATTCTAGGTTTCCCATCAATACGGACGTGGGTAACCCAACCGTGCCCGTTGCCACGCCCCCTCTATCGAAGGCGAGTCCAAAACGGTCACGGGGACGGCTCTTGGTATTCTTCCTCTTTATAATGAGACCAAGGCTCGTTCCTTTTCTTCAACCCTCAATCGAATCTGCCCCTCGCCCCGAGTTCCAACACCCAGAGCCTCAGATTCGAGCGCCTCAGACCTTCAACGATGTCCGGCCTCGACCAACAAGGCCGGTGGATGCCCTCCTCCGTTACGGAAGAGGACGTGCAAAAGCTGAGAGAAGCCAAGTACCTGACTTATGAGATTTCGCATAGGTTGCCCGCCAAAGGGCAAGTCATTCCCACTCCCGAGCCCGGCGAAAGCGTCATGTTTGTGTCCCACCTCCGTCGGGGTTTAGGCTTCCCAATGGATCCTTTTGTGAGAGGGCTTATGTTTTACTATGGGTTGGAATTCCACGACTTGGCTCCGGAGTCCATCCTCCACATCTCATCATTCATTGTCGTCTGCGAGGCCTTCCTCCGCACTACCCCCCACTTCGGTTTGTGGCTCAAGACCTTCAACGTGGAGCCGAAGATGATCGAGGGGCGTCAAGCAGAGTGCAGTGGGGCGGTTGTAAGCAGGAGGGCCGATGCTCCATGGCCCGAGGGATCTTTCCAGGAGGAGCTCGACTTGTGGCAACAGGAGTGGTTCTATATAACCGCTCCTAGGGGCAGCAGGCAGAAGCCGCCGCCCATCTTTCGCTCGGGCCCTCCATAGCGGCTGATGTCATGGGTCAACCAAGGGCTCAACTGGGGGCCGTCAAAGGACATACCCCTATTGCAGGGCCGGATTCGAGACCTCCAAGAGGGGGAGATCAATCTGGTTGTAGTGATGCAGGTTATGCTGATTCAGCGTCTCCTGCCCTGCAAGCGTCGCCCCCACCGTCTGTGGGAGTTCAATCCAGAGGGGCCACGAGCTCTTCAACACTTTATTGGTACGACACCCGTGGAGATGTATAAATCGTTCTTCAGATCACAAGAAGTGTGTCCGGAATTGACCGAGGATGCCGGTCTAAGCTGCAATCGCCCGGATGCTCAGGTAAGTAGCCCTGTGTCCAGACACACCGTTTGTTTGCGCCTTCTTGAATTTGCCTTTTAACCAATCGTCCCTTGAATAGGAGTGGATAGCGCAAGCGAAACTGATACGGTGTCCGGCTCCCCTCCCGGAGACCGCGCTGGATCCCGTGCTGGTCAGGATGCTGGAGGTTGCGCCTTCATAGGAAGGCGAAGGGGAAAATAGAGGAACTACCGCCTCCACCAAGGAGACTTTTGAGAAAGGGGGGATCGATAATCCCTCCTTCCAAGGGGAGAAGAGGACCGCTTCCGAAAACCCGGAGGCCAAGGCCTCGAAGCGAGGGAAGAGATCTTCACCAGAGGGTCCTGCGTCTGGGGAGGCCCCGGTCGCACTATCTCCCCTAGGGAATCAGCCCTCCAACGAGCCGTAAGTAGAAAAACGGGAGTTTTGTAATAAGGGACATCCCTATTTGTGCTTCTGAGGATAACCTAAGTTTTTACCTTGTAGTTCAGATCTCTGTCCTTCTCAAATGAGCTCGTCTTCGAGGGACCTTCGTCCGGAGATGATGGAGAGCGAGACGCCTCCATCTACCACACCGTCAGGTGGGGCGGACGACCCTGGGGTGTCATCACGGAGGGTATCCCCAAGTCCGGCAGGGCCGAAGAGTTCGGCACCAACTGGTGTACGGCCGGGGGAGCTGAAGGATCTGCTTGAGAGGGCGTCTATCTCAGAAGATCACCGTACATTGATGAGTATGGTGATTGAAGAATTTCATCCGCCGGGCGGCTGCATGATGCCGTCGAAGTTTGTCAAGCGGGGTATGAGGTACGTAAAATGACATACCTTTTGACAGTTTTGCACATAAAGCGTGCCTCAGATAGATAGTAGCCCCGAGACTCGGTATGTTGTCGAAAGCGACAGCGTGTCGAGGATCATAATCTCGGTATTAATTTCGCCTTTCCTACACAGTGGCGGATAGTCCGTGGCCAGCAGACCGATGGAGTTGTTGAACTAAAGCAAAGAACTCGACGTTGCGTATCACGGACATCGCTGGTCAATAAGCGACTTGACGAGTCGCAGGTAGGTTGTTTCTCCGTGGTCACCTAGTAAGGAGCCAAGCTCACTCCTTACAACATGTGTGTTTGATGCGATGGTGTTGCTGCTGTGGAGGACCTTGAGCGAGCTTGCTCGAGCCAAGGAGCAGGCCGAAGGAGTGATGCGGCTGCCTCGAAGGCGGTCAAGAGCTGAAGCCGAAGGGCTGCTCACCGCCGGTTAGGAGGAGATGGCGAAATGGCCATGAAGTTGAAAGATGTTACCGACCGCTGTGAGGTTCTTGAAAAAGAACGCCGAGCGGAGCAAGAAAACCTGAAGAAGGCCACCGCTGAAGCTAAGGATGCCCGTTCTGCAATGAGGGCTATAAAGGAGGAGCTGCGCCAGTCGGAGATATTGCGGTGGCAAGCCCTTTCGCTACGCAGAGGTTCACAGATCCGAAGTATGCTCGACTTGGCCACCGTGGGGTCTGGAGGATCCTTATATGGATTTAGCGGCGAAAAGCGGCAGATGCTTTGTTGTGCACTTCCGAAGTCAAAAGGATCACGAGACGGAAGAGCTTTTTTGGTCTCAATTCCACAGTCCGGAGCGTTCACTTCCGCTGAACGATCGGTTGGCTGAGTGGGCTGAGCTGAATAGATTGTTCGGACTTGCCATGACGGATGTAGTGACTCATATCTGGCCGGATAGGCCCAAGCCGAAGAGTTATTTTGGCTTATTGCAGCAATTCCTTGGGGCGGTGCCGCATATCAAGGCGATGAAGCGGTCGGCCTGCATAGAGGGTGCACGGATGGCCCTCGCCCGTGTGAAGACATACTGGACGGAGATGGATGCCACTGATGTTGCAACCCGGGGTTCGGACGAAAGCCGGTTACCCGCCGAGCACTATTTTGGGGAAGTTCTGCGGGGTGCTCGTGCAATAGAGTCGCAGTGCTCAAAGAATGTCATGTTTAAATGATCTTTATGGTTTGTAAAATGATATTCATAATATAAGCGCTTTTTATACTTGTGCGTACAAGTATTGGAATATCTCCTGTGCGGCTGTTAATGTATACTTGTGTATAACCTGAAAGATGGCAGTCTTCAGCTTCAGCCCCCATGCACATGGTGCGGGGGTGTTTGCAAAAATAGCGCATTTTCACACTTAATCCAACGTCTTGGTCCTGTGAAGGAGGTGGTAGCGTAGCAAACGAGGAAACTGGACTATAATGCTTTATCACTTTCACTTAGCCATAGGAGTTTGAGGGTGGGGCTAAGATATAGCCCCTAGGGGCACCGCGCTCTCCGAATTCGGGGCTCGTATGTGCCTGACCGGGAAACGGTCCTTCGTCAAAGTGGAGGAATTCTAAATATTCCGGTAGTCGATCGAGTGGTTGACCAGTCTCTCGCCAGATCATGACAATCGGTTTTGGCTTTCTCTCGAGGTGCTCGCCCGGCGAACCGGGCACAATCGCAGAGTTCTCCGGTGCCGCGTTAGCCGATGATCTGAACGTAAGGCAGCAAAACACAGGAGCCGCAAACCCAACATTTGACCAAAGACATGATTCGAGCTGATGCATATAAGGCCTAACTCGAGACGCCAACACTCCCTAAGGTATTCGGTCTTTATGATAACGGCGAACAATGCCCTAAGCCCCTAGTGTCCGTGCAGGCTAGAATTTACGACGCGCCGATGCCAAAACGCCACCTCCTCGTTGGTTATGGTAAAAACCGTGGGATATGAATCAACAAGAGATAGTAAGAAAGGTTTACGCAGGGTCTTAATCTGAAAAGAATCCTTGCCACGGGTCCCTGCTGCACGTCTGCGCCTGTGTCTCCGTTGTGCCGTATCCTAGACAGGTGTACACGTTGTTCATCTGTAAAAAGAGAGGAACTTAGCTTGAAAATAAATCGTGCAAAAAATTTATTGATAGCAAAGTATGAATGAATGAATAAAGTTGAGCTTTTAGTGGCTCTTTATTGTTTGGACGCGCAACCCCTTGTGAAGGGGTGTGCGGCTAGGGAGCCCCTAGTTTATTTATGCCGGACTCGTCTAGCCGTGTCCGGTGTCTTGAACGACCTTTTAATGAGATGATGCCGCGTGGACCGGGCATTTTAAGTGTAAGAGACGCGTAATGCGGTATTGCGTTAAAGCGGGTGAAAGCTTCACGTCCCAATAGTGCTTGATGGCTACTTTTGAATGGGGCGACATGGAAGATTAGCTTTTTGCGACGGAAGTTGTCGGGTGATCCGAACACAGCTTCTTGTAGTAAGGAGCCCGTGCACTTGGCGTAAGGGCCTGGCGTCACTCCTTTGAAGGAAGTGCGGCTATAGAGAATTGTAGTAGGGTCTATCCCCAACTTGCGGATTGTGTCCGGATATAGCAGGTTTAAATCGCTGCCGCCATCCATTAGGACTTGTGTAAATTGTAGTCCGTCGATTATAGGATCCAATATCAGAGCAGTCCATCCTGCGTTTCAAATACTTCTGGAATAGTCCAGGTGGTCGAAAGTAATTGGTTTTGACATCCAATCTCGGGGTTCCGCTGGGGTGGACCGTGCGATACGTACTTTAGCGGGTGCCGCACTATTGTTCCGTATTATCACGTGAAGTGAGTTTACTATTTTGACTTCTTGTTGGGAAAGTCTTTTGTTTTCCGGTGCTCTGCTGGTGGGGTTCGTCGTCATCCTCGCTTGGCGCGTCGAGCCCCTTGTGTTCGGCGTTGAGTCGGCCGGACTGTTTGAAGACCCAACAATCTCGGTGGGTGTGGTTTGTAGGCTTCCCGGGGGTACTGTGGATTTGACATATCCGATCCAAAATTTTGTTTAGGTTGGATAGCTCGTCACTGTTGTCCTTAAGAGGCAGTGTTTTGTTATTCGGCCGCGAGCTTTTTAATCCGGCGTTGACCGCCGTGTTCTTTGGGCTCTTTTGTTTATTTCGGCGCTGGTCCTTTCTGCGCCATGATTTTCCGTTTCCATCTCTGATCTCGGATGTACTCGGGTCGCTGGTGCTGCGTCTTGCTAGCATGCTGTCTTCCCCCACGCAAAAGCGGGTCATGAGGCTTGTTAGCGCGACCATTGTTCTTGGCTTTTCCTGGCCGAGGTGTCTGGCGAGCCATTCGTCTCGGACGTTATAATTGAAAGCTACTAAGGCTTCGGCGTCCGGACAGTCGATTGTTTGGTTCTTTTTGGTGAGCAACCTATTCCAGAATTTGCCGTTGTTTCTCCGGGCTGTTGGGTTATGTGACTTAAATCATCTGCACCCGGAGGGCGGACATAAGTCCCTTGAAAATTTGCTCTAAACGCGTCCTCGAGCTCTTCCCAACTTCCAATGGTATTTTCTGGGAGGCTTTTGAGCCAATGCCGAGCTGGCCCTTTGAGCTTGAGGGGCAGATATTTTATGGCGTGGAGATCGTCTCCCCTAGCCATGTGTATGTGCAGGATGTAATCCTCAATCCAGACTCCGGGGTCTGTTGTTCTGTCGTATGCCTCTATGTTTACGGGCTTGAACCCCGCTGGGAATTCATGAACCAGCACCTCATCGGTGAAACATAGTGGGTGTGCGGCGCCCCTGTATTTGGGTGTGCCGTTGTCTTCGAACACTCGGCGTGTTGTGTTGCTTCCTGGGGCCCTTTTTTTGGCCCATAAATGGACCTGATCGGGCCATCTATTTTGCGAGGATCATGTGTCGGCTTGTGTGCGGCGCCGCTTGTCGCTCTTGGCCTTTCATCTGGTCGTCTATCTAGCCAGGCGACCTCTTTGCTTTTTGACTGTGGGGGCTCTACGGCCTCCTCGTCGAATTCGGGCAGCAGCTTGCGCTTCGGGTAGCTCTTTGTTTGGTGGCTATTGCCATATTTGTCCGCGGTCTTGAGTACTTTGCTCCACCTCATTCTGAGTATGTCTTCCGCTGTTTTGAGCTTCCGTTTCTCCTTCTTCAAGATTCTTGCAGTGGCGACAAGCCTTTTGTGAAGGTTTTTATGCTCCGGTGGTGTGTCCGGCGTGAGATCGTCTGGACTATTGTTTTCGCCGGGGATGGGTTGATTATCCGATTCTTCCTATTCGGATGGTTGCTTGGTTGCATGTTCGTCGCCCACTGGTTTGCCCTGCTCTATGGTTGGGTCATTATGAGTGTTGTTGTTATTGAGGCGGGACTTGGGGCGGCGCTTATGTCGCCGTTGTGGTTGTTTTTCGGAGGAATTATCCTTCGCCGCGTCCCGTTGTTCCTCATTATCGCTCCCTTTTGGGGTGTCCACCATATATATATCATGAGTTGAGGTGGCTTTCCAGTGCCCCGTAGGCGCTGGTTCTTGGTCGTCTCCGGCATCATCGTCCATACCGTCGATGTCTTCGGAGTCGTAGTCTAGCATGTCAGTTAGATCGTCGACACTGGCTACAAAGTGGATGGTGGGTGGGTTTCAATTTCTTCGTCGTCGCATCTCAACCGCCCCGACCGCATCCGCCAGACTCTCGATAACGAGAGATGTTTTAGCGAATTCAGGATGTCGCCAAAGGGTGAGTGTTGAAAGATGTCCGCGGCGGTGAACTCCATGATCGGCGCCCAATCGGATTTGATTGGTAGGGGCGCGGGAGGTTCAGAGTCCGGCGAGGAACCCGGCACCTCAGAGTCACGAGCTTTACGAGGGACAAGATCAGTATTCGGGTCCATCGCCGTAGATATTGCTGCCGAGGCGGTGTCCAGCCACCTGTCCTCAATCTGCGCGGTCGGCTCCGAACTAGGGGTCGGAGCGGATTCATGTGCGGCCTCTAGGGCACTATCCGGCGGCAGAGCTAAATCATGCCCATCGTGATGCGGCGACGGCCTTTTCGGTGTGCTCGAATCCATCGAAGATCAAGTCTCCGCGGATGTCGGCCGTGAAGTTTAGGCTTCAAATCTGACTGACGGCTAGGGCGTAGCTTCGACCTGCTCGGATGGCTGCTTAATTGCCCAGCAGCAAAGCCGCCGAACACGAAGATCTGTCCGGGAGAAAAGTCTCACCGGACTGCGTGGTTGTTGATGATTGAAGGAGCCATCAAGCCTATCGGTGGCGACACGGAGGAACTCTCGTGAAAGCACCAATGTCGGTGTCAAACCGGCGGATCTCGGTAGGGGTCCCGAATCTGCTGCGTCTAGGCGGATGGTAACAGGAGACAAGGGACACGATGTTTTTACCCAGGTTCGGGCCCTCTCGATGGAGGTAAAACCCTACTCCTGCTTGATTGATATTGATGATATGGGTAGTACAAGAGTGGATCTACCACAAGATCAAGGAGGCTAAACCCTAGAAGCTAGCCTATGGTATGATTGTTGTAATGGTTGTTCGTCCTTCGGACTAAAACCCTCCGATTTATATAGACACCGGAGAGGGCTAGGGTTACACAGAGTCGGTTACGATGGTAGGAGATCTACATATCCGTATTGCCAAGCTTGCCTTCCACGCCAAGGAAAGTCCCATCCGGACATGGGACGAAGTCTTCAATCTTGTATCTTCATAGTCTTGGAGTCCGGCCGATGATGATAGTCCGGCTATCCGGACACCCCCTAGTCCAGGGACTCCCTCAGTAGGAGAGGGTGTCCATGATGAGCGGCGACCTGTAGAAAAGTTACCTCGTCCATTGTTGTATCGTCCGTGTACTTCCCTTTCAGCTTTACAAGCAAAATGAAACAAACGAGTAATAGAATTGTACTCCTTATAGTCCAATATATACTGAATATCACAATTCAAACCACCTAAAATCTAGCCATCATAGCATCTTCGGTTTCAACTAAACTACATCGCATTAAGCCAGTTTGCAATTCTTGATAATAATCTTCTACAGAACTACTACCTTGTTTTAGACGTTGCAATTCATTTAGTTTATGACGAGCATAATATGAAGGAACATAACGTTGTCGCATAGCTCATTTTAAAGCATCCCAAGTAGCAGGTATATTGTTCACATTAACATGGCAATACTCACTCCACCACATGGAAGCGAAGTTTGTAAATTCACTAGTGGCTTCCCTAACTCTTTGGTTCTCAGGAATATCATGACATGCAATTTTTTGTTCAACTGAAAGTTCCCAATCAAGATAAGCATCTGGTTTATATTTACCATTGAAAGCAGGCATAGTAAATTTAATTTTAGCACTAGAGTGGTCGTAATCTCGAACGTCATACCTGGGTGGACCTTGTTCCATACCTTGACGGTTGAAACGCAGTTGTTGATGAGCACGGTCATTGTGGTGGTCGACCGCTTGGTCGTCCTCGGTGTCACCGGAATAATCCATGTAGTTATCCCCATATTCTTCGTTGACACGGGGAGGAATGCGTTGGTGCTGGTTTATGGTGGCGGCGTCAGTGGCAGTAGCTGGGTGTTGTGGATGACCCATGGGCACACGTCGAGCTCACAAAATAGCGGCACCACCCGTGAAGTTGCGAGGATCAACGTTGTTGCTGATGGGGGTGCAGTTAGCAACTCGTCGAGACGTGACAAGATGTCCTGTAACTATGTGTTCGCAACACCCTGTGCATCCTCTGTGGCCTTGAGCCTCTCTTCGGCCGCAGTCTGAGCACTCTCAAGTTGGGCGAGACGCTTGCTAGTGACTTACACATCCGCGATGAGGCCCTCAAGTGTGGGTTGATCTTGTGCCATTGTTAGCGAAAGAGAAAACACAGTGTATAAACCATATCAACTAGTAGGACGTGGTGGAATTTTTTTTGCTCACACTCAAGCTTATTATCAAATTCTTACTTGTTCTTACCAATGCACCAGGTGGTGATCGGCGCGTTGGTGTTGGCTTTAAACGACCGATGAAGATTGGATAGAGCGATAACCAGGAATCAGTAGAGCCGGAACCTGTACTTATTGGTAGAAAAGTGTAGCTTGGCAAAGGCTTCTCAACTCAGAATATCAGTGGCACAATTTAGCAAAAAGCAATGCAAGTTTAATAATTGCTCAAACTCCTAACTAGTGCTGGCAGTCGACTAGTAGGAGATAAAACAATCTAAGCCCAGATACTGAAACAAGTGAGTGGAAACAAGTGAAAATATGATAGCTCTAGATAGCTAGATATAAGTGAGGTATAAACGAGTGTATTACAGAGCTCGAGAATATATGATGGATGCAGTGGCGACCAAGTAGCAGCAAAACTATCTGAGTAGCAAATAGAACAAATCAGTCCAAATTATATGCTAGCCGGCCTGACTTTTTTTTTCAACTTTCTTTTCTTTTTCTTTTTCTTTTTTTCTTTTTTCTTTGTCTTGTTTTTTTCCTTTTATCAAGCCGGTTACTAACAAGCGAAATTAGAAAAACAACGCTTCAAAACAGGTCTGTGTGCTACAAGTACTGGAGATGGGATGGAAAAGCAATCTAATCAGAAGGAAAGCAAGACACAACTTGTGTGGGATGGGACGTGTGTTGCATGCATCTCAGACCGTGCAAGTGATGGGACAGCGGCGAACACTTGAGACCTGGGTGTATGAGAAAAACGCGTGGCTAGGCTGGAGTACGTGGAAGTGCAGAAGGGAGGTGAACTCGTGGAAAGTGGCGGACGATGCAGTGATGTGATGGCACAAGAAACTTTGACAGACGATTTGCGCGGTGCACAGCAGTGGACAAATCAGGGAAGTGGACAAAAACAAGTTCGATCTAGTAGACAATTTTTTTCTTAAACGAATCTAAACCAGTAGTAGTATTAGATGAATGCAACCAAAAATTCAACTACACAAATACTAGATGCAAAAATTGCTAGAGGCTAAAAAGGTAGGTGCAGCAGATGAACTAATCTAATTTTTTTGGCTTTTTTTGGGTTGTAGGACTAAACTCAATCTAATCTAATAAAACTGTAAATCTCTCACCGATGAACCTGGAAACTGATACCACTTGATGTGAATTGGGGCCCGATCTTTCGATGAGAGGGAGATAACTACGATTTTGGGTGGGACTTGACCCTCACGATCCGGCTACCAACCGTATAGGAGAACCGTACACGACTGATATCCACGACAATCGTTGAACCAACTCCACGGCGTTATCGACCGAGCCAGCGGCACGATCGACCTATCCACGAAGGATTTTTCTTGCAAGCAAATCGAAGAACATGCAAGAAAATAATAGCCAAGCAATCTCAAAATTACAAATATGCTAGATGGAATTAATCTCACAAGATGGGGTTTCGATAGGATGTCTTGACGGTCGCACTAGCCGCTACGAGCGAAGACAAATAAAAGTAGCAATATAGCTAAACTTCTATAAACAAAACCCGAGTCTAAACCCTAATAGATGACTACTATTTATTAAGAGTTTATGCGGCTGAGTATGTTGGCAGAACGATCATGCGGCCGAGTACGTGTAGAATTCCATGTCTCGTAGGCTTGAGGTGAAGCACTTGGGTGCAGCCAAATATCCTATGGCCCATGTCTTGATCCATTAACTCAAAAGAAAATCCCCTTGGCCCATGCTAGAAGATGTGCATGCTTTTCTTCTGGAGTCTGATCGATGCCACATTGCATATACTTCTCATCTTCACACGTGGCTTATAAAAATATTGGATGATTCTGCACATAATAAAACAAAGTGTTGTACTTTCTTCTTGAATAACAAAATAATATAAATTACTCTTATTATTTTAAATCACCTAGCAAACATATATTCTTGTAATTTGTGTAGTATCTAAGGTCGTCATGTCCATATCAGGGGCCGCCACCACCGTCCCGTCTCGCCGTTGACCACCGACACCGCCGCGGTAACTCCCCGCTCCTATCACGCCGTCCGATCTGGATTTGACGGTCCAGATCGATTTGTTTTTTATTTTTTTATTTCGAAACGTTTTCCTTTAGTTAGTGAACGTTCGCTGGCTAGGTCTTCATAGTGAACGAATTCGTTATTTTAGTTTCTATTAGCGAGCGTTCGCTCGATAGGCTTTTTTCTGTTTAGTTATGTCAGGGACCTATCCGTGAATATATTATTTATAGATTAGCCCCTGGTCTTCAAACGATCACAACTTTTACACTCTTTATCCAAATCCAGCGAAACCAACGCCCACTTCTTCATTATGATCCCCTCTATCCTGTAAACCAACAAAAAGATATTTTTGAAAGTTTAAAATTTGGTTTCAAACAGTTTTGATTTCAAACTTCTTTTGTTCATAACTCGAGTTTTATAACTCCGTTTTAGTTGATTCTTTTTGAAAATCGAAGCTCTTGACCTAAACTTTCTGATAAGGCCATATCCACCTAATTTTAGTACTATTAGAAATTGTTTTCTTTTACAAGAGTTAATTGCTTGTTTTCGAAGCTTTCCGAGATCTTTTCTTCGATTCTTTTGCATGATTGCTTATGTGTGGTTACTATTGATTACTTACGATAGATTGAATGGAGTGTGACGAGTAGAACTATCAGGAGTTGAGTGCGAAGGTTCTTCATCTACAGTACAGGCAAGTTCACACTTCGATCATATCCCTTTATTACCCAGTTTTTATGCATTAGTTTCAACCCTCAAACATTGCATGAGTAGGTTTGATGACATGTGGGTACTGGGAAGTAGTTGATGAGGTAGGAACCTATTGTATTATATTCAAACCCTTGGGTGTTACTACGTTATGCTTATACTACTATGCTATGCTCGTAGACGTGGTTCGGTTTGAGAGAATTCATGAAAGATGAGAGAGATTTTGTTAACTAAGGGAAACTTAAGGTGGCTACTTTAATACACATCTGGGTGGATTCGTTGGGGCACCCTGGAGCACCCAGTGGTTTTCCCGGGCACCTGAAGAACTCAGTGCTTGCCCAAGTGAATACCGGAGTACCTGTGTGATTACCCTATGGAATGCCACCCAGGCTCAAAGGGATCATAAGATTATTCATGCTGGAAACTTCCGTGTGCAGCCACAAGCCATTATGGGCTCTGGCATAGTTGAGTAAGTTGTGTGAGCTCTTGAAAAGGTGGACTAGAAGAGGTAGGGGATTGTAGGTGTACCGGTACGCCCGGAGTGGAGAGTAAATGCTTCTGAAAGACTGTGTCTCGGTCATCCAGTTCTCAAACAACTGGCAGTGCGAGGACTTCAAGGGAGGCGATCGAGTCTTGTGGGGAGAAGTGCACAACCTTTGCAGAGTGTATAAACTAATCATGGTTAGCCATGTCCCCGGTTATGAACATCTTGAGTATCTGGTACTTGAATTATTGATTTGATCTCATCACTCTATTTAATGAAATTGTCGGGTTATAATTATTACTTTGGGATTGAGTTGGAGCAACCTTCTCATTTAATCACATACACTGGGTAGTTAAATAAAATTTATTCCTTTGTTGTAGGAAAAAATGGCTTTATGCAAAAATAAACTTAGTGCCTCCACTAGCCAAATATGCATGTAGTGATAGCTATTATTCATCATTGCTCTATGGTGTGAATTTGCCAGTACATTCAATGTACTGACCTACATGGCTGCAACGTTTCATGTTGCAAGATTCTTACAACGAGTAAGTGATACGTTAGGGTTACGATTGTCTACACTCAACATTGTCGTTGGTGTTATTGGGAACTCCACAACCTTGATGTTACTTCTGCTATATGGATTGAGGTAATAGTATTTACATTACTTTATACATGTGATTTACCTCTGTTATAAATCCTCGAGTATTGTGTGTGTTAGCATACCGATCTAGGGATGACACTTAAGCACAGAGACTTCGACCCATTCGGGTCGGGTCGCTACAACCTATCGATACAAGTGTCCCACCGCAGCAGATTCCACCATCCCCTGGTCCCGAGGAAGTGACCGAGCAACATGTTGAGGCTGTGGTAATTCCTACCTTAGTCGAACAAGAAGCTGATGTTGTGGACATGTATCTTGTCAATCTTGATGAAGTAAATGTGTCGCCTGAGGAACATGCTCCCGAAGAAAAGATTGACGAAGAAATTGAAATGGAAAAGGAAGTCTCATCACCCGTGAAGGATATTCAAGCTGAATCCTCTAGATCCACTAAGGAGGGAGAAAAGGTTGAGGTGGAGCAAGTTGCTGCCCAAGGTACTACCCCTACGTCTCCTCATCTGTTGGTCCGACTCTGATGGAGGTTGACCCTGCTCCCGACTCTTTGCTTCACAGCCATAACAAGAAGAAAAGAAGTTTGAGGAGCCCATGGTTCACGAGGAGAAAGATGAAGAAGTTGCACCACCAGTCCTGTCCCACCAGGTTATTCAACCAGTGCTGCCGCAGCAGGCTGGAGGAGAACAATCCGAGACAGTTGTGTCTCAAGAAGTCTTTGTGCCACCACCAGTTTATGAGTCATCGAAAGAAAAGGCCCTTGTGCCTGAATCTGAGAAAGCCGCTGAAGGAGTTCCAGCAAAGGAAATGATCCTCAGTCCAATGATCTCATGCTGCCTGCTTCAGAGAAGGTTATGATACCTCACGCTCCAGTGTAGCCCTCCGATGAGAACACATCTGCAGCTGATGATGTACAACCGATGGAAATTAGCGAAGAAGTTTATCGGAAAAATCCTCAGGAATCATTTCCGCTATTTTCATTTGAGAATGGCCCTAATGGCCCAACATTAATTGAACAAGTTCATTCATCGAAGCTTGCATTCTTTGGGGTGATCCCCTATGAAGAAGAGATAACATCTTTGTCTCCGAGGTTTTGGACAGAAGAACATGCAATTTATTATGCTTGGATCTTATATTTCAAGCATAGGATTTTCAATCACAAGATGTTGAACTTCGCCAAGCTCGAAGGAATGCCCTATCTCCACAATAGTCTTGACCATATTGAACATGCTGTTCTAAAGGGTTTTATGTGATTCAATCAAGGCTGGAACAAAGAGATTATTCTTCAGTTCTATGCCATGCTATACATCACAGGGAAGATGGAAAATACTGCAACATGGACGCTGGAATGGATGACTTGGAGGGATAGAATCAAATGCTTGGTAGATCATTTCCTGGCCCTGATAAATTTGCCTCAATGTGAGTTTGAGAATGACAGAGATCACCGATTGCATTTCTAGGAAGTATCTGAAGCACAACTCCATGTCTCGATGGATCCCACCATGGTGGGTGATGAATGCATTGAGGTTGATCCTAAGAAGTTGGCCTATGACAACAAAGTTCTATTCCACATTTCGCGCAATACCATCACGCCAACGAATTGGCCCACTTCCATCAAAGGCATGGAAGGAAATTGATGTAGGGTAGAACCCTAGAGGCCGATCTTTCACGTTTGGAGTGGATCCCTATGAAGAACACGAAGAACACGAGGAGGGGCACGAGGGAAAAACACTCAATCAACAAGAATAAAAGTCACACATGTGCTACATCATCGAGGCATGAGGTAATACAAGATCCAAATCCAACAAGAGACGATACAAAGGGTAACCGGTTCTTCTCCGCGAGGAGGTCTTGATGGTCTTCTCCGGATGGAGGTCTTGAATCCAGGTGGATCTTCTCCAAAGAGGTGTCGGTCCCTCACGAGGAGTAGATCCGGATGGATGAGCGAGGCTCTATCTCACAAATTAGCTAAATCAACGCTAAGTCTCGAAGAGAGGAGGAGGAGTCCTATATATAGGCTAGGGGGGCGAATGGGTACATGGGCCTCAGCCCAACTCGCGCACGCAGGCGGGGTCCGGATGATCCGGGTGAGGAGCCAGATGATCGGGGCTCTATCCGGATGATCCGGGTGGTGGTCCGGATGAGCTGGTGATGCAGGTGGTGGCGGTGCAGGTCCGGATGTCCGGCTGGGGGTCTGAATGTCCGAGCAATGTCCGGATGATCCGAGTCGGCGTCTCGATGGTCCGGCTTCGGGGCCCAGCTTCGGGTCTCTTTCGGCGAGTTAGCCGGATCGTCCGGACTAGGGTCCAGATCGTCCGGGCTCTGCCCGGATCGTCCGGGCCCCTGTCTGGATTGTCCGGCCAGCCTCCTACTTGGCGTTTTTCCTCTCCGTCTTCACGCATGTCTTCCACTTCCAGTTCTCCTTGCTTCCTAGCTTCTCCACGGCTAACTCCTTGGTACTTGAGTATGCAAAGCATCTCCGTAGGTAGTAGCCATGTATCGGGTGAATCGAAAGGGATTTGTGAGAGGAGTGATGTCTCATCGGTTTCGAGAGCTCTTGCACGTGCTCTAGTCATAGGTCCAAGTGGTGTTGTAGGAGATGTAGATGCGTCCATGGGGACGATCGTTGGATGCTCCGCATCATCTCCCCCCTAGGAAAGATCCGACCTCGGATCGAAATCTTCATCACCATGGTATGGCGAGAGGTCTTTGATGTTGAAGATGTCACTCACATTGTACTTGTCGCTTGGTAGGTCGATCTTGTAAGCGTTGTTGTTGTAGCGTGCTCATAACCCACAAGTATAGGGGATCGCAACAGTTTTCGAGGGTAGAGTATTCAACCCAAATTTATTGATTCGACACAAGGGGAGCCAAAGAATATTCGCAAGTATTAGCAGTTGAGTTGTCAATTCAACTACACCTGGATAACTTAGTATCTGCAGCAAAGTATTTAGTAGCAAAGTAGTATGATAGTAACGCTAACAGTGGCAAAAGTAATAGTAGAAGTTTTGAAGTAATTGTGACAGTAGCAACGATAAAGTAAATAAGCAAAGCACAATGTGTGAAAAGCTCGTAGGCATTGGATCAGTGATGGATAATTATGTCGGATGCGATTCCTCATGTAATAGTTATAACATAGGGTGACACAGAAGTAGCTCCAGTTCATCAATGTAATGTAGGCATGTATTCCAAATATAGTCATACGTGCTTATGGAAAAGAACTTGCATGACATCTTTTGTCCTACCCTCTCGTGGCAGCAGGGTCTTAATGGAAACTAAGGGATATTAAGGCCTCCTTTTAATAGAGTACCGAACCAAAGCATTAACGCATAGTGAATACATGAACTCCTCAAACTACGGTCGTCACCGAGAAGTATCCCGATTATTGTCACTTCGGGGTTGTCGGATCATAACACATAATAGGTGACTATAGACTTGCAAGATAGGATCAAGAACTCACATATATTCACGAAAACATAATAGGTTCGGATCTAAAATCATGGCACTCGGGCCCTAGTGACAAGCATTAAGCATAGCAAAGTCACAGCAACATCCATCTCAGAACGTAGTGGATACTAGGGATCAAACCCTAACAAAACTAACTTGATTACATGGTAAATCTCATCCAACCCATCACCGTCCAGCAAGCCTACGATGGAATTACTCACGCACGGTGTTGAGCATCATGAAATTAGTGATGGAGGATGGTTGATGATGACGACGACGACAAACCCCCCTCCCCGGAGCCCCGAACGGACTCCAGATTAGCCCTCCCGAGAGAGATTAGGGCTTGGCGGCGGCTCCGTATCGTAAAACATGATGAAACTTTCTCTCTGATTTTTTTCTTCGCGAAAGCAAATATATGGAGTTGGAGTTGAGGTCGGTGGATGTCCAGGGGGGCCACAAGGCTTGGGGCGCGCCCTAGGGGAGGGGGCGCGCCCCCCACCCTCGTGGATAGGGTGTGGGCCCCCTAACACTAATTCTTTTGCCGGTATTTTTTATTAATTCTGAAAAGTTGCTCCATGGATTTTCAGGTCATTCCGAGAACTTTTATTTCTGCACAAAAATAACACCATGGCAGTTCTGCTAAAAACAGCGCTAGTCCAGGTTAGTTCCATTCAAATCATGCAAGTTAGAGTCCAAAACAAGGGCAAAAGTGTTTGGGAAAGTAGATACGACGGAGACGTATCAACTCCCCCAAGCTTAAACCTTTGCTTGTCCTCAAGCAATTCAGTTGACAAACTGAAAGTGATAAAGAAAAACTTTTACAAACTCTGTTTGCTCTTGTTGTTGTAAATATGTAAAGCCATCATTCATGTTTTCAGCAAAGGTTATGAACTAACCATATTCACAATAACACTTAGGTCTCATGTTTACTCATATCAATGGCATAATCAACAAGCGAGCAATAATAATAAAACTCGGATGACAACACTTTCTCAAAACAATCATAATATGATATAACAAGATGGTATCTCGCTAGCCCTTTCTGAGACCGCAAAACATAAATGCAGAGCACCTTTAAAGATCAAGGACTGACTAAACATTGTAATTCGTGGTAAAAGAGATGCATTCATAGTCATGCCCAATATAAACTAATAGTAATGCCTGCAAATGACAGCGGTGCTCTCTAGCAGGTGCTTTTTAATAAGAGGGTGATGACTCAACATAAAAGTAAATATATAGGCCCTTCGTAGAGGGAAGCAGGGATTTGTAGAGGTGCCAGAGCTCGATTTTGAAATAGAGATGAATAATATTTTGAGCGGTATACTTTCACTATCAATGTAACAACTATGAGATCTTGATATCTTCCATGCTACACACATTATAGGCGGTTCCCAAACAGAATGGTAAAGTTTATACTCCCCCAGCACCAACAAGCATCAATCCATGGCTTGCCTGAAACAACGGGTGCCTCCAACTAGCAACAATCCTGGGGGAGTTTTGTTTAATTATTTTGATTTGATTTGAGCATGGGACCGGGCATCTCGGTTACCAGCCACAGGTAGGGTACGGTTCAGTAATTTGTCAACCCCTTTCTAGCACACACCGTACAGAGGGGTCGGGATGAGGGTACCTAGGCCATGGATTAAAGCCACCATCCGGTCGGGGGCATGGGTGTTTCGTTGTAGCCGAGGGGTAGCTTCCCGCTTTCTTGTGGTATATATTTTGTGATCCCATGCTAATCGAGGTTGTAGCCTCCCCACTTAGAGTTTTGCTTAACGAGTGTCGTGGGTGATTCCAGACACCGGTAAGTTAAGCTGGTGTGTGCAAGTCAGGTGCGTTTTCATTTAAAAGACCGTAGACGGAATTAGTCTTGATGGACTAAAGGAATCCATTACTCGTGGGTAAAGAGTACACCCTCTGCAGAGATTAAATCTATTCGAATAGCCGTGTCCATGGTTAAAGACTACAGTCTGGGATGGGTCAAGCGTCGGTCTTAGTGTCGGTCTTCGAAGGAGAAACTACTAAACCAGAACGTGGATCATGACTGATGACTTGTGATAATTATGTTTATTTTTATTATGGACTAACCCATTATATTATTTGAATTATTGAGTATCCCTGGGACGGTTCTACCTCCTGGATATTCATTGTGAATATTTACTTTATAAGCCCTTTATGTGGTGTCACTGAGACGCCCGACTGTGGCATTGCTTGTCATTTATATACTTATAAGCCCTTTATGAGGTGTCGCTGAGACGCCCGACTGTGGCATTGCTTGTCATTTATATACTTATAAGCCCTTTATGTGGTGTCGCTGAGACGCCCGACTATGGCATTGCTTATCATTTATATATTTATAAGCCCTTTATGTGGTGTCGCTGAGACGCCCGATTGTGGCATTGCTTGTATTTATATATTTATAAGCCCTTTATGTGGTGTCGCACAGACGCCCGACTGTGGCATTTTATTTCCACTCCATTATTGCATATTCATGTTGCACATAAATAACCTTCTTGCATCCATAAAAGATTTTTATTTATGACTGTCGATGTGATCATAGAATATTTCAGTGCATGATTATCAATTATATTATCCCAGTGCTCATAATGTTTGCGAGTACATTCAAAGTACTCACTGGCTTGTCCCAGCTATTGTCTTGGCCAGATTTTCTTGCATGGAGAGGAGCGACGCGATGACAGCCCCTAACCTAAGCGGTGGTGGTAGCAGCCCCGAAGATAGGAGTTAACACGTCACTGTTCTGTGGGAAATGGAGTCCCATAGACACCGATGATTCACAAACCGCTTCCGCCATAAACCACTAGAAACCATTTGTTGTACTCACGGCCGTAATGGTCTTGTATCTGCATATTTTGTATTTTGCTTGGAATTTCAGTATCAAGTTGGTGCCTCATCATTAACAAGAATCACGGGATGGTGAGCACAATGGCCATTTTCTGGAAATTAATACCCGGAAAACCGGTCGTGACAAAATTGGTATCAGAGCCAGGCTGACCATTGGCTAATCCTATCTTAGCTAGGTCAAAAAACTTAGGCAAACCAACCCACCAGACCTTAACCAAACCCCAGCCAAGCTTCTCGTGCAAGATAGCCACACAGTGACCCCGACACTTTTGGCAGTCGGTGCCCAACCTATCAAGGTCTATCACGCACAAGTGACCAACACCCAAGATGTCTCTTTCGCAAGCGTGCGAAGGAAGACTCCATTCCCTTTTCCTATAAAAAGGGCACGCTAGCCCCAACCCATCACAGCACAGCCTCTACCCCAAACCGAGCCTTAATGCCTGGCCCCGTCGTGCACAATGAGACCACAGCAACCAACCTTGGAGGTTTTGTGACCATACTCTCAAACCTCACCCGTCGTGCCTATCGTTAGAAGAGCCCTGAATATGTTGTGTACCAAGGACCCATGAGCGGTGAGGACCGTCAATTCTGGGCCATCAGGCACATCTACGGTAGGAGTCTGTCGCGAAACGCCCTCTGAGTTCACCAGAAGGACAACTTCCTTTGAGCCACAAGCCATCCAGCTAGCTGCTCGAGAAGCTATAGTTCAACTCCGGCACTTGTCGCCCAGAGTTAACTGTCGCTCCTTCAACAACTACCCCATACGTGAAGGGTATGGTAGACCACCCCAAGTTGCGAACGGAGATCACGAGACGGATCCCGCATTGTTGCACCTAGTATGCTATGTAGGTGCACTAGAGGCACTGTTCGATCAAATCACCATTGATCTAATCGCAGATCGTGGAGAGATGGTTCACCGAGCCCCGGCAAGAGGAGAGGACGAGCCCGACGCCGACAACCCAGTCGTGCTGTTCGGACACCCGATCGAGACCCTGAGGTCTCCCCCAGCCATTGGCCAAGGTGCTTTGATGACCCCAGAAGTGCTTCGTCGCCTTTTGGGAGCACACTCCAACGGGGTTGTGGCCAACAATCCCCGAGATGGTCATCATCGCTACCCCGACCCTGCAACCCCTCAACCCCCTCCAGCCAATCCCAACAATGAGAACCGAGGAGAAGCCTCGACATCCACAAGGCACGCCCGCTTGGATATAAACGAGGTAGACTAAGTCACTCGAGTAGTGTCGAGTCTCAATGTATCCTCGCTTTGTAATCTTGTGATCTCATAAATAAATGCAGCATGTTGTTGTGCCTCTATTTTAAATAGTAACCTTGCAAGGATATATCAACCTGCAGTTGCATTTTATTCTGGGCACAGTTACCAAAACCACCTCGACGACCCCCACAGTGATACGTCACTTTAGTGAGATGTGTGTATCTGTGGCTTTGACCCCGAACCTTGGAGCTGAGTGGGCAAATTCATTACCTTTCACCACGGTAAAACGACCCAACTCCAATGCTATAAAAAGACCACCTCGTGACCTTGCCAAGCACCCCTCACCTTGTGCACCATTTCCTGCCATGCCGAGCCCTAGTATGTATCTGAGAACCCCAGATGCAACCCCAGGTAGCTTTGTCAAAATATTGTGGGAATTTACCTGCAGTACCATGGGTTCTACCCAGCCACCCCAGTACGAGCTGTTCAAATCAAGAATCACCCAGTCCACCTCGAGATATTGGGCAGCAGTACACATCCCTCCCGTAAATTCAAACCAAGACCCAGCGAAGGTCTCCTTCGTGGGGAAATCTATGCCGACCTCACATATGGCCATAGAAGCTGCTGCATACGAAGCGCTTGCTCGCCTTCGATTCTCGGTACCCTATGCCAGCGAACGAGGGTATTATTACTTTCCGAGCCGTGCAGCACCCGGAGAAGTAACATCTTTTCCCGGTGGATGAATTGAGAGAGGCCCAGTGCTGGCCAACCTTGTCCTGTACGTCATCGCTCAAGAGCGTTTAACCCAACATGTGATGGGTTATCTCCAGAGCCTCGCGGATTTAAATCCTCAGATCGCCATCGGCAGATCACTGAGGCCCGACTAGGAGAGACACATACATCGACTGGTCAATCCAGTTCCCCCGATAGAAGAAGAGTGTGTCCCTGTACTAGAGACATTTTCTCGGAACCTCGTCCAGTTATCGTTTTCATTTTAGACGTCACTGATGTGTCTATTATTGCAACATTTATTTATGTGTTGTAACTTATGCGTGGTACCCTGAGTTTGTGCGACGAGTCAATTATTTGGCTTCTCCTAATGTGTGTAGTTTTTGTCGTGGTTTATTTTCCTTTAAAGTTTACCGATTTCCCTCGCGAAAAATCCTGGAGTAAGATTTCTTTCCCCAGAATTGCTGCATCGTACACCTTCTCACAACATGGATTATTTTATTTCACACAGCACCACGGCAGCAGACTCACCACCGCTCGAACGCATACCCTGCTTGCAAAAGCACGTACCCGTGGAGTGTTTGTTTTTCAAAACAACTCCTAACAAATCTCGAGGACGAGATTTTTTCTTAAGGGGGGTAGTGTTGTGACACCCCCAAAAAATTAACCTTGTTTTGTTAATTAAAATTTTACCAGGAAATTAAAACTTTTATTTTCTGGGCGCACTTTTGATTTTTGAAACATTTCCTTTCTTATTATCATGGAGTTTTTACCTCAAGTGAAAAACTTCCCAATTTTATTGGACTCTCTTACCCTCTCAAATAAAACTTTTCTTTTATCAGAGGAGTTAATTATAAAATTATTTCCCTAATCTTTATTCCTTTAAAAATGGTTTTTCCATGGTTTGTGGTCCTATTTGAACTACAACCACTTGATAAATTCTTCTAAAAATCCCACCAAAATTTGGAGATGTCATGTGATCTTTCTAAATCACTTTTATGCAAAAGATATTTCAATCATTGAATATTTTGAGCTCTACACCTTATTTTCAAAAGCTGGTCCAGTGGGCAGATTTGCACTACAGCCTATTTAAATATTTCTTTTTAGCTTCCACCAAAATTATGGGATGTTAGTAGTAGCATATGATTCAAATTGATGCAAAAACCCAGTGATGTTCTTTGAAAAATTTGAGAGGATCAACCTCTTTTCCATACTGGTCCAACTTGAGGATTTGTACAACAACTACATCTTAAATTGATCCTTTACCCATAATTCCTTTTCCTACTTGTAGTCCTCCTTGCTAAACCCCTAAGACCAGGAGCATGCAACCATTGGATCATTTTTGGTTCATGAAATGATGCCATTCACCTCCTGTCCAGAATTGAAGTTCTGCAAAACTTGCACGAACAAGTTTGTGCTATTCACAAACTAACCTGAC
The DNA here is from genome assembly GCA_021437245.1 of Aegilops speltoides. NCBI lineage: Eukaryota > Viridiplantae > Streptophyta > Magnoliopsida > Poales > Poaceae > Aegilops > Aegilops speltoides. Next base: position 247,886,892 of record CM038142.1, on the reverse strand, counting down.
CACCCTCTCTTTTATCTAAAGAGACCCCACTCTGGAGATTTTGACCACTCCAAGAACTGCCCAGATGCCTCTGGCATTTTTTCAAACACCTGGAGTACATGACCAGTTTTGGCTTAGTTTATGATTTGTGTTATGAACTTGATCCTCTGACCAGACCAGCATGTCCCATGGTTTTGCCCTAGCCTACAACCCCACCCCGCTAACCCTCTTGTGGTTTAGAGCCCCTTAGCATGCATTAGCATTTTGTCGAGCACGTTCCGTGCGTGCTCTGGGCGCGAGCAGAGCACGCGTTTTGCATGTGCCGCGCCCGAGCCTCCACGTCGTGCCCCTGGTTTTGCCCCACTGCAGAGCCGCACCACGCACTCTCCCTCTCACTAGAACACGCCAAGCATACCCTCGCCACGTCTCCAGCAAGCCAGGAGCTAGCCGCCACGGTCGCCCGATAGCCCCTGCTCATGTCGGCGCCGCCCGAGCCTTTCCTGCTCACCACCTGCCCTGGAACAGTGCGAACTCATCCACAAGCGTGTTCCCTAGCGCTCGTCGCCGCCACGTTCCCCGGATGCTACAGAAAGACGGTCGCCGGCGAGCTTATCCACGGCCGCCGCGAACTGACTTGGATGTGCTATAAAAGGAGGCCCCCGAGCTCCTCCGAGCGCTCAGGCAGCCTCACACCATCCTTCTCGTGCCCCCTTAGTCGTCAATCGAAGAGAGGAGGCCGTCTTCACCCTCTCCGGTCAGCTCGGCCGCCGCCCCGTCCCGGTCTGTTTCGACGCAACCAAAGCCTCCCCCTGACCCCCAACACCACCGTTCGACCACCCTTGAACCCGCGGAGCTGCCTAGCCTCCCAGACGCAGCTAGGAACCACCATGGCCGGAACCCCCAAATCCACCGAAGCCTCCCCTCCGCTGCGGAGCTCGCCGCCAGCGATTCTCTCCACCCCCGGCGACCCTACAACCACCGGGAGGACCGCCTACAAGTGGTGGATCCATCCCTGCACTCGGATGCCCTCGAGGAACCACCGTTCGCCGGCGAAGAACGCCGGAGCCCGCCCCGTCCGGACAGAGGAGGGAGAAGAGGCGCGGCGACTGGTCAAACCTGACCAGTGGGCCAGGCGGGCCCACTGTCAGTGACCCACGCACGGTCCACGCTGGATAAGTGGAGGCGCGTTCCAGAATACGCCTTCGACGTGTACGTATATTCGAAACGTTTTTCTTTTTCTGTTTTATTTTAAAAATAGATTTTGACCAAAACTTTGACTGTCTATAACTTTTTAAATATAACTCCAAATGAATTGATTCTTTTTCCTACCTCTCCCAAATATTGTCTAGTTTATTTTAAGATTTATTTCAAAAAAATCTAGACAAATTTTTGGTACTGTTTTTGAAACTATATATTGATTAAAATATTTTAAATAGGATTTTTGGAGAGAAGAGGAAGCCCTCAAAGGTTTTTGAGTGCACCCTGCCTCCCACAACTTGAAGGCAAGAATTCTGAACCCCGACATAATATTTTGATGTGTTCGTTGACACGTTTATAACACCACCTTACTTCGGGAAAACTCGTTATTTTATGTGGTGATATGATCATTTGCATGAAAGCATATTAGTGAGTTCCTTGTTGTTGGAAATGAGTATACTTGTGATGGTAATCATCCTCATGTACCTTGCATGCATGCCGGAAAAGAATCTGGGAAAGCCTCGGCCTTGGGTAGGCGTGAGCTTGTCGCCGGTCTCCGTCGGGACGGTTATGTTCGGTATGGCATAGTAAGGTATAATGAGTGTTGATTGTGTTGGTTGAAATATATTTGTTATACATGTCATGCAGGGAAATTATAAACCTCCTGAGTCGACCATAGATCGAGTCTTGTTCCAGTAACCCCCACAATTGTTTCGTGCTACCACTTGTCCCTGCCATGGGTAGTGCAGTTCGATAATTTGTCAACCCTTTCTAGCACACACCATACAAGGGGCGGGATGAGGGTACCAAGGCCATGGATTAAAGCCACCATCCGGTCGGGGGCATGGGTGTTTCATTGTAGCCGAGGGGGTAGCTTCCCCAGTTTCTGCCATGTATAAATTTTGTGATCCCATGCTAATCGAGGTTGTAGCCTCCCCACTTAGAGTTTTGCTTAACGAGTGTCGTGGGTGATTCCAGACACCAGTAAGTTAAGCTGGTGTGTGCAAGTTAGGTGTGTTTTCATTTAAAAGACCGTAGACGGAATTAGTCTTGATGGACTAAAGGAATTCGTTACTCGTGGGTAAAGAGTACACCCTCTGTAGAGATTAAATCTATTCGAATAGCCGTGTCCATGGTTAAAGACTACAGTCTGGGATGGGTCAAGTGTCGGTCTTAGTGTCGCTCTTAGTGTCGCTCTTCCGAGGAGAAAATACTGAACCAGAACGTGGATCATGACTGATGACTTGTGATAATTATGTTTATTTTTATTATGGACTAACCCATTATATTATTTGAATTATTGAGTGGGACGGTTCTACCTCCTGGATATTCATTGTGAATATTTACTTTATAAGCCCTTTATGTGGTGTCGCTGAGACGCCCGACTGTGGCATTGCTTGTCATTTATATACTTATAAGCCCTTTTATGTGGTGTCGCTGAGACGCCCGACTGTGGCATTGCTTGTCATCTATATACTTATAAGCCCTTTATGTGGTGTCGCTGAGACACCCGACTGTGGCATTTCTTATCATTTATATATTTATAAGCCCTTTATGTGGTGTCGCTAAGACATCCGACTGTGGCATTGCTTGTATTTATATATTTATAAGCCCTTTATGTGGTGTCGCACAGACGCCCGACTGTGGCATTTTATTTCCACTCCATTATTGCATATTCATGTTGCACATAAATAACCTTCTTGCATGCATAAAAGATTTTTATTTATGACTGACGATGTGCTCATAGAATATTTCAGTGCATGACTATCAATTATATTATCCCAGTGTTCATAATGTTTGCGAGTACATTCAAAGTACTCACTGGCTTGTCCCTGGCTATTGTCTTGGCAGATTTTCTTGCGGAGAGGAGCGACGCGATGACAACCCCGAGCCTAGCGCAAGTGGTAGCAGCCTCGCGAAGATAGGAGTTAACCTGGTCAGTTGTTCCTGTGGGAAATGGAGTCCCATAGACACTTATGATTCACAAACCGCTTCCGCCATAAACCACTAGAAACCATTTGTTGTACTCACAGGCGTAATGGTCTTGTCTCGCATATTTTGTATTTTGCTTGGAATTTCTGTATCAATTTGGTGCCTCATCAGCTAGCAGTAATCCTGGGGCTGGTGAGCACAATGGCCTTTTCTGGAAATTAATACCCGGAAAACCGGTCGTGACAGTCTTGATCGTCATGGCTTGCGTCATGAGCACCTCGCGAAGTACTCCGGCCTTGATCTCTCTGCCTCCTCGCGAGCCTGCCTGGTGAGGCCATCCCTGAGGAAGCGTTGCGTCGTCCGCCCCGTGAGGCTTGGCCCCTCGCGAGGGTCTTGAGCTTGGGTTGATGAAGATGGGCCGTACTGGGCCACTACTTGAGCCACGCCACAGGCCGCAAGCAGGCAAGTCTAGGGACCCCTATTCCCGGAACACCGACAATCGTGTGCACAACTCGTACAGTACCGGAGTCGCTTAGACATTGGACTTTGTAGGGATGCGGGTGCTTCATCTTGACCAACTGTAGTTGGAGCAAAGTTCTTCACTTGCCAAGTTGTGACAACTACCTCCATCGATGATGACCTTGACGGACCTTCCATTGATGCTGCTTTGTGTGGAAGATGTGGCATCTTTGGTCTTCTTCTTGTTGATGTTGAAGATTCAAGACTTTGGAGACAACGAGAGCGGGGTCGAATCCTCATCACAAAAGAATTAATCATCTTCGTCTTCGTTCACGCGCCGGTGCATGGCCACTTGCTCAAGGGCTTCCATCTCCTCTTCACTCATGGAGTCATAGGTTCCGTCATCGTTGAGGATCATGGTGCGCTTGTTTGTGCATTGGAAGGACTTGTGGCCTCGGCCACCGCAAGTGAAACACTTGAAGGAGCTTGTCTTGATGGTCTCATCGGTTGGAGTAGATGATGAAGCGTGCGACTTGAAGTTACTTGTAGTAGGAGGAAGGCGACTTGAGCTTGATGAAGTTTTCTTGTAACTTGACTTGTCGTCGTTGCTTGTAGATGGCTTGGTTGAGGTAGAAGTTGGAGGAGTCGTTGAATCTTGGGTGTTGGAGAAGCCGTAGGTCTTGGATGAGTACTTGGCGTACTTGAAGTCATCTTGTACTTGACGTTCCGCTTTTGTAGCTTGATGCATGAGCTCAATGAGGTTGGAGTAGGGTTGGAAGTCGGCAATCTTCTTGATGGGATGATTGAGGCCATTCAAGAAGCATGCCATAGTTTGCTCATCATCTTCCGTGATATTGGCTCATATCATGGCTATTTCCATTTCCTTGTAGTATTCTTCAACACTCTTTGTTACTTGCTTGAGGAGTTGGAGCTTCTTGAAGAGATCGCAGCTTGTAGTAGGTGGGCACAAAAGCGTGCTCGCATGACATCTTTCATTTGAGCCCAAGTGGTGATTGGTGGTTCACCTCTTGCTTCTCAGCGCTCAAGGACTTGTTCCCACCATATGAGCACATAATCTTGGAACTCAAGTGATGCCATAGCGATCTTCTTCTCTTCCTCATAGTTGTGCAAACGAAAGATTTTGTTGACCTTCAATGCCCATGAGAGGTATTCTTCGGGATCATTGCTTCCATTGAACTTGGGCATGGTGAATTTTAGCTTGCCGTAGCATTGCCCTTCATTGTGTTGTTGTCAAGGGTGATGATGACGCCCTTGACGTGGAAGATAATCAACCTCATGTTGCTCTTGGCGTGGAGGATGTCCATTGTCTTCTTGCTCATGCTGAACTTGAGGTTGTGGAGGGGCTTGTCAAGCTTGTGGAGGAGCTTGTTGAGCTTGAGGAACTTGACATCGCACTCTTAATTTGTAGTTCTGCTCTTGGATTTCTTATCGGAGTGCTTCCTCTTGATTGCACCTATCGTGGTTGCATTTGGCGATGGCTCGACTTGATTCTTGAAGGGCACGTTGCGCCTTAAGAGCTTGTGCTTCACGTTGTTGTTGTTGAAGACGTTGAGCCTCGGTATCTTGTTCCTCTTGATGTAGACGCGCTCGTTCTTCCTCTTGGCGATGTTGACATTCTTATTCTTGAGCTTGTGGAAAAGGATCTTGGTGAGGTTGATGACGAAGGACTTTCTCGTCGACTTGCTCTTGTGTATGATCGCCGTGTAGAGGATTGCGAGATGCATGACGGTCGTGACGCGCGGATCGTCGAAGAGTGTTCGATGTCGTTGTACTTGAGCCGGAGAAGGTGTCGTCGGAGTGTCGACTTGAGCGGATCCGTCTTGAGTATGAAGAAGTTGAAGGAGGATGGTTCACCAACAAGGTGCGGATCTCGTCCATTCTTGCATCGTTCTCTTGCTTGTGAGCGTCAAGCTTGTTGTCGAAGTAGTCGCACGTTCGTTGCTCGGAGAGTCACAAGTCGGTGGCGAGATTTTCGATGCAGTCGGTCATTGCTTATTGCTCTTGATGCAACGCTCGTTGTGCACCAAAGAAGTGGCTCTTGGTGACATATGATGTCATGTCGTCGTCTTGCTCAATGAAGAGTGGGTTTGTAGGAGAACTTGGCCTATCCATCATTGCAAGCAAAATGTGAGTGGGAGAAGGAGAAGGACTTATACCAAATGTACCTTGACCGATGTTGAAGGTGGATCAAGATCACTCAAGTGCGGACAATGAAATAGCACAATTGGTACCAATTCTTTTCAATTCTCACACCTACACAAGTAAAAGCTTATGGTGGAGCTTGGTTAGGATGGTGGCACAAAATTTGATGCAATTGTTAGTTTGACTAAAAAAATTTGAAAAAGGTTTGCAAATTTGCAAATGCAACAAGTAGGTCAAGCAAGTAGTGGTACACGGAAACACACACACAAATAGAATAATGGGATTGTGCAAACCAAAAATGAGCCAAAATGTGGAGTCCATGAAAATGCTCTTGTTGCACAATACTAGAGAGACGCTAGCACGATTGCACAAAAGGCGGATACGGAGCTTGTGCACAACCTACTAGGCAAAAATGGAACGACCTCTATCCCAAGTATGCTATATGTATGGTATTATGGTGATATGATCCAAGATGATCGGATATGACAATCTTAATGTAGCATGATGTTATGGTTCTTGCATATAAGCTCTTTGCTTATCTTTCTCATTTTGCTTAAAAGCTTGTTTGGCTCTTTCACTTTTGAGCTCTTTTCTCATGCAAAGCTTCACGAACCAAGGTAGAATTTATGTATGCGATAACAACTTTGTGACACGAGAGATGATATGGTATGTATGCTTATGGAGAGTATGATCACTAATGTGCACAAGTCACGTTGCCGGCAATACTCAATGGCTAGTCTCAATGGGTAAGCAATGCAAAAGTAAGGCTATGGTGGTTATCAATGCAATGGCAAGGCGTAGAAAAAGATTTCGTCGATGTTACTGTCCGTAGATATGATGAGTAGTCGATGAAGATGACCAGTGGTGATGTTGATGCCGCGCCATACCTATGTAGCCGAGACACAATAGGACACGGGAAAGCACAACTCAAATTCTCGAACCCAAATTCAAATGGTGGTAGGGAGGGGTATGCCGTGGGGTTAGAAGGAGAAGGTGGTGGTGGTCGAAGTGGGGGGTGTGCGGAGGCGTAGGTGGTGGTGGAGAAAAACTACAGAAAATGCAGTTTCAGCAGATGAAGCCGGATGATCCGGGCGAGTCCGGATGATCCGTGTCTGGGTCCAGATCATCCAGGCAGGTCAACTACGCATGGGATGGCTCGGGATGAACTCGAAAAATGGGAAGAAATTTGAAGATTTGATGGATTTTGGATGGAGTTTGAGGGTGCTAAGGTGGGGAAAGGCAAGATCCACGAGTTACACAACAAATCCACGGATCAAAATCAACAAAACATTATCAAAACCAACATATCACAAAAAAAATTAGGGCTATTTTTGGTGGGGATTTTCGGATTTAGGACAAAAACAACAAAATCAAGCTAGAAAACACGGGGTAGGGGCTCCAAAACGTGATCAACGTGGCTCATGATACCAAGATGATGTAGGGTAGAACCCTAGAGGCCGATCTTTCACGTTTGGAGCGGATCCCTACGAAGAACATGAAGAACGCGAGGAGGGGCACAAGGGAAAAACAGTCAACCAACAAGAATAAAAGTAACACATGTGCTAGATCATCGAGGCACGAGGTAATACAAGATCCAAATCCAACAAGGGACGATACAAAGGGTAACCGATTCTTCTCTGCGAGGAGGTCTTGATGGTCTTCTCCGGATGGAGGTCTTGATCGTCATGGCTTGCGTCATGAGCACCTCACCAAGTACTCCTGCCTTGATCTCTCCGCCTCCTCACGAGCCTGCCTGGTGAGGCCATCCCTGAGGAAGCCTTGCGTCGTCCGCCCCGCGAGGCTTGGCCCCTCGCGAGGGTCCTGATCTTGGGTTGATGAAGACGGGCCGTACTGGGCCACTACTTGAGCCACGCCGCAGGACCCAGGCAGGCAAGTCTGGGGACCCCTATTCCCAGAACGCCGACAGTAGCCCCCGGGCCCAAGGCGCGCTTGGACTTGGCTTAGCAGCTAAGCGAAAGGACAAGTGCGGAGTGCCGCGGGACCCAACAGGCTGCGGCCTTGATCGCCGCGTGGCGGTTGATTGGACGTGGGCGTCTCCGCTTCCCCACGCTGCCTCGGCAACTGCCCGATTTGATGAGTCCCTGCGATCGTGGAGGCCGACGGTTGGCCTCCCTCAGGTTATAAATGTGGAGGGGCGCAGGCACCCGCTGCACATCTCCCTTCCCCCGCATGCTTCTTCTTCCTCTGTCCTCTAGCTGCTTGTCGTGTCCCATGGTGCCCACAAAGAGGTTTTCGGCCGCGGAAAAGGGGAAGGCTCGCCAGGAAGGGCATGGCTCCCCTCCGCCCAAATGTGGTCGAGGTCGTCCTCGCAAGCAGCCCGTGACTCCTGTAGTGGCTCCTCGTGGTCGTGGCGGTGGTTCTTCGCGTGGTGATGGCCGCCTGGTGGGCGGAGGAAGACGTATCGCGGCCGCACGGCCTCCTCGGCCTTACTTTCACTTGGCAGAGGTGCTGCCGGAGTTTGTCGTGTGGTCAGCAGATCCGGCCGGCAACTGGCTCAAGCTCCCCCGCTTCTTTGCCGGCGAACTTTCGGCCGCCGGCCCTGGTGGGCTGCAGCTCCCCCGCTTCTTTGCCGATGAACTGCCGGCCGCCGGCCCTGGTGGGCTCTGGCTGCAGGCGGATGGTTGCTGCAGCAGGGCTTCCTAGGTCACGATGGAGATCTCCGTCGCCGGGGATGTGGCCTTGGCCAGCGGTTGGCAGATGTTTGCCTGTGCGCGTGGCCTGGGTCAGCGGTGCACCCTGCACTTCAAGTTTGACGGCGACGCGACCCTCTACGTGAGGGTGTTTGGAGAAGACGGCCACCGTGTCGGGTGCTGCCCTGAAGACGATGACGGCGACCGGGTGCTTAGCCTTGGTGACAGCCATGATGTGGACGAAGGCGAGCCCGCCCCTGGCGGCGCCCGCAGCTCGCCAAGCTTCAGCGGCTCCTCCTCTGGTGATAGCTCCTCCAGAGGTGGCCGCGACTAGCCACCGCGCCGCCGTGCCCGCTTCGAGGGTGGTAGCGGGTCGTCCCGTCACCGCGCCTCGGTGAAGCGCGAGGAGGAGTCTTATTGAGCTCGGGAGGGCAGTGCAGATCCCTCCCCGCGAGGTGTTGCGGGGCACACCGTGTTTATTTTGTTTACCTCCTTTTCCTGCATAGAGAGAGATAGAAGTATGGAGCCCTGTGGGGGCGTGCAAGACTATTGCTCTTAATTATCATGCTATTTCTATTATTATTATTATTATTCCCATGCTGTGTTGGGGTGTTGCAGCCATGTGGTTCCGTGTAGGATCAACTTAGCTTAGGGGGTTTGCCGCAGTTTCCGCCTCACGAGGTACTTGCTTGAGGCCTCGCCAGGCGTATTAGGATCTACAAAAATCAGTCGGGAGGATAGCTTTCGAACCTTTGTCACGAGGGTGACCCGCTTAGGTCATGTATTTGCGTCGCGATGCCCGTGGGGCATGGACCGGGAGGGGTGCTCCCACTGTGAACTCGGGTGAGGGAGCCTCACGAAATCAGGAGAGAAATGGCTCACAAGGGCACCCGCGTAGCCCCCTCGCGAGGCTAGCGAGAAGGGGAATGGGCCAAGCGAAAGCTAGAGACAGAGAACAGGGGCAAGGGACAGCAAACAACACTAGAAGCAACTCCAATAAAAGTTCAAATGAGGGAGAACAAGCCAACTGTGGAAAGCAAATGAAAAGCCGCGTCCGACACCTTGTCTAGCCTTCGACGTCTTCTCACCAGCGCGGAGCTAAGTGCTGCCACTGGGCGTGGGCGGGAGCGCCGAGGCCCAAGGGCGGCACTCCGGAGACTCCGGGGCATGTACGGCCCCAACACATTAATACGCGAGAGTGTCACGGGCGGCGAGCTTCACGGGCGCTGGGCCTTCTTCACAGGCACCGGGCCTTTCTTGGGGCGGTGAGCTTCACAGGCCCCGGGCCTTCTTTATAGGCACCGGGCCTTTCTTGGGGCGGCGAGCTTCACAGGTGCTGGGCCTTCTTTATAGGCATTGGGCCCTTCTTCACAGGCACCGGGCCTTCTTTACAGGCTCTTGGCCTTACTTCAAGGGTAGAACCTCCGGAGGTGCTGAATGTTCCACGCGTTCGGGATGGGCACCCCTTCCTGGGTCTCCAAGCGTGCGGCACCAGGTCTAGATACATGAACAACCTTGAACGGGCCCTCCCACATGGGAGTGAGCTTGTGCAGCTCTTCCCTGGAGAGCACCCGCCTGAGCACGAGGTCACCTACCTCGAGAGTCCCGGGGCGGATGTTGCGGCGTGGTACCGCCGTAGCACCTGCTGGTATCTTGCTGCTTGTAGCGCAGCCTCCGGACGGCGTTCCTCCCCTAGCATGAGGTCCATCTCTCGCGTGGCGTCCTGCTGCGCTTCATCAAACGCCAGGACTCGCGCGGAGCGACGCCTAACCTCATAAGGGAGGACCGCCTCTGCTCCATAGACGAGGAAGAACAGGGTCTCGCCGGTCGACTTGGTGGCGGTAGTGCAGATGGACAAGAGCACGGACTGGAGCTCGTCGTACCAGCCCCTACCGCAGGCCTCCACCTTCTTCTTGAAGGTCCTAGTTTTGAGGCCCTTCAGGACCTCTGTGTTGGCGCGTTCTGCCTAGCTGTTGCTCCGAGAGTGTGCCACCGAAGCGTAGCATATCTGCATTCCAAGGTTAGCATAGTATGTTTTGAAGAGATTGCTGGTGAACTGTGAACCATCGTCGGTGATGATGCGATTAGGCACCCCGAACCGGTTCACGAGGCCCTTGATGAACTTGACTGCAGAGCCAGCCGGGATGGTGCAGATAGCTTCCACCTCCGCCCACTTGGTGAACTTGTCTGGCGACGTAGAGGTAGCGATAGCCCCCTGGCGCCCGAGGAAACGGGCCCAAGATATCCAGCCCCCAGACTCCGAATGGCCATGAGAGCGGGATGGTCTGCAGGACCTATGCTGGCTGATGGATCTGCATGGCATGGAATTGACAGGCTTCACAAGCCTTCACCAGCTCAATCGCGTCGTTGAGTGTTGTAGGCCAGTAAAACCCGCTACGAAACGCCTTGCCAACGAGGATCCGTGACGACGAGTGGTGCCCACAGTCTCCGTCATGAATGTCTGTCAGCAACTCCTTCCCCTGTTCCCTGGAGATGCAACGCAGGGAAACACCATTTGGCCGCTTCCGGTAGAGCTCTCCATCTTGGATGCAGAGATGGCCGTGGCCTCTTGAACCCGCGCGTTCCGCGTCCTCTTCTTTCTCTGGTAGAGTCCCTTGCATCAGGTAATCCTTGAGCTCCACTGTCCAGCATCCCTCCTGAGGCTCCAGTGCCAGGAGCAAGCATGCTCCTGAGGTCAGGCCACAGGCCGGAGCTCCTGAGGCAAGCGGTTGAGGGAGTTCCTCTCGAGATTGCACTGTGCTTGATAGTGACGGTGCTGCTGAGGGCTTGAAGAGTCGTTCCTCGAAAACGCCAGGCTCCTGAGGCAGCCGCCTTGATGCCCTCTTGGTGATGTCATCAGCCTCTTGGTTGGTGCCGCAGGGCACATGCTGCAGCTCCAGCCCCAAAATCTCCTTTTCCATCTTGCGCACCTCTACAAGATACGCCTCCATGTGCTCGTCCTTGGGCTCGTACACTTTGTTGGAGAAGTTGACGAGGAGCTATGAGTCACCCTTGATGATGAGGCGCTTCACCCCCTGTGCAGCCACGGCCTTTAAGCTTGCTATGAGACCCTCGTATTCTGCTATATTGTTTGAAACCTTCTCGCCCTGATGGAAACAAAGATGTACGGCGTAATAAAGCTTGTCCTGAGTGGGGGATATAAGTATTGCGCCAGCCCCCGCGCCATGTCGCGAGAATGCTCCATCGAAGTGCATAACCCAGCCGTCCGGTGCCTCGCTTCCTGAGGAAAGCGACCGATCTTCGCCTGCCTCGAGCCCTGGCACCTCTGTCCACTCTGCCACAAAATCTGCAAGTGCGGCTCCTTTGACGACTCTGGTCATGCTGAATTCCAACTGAAACGCTTGCAACTCAATGTTCCATTCAGTGACCCTTCCAGCGGAGTTGGGACTCCTGAGCACCCTCTCCAATGGTTAGGCTGAGATGACCTTGATGGTGTGACCTTGGAAGTAGTGTCGTAGCTTACGCGAGGCCACCAACAGCGCGAGCAAGAGCTTCTAGGGCATGGGGTACCGTGCCCTTGCATCTCGAAGCACCGTGCTAACGAAATACACAGGATGTTCGACGAGGGTGGGCGCGCCGACGGTGCCCGCACCCTCCGGAGAGTTGAGCGCCTCTTGAGATGTTGGAGCCCCCGGCTCCTAACTGCTTGGTGAGGTCCCCCCCAGCCCTGGGGGCGTCTTCCTGGCGAGGCTGGTCCCCATTTGCTGAGGCCGTGACCCCCGCGAGGCCTTCCTGGCTTTGAGCTGCCGCGGTCGGGGTTGCGGCCTGTCGGAGTAATGGGCCACGGGTAGGCTCACCCGGGTCCCTGGATTTATCAAGACTTTGGGCCAGCTCCGCCTAGCTGGACCCCAAGTTGAAGCTCCGCCCTCTGGCGCCGGCTGGCTCAGCGGCCGGCTGCCAGAGGGCAGCCGACCCGAGTCTACTGTGCTCCGGGTGACCAGCTCCTGACGGCCGCCCTCCAGAGAGGGCGGCAACGTGCAGGCGGCCACCTCATGACTACGGCGCGGCCGAGCCCCCATCAAGAGTACAAGTCAGAGCATGGCTACAGTGAAGCACGTCGCCTCCAACACTCGAGACGGGCGTGGCTATAGTGCTTCTTACAGATGGAGATCTCCGCCTGACGGGCATCATGCCATATCTCCACCGCGTTGCTCGGTCGGTGAGCCTGTTCCCACGACGGCTTTGTCGGTCGGCCTCTGGGGCGGGCCCAATCGGGCAGTGACCCCAAGGAAGACAGCGGAAGCTCAACCAGACGGATTCGGGAGGCGCCGGCCTCCAGCAGGCGGTCGTCCCTTGCCCCGAGGCAAGCACGCCAGTAAGACCAGGTGTGGCTACAGTGGCCACCCACTAGGCGGCGGGACTGTAGCCACACTAAGATGACCAAGCTCCCGTCACCAACGACACGGCTACTGTAAGCAGCCACCAACCAGTCGGCGGGGCCCACCAGGCAGCGGGCCCCAACGGTCGGTGGAGAAACCGGAGGCTGGAGCCACTGACAGCCGGGCCCAGCACCCGGACGAATTACCATTGTACCCCTAGGGGGTAGGCCTATATAAACCCCCCAGGCCGCCCATGCAAACGGTTCCCACCCCATTAGAACTAGCCACTCCCCTAGAGCAGGAAAGAGCTAGCCTTGCCTTCTCCTACCTCAAGCATACAGCTCGAGGAGAACCTTTGTATCACTTGTGCCTTAGTCATAATGCGGAGAACCCGCAGAGCAGGACTAGGGGTGTTATCTCCTAGGAGAGCCCCGAACCTGGGTAAAGTACGCCGACGTTCGTGTCTACGCCTCATCCCGCTTCCAGGCACCGGGGACGTTCTACTCGCTCCCACCATGATAAGCCATCCATTGGCATATGTCGCACCCAACCCCCGACATTTGGCGCCCACCGTGGGGCGAGGTGCACCGTCTCCCAGAGATCTGCTCTGGACGGGAACCCTGTTCCTTCCTGGCGAGTGAAGCCAGCCTAGTACGCCCGACGGCGTCAGCCCTGACGTGCTGCACAGCGTGGAGATCGCCTGCGCGGCGAGCTGCCTCGCCGACCTCTTCGGCTAGATCGACCTCTCCGACGAGCCGGCCTCCAATGCGGGAACTAGCTGCCCTGAGAGCCGCCTCGTCGACCTCCTCGACCAGCTCCATGACACCAGTGAGCCTGCTGTGGACCTAGAGTCCGTCGGCTCGACCGACCCGATGATCGTCGACTCCGACATAGCATCGCTCGACGCGTTCCCCACCAACGTGGTGGTCTATGACGAGCCGCCTCCTCGCGAGTACAGTGGCGGGAGCACCGTCACGGAGGTACTCGTCATCAACAGCGAAGAGCACTCGGACGGGCGTGCTCAAGATCCCCTCGACACCACTCTACGCGACCTCACGGCACGCATTCCCAAGGGTGCGGACGCTGAGGCGTTGGAGGCATGCTGCCTCCAGCTTCTCGAAAATGATGGCCGCCTGGCCAGCATGCGCCGGCTTTCGGATGCCTACCGGTGTGAGATGGACCGGGCCGTAGGCGGCACGCCAGCTCCTGAGGGGTCTAGCTGCCTCGGCACAGTTCGGCAGCACGGCGCGACCATCGCTAGCATGTTCAGGGCGGAGCGCCCCATCTACGCCATGCCTGCAGGGAACATCCAGGCCGCCCAGGCGGTAACGGATGAGCTGGACAAATACGACGGCGACAAGCGCCGCCACATGACGGAGCGAGTCCAGCAGCTCCTAGACGCGGCTGCCGTGCAGCACGAGGCCGCCTGCCGCGCTGAAGTCCCAGCCCGACGAAACAACGAGCCACCCTCACGCCAAGATCATGGGGCGACCTCCCAGACGCCGACTGGTGGCGCCCGTGGAGGAAAGGGCAACGAGCCGGCTGCCAGCCGCAGTCGGACGCGCCTCTCCATCGAGCGGGACGAGGACGGCCGCCCTCGTGCAGTAGAGTGGCAAGGCGACCCGCCTCCTCCCTCGCCTCGTGGAGCAAGGTACCCCACTCCGCCTCCTATCACGCATCCGACACTCGGCGACTGCCTTGGCCGTCGAGAGGGAGTCGGAGAGAATGATGCTCGCCATCGGATCGACCATCTCAACCGATCCCTGGCACTTGAAGAAGAAGATGCGCTGGGCCTGCCCTGTTTTGGCCCCCGAATCCGAGATGAGCCCTTCCCCAATGGGTTCACCCTCCCATGAGACACGCCCAAGTACACCGGCTCCGTGAAGCCGGAGGACTGGCAGGTCGACTACTCCACGGCCGTCAGTATAGCAAACGGCAACAAGCGCGTTGCCATGAAATATGTCCCGCTCATGCTTCAAGGCACTGCTCGGACATGGCTCAACATCCTGAAGCCCCGCAGCATCAACAGTTGGGTTGATTTTACTGAGGTCTTCATCCGCAACTTCACCAGCACCTACAAGTGGGCTCCCAAGCCCCGACAGCTCTCCTTGTGCGTCCAAGGGCCCACGGAGTCAACTCGCGACTACCTCACGCGCTGGACTGAGCTGTGCAATTCCTGCAAGGGCGTGCACGAGGTGCAGGCGATCGAGTACTTCACCGCTGGGTGCCGAGAGGGCACCCTCCTCAAGCATCGACTCCTCTGCGACGAGCCCGAGACCCTCGATGAGCTGCTGGTCATCGCCGACAAGCACGCCACGGCCGACTCCTCCATGAGGCAGAAATTCTGGTTGATGCGTCTGGCAAGGTGGCACCCTAGGCCCCTCAAACTCCGGCTGGTGACACCAGTCGGCGACAGCAGCCAGACGACAACAAGCGAAAGGCCACCCAGCCGGCTTCCGCCAGCCGACAGGTGGCAACGGTCGAGGATCAGCAGCCAGAAGGGCAGCCAGCCCACAAGCGACAAAAGGGCGGCAAGTCCAACTGGTTGCCTGCCTTCTCGTATGAGCAGACCCTGCACGCGCCCTGCAAGTTCCATAGCAGCGCGAAGCCCTCCAACCACACCACTCGGAAGTGTCACTGGCTCACCAGAATTGCCAAGGGAGATGGACTCCTGCCTCCTCCACCTGCCGGACCGCCGCCTCCTCAGCCCCAACAGCAGGCAGCCCGGCTAGTCGGCGCCATACAAGACGAGTACCCAGAGGAACACTGAGCCTATGTTGTGTTCACCAGCATGTCCGACGACATATGCAGCAGACGGCAACAACAACAAGAAGTCCAAGCAGTGGCCTCCAACACTCTAGAGTTCATGCATTGGTCCGAGAAGCCTATCAGTTGGAGTAGGGCCGACCACCCAGAAGTGATGCCTTCCCCTGGTTCATATGCCCTAGTCCTAGAAGCAACCCTTGCAACGGAGAGGCGAGCAGCCCGTTTCTCCAGAGTCTTGATAGATGGCGGCAGCAGCATCAATATCCTATACCGTGACACAACGGAGAAGTTGGGAATCAAGTAGAAGCAGCTCACCCCGAATGGATCAGATTCCATGGCATAGTTCACGGCCTTTCACCTTTCATGTCGAGAAGACACAGATTGATGTCCTCTTTGGAGACAAGAATCATTTCCGCCGAGAGCCAGTTTGGTTTGAAGTGGTGGACCTTGAGAGCCCCTACCATGCACTGCTTGGCCGGCCCGCTCTGGCCAAGTTCATGGCAGTCCCCCACTACGCTTACCTCAAGATGAAGATGCCGAGTACCAAGGGGATCCTGACAGTAGTCAGAGACTACAAGAAGTTGGTCGCTTGCGCCGCGGATAGCAGCCGGCTGGCCGAGTCCCTCGTGATTGCAGCCGAGAAGAGGCTCCTTGACCGGGTAGTGTCGTTGGCAGGCAAGAAGCCGGAAATGTCACCCACCCCCCAGGATTCGGAGGTTGAGGGCTCGTTCAAGCCGGCCAAGGAAACAAAGAAAATACCCTTAGACCCGGAGCACCCGGAGAGGCACGTTGTCATAGGCACAGGCCTTGACAGCAAATAGGAAAGTGAGCTCGTCGATTTCCTCCGTGAGAATTGGGACATTTTCACTTGGTCTCTCAAAGACATGCCGGGTGTTCCGACGGATTTCGTCGAGCACAAGATACATGTCCGACCTGACGTCAAGCCGGTCAGGCAGCCCTTGTGCCGCCTGTCGGAAGAGAAGAGAAGAATTGTCGGAGAAGAGATAGCCCGGCTTCTAGCAGCCGGATTTATCATGGAGGTGTTTTTCCCAGAATGGCTAGCCAACCCAGTCCTATTGCTGAAGAAGAACAAGCAGTGGCGTATGTGCATTGACTATACAAGCCTCAACAAGGCCTGCCCCAAAGATCTATTTGCTCTACCAAGGATTGACCAAGTGATAGACTCCACAGCCGGATGCGAGCTGTTGAGTTTCCTGGATGCATACTCAGGTTACCACCAGGTAAAGCTGAACCCATCCGACAGGCTGAAGGCTGCCTTCATCACGCCGTTTCGAGCCTTCTGCTACCTGACCATGACGTTCGGCTTGAGAAACGTCGGCGCCACGTTTTAGCGTTGCATGCAGAAGTGTCTCCTCAAGCAACTCGGCAGAAATGCCCATGTATATGTGGATGATGTGGTCGTGAAAACGGAGAAGCATGGCACGCTGCTGGAGGACCTCAAGGAGACCTTTGAGAACATACGCCGATTCCAAATCAAGCTCAACCCGGAAAAATGTGTCTTTGGAGTGCCAGCCGGCCAGCTTCTCGGCTTCCTAGTATCGGAACATGGCATAGAGTGCAACCCCGTGAAGATCAAGGCAATCGAGATGATGAAAGTACCCACCTGACTGCTGGACTTGCAGAAATTCACAGGCTGGGGCTGACCGTCCGCCCCGACCTCCGGCAGGTCGACGTCGCTCTCCTCGTCTTCCTCCTCATCCTCCTCCTCCTCCTCTTCCTCCTCTCCGTCTTCCCCTTCGTCGCTGGAGTCGATGACTTCAACTGAATCTTCGCTGTCCTCCGGGTTTAGCCTGAGCCACTCTTGCGGAGCTTCGCCGCCTTCCTCGACCACCTCCGGGACAAAGACACTAGTGTCGGTGAAGTCGGCAATCGCCGCTGCCCTGCTGACGAGCTCAGCTTCCACCGCCGCCAGCTCCTCCTGCGCCTCCAACCGGAACATGGCCAACTGGGCTAGATCTAGCCCAGGGTACCACGCCTTCACGAATTCCAAGGCCAGGACGCGCCTGCCTGGCTCTTGAGCCTCCAGCTTCAGACGGCCGCCGCCACCTCCAGCCTAGTCGGCGATCCGACTTGGGGTGCTTGAGTGGCAAGCCTCGCCAGAGGCGGAGACCGCTGGGCTCGATCTTGTTGGGCGGCGGCAGAAGCGTCTTGGTGAGCAGCCGGCCGGGCCTGAATGCTGAGGACTTGTTCGCCAAGAGTCCGGGGAGAATCAGCGATGATCCACCCACCCTCCTCCCTTCCCTCCTCGCGCTGGGCCTCGATCATTTGGATTGTGGCTACAGAATGGCCCGGGAAAAATCTGTCTGGGCGAAAGAAGAAAAAGGCCAAGTCTATAAGCAAGGGCCGACGGTTCAAAACAAGAAACCAAGAGAATGAGGCTTACCATCGACCAAGTCTTCAATGTTGCTGAAGAAGGCCGTCATCTGGGCCTCCTTGTCGGCCCAGGCAGAGCGCTCGATGTCAAACTCGGCGAGGAGGCTGGTCTCCGTCGTCTTCACCTTCAGTTGGGCCGCCTTGAGGGTTTCTGCCTGCTCTGCAAGTTGGGCGACCAGGCAGTCCCGCTCCTCCGCCACCTTGCTGCACTCCGCCTCCTTGCCACGCAGGGCGGTGTTGGCTTCGCCCAGCTGCTGCTGCAGGGTGGCATTGGCCTCTGAAGAAAGAAAGAGAAGAAAAAGGCATCAGTCAAGCGGACAAAGTAAAGAAACAACCGAGGAGATTCGGCCCGACTGCTCGTGATCGGCCTGAACTCGGGACTACAACCAGGCGCGCATCGCGCGCCCAGCGGAAAAGAAGTAGTTGGCGAAGGAAAGAGACAACTGAGGAGATTCAGCCCGACTGATCGATAGTGGGCCCAAACCTCAGGGACTATAGCTTCGGTGCGCCAGTAGCATATCTGAAGAAAGAAGATAGAAACTTCGCGGCTCTCGGCGGATGGGCCGTCTCGTCTCCAGCTCCCCAACCACAGAGTTGTAGGCGGTCGCATGGAGATTGTGATAGTCCTGGAAGAGACATCGATGAAGTCGTGATCGGCAATTGCAAGATAAAGTTCCGACCCGCTTTGCTTTCGGCCGGCCCGAACAGGGGACTACACTCAGTAGTGCGCTTGCGCGCCACGAGAGAAGCAAGAGGATCATCCAAGAAGAAAGCCAAAGACAACTTACGCGGATGGCGGTCGCGACTCAAGAAGGCCTCGTTCTGCGGCTTGAGGGCCTCCGCCTCTGCCCGGAGCTTGGCCTGGACGTCAAGAGACGCCTGGTTCAGGGCGCCCGTCCTGCCCCCGTGTATCCAACCCACGGGTGCGGCGCTGGTCGCCTCGGTGTCGGGGGTCGACGAGCTTGCGGCACCGATCTCCTGCGGCCGCGGTGCTGAGGCCACCTTCTCCAGACGGCGGCGCGTGGGTATGCGGACCATAGGAACCAGGTCCGTCACCACCGTATTTTCGACCCGCGGCACCGGCGGCGCAACCGGCTGCTCGTCCCGTGGCTCGCTGGCTGGTGGAGGCGGTGGGGGCGGGGGCAGTGGCACGAAGACGTCCATCATGGCTACATCGCCGCCCCCTGCTCCCGGATCGGGTGGTCGCCGCCGGCTCCTCTGGCCGTCGCCTCGAATTCAGGTGGAGGTGGCGTGGTGTTTAGGGGCGCCATGAGCAGCGGCTCTTGGCGGCGTACGGCCTCCGCGAGCTGCTCCTTCTCCGTGGCCTAGGCTTCCACCTGCGCTAGCGCTCTCTCAGCAGACGCGGCGGACAAGGCCGCCTGCTCCTTGGCCAAGCGGTCGTCCTCTTCCTCGCGCGCCTCCCGCGCATTCCGCTCTGTCACCTCCCGGAGGTCGGCGGCCGGGTCGATCCGCTGACTGGTCGAGGAGGTCGCTGCCGACCTGAGGGCCGAGGCGGCGCTCGACTTCTCGAGGTCTAGCGGGGCCCTGAAACAAGAAGACAAGTTGGAAGGCTCTCATGCTAGATTGACGAAAAGGCAAGAAGTGAGGGAAGGATACTTACGCCGACACCATAACAGGCACCTTCGGCTGCCTCTGAAATTGGGCCACCTTGGCTGCGGCTTCTTTCCGCCTGGTCGCCACGGCCAGGTTCTTGGGCTTCTTCGGGGTGCTGCCGAACAGGGCCGCGCCCTGTTTCCGCTTGCGCTTGCTGCCACGGGCAGGCGGTCCAGAAGAGGGGCCGGCGCCGGTGGTGGCGGAGCTCTGGGCAGGGCGCGGTTCGTCTTCATCTTCATCGTCGTCGGGCCAAGTCCCCACGCCGCCGCGTTCCTCGGAGCCGCCTGCTCCACCACCGCCGTCCGCTCTGCACCGTCGCATGTCGCGTCGTCGGCCAGGGCGGCCGCCCCTAAGTCGGGGTCGTCCAAGTCGCTCTCCGCCCTGTCCGGCTGGAGGGCATCACCCAGCCCCGGGGGGCGGCCGTTGCCTCGGACATGTAAATCTGCAACCAAGAAAGAGCTACGTCATGAAGAGAAACGAAGCTGAAGGAAACAGTTCAAACGACAAAATGAAGAAACTTACAGCGGGCGGCGGATTGTGGCGAGAGTACGGCCGCTTCCCGTACCGCCACTCCGCCTCTGACACTTTGAGGTCGGAGATCTCGTTTACCATCCACGCTACTTAAGTGGGCGGAATCCCTTTCGTGCATAGCCGGCACGGATCACGGTGTCCGTCCATCCGGAAGAAAGGATGAGGGCGGCTCTGGGGCGGGAGGACCCGGCGCTCGACGAAGGCGACGATGAGGTCGGAGGCCACGAGGCCCTCCGACTCCTGGAGCACCTGGAGTCGGCCAATGGCGACCGCCGCATAGGCCGACACCGGTTTCGGCTTGTACCCCTAGGTGGGCCGAGCCCCAGTGGGGGGCCCGGCCTCGTAGACCGGCAGGTTGAGGAAGTCGGCAGCCGGGTCCACGTTCCCGACATAGAAGTAGGACTGCTGCCAAATCTTCACCGACTGCGGTAGCTTGATGACGGGGAAGGCGTTCCGCTTCGCCGGTCGGCGCACGGCAACGAAGCCCCCGCACTCGGCCGCCGTCTCCCTGGCGGAGGTGCCGAGCTTCCCGTAAAAGAATGCTCCCCTCAGCTTGATTGTGGGGAGGACACCGAGGTAGCCCTCGCACGCCGTGACGAAGCCGGAGAGTAGAGTCACGGCGTTGGGCATGAGGTGGTGAGGCTGAAGATGGTAGAAGTCGAGGAAGGAATGGAAGAAGCCGCTCACCGGAAGGCCGAAGCCGCGAAGGAAGTGTGAGCGGAAGACGACCCGCTCGTGTCCCAGCGGCGCCGGCGAGATCTCCGTCTCCGGCGGCACCCGCGCCTTGACGAAGGCCGCGCTGGGCATCCGGCGCGTCTCGTGGAGGAAGGAAATGTGATCTTCGATCATGGTCGATCCGTCCCAGTCGCCGCCCCTCTCGCGCACCATGGCTTCCGGCTGGCGGCGGGGAGAAGAGAAGTGCGTCGGCGGCGGACGACGGCGGTAGCACAGAGCAGCAGCAGCAGCGGAGGATGAGAGAGCAGAAGAAGAAGAGTGGGAGGGGGCGCGAGAGCTTTGCCGCACCTCTCCCCCCTCCCTACTTATAGCTCTCGGGCTATGAAGCCGAGGGGGCGGGGCGTGGGTCGTGGGATTAACTGCGCCCACGTCCCCACGGCCCCCATTTCATGCGCGCATTCACCATGCCGTAAATGGTCGTGGGAATCGCAACCGTCTCCTTCGGCGCAGCGGATCAGCCCGGTTGCTGAGGCACGGTAGTGGCGGGCCCGACCCAGTGTCACGTCCCGTCTAAGACGTGGGTGTAACATCCCAAAATTCTAAACTTTGAAATGTTGTAATAAATAGATAGATTTGATTGATTGTTTGATTGTTGTGTGATTGATTGAGTGAAATTTGAAACTTTTTGAAAGTTAAATAAGAGGGAATAAAAGGACTTTCCCAAACTTTCACCTTTGCTTTTTGATCTCTATGAATTCAAGTTCTTTTCAAATACAAAACCCTAGAGAGAAGATGACATGACTTCTTCCATTTAATAAATGAAAAGGTTTTTTGAAAAGATTTTGAATTTAATTGGGAAATATTTCCAATTCGTAAACTTCAAGCAACTCAATGATTTTCATGAGAGAAGATAAAATGACTTCTTCAAAACATATGAAATATGAGTTGGGAGTTTAAAAGAATTAACTTCAAAGTTCTTTTGAATTTATTTTCAATTTGGAGTTATTTGAGTTTTATTCAAATTATTTTTCTCCAAAAAGATATATGGAAAACAGGGTAACATGATTCCCTACGTCAGAAATTTGGAGAGAAATAAATTTGAATTAATTTTGGTATTTTTAAAATGATTTTTTTTGGATTTTAGTAGGGCAGTAGCACTCTTTGAATTATTTGAATTTTTCCAGATTTTATTTGATGCTAAAAAATGTTGATCTTGTAGGAAATCCTTTTCTGAAAATATAGATATATTATATGCCTATATAATATTTTATTTATCCTTCTTTTATTATTATTTTTTCTTTGTCTGGAAAAATATGTTTATTTAAAAAAAAAACTTCTAGACCGACCGAACCGGGCCGGCCCAGCCAGCCAGGCCACGGCCCATCCAGCCCATGCCGCTCGTCCCCGAGCTCGGGACGAAGTCCCGAGCCAGCACGCCAGCGCCGCCGCCGTGCTCCGCCCGGCCTCTCCCCGCCGCCTCCCTTGCCCCCTCCTCCATGCCACCTCTCCCTCCGCCTTTAAAAGGCGAGACCCCGGCCTCTCTCTCTCCCTGAGCTGACGCGCCGCATCCGCCGGAAGCCGCCACCGCCGGCGAGATCCAACGCCGCCGCCCCGCTTCGTCCCGTCCCCGCGGACCACCGCCGACGCCGCCATCCTCCTCGCCTCGCCGCGCCGCCCCTCCCCGACCCCTTCGCCGCCCTCTTGGACGACCAGAGCCGCCGCCCCTGCCGGACCCGAGCCGCCGCCGCCGTCCTGTCGCGCCGGAAACCGCCGCCGTCGTCGAAACCATCCGAACCGGTATAAAACCGCCGGTCCGATCCGGTTTTTCTTTTAACTTTGGTTTTTTTTCTTTAAAAAAACCTAGACTAGATATGTTTTTTTGTTTTATTTAAACAGCGAACGTCCACTGTTTAGACCTTATAAATGAACGTTCGTTATTTAGTTCTTTTCTTTTTCTGTTAGTTTTAATCAGGGACTTCTTTGTAGATGTTTTATTTACAATTTAGCCCCTAGACTTCAAACAAGCACAACTTTTTACTCGTTTGTCCAAATCCAACAAAACCAATGCCCACTTCTTCTTTATGATCCCCTCTATCCAGTAAAACAACTCAAACATGTTTTTGAAAGTTTAAAATTTTGAATTTCAAGTAGTTTAGTATTTGGACTTCGTTTGATCATAACTTGAGTTTTATAACTCCGTTTGAGTTGATTCTTCTTGCAAATCGAAGCTCTTGACCTAAACTTTCTGATAAGGCCAAATTCAAATAATTTTGGTACTGTTAGAAATTGTTTTATGTTGCAAGAGTTGTTTTCTTGGTTTTGATGTTTTCCGAATTGTTTTCCCCGTTCTTCCCGATCTTTTGAGTGATTGCTTATGTGTGGTTACTATTTCTTGCCTACGATAGATTGAATGGAGTGTGACGAGTAGAATTATCAAGAGTTATGAGTGCGAATCATCTTCATCAACATTGCAGGCAAGTTCACACTTTGATCATATTTCTTATTACCCAGTTTTATTGCATTAGTTCAATCCTCAAACATTGCATGACTAGGATCTAATTAATATGTGGGTTTGCGAAGTAGATGAGATAGTACCAATTACCTGTTTTATTGTCAAAACTTTGGGAGTTACTTCTATGTTTTCTTATTATGCCATGCTATGCTAGTAGACGTGGACTGGGTGAGTGTATCCATGACAGATGTGAGTTTGTTAATTAATGGTTTACTTAAGGTGGCAACTTAAACACACATCTGGGTGGATTGAGGTACCTGGTTTCCAGGATTTGCCTATTTTTCATCGGACCGCCACCCAGGCTCAAAGGGATCATGAGATTATTCATGCTAGAAACTTCCGTGTGCAGCCACATGATACTATGGGCTCTAGCATAGTTGACTAAGTCGTGCGAACTCTTATAGTGGTAGACTAGCTGATGTAGGGGATGTAGGTTGGTACGGTCTACCCGTTCGTAAGGTGCAAGCGCTTCTGAAAGACTATGTCTCGGTCATCCGTTTCTCAAACACCATGTAGTGCAAGAATCCAAACGGAGGAGATCGAGTCATGTGGGGAAAAGTGTGCAAACCTCTGGAGAGTGTAACAAACTAATCATGGTTAGCCGTGTCCCCGGTTATGGACATCTTGAGTATCTAGTACTTGGATTATCAAGTGAATCTCATCATGTTACTTTAATTAAATTTTGTTGGGTTTAATGATGATGTTACTTAATTGGGATTGAGAATGATGTCAACCATTCTCAATGTTTAACAACCACCATGATAGTTAAATAAAATTTATTCCTTTGCAGTAGGAAAAAATTGGCTTTTCGCAAAAACATTATAACCATAGAGCCTCCACCAGCCATATATGCATGTAGTGATAGCTATTATTCATCATTGCTCTATGGTGTGAATTTGCCACTACATTCAATGTACTGACCCTTTGTGGCTGCAATGTCTCATGTTGCAGGATCTTACGACCAGTAAGTGATACGTTAGGGTTATGATTCCAATACTCAACTTTGCCGTTGGTGTTGGTGGGAATCCACAGCCTTGTTACTTCCGCTATTTGGATTGAGGTAATATTATTTACGTTATTTTATACATGTGATTTACCTCTGTTATAAATCCTCGAGTACTGTGTGTGTCAGCATACCGATCCAGGGATGACACTAAAGCACAGAGACTTGGCCCATTCGGGTCGGGTCGTTACAAGATGGTATCAGAGCACATGTTGGCTGTAGGACGTGACGCTAGAAACTGGCAAGCCCATAGGAAAGATTTTCTCTACAACTTCATTTTCAAAAGGATATTTTACCTCTCTTTTCTTCTGAGCTTATTCAAATATTCCCATTTAGTGAGACCATATCCCTTTTTCCCTTTTGACCACTCAAAGATTCGACTGATGAGACCACTCCAAGAAGGACAAGATATCAGACAACTAAGACCACTTCGGAATGAAGAGGATTTTACCGAGCATTATAATGATGGAAACTATGATGTATAAAGACTTTGAAGACTAGGAGAATATGAAGAATTTCCAGATTTGGTATGACCAAGGAAGGCTACACTTATGGAACTTGACAGACTGTGGAAGCTGTCAATACCCGAGATCAAGGTGTGCAGGAGAAAGACCGGAACATGGAGCATTAGAACTCAAAGTTTTGTCAAGAAAACCCTAAGACATGAGTATCAATCTCATGGATGTAACATGGGCATAGACACGGCTAACCATGGTGTTATTGCCCGCTTATGCTATTGTCACCACGCTGAGTTAAGCATGCATTTTTCGGAAGGATTGGATGGTAGAAGGCTGAAGGAGCACCTATCAGCAAAAGATCAAGTTTTAACCTTAGCTGGCGTATCACTAGGATCTGGAGTATTACAACAGGAAGTTTAAGATGGACCTTCGGGAAGCTATATTTGACAAGGAGGCAATTCGTGAAGAACTCAAGAACCAGAAGCTGAAGTAGCCAAACTGGAGGAACAAAACCTCGAGATACTGGAGATTTCTGAGGAACTGAAGGACATTAGGACCATGGTTCATGCCAAGGATGTTGAAACCCAGAAGTTTGGAATGCAACCCCAGAAATATTAAATGATGTCATGAGAGACTACGCAGCAACAGAGATGATTTGGCAAAAGAACTTGAGAAGGACAAGCATGATCAGAAGGAGCCATTGGAGACATGACCAAGACTTGAAGAGTTTGATGACGTTGAGGTCTATAGACCATTAGAAGACCCAACCCCTGTTATATACTTATGTTAGATGCGACGATTGTGAGCTGTCATTTGTTTGTTGTTTTTCCGACAGCCACAATAAAACCTTCCTTTTCAAAACTATTGTTTGTACTGTGTGCATCCCTCTCTATCTCTTTTACCCACCCCAATACCCTTAGACCCAATAGAGGATGAATGGAGATGAGCTCGTACTTTCTGGACCGATGAGTCAACTGGAGACGGATCGATGGATTCAGAACATGGAGGATCTCAGGGAACTTCGGTTGGAGATTGTTCCCGAAGGTTTTGTTGCAGCAATGGAAGTTCAGTCTACATTGTTGGGAAGGATTCGTGAAGCTCAGAAGTATGACAAAGAGATTGCTGAGGTAAAAGAGAGGATAACCAAAGGAAAGGCCAAAGGTTTTTGTAAGGATGAGCACGACACCTTATGGTTCGAGGACCGTGTATATGTTCCCAATAATGCAATGATCAGGAAGTAAATACTTCAAGAGGCTTATGACTCACCATACTCGATTCGCCCTGGAAACACCAAGATGTATTTGGATTTTAAGGAGTGTTTCTGGTGAACTGGTATGAAGAAGGATATTGCGAAGTATGTAGTCGTAGGTGATGTATGCTAGAGAGAGTAAAAGCAGAGCTTCAGAAGCCAGCAGGATTACTACAGCCTATGCCGATACCCGAATGGAAGTGGGATAAGCTTGGCATGGATTTCATTACCGGATTTCCGTAACCCAACAAGATATGACTCTATCTGGTAGTAGTTGATTCGCTGACCAAAGTGGCTCACTTTATCCCAAAGAAAACCACCTATACAAGTGCGAAGTTGGCAAGATATATTTGACTGGATCGCCTGTCTGCATGGAGTTCCGAGGACCATCTTATCGATAGAGGAACACAGTCTACCTCAAAGTTTTGGAATCAGCTGCACCACACTTTGGGTACTAGGTTAGAGTTCAGTACAGCCTTTCATCCGCAGACAGATGGATAGACCGAGAGATTCAATTAGATTCTGGAGGACATGTTGAGAGCATGTACGCTAGATTATGGATCTAGTAGGGATGATAATCTACCTTACCCGACTCATACAACAACAGTTACCAAGCCAGTTTGAAGATGGCCCCTTTTGGAGCTTTGTATGGGAGAAGGAGCCAGATACCGTTGATGTGGGATGAAGTTGTAGACCGTCAGTTGTTTGGACCAAATGTGAGCAAGGAGTCAACAGAGAATGTTAAGTTGATTCGAGATAGACTGAAGGTAGCTCAGTCCAGGCAGAAGAGTTATGCAGTCTAAAAAACGCAAGGAGGTAGTCTATGAAATTGGAGATAGAGCATGTCTTCGTGTGTCCCCTGTGCGAGGAGTTAAACTGGGAAAGTTAGGCCCGAGATTTGTAGGACCATACCGAGTTTTGGAGCGTATGGGAGAAGTGGCCAACAAGTTGGAGTCACCCGAAGCACTGTCAGGAGTTCATGATGTGTTTCACGTTTCCCAGTGGAAGAAATGCCATGCAGGGATGGCCAATATTCCCCTGTAAGGACGCTTGATCCTGGAAAGGATAATGATATTCCACGAAGTGGAGTATGGACTTCATAAGTATAAGTTTTATCTCGGTATGTTGGATATCCCACGAGGATGAAGAGATGAATTACTATTGGATATAAAGGAGATATGATGTTGGAAATATGGATCAATGGAAATTCCATGATAAGTCTGAGTAATCATGTCCTAGTTTGGTGCCAATAGAAGGAAGGAAGACAGTACAATTGGATGGATTTAAGAATACTAGGAAGTTGGAAGTTGGAATAATGATCAGAAGCCCGAGGATAAGGTCAAGGACTATAAGTGATGAGACGGGCCATAACCCACAGGCCCCCAGGACCTGCCAAGAAGCAAGCACACTCTTGCTGAAGGAGAAACCCTGGAAGAAGAGGGTATGCCTTTATCAACCGACGATTTTATAGGAGCAACGCAAAACCTGAGAGTTGTGAAGAAACAGTAGATGTTTGTTTGGCTTGCAGAATCAATGGATTTATCCGAACTTGGTTCGTCGACAAGAGAAATTCTGCAATGCTTGTGAGGATGACCGAGTGTTAGAATGAGAGATTCGCTAAACCATGTACAAGGTAATGATTTGGGTGCGGGATGGATTGATCACCATACCGACTTACTCTTATTATTCGCCTTGCTATGTGGGATGGTAAATCTGAGTGACTTACCTATAGTAGAGAGACGACGATCAAGACCTTGTTTGAACCTTAGAATGGTATAAGTATTTTCCCTTGTACACGCATACCGCCGCTAATCGTAGGATATACGGTGAGGTTCAACCTGCACCCGCTTTACGCACGAGAAACCATAAATTGTTGACCACCATGAGATATCGATAGCTAATTAGTATTGGCGCTAGACCCGTCAGCTAAGAAGACCCAGTCTCGGAATAACCGTACCAAGATGAAAGGACAGAAGTATTGAGGAAAGGTTATGCCACTACCGGAAGAGCCAGAGAAGGAATTTTATCGAGAATCTGAGAAGACCGACACAGTCATGAATAAGGATGGAGTATATGAGTTTTGATGGAACCGTAACCACGCTTCTAAGGGTGGTAGCACCCGAGACCCCCGAAGACGATCGATGGATTTTTGAGAAGACCCCAAACCTAACCTTTTTCTTTCTAGCCTCTCCGAATCTCGAGGACAAGATTCATTTTAAGGGTGGTAGGTTTGTAACATCCCAAAATTCTAAATTTTGGAATGTTATAATAAATAGATAGATTTGATTGATTGTTTGATTGTTGTGTGATTGATTGAGTGAAATTTGAAACTTTTTGAAAGTTTAATGAGAGGGAATAAAAGGAGTTTCCCAAACTTTCACCTTTGCTTTTTGATCTCTATGAATTCAAGTTCTTTTCAAATACAAAACCCTAGAGAGAAGATGACATGACTTCTTCCATTTAATGAATAAAAAGGTTTTTTGAAAAGATTTTGAATTTCATTGGGAAATATTTCCAATTCATAAACTTCAAGCAACTCAATGATTTTCATGAGAGAAGATAAAATGACTTCTTCAAAACATATGAAATATGAGTTGGGAGTTTAAAAGAATTAACTTCAAAGTTCTTTTGAATTTATTTTCAATTTGGAGTTATTTGAGTTTTATTCAAATTATTTTTTTCCAAAAAAATATATATGGAAAATAGGTAACATGATTCCCTACGTCAGAAATTTGGAGAGAAATAAATTTGAATTAATTTTGGTATTTTTAAAATGATTTTTATTGGATTTGAGTAGGGCAGTAGCACACTTTGAATTATTTGAATTTTTCTAGATTTTATTTGATGCTAAAAAATGTTGATCTTGTAGGAAATCCTTTTCTGAAAATTTAGATATATTATATGCCTATATAATATTTTTATTTATCCTTCTTTATTATTATTTTTTTCTTTGTGGAAAAATATGTTTATTAAAAAACATCTGATCGACCGGCCGGGCTTGCCCAGCCACCACGCCACGGCCCACCCACCACGCTGGCTGTCCCGAGCTCGGATTTAAGTCCAGAGCCAAGACGCCACCGCCATTGCCGTGCTTCGCCTGCCTCTCCCGCCACCTCTCTTGCCCCTCCTCCACGCCACCTCTCCTCCACCTTTAAAAGGCGAGACCCGGCCTCTCTCTCACCGACGCACATCCGCCGGAAGCCCGCCGCCACGGCGAGATCCACCACCGCCGCCCGCTTCCCGCACCACGACCACCACGTCGCCGCCATCCTCCTCGCCTCGCCAAGGCGCCTCCCGACCCCTTCGCCGCCCTCGACGACGATCGAGCCGCCGCCCGGCGGGACCCGAGCCGCCGCCGCCGTCCTGTCTACCCGGAAACCGCCGCCGTCGTCGAAACCTTCCGAACCGGTATAAAACCGCCGGTCTGATCCGATTTTCCTTTTAACTTTGGTTTTTTTTCTTAAAAAAACCCTAGACTAGATCTGTTTTTTTGTTTTATTTAAACAGCGAACGTCCACTGTTTAGACCTTGTAAACGAACGTTCGTTCTTTAGTTCTTTCCTTTTTCTTTTAATTTTAATCAGGGACTTCTTTGTAGATGTTTTATTTACAATTTAGCCCCTAGACTTCAAACAAGCACAACTTTTTACTTGTTTGTCCAAATCCACCGAAACCAACGCCCCACTTCTTCTTTATGATCCCCTCTATCCAGTAAAACAACTTAAACATGTTTTTGAAAGTTGAAAATTTTGAATTTCAAGTAGTTTAGTATTTGGACTTCGTTTGATCATAACTTGAGTTTTATAACTCCGTTTGAGTTGATTCTTTTTGCAAATCGAAGCTCTTGACCTAAACTTGCTGATAAGGCCAAATTCACATAATTTTTGTACTGTTAGAAATTGTTTTATGTTGCAAGAGTTGTTTTCTTGGTTTTGATGTTATCCGAATTGTTTTCCCCATTCTTCCCGATCTTTTGAGTGATTGCTTATGTGTGGTTACTATTTCTTGCCTACGATAGATTGAACGGAGTGTGACGAGTAGAACTATCAAGAGTTATGAGTGTGAATCATCTTCATCAACATTGCAGTCAAGTTCACACTTTGATCATATTTCTTATTACCCAGTTTTATTGCATTAGTTCAATCCTCAAACATTGCATGACTAGGATCTAATTAATATGTGGGTTTGGGAAGTAGATGAGATAGTACCTATTACCTATTTTATTATCAAACCTTTGGTAGTTACTTCTACGCTTGCTTATTATGCCATGCTATGCTAGTAGACGTGGATTGGGTGAGTGTATCCATGACAGATGAGAGTTTGTTAATTAATGGTTTACTTAAGGTGGCAACTTAAACACACATCTAGGTGGATTGAGGTACCTGGTTTCCGGGATTTGCATGTTTTTCTTCGGACCGCCACCCAGGCTCAAAGGGATCATGAGATTATTCATGCTACAAACTTTCGTGTGCAGTCACATGCTACTATGGGCTTTAGCATAGTTGACTAAGTCGTGCGAACTCTTACAGTGGTAGACTAGCTGATGTAGGGGATGTAGGTTGGTACGGTCTACCCGTTCGTAAGGTGCAAGTGCTTCTGAAAGACTATGTCTCGGTCATCCGTTTCTCAAACACCATGTAGTGCGAGAATCCAAATGGAGGAGATCGAGTCATGTGGGGAAAAGTGCGCAAACCTCTGCAGAGTGTAACAAACTAATCATGGTTAGCCGTGTCCCCGGTTATGGACATCTTGAGTATCTAGTACTTGGATTATCAAGTGAATCTCATCATGTTACTTTAATTAAATTTTGTTGGGTTTAATGATGATGTTACTTCATTGGGATTGAGAATGCTGTCAACCATTCTCAATGTTTAACAACCACCATGATAGTTAAATAAAATTTATTCCTTTGCAGTAGGGAAAATTGGCTTTTCGCAAAAACATTATAACCATAGAGCCTTCACCAGCCATATATGCATGTAGTGATAGCTATTATTCATCATTACTCTATGGTGTGAATTTGCCAGTACATTCAATGTACTAACCCTTTGTGGCTGCAACGTCTCATGTTGCAGGATCTTACGACGAGTAAGTGATACGTTAGGGTTACGATTCCTATACTCAACTTTGTCGTTGGTGTTGGTGGGAATCCACAACCTTGTTACTTCCGCTATTTGGATTGAGGTAATATTATTTATGTTCTTTTATACATGTGATTTACCTCTGTTATAAATCCTCGAGTATTGTGTGTGTCAGCATACCGATCCAGGGATGACACTTAAGGACAGAGACTTGGCCCATTCGGTCGGTCGTTCTGATGGGGTGGCAGTCGACCAGTCTTACGTCTTGCTGCGAAGGCGTGCGTGGCGGCGGCTGGAAGCTTAGCAGGCACGCCACCTATTTCCTGCCTCGAAGTTCAAAACCCAACCGTGCAAACTCTGCCTAGAAGAAGTCGGCCTCAGCAGTCGGCTGGCCGCACGGCGTACCGGCGTCTTCCCGGAGCCCGGTGAGAGAGGAAGCCACTGAGACTTTGCAGCCCCTCGACCGCGATGCCTCACCGGCTTAGGGGACTACTATCAGAGTAATGGGCCACGGGTAGGCTCACCTGGGTCCCTGGATTTATCAAGACTTTGAGTCAGCTCCGCCTAGCTGGACCCCAAGCTGAAGCTCCGCCCTCTGGCGCCGGCTGGCTCAGCGGCCGGCTGCCAGAGGGCGGCCGACCCGAGTCTACGGCGCTCCGGGTGACCGGCTCCTGACGGCCGCCCTCTAGAGAGGGCGGCAAAGGGCAGGCGGCCACCTCACGACTACGGCGCGGCCAAGCCCCCATCAAGAGTATAAGTCAGAGCATGGCTACAGGTGAAGCACATCGCCTCAACGCCGAGACAGGCGTGGCTACAAGGTTCGCAGAGACAGAGATCTCCGCACGACGGGCACAGGCTATATCTCCCCGACGTCGCTCCGAGCAAAGTGAGCCTGTTCCCCACGACGGCCTGTCGGTACGGCCTACCGGAGGCGGGCCCTATCGGGCAGTGACCCCAAGGAAGACGGCGGAAGCTCAACCAGATGGATTCGGGAAGGGCCGGCCTCCAGCAGGCGGCCGTCCCTTGCCCCGAGGCAAGCACGGCATTAAACCTGATAAGACCAGGTGTGGCTACAGTGGCCTCCCACCAGGCGGCGGGACTGTAGCCACACTAAGATAACCAAGCCCCCGTCACCAACGACACGGCTACAGTAAGCAGCCACCAACCAGTCGGTGGGGCCCACCAGGCAGCGGGCCCCAACGGTCGGTGGAGAAGCCGGAGGCTGGAACCACTGACAGCCAGGCCCAGCACCCGGACGAATTACCATTGTACCCCTGGGGGAAGGCCTATATAAACCCCCAGGCCGCCCATGCAAACGGTTCCCACCCCATTAGAACTAGCCACTCCCCTAGAGCAGGAAAGAGCCAGCCTTGCCTTCTCCTACCTCTAGCATACAGCTCGAGGGGCACCTTTGTATCACTTGTGCCTTAGTGATCATGTGGAGACCCCGCAGAGCAGGACTAGGGGTGTTATCTCCTAGGAGAGCCCCGAACCTGGGTAAAGTATGCCGGTGTTCGTGTCTACGCGTCATCCTGCTTCCAGGCACCGGGGATGTTCTACTCGCTCCCACCATGATAAGCCATCCATTGGCATATGTCGCACCCAACCCCCGACACGACCGATGCGGCCTTGACCCGGTGCTCCTACCGAACCGCCACCAGAGCCGCGCTAGCGGAGTAGGGTGTGGCGGCGAGGTAGAGCACCATGGGCACTTAAGGGCATGGAGCTACCATCACCAGAGGGTTGGTCAGGTACTTCTTGAGACTTGGAATGCTTTGTCAGCTTCTTGTGTCCATTCGAACGGGCTCTTCTTCTTCATCAGCTTGAAGAAGGGCAGGGAACATTCTCCCAGCTTGGAGATGAAGCGCCCTAATGCAGTTACGCGTCCGGCGAGTTTCTGCATTTCCCTGAGGGTTTGCGCCGGACTCATGTCTTCGATTGCCTTGACCTTCTCTGGGTTGGCCTCGATCCCTCTGTGGGACACGAGGAAGCCCAGAAGCTTGCTAGAGGGAACACCAAACATGCACTTCTTCCAGTTGAGCCGCAGGTCCACTTCACGAAGGCTCGCGATGGTTTCTTCCAGGTCCTGTATCAGGGTCTTTTCCTCCTGAGACTTCACCACAATTTCGTTGACGTAGGCCTCAACGTTTCTCCCGAGCTGCCGGCCCAAGGCGATATGCATCAGTCACTGAAAGGTTGCGCCCACGTTGCGCAACCCGATCGGCATGCTGGTGTAGCAGTACACTCCGCACGGGGTCAGGAAGGTCGTCTTCTCCATGTCTTCTATCGCCATCTTGATTTGGTGGTAGCCCGAGAAGGCATCCAGGAAGCACAACAGATCACACTCAATGGTGGAGTCGACAATTTGGTCGATGCGGGAGCGGGAACGGATCCTGAGGGCAGACCTTGTTGAGGTTGGTGAAGTCGATGCACATGCGCTCCTTTCCTTCTTTCTTTACAACAGGGTTTGCCAACCATTCAGGGTAGCGGACCTCGCGAATGACACCTGCAGCTTCCAGCTTGCGGGTTTCTTGGACAATGAAGGCCTGCTTCTCGGTGGACTGCCGCCTTGCTTTTTGCTTTACGGGGATGTCACATCCCTAGCTTCTGGTATTGCACTAGGCTAGCTTCATGTGTGCATCATATTTAAATTTTTCTTAACTTTGAAATGGGGATTGCTCAAACCCTAGCATTAAAGAAATTCACTAGGTTCACCTAATATATTTTCAGTAAGTCCAAATGGCTTTCAAAAATGTTCTTGATTTTTGACAAAGGTGAAAACCTCTACCAAAAATGATGCCAATATTTTTGGGCCATTATGGATTTTTGAATAATCCATATTGTATTTGAATTGGGGCATTTAAATACTATTAATATTTTTAAATGCTCCAACAATTCTGAAAATAGTTAAGGGCCTCTGTGATAATTCATTTAATGCCCACAATTATTTTCAGGATCTATCAAAATGATTTGGGCTATAAACTAAATCAGAAACAAAACTACAGAAATAGAAAAGGAAACAAAATAATAAAGAGAGGGAGAAAGGCCACTAGGCCACCTACCTAACCTACTCAGCGCCCACTGTGGCTCCAAGACTATTGGCCCAGCCCAAAAACAGCACCCCCATCGTTTTCAACCTCCCGCCAAGAGGGCGGGAGGGCGTGGTGGCGCCACAGGCACGCTCCCGCCCACCTCCCGCTTGCCGACGAGCCCTCGACGCGTGGACGATTTCCCCGTGCGCCACGATCCCGCCGACCCCTCTCACTCTCTCTCGAGCTCATCCCCTCCTCTGTTCTCTCTCCTCTCACCACCGAACGCCACCGTCGCCGCTGCTCGCGCCACCGTGACCACCGTGATCCCTCGCCCCTTCCCGTGTCCAAAAGCTCGTGGACGACGCAAAGCTCCTTCACGCGAAGATCCCAAATCCAAGAGCACCGTGGTGACGCCTTCGAGCTCGTTTTCTACCTCGGCGCCACCGATCACCGCTGCCGATTCGCGACGTCTGGCGCGCCCGAGCCCATCGACCTTCTGCGCCCTCCTCCTGTGAGCTCCTCATCTCTACTCTTTGCTCGCCCCTCGTTCCGCCCTCTAGCCATCGCTCCACAAGTGCCCGGCTCGCGCCGACGGCCATGTCGCCGTCGTGGCTACAGACGCCGTAGCTTGCCCCTGAGCACGTCATCGTGCTCGTGCTGCTCCCAGGAGACGAACGCACCTGCTAGCTCACCTTCCCATGCACCATAGCGAGTAGCCGGTCCTACCCGAGCTCCGGCCGCCGCTTCTGTGCTCGCCGTCGTTATCTCCGACGACTCCGAGGCCTTCCGATAGCTCTGCTAGATGCGGTCGAGCGTGGGCTACCCTCTGGTGGCCTTCGCGCATCCATTCGTCGCCCGCAGCTCAAGTCCGGCGAGTTGCCGCCGCAGTTTAGGTCGCCGCTGGCAAAACTCCGGTGAGAGCCGACGTGGCCTCGTCATTAGCACTAATCCCCGCCAGCTAGATCACCAACAGACGCTGACAGATGGGCCCCAGCGCCACTAATTTGGTAATTAGACTAATCCACTGGGCCCACACGTCAGGTTGACTTTACTGACGTGGTCATTGACCGGACCCACTGTTATTGACCTCGGCAAGATCAGTCATCGACGATGGTCCCCATCGGTCAAGTTTGACCCGGACCAGCCCCAGTTGACTTGATGACGTCACACCGACGTCATGCTGACGCAGTTACCATTTTCTGGATTTAAAATAATTCAGGAAATTTTAGAAAATAATGCTAACTTCAAAAATTCATAGAAATTCAACCGTAACTCCAAATGAAATAAATTATATATGAAAAATGATCTGAAAAATCCAATCTATCCATCAGTACCATTTTCATGCATGTTAGAACAACTTATAGTTGCTGTTTAGCACAAATCATATAATGGCATTTGAATAATCACTTATGGAGTTTGAATTTGAATCTTGTATTCAAACCAACTCCATTTAACTTGCTGCTAGTTGCATTAGCTCAAATCACAGCATATTGCCATGTCATGATCATGCATCATATTGTGCATTGCATTGATTTTGTTCTTCCTTGTTTGCCGGTGTTTGTCCCCTCTCAGTAGACGATGTACCGACGACGTGATTGATGACACTGATGAAGAGCTATATTATCTTCGGAAGTGCCAGGCAAGCAAAACCCCCTTGTTCATTCCGATACTATCCCACTCTCTCGCTCCTGCTCTCTTTTATTGCATTAGGACAACAACGATTCAATCATTACTTGTCTGCGTAGTTGAACCCTTATCCTTTGCATGACCCGTCATTCCACAAGAAATAGATGAAACCCACTAGCATGAGTAGGAGTTGTTTGAGCCCCGATGTGCCTACTCATTCATGCTTGATTGTCATGCCTGCTATTGCTTAGAGTTAGTCAGTCCGATTCATCGTGGATGAATCGAGGTGTGTGAACATGTCCCATCAGATGTGAGCTAAGTGTGTGAACACGATTTGGTAAAGGTAGCGGTGAGAGGCCATGTAGGAGTACATGGTGGGTTGTCTCATTGCAGCCGCCCTCGTGAACTGAGTTCTGTGTTTGTGATCCATGAACAGCATTACCACACATTGGGCTCGGGCGCCCAAGCCCTCTCGGCTTCTTAATCACCCTTGTTCTCTGTCCGTGAGTTGCAACTAGTTTCGTGTTTGTAGGTAGTGCTATTTTTCTACCAAGTGGCACCCGCAGGTGGGCTTGGGATGACTAGGCACACGTGGCACTGGTGTACCGAGTGGCACCGGATGGTGGGCTCGGGAACCCTGCACACATCGTTTGGGGCCGTGAGCGACACCCCGGCCGGATCTCCTTGCGGATGGAACCCGAATAGGCGATAAACCTGGACGAGAGACTTGAGTGTTTAGGTAGGTCGTGGCCGACTCCCTCGCCTAGCTTCCGCTTGAAGGTTGCCGAGGTACATGACGTGTACAGGGCGATAAGTGGCGAGAGCGTGTGTGAAGAAGTACACCCCTGCAGGGTTATCATTATCTATTCGAATAGCCGGATTCCTCGGATATGGAAACTTGGACCCCTTGCATAGTTCATAGACAAGTGAAAGTGGATACTCTAAAATACGCAAGATAAGCGTGAGTGCTATGGATGGCGTTCTCGTAGGGAGACGGGGGCAGATCCATAGTGGTGTATTGATATGGTGAATATGTGGACTCGTGTGCGCCACCTCAAAGAGTTACTTGCAGTCGTAGTTCACGATAGCCACCGAGTCAAAGCTGGCTTGCTGCAGTCAAACTCCACCATCCCCTTTGTTGATAATGATGCATATGTAGTTAGTTACGATGTAAGTCTTGTGGGTACATTTGTACTCACGCTTGCCTATTTTATGTTTTTGCAGAGACTTCAGCCTTGCTAGTAGTTCCGCGTGGACTTCGACGCTTAGCTTGTTACCTCAGCTACGATCTTGTGCCCTCCGCAGATCTAGTAGATAGTCGCTTCTAAGCCTTTTTCATTTGTAGATGTCTCGTATTGCACATGTTAGCTTCCGCTTGTGTTTTGACTTGTATGTTTCGGATGTTGGGTCATGAGACCCATGTTTGTAATATCTCTCTCTCGAGCCTATTGAATAAAATACTTGAGTCGAGAGTCATGTTGTGATGCCATGTTGTATTTGCACATATCGAGCATATTGTGTGTATGTTATTGAAATGCTTGGTATGTGTGGGATCCGACTATCTAGTTGTTTATCTTTAGTAGCCTCTCTTCGGAAATGTCTCCTAGTGTTTCCACCGAGCCATGGTAGCTTGCTACCGCTCCGAACACTTAGGCTGGCCGGCATGTGTCCTTCTTCGCTCTCGTGTCTGTCCCTCGGGAAATGTCACGATGAATACCGAGTCCTGCTAGCCCGCTACAGCCCGGTTCACCGAGTCTGCTAGCCCAAAGGCTACAGCCCGATTCACTCGTGATGACCGACACGCTCGATGTCGGGTCATGAATGCCTGTCCTCGTAAGTTTGTGCCACTTTGGGTTTACGACTAGCCATGTCAGCCGGGCTCCTTATCATATGGATGCTAGCGACACTATCATATACGTGTGCCAAAAGGCTAAACGGTCCCGGCAAAGGTAAGGCGACACCGTGGGGATACCGTGCGTGAGGCCGCAAAGTGATATGAGGTGTTACATGCTAGATCGATGTGGCATTGAGTCGGGTCCCGACAGCTTTGGTATCGAGCTTGACCGCTCAGAGGATTACCAAGCCAAACTGGTCAAGTTGAGTCTAGAAATTCTTTAGTTATGTAAGGAATTGATTGTGGATGGGAACGTAAGGCTCTTTTTACTTCTTATACCTCATGGCCTTCGATCCGAGTCAACCTCTTCTCTTCTACGGGTTTAAGAACTAGGCCTTCTCATCTATCTATCGTGATGACGTGTTACTAATCCATAGACTTATACAATTGTTAGTTTCAAATCTCAGCCAGTTTTACTACTTCCGTATGTTCATAATTGTTGATCTCAAACCTTGATATTGTGCTTCGAATGGCTATGCCACCATTTTTGTAGCATGTCTCCAATCTTTTGAGCATTTACAAAAGTTATGTCGTCTCGAGTCATCCTGTGTTTCTAAATAGTCTAAAGCATTTGCAAAATCCCTTCCTCCCGTTCCGATGTTCCTTTGGGCCAGGTTAATCACACCAAATGCTGAGTTGAGGTATTCTATTGCCTCGACATATATGTTGGAATTATTATTATGACCCTAGGTGTCTTAGGGGATCATCTAGTAGTCTAGCCATGATTTGCATCCCAGTGTAATGATTCTGGCCTTTATTCTCGAAAGCATCCCGTAATGCAATTTAGTTAGTAGGTGTTCTACTCCTGGGTTCTTAACCCAAGATTCACTCCACTTACCTCGTGTTGATAGTGTTGCTAGTTCCTTTAGGTTATTAGTAACCTTTGCATTAGTCCTCGAGGTCCGTGGTATTTCCTTCTTCCAAATACTATGAACCACTTATGGCAGAAGTTTGTTGGATCAAAAGGTCACAACCAAAGTGCTCTTGATGAGTTCCCTATTCTATATTGTGACTCTGCCAGTTCTACCTTTCTGCATGGGTTATCCGGAAGAAATATGTTGAATTCGTTCGACATGCTAGTCCATGCATCCACAACTCAGAAAATTGTATGTTCCATTAAGTTGCCCCTCTTTAGTTGTATTCCGACCTTCGTCTATCGATTGATAGTCAGGAGTAGCCGTGCATTCGTGTCATCGATGCCTTTTACTTCTGTGGTCCGTCAAGCCATTCTATTCTAGAATGACTAGGAGAAACAAACTCCAGTACCTTGTCCATTTCTAGGATTGGGTCGAAGCAGTTGTATTCCGTGGATCAAAATGCCAAACCAGCTTTTGCTCTGCTGTACCTTGGGGTGTTACCATCTATATGTCAAGAGTGTCTTGAGAATTGCACCACCTCTTATGAATTCTTGACGCAGTGATACTTATCGCCATCATTTTCATTTCTCGGTTCCGTGTTGTTGCAACCGGAATGCCGACAGGTGAATCATGATGTGTGAACTCAATACTCCTAGCAACTATGTTGCTTGGTAGTTAAGGACAATAATTTCATTCTTAGCGTGTTGGTTCTTGAATCATCATTCTAAAACTGATTGTGCTACCTAGTCCTTGTTCCCGGTGCACTCTTCGATTGATGAGTTCGGATTTTGTTAAGTCCTCGCTCATTTGATCATATCGTCTTGCCCTGAAAAGCAAGATTGTTCTCGAGCTTAGTAGCATATCGGTGGTTCGTGATTTTCCGATTATCCTCTCGGAAGTATTACCAGGTTGTCACCTGGCCGCTATGTTGAGTTCGTGATCAAGTTGATTTTCTTATAAATCACTCCTTCTCCAAGAATCTGTGTTGGATACCCCTGAACTAGTTGGTTGAGCTAGACAACAACTTGGAGAGTTGGAAGAAAAAAAAACTTGTCTGACTTAGTTCTTGTTAAGGGATATCTTTGTGTTTGTGTGTGTGTGTTGAAGAAAGATGATATCTTCATCGATTGATCCTCGTGACCAGTTGTTGGAGCTATTGTCTTGCCAAAACTTTGATTTGAGTATGGGCTATTCTCAAATCAAATCAGAACCAACGATGTTCGTAATGTTGTCTTACTCGTGGAATTTCCTCGAGCATACACCGTTATGTCTTTTGGGTCTGACCAATACTATTCCCTTGTTCACATAACTGTGGAATTCCATTTATATGGAAACTGGATGAACTGTTGTTGAGCCCATCGACAACATCTTCATCTTCTCCATAATCTTGTTGAACATTAAGTTAGTATTGGAAACTTTTGAAAGCATTTCTTCATGCTAGCTCATGAATCATATGTCCGGATGAAAGAAGTGACTCTCTCTAACTCATGTGCATTTGATGCAAGCTGCCGCCGTGGGTTCGAGAAAGTTAGTCTTTACTTCCTTTGGAATCATCCCAAGTTGGTCACGCATATGTGCGAAGTACTCTATGGTTTGATAGGTTGGCCGCCTCCATTCTATATGTGTTTCCTAGCACACCAAGCCACTGATTGATTTGTTCAAGGAGAAGAAGTTCCTTCTTAAGAGCTAGACTTATGTAAGGACTCCGATATCCTCGATGATGGTTCCTCACCTGAACTCGGTAGTATTTTATTATAAGACTACTACGTGGTCATGCTTGTCTGGGACAACGTGTTCACATGTTTGTAGCAGAACCAGGTCATATTTTGGAGCTTACTACCGTAGTCGATTTCCCAAGAATCTCGCAACGTCGTCTCGTCGATTTGTGTTGCAAACTTTCATTCTTCTTTCTAGACTTGATGAGTCTGGAATATTCTGACACCAACCAGATCTGAATCTCAGGCAGAGATGATGGTTGGGACATTTCCCAAGAACTATAATATTGGTCTCTCGATAACCGGTAAAGTGGATGTCGTGGCCAACACACCCAACCGGAAGACCTATTATTGTAGTATCTTGATGGAGAAAGTTGGCCACCTCCCCATAAGAATTTTGCAGGATTTACTCCCTAATTGTTCCTTATGGATTTTTTTTGTGTTCCCGAAGTCCGACCTTTACTTGATGTTCTAGATACCAGACCATTTCAATGAATGGGTTACGCTAGCACATCAAGGAGAACATTAGAAGCGGAGTGCTAAATGTCTCTCGGTCGATCATCCAGATTTTCTTTCCTTGACCTCGCCAAGGTGAAATCTGAGAAAGTGTTATCTTCCTTTGCATCCGCATCCTCCACCGTGTTCATCATGGTAGTACGTTGTGTTGCTGTGATCCTTGACATGGATATTGGTAAAACCTTGATGAATATGGAAATGCTCAAGTTCTTGAGAGCACGCCAAGCAAAATCATTCCTTGTGCTGTTTTCAACAAGGTAATCCACATCATCTATTCTATCCGGTATGCCATTCTACCAAACCCTCCAAACGATCACTCGAGAATTGCCTTAGGCTGGTATAAAGAGTTTCGATGATCTCTGAATCAAAGGTAATTCTTTTTGCCACTTAAGGTAATAATCTATGAATCACCCTCCTCCGTGATGTCTCACGAGGTATCATGGCAACTCAACTCCTCGCTATGTCGACAATGCTCACCACCGTCCGTAAGTGTGGAATTGTTGTCTACCTAGTGAACCCTCATCACCGTCTCACTCCATTTCTTCAGATGTATGCTTCGGTCTCAACTCGAGATATATGTCAATATCTCACCCCATGAGCTGATCCCGAGTTGTTCGGTCTTCGAGAAGATCGATTCTTCTAGAGTTTTCCTTTCTCTTCTAGTCATGTTAGTTGGAGTTCTCAGAGGAAGACGCCGAGCCAAAGATGGTGATCGATTCAACATTCTTAAAAAGTGCCACCGGATCGTGAAGATTATGTTAGTTTATGCTCCCCTTCATCCTACCCACGCTTGAATCTCGGACGAGATTCTTGTTTAGTGGGGCGAGTTGTCACATCCCTAGCTTCGGTATTGCACTAGGCTAGCTTCATGTGTGCATCATATTTAAATTTTTCTTAACTTTGAAATGGGGATTGCTCAAACCCTAGCATTAAAGAAATTCACTAGGTTCACCTAATATATTTTCAAGAAGTCCAAATGGCTTTCAAAATGTTCTTGATTTTTGACAAAGGTGAAAACCTCTACCAAAAATGATGCCAATATTTTTGGGCCATTATGGATTTTTGAATAATCCATATTGTATTTGAATTGGGGCATTTAAATACTATTAATATTTTTAAATGCTCCAACAATTCTGAAAATAGTTAAGGGCCTATGTGATAATTCATTTAATGCCCACAATTATTTTCAGATCTATCAAAATGATTTGGGCTATAAACTAAATCAAACAAAACTACGTAAATAGAAAAGGAAACAAAATAATAAAGAGAGGGAGAAAGGCCACTAGGCCACCTACCTAACCTACACCGCGCCCACCGTGGCTCAAAGACTATTGGCCCAAATTTCAACAGCACCCCCACTGCCTTCAACCTCCTGCCAAGAGGCAGGAGGGCGTGGTCAGCCGCCACAGGCACGCGCCC
The DNA here is from genome assembly GCA_021437245.1 of Aegilops speltoides. Taxonomy (NCBI): domain Eukaryota; kingdom Viridiplantae; phylum Streptophyta; class Magnoliopsida; order Poales; family Poaceae; genus Aegilops; species Aegilops speltoides. Next base: position 247,844,830 of record CM038142.1, on the reverse strand, counting down.
GCGCCACCTCCTGCTTGCCGACGAGCCCTCGGACGCGGGACGATTTCCCGTGCCACGATCCCGCCGACCCCTCTCACTCTCTCTCGAGCTCATCCTCCTCCGTTTCTCTCCTCTCACCACCGAACGCCACCGCCGCCGCTGCTCACGCCACCGTGACCACCGTGGTCCCTCGCCTTCCCCTGTCCAAAAGCTCCGTGGACGACGCAAAGCTCCTTCACGCGAAGATCCCGAATCCAAGAGCACCGTGGTACGCTTCGAGCTCGTTTCTACTCTCGGCGCCACCGATCACCGCCGATTCGCGACGCCCGGCGCGCCTCGAGCCCATCGACCTTCTGCGCCGCCTCCCCGTGAGCTCCTCATCTCCTCTTTTGCTCGCCTCCGCTCCCGCCCTCTAGCCATCGCTCCACAAGTGCCCGGCTCGCCGCCGATGGCTATGTTGCCGCCGTGGCTACAGACGCCGAAGCTTGCCCCGAAAGCACGCCATCGTGCTCGTGCTGCTCCCAGAGACGAACGCACTGCTAGCTCACCTTCCCATGCACCATAGCGAGTAGCCGGTCCTACCCGAGCTCCGCCGCCAGGTTTCGCCGTCGTCATCTCCGGCGACTCCGAGGCCTTCCGATAGCTCTGCTAGACGCGGTCGAGCGCGGGCTACCCTCTGGTGGCCTTCGCGCATCCATTCGTCGCCCGCAGCTCAAGTCCGGCGAGTTGCCGCCGCAGTTTAGGTCGCCGCCGGCAAAACTCCGGCGAGAGCCGACGTGGCCTCGTCATTAGCACTAATCCCCGCCAGCTAGATCACCAATAGACGCTGACAGATCGGCCCCAGCGCCACTAATTTGGTAATTAGACTAATCCACTGGGCCCACACGTCAGGTTGACTTTACTGACGTGGTCATTGACCGACCCACTGTTATTGACTTCGGCAAGATCGTGTCATCGACCGATGGTCCCCATCGTCAGTTTGACCCGACCAGCCCGAGCTGACTTGATGACGCCACACCGACGTCATGTCGACGCAGCTACGATTTTCTCGATTTAAAATAATTCAGAAATTTCGTAAAATAATGCTAACTTCAAAATTCATAGAAATTCAACCGTAACTCCAAATGAAATAAATTATATATGAAAATGATCGAAAAATCCAATCTATCCATCAGCACCATTTTCATGCATGTTAGAACAACTTATAGTTGCTGTTTAGCACAAATCATATAATGGCATTTGAATAATCACTTATGGAGTTTGAATTTGAATCTTGTATTCAAACCAACTCCATTTAACTTGTCGCTAGTTGCATTAGCTCAAATCACAGATATTGCCATGTCATGATCATGCATCATATTGTGCATTGCATTGATTTTGTTCTTCCTTGTTTGCCGGTGTTTGTCCCTCTCAAGAGACGACGCATCGACGACGTGATCGATGACACCGATGAAGAGCTATATTATCTTCGAAGTGCCGCAAGCAAAACCCCTTGTTCATTCCGATACAATCCCACTCTCTCGCCCTCGCTCTCTTTTACTGCATTAGGAAAAGAACGATTCAATGTTATTTGCTGCGGTAGCTGAACCCTTATCCTTTGCATGACCCGTCATTCCACAAGAATAGATGAAACCCACTAGCATGAGTAGGAGTTGTTTGAGCCCTGATGTGCCTACTCATTCATGCTTGATTGTCATGCCTGCTATTGCTTAGAGTTGTGTCAGTCCGATTCATCGTGGATGAATTAGAGGTGTGTGAACATGTCCCATCAGATGTGAGCTAAGTGTGAACACGATTTGGTAAAGGTAGCGGTGAGAGGCCATGTAGGAGTACATGGTGGGTTGTCTCATTGCAGCCGCCCTCGTGAACTGAAGTTCTGTGTTTGTGATCCATGAATAGTTACTACCACACATTGGGCTCCGGCGCCCAAGCCCTCTCACTTCTTAATCACCCTTGTTCTCTGTCCCAGAGTTGCAACTAGTTTCGTGTTTGTAGGTAGTGCTATTTTTCTACCAAGTAGCACCCGGCAGGTGGGCTTGAGATGACTAGGCACACGTGGCCTGGTGTACCAAGTGGCACCGGATGGTGGGCTCGGGAACCTCGCACACATCGCTTTGGGGCCGTGAGCGACACCCCTGCCGGATCTCCTTGCGGATGGAACCCAATAGGCGATAAACCTGACGAGAGACTTGAGTGTTTAGGTAGGTCGTGGCCGACTCCTCGCCTCGCTTCCGCTTGAAGGTTGCCGAGGTACATGACGTATGTATGCGATAAGTGGCGAGAGCGTGGTGAAGAAGTACACCCTGCAGGTTATCATTATCTATTCAATAGCCGGATTCCTCGGATATGGAAACTTGGACCCTTGCATAGTTCATAGACAAGTGAAAGTGGATACTCTAAAATACGCAAGATAAGCGTGAGTGCTATGGATGGCGTTCTCGTGGGAGACGGGGCAGATCCATAGTGGTGTATTGATATGGTGAATATGTGGACTCGTAGCGCCACCTCAAAGAGTTACTTGCAATGAGTTCAGATAGCCACCGAGTCAAAGCTGGCTTGTCTGCAACAAACTCCACCATCCCTTTGTTGATAATGATGCATATGTAGTTAGTTCCGATGTAAGTCTTGTGGGTACATTTGTACTCACGCTTGCCTATTTTATGTTTTTGCAGAGACTTCAGCCTCGCTAGTAGTTCCGCGTGGACTTCGACGCTTAGCTTGTTACCTCAGCTACGATCTTGTGCCCTCCGCAGATCTAGTAGATAGTCGCTTCTAAGCCTTTTTCATTTGTAGATGTCTCAGACTTTCGCACATGTTAGCTTCCGCTTGTGTTTTGACTTGTATGTTTCTAGATGTTGGGTCATGAGACCCATGTTTGTAATATCTCGCCCCTGAGCCTATTGAATAAAATACTTGAGTCGAGAGTCATGTTGTGATGCCATGTTGTATTTGCACATATCGAGCATATTGTGTGTATGTTATTGAAATGCTTGGTATGTGTGGATCCGACTATCTAGTTGTTTATCTTTAGTAGCCTCTCTTATCGAAATGTCTCCTAGTGTTTCCACCGAGCCATGGTAGCTTGCTACCGCTCCGAACACTTAGGCTGGCCGGCATGTGTCCTTCTTCGTTTGTGTCTGTTCCTTCGGGAAATGTCACGCGATGAATACCAGAGTCCTGCTAGCCTGCCATGCCTCGTTCACCGGAGTCCTGCTAGCCCAAAGGCTACAAATGGATTCACTTGTCGATGACCGACACGCTCGATGTCGGGTCATGAATGCCTGTCCTCGTAAGTTTGTGCCACTTTGGGTTTACAACTAGCCATGTCACCGGCTCCTTATCATATGGATGCTAGCGACACTATCATATACGTGTGCCAAAAGGCGCAAACGGTCCCGGGCAAAGGTAAGGTGACACCCGTGGGGATACCGTGCGTGAGGCCGCAAAGTGATATGAGGTGTTACATGCTAGATCGATGTGGCATTGTGTCGGGGTCCTGACAGGGGAGCACATTGGGGCATACGTTCAGGTGATGCTCGATCACTTGCCTTGAGACCACCGCCAGCTGCTTGGGTTCCCACGCGAACACCTCTTTGTTCGTGCGCAGGAATTTCACCAGAGCCTCCTCCTGGTCGGGGTCAAGATTGGCGCCTATGGTGAAGGTGGCACCAAAGGATCCGTCCTCATCAACTGGTACCTGCTTAATCTCCGCCTTGTCCTGGGTGAACAGCTGCTTCTTCTTGGTTGGCGCAGCCCCCTTGGCCTTGGGGGTGTCGACACTGGTGGGCTGCGCCACTGCGTCTATCTTGAAGGCGAGCTTGAGCGCCTGTAGAGCATCTTTCCTATCTCCAGCTATAGTGAGGACACCGCTGCTCCCAGGCATCTTCATGAGGTTGTACGCCGGGTGAGTCGCTGCCATGAACTGGGCCAAGGCAGGGTAGCCGAGGATGGCCTTGTATGGGAGGCCGATGTGGACGATGTCGAAATCGACCAGCTCCGTGCGGAAGTTGTCGTGGGTGCGGAAGGTCACCCGAAGGCGGATCTGTCCCAGGGAGCCGGTTGAACTGCCTCTGACTCCCCAGAAGGGCTTGCTGGGCCGGAGTCGTTCCAGCGGCACGTGGAGGAGGCTGAAGGCCTCCACCGAGAGCACGTTGAGGCCGGCACCGCCGTCGATGAGGGTCCTGGTGACGGCCACCTGGCAGATGGTGGGCGTGCAAAGCATCGGGAGCGCACCCGAGTAGGCGGTGTTGACGGGGTGATCGTCAGAGCTGAAGGTCAGGTCGGCCTTGGGTGCCGTCCAACCCGGAGGAGCCCCGTGTTGCATAAGGGCGGCGCCGATCTGGCGGACGAATGGCTTGACGTGGCGGCCCGAGGGAGGCGCCTGTGAGCCGCCCAAGAGAGCTGCGACGACTGGGGGCGCCGGCACAGCGTAATGAGCGAGGAAGAGGTCGCGTAGCTCCTCCCAAGAGGCCATAGAAGTTGTTGGCAGGTGGAGCAGCCACATGCGCGGAACACCGGTGAGGGCCTTGGGAAACCAGTTTGCCATGACCCTGTAGTCGCCCCCGGCCTTGAGGACGGCCTCCTCATATGCCAGCAGGATGGCTAGCAGATCCTCCGCGCTGTCGTAGCGTGGCGGCATCTCTGGCTTGAACTTGCGTGGCCACTGCACCTGTCGCAAGGCGGGGGCCAAGGCTCGGAGCCCCCTAGCCCCAGTGCGGGCGTCGGTCGCCGGAGCGGGCGGTGCGCCGCCGGCCATGAGAGCAAAGCGCAGTGTTGATGGGGAGCGGGTCGACGGAAGGGAGAGCTCCGGTGCACCCCTACCTCGCGCGCCAAATGTCGGATATCGGGTTCCGGCAAAACTCTTAAGGTTCGAACTCTAGGGTGCGCGCAAAGATCTTCCCCCTACCGATCCACGTCCCAACACCTCGTTGTGAATCTAAGCTGCACGATGAGCAACACAAGGGACACAAGGTTTATACTGGTTCGGGCCAGTGTTGTGATGTAATACCCTAATCCTGTGTCTGGTGTGGTGGATTGCCTCAGGGGCTGATGATGAACAGTACAACGGAAGAACAGCCTCGCGAGAGGTGTTCTTGGGCTGGTGCGGAGTACTACTTAGGTGGGTTCGATCGCCTCTAGATCTGATGATAACTCTCTCTCTCTGCCCTCTATTGTGGTGACTATCTCTATATATAGCCCTGGTCCTCTTCCAAAATATTGAGCGGGAAGGGAGCCAACAGCGGCCATTTTGAAGAGGAACATCTAGTACAAGTTATCCTGACTAAAGTTGGTCTTCGGCTGCCAAAGGCAGTGGCGATGACGCTGTCTTGGGCTCCAGGGTGACCTCCATCCTGCCGCTCTGCTGGTCTTGGTCTCATAATGGTAACCTTTGCTTGATGCCTCGGTATTCCGCGCCTGCGCTTGCCCCCTTTGCACAAAAAAGGAAACAGGTACACTGCGTAGGCTGGCGCCCGTCTGGCACCCGCCTGGTCTTGATCATCATGGCTTGCGTCATGAGCACCTCGCAAAGTACTCATGCCTTGATCTCTCCGCCTCCTCGCGAGCTTGCCTGGTGAGGCCTGTTGGGGAACGTAGTAATTTCAAAAAAATTCCTACGCACACGCAAGATAATGGTGATGCATAGCAACGAGAGGGGAGAGTGTTGTCCACGTACCCTCGTAGACCGTAAACGGAAGCGTTATGACAATGCGGTTGATGTAGTCGTACGTCTTCACGATCCGACCGATCCAAGCACCGAACGTACGGCACCTCCGAGTTCAGCACAAGTTCAGCTCGATGACGATCCCCGGACTCCGATCCAGCAAGGTGTCGGGGATGAGTTCCGTCAGCACGACGGCGTGGTGATGGTGATGATGTTTTACCGACATAGGGCTTCGCCTAAGCACCGCAACGATATGACCGAGGTGGAATATGGTGGAGGGGGGCACCGCACACGGCTAAAGAACGATCACAAAGATCAACTTGTGTGTTTAGAGGTGCCCCCTGCCCCCGTATATAAAGGAGCGAGGGGGCGGAGGTGGCCGGCCTAGGAGGGGCGCGCCAAGGGGAGTCCTACTCCCACCGGGAGTAGGACTCCCTCCTTCCTTGTTGGAGTAGGAGAAGGGGGAAAGAGGGGGAGAGGAGGAAGGAAAAGGGGGCTGCACCCCTTGTCCAATTCGGACCAGAGGGGGGCTGCGCGCCTCCTTCCTTTCGGCCTCTCTCCTCTATTCCCGTATGGCCCAATAAGGCCCATATACTCCCCGGCGAATTCCCGTAACTCTCCCAGACTCCAAAAATACCCAATCACTCGGAACCTTCCAAGTCCGAATATAGTCGTCCAATATATCGATCTTTACGCCTCGACCATTTCGAGACTCTCATCATGTCCCCGATCTCATCCGGGACTCCGAACTCCTTCGGTACATCAAAACTCATAAACTCATAATAAAACTATCATCGAAACCTTAAGCGTGCGGACCCTACGGGTTCGAGAACTATGTAGACATGACCGAGACACGTCTCCGGTCAATAACCAATAGTGGAACCTGGATGCTCATATTGGCTCCCACATATTCTACAAAGATCTTTATTGGTCAAACCGCATAACAACATACGTTGTTCCCTTTGTCATCGGTATGTTACTTGCCCGATATTCGATCGTCAGTATCCAATACCTAGTTCAATCTCGTTACCGGCAAGTCTCTTTACTCGTTATGTAATGCATCATCCTGGAACTAATTCATTAGTCACATTGCTTGCAAGGCTTATAGTGATGTGCATTACCGAGAGGGCCCAGAGATACCTCTCCGACAATCAGAGTGACAAAACCTAATCTCGAAATACGCCAACTCAACATGTACCTTTGGAGACACCAGAGCTCCTTTATAATCACCCAGCATGCGTAGTGACGCTTTGGTAGCACACAAAGTGTTCCTCCGTAAACGGGAGTTGCATAATCTCATAGTTATAGGAACATGTACAAGTCATGAAGAAAGCAATAGCAACATACTAAACGATCAAGTGCTAAGCTAACAGAATGGGTCAAGTCAATCACATCATTCTCCTAATGATGTAATCCCGTTAATCAAATGACAACTCATGTCTATGGCTAGGAAACTTAAACATCTTTGATTCACGAGCTAGTCAAGTAGAGGCATACTAGTGACACTATGTTTGTCTATGTATTCACACATGTATTATGTTTCCGGTTAATACAATTCTAGCATGAATAATAAATATTTATCATGAAATAAGGAAATAAATAATAACTTTATTATTGCCTCTAGGGCATATTTCCTTCAGTCTCCCACTTGCACTAGAGTCAATAATCTAGTTCACATCGCCATGTGATTTAACACCAATATTCATATCTCAGATATGATTAACACCCATAGTTCACATCGTCATGTGACCAACACCCAAAGGGTTTACTAGAGTCAATAATCTAGTTCACATCGCTTATGTGATTAACACCCAAAGAGTACTAAGGTGTGATCATGTTTTTCTCATGAGAGAAGCTTAGTCAACGGGTCTGTCATATTCAGAGCCGTATGTATTTTGCAAATATTCTATGTCTACAATGCTCTGTACGGAGCTACTCTAGCTAATTGCTCCCACTTTCAATATGTATCCAGATTGAGACTTAGAGTCATCTGGACCGGTGTAAAAGCTTGCACCGATGTAACTCTTTACGACGGGCTCTTTTATCACCTCCATAATTGAGAAATATTTTCTTAGTCCTCACTAAGGATATTCTTGACCAATGTTCAGTGATCTACTACTAGATCACTATTGTACTCCCTTGCCAAATTCAGAGCAAGGTATACAATAGGTCTGATACATTGCATAGCATACTTTAGAACCTATGACTGAGGCATAGGGAATGACTTTCATTCTCTTTTCTATTTTCTGCCGTGGTCGGGATTTGAGTCTTACTCAATTTCACACCTTTGCAACACAGCAAGAACTCCTTTCTTTGACTGTTCCATTTTGAACTACTTCAAAATTTTATCAAGGTATGTACTCATTGAAAAACTTATCAAGCGCCTTGATCTATCTATATAGATCTTGCCGCTCAACGTAAGCAGCTTCACCGAGGTCTTTCTTTGAAAAACTCCTTTCAAACACTCCTTTATGCTTTCCAGAAAATTCTACATCATTTCCAGCTAATAATATGTCATTCACATATACTTATCGAGAAAGGCTGTAGTGCTCCCACTCACTTTCTTGTAAATACAGCCTTCCAAAAGTCTCAGATAAAACCATATGCTTTGATCAACTCATCAAAGCGTATATTCCAACTCCGAGATGCTTGCACCAGTCCATTGATGGATCGCTGGAGCATGCACATTTTGGTAGCACCTTTATGATTAACAAAACCTTCTGGTAGCATCATATACAACTCTTCTTTAAAACATCCATTAAGGAATGCAGTTTTGACATCCATTTGCCAGATTTCATAAAATATGGCAATTGCTAACATGATTCAGACAGACTTAAGCATCGATACGAGTGAGAAAATCTCATCGTATTCAACACCTTGAACTTGTTGAAAACCTTTCGCAACAAGTCGAGCTTAGTAGATAGTAACACTACTATCAGTGTCCGTCTTCCTCTTGAAGATACATTTATTTAACATGGCTTGCTGATCATCGAGCAAGTCAATCAAAGTCCATACTTTGTTCTCATACATGGATCATATCTCAGATTTTATGGCCTCAAGCCATTTCGCAGAATCTGGGCTCATCATCGCTTCCTCATAGTTTGTAGGTTCATCATGGTCTAGTAACATGACTTCCGAATAAAGATTACTGCACCACTCGTGCGGACTGTACTGGAAGACCTATGAGGTTTTGTAGTAACTTGATCTGAAGTTTCATGATCATCATCATTAGCTTCCTCACTAATTGGTGTAGGTATCACTGGAACTGATTTCTGTGATGAACTACTTTCCAATTCGGGAGAAGGTACAAATTACCTTATCAAGCTGTACTTTCCTCCCACTCACTTCTTTCGAGAGAAACTCCTTCTCTAGAAAGGATCCATTCTTAGCAACGAATGTTTTGCCTTCGGATCTGTGATAGAAGGTGTACCCAACAGTTTCCTTTGGGTATTCTATGAAGACGCACTTCTCCGATTTGGGTTCGAGCTTATCAGATTGAAAACCTTTTTCATATAAGCATCACAACTCCAAACTTTAAGAAACGACAGCTTAGGTTTACTGCTAAACCATAGTTCATACGGTGGATTTAGATGGTGCCCTATTAAACGTGAATGGAGCTGTCTCTAATGCATAACCCCAAAAAGATAGTGGTAAACCGATAAGAGACATCATAGATCGCACCATATCTAGTAAAGTATGATTACGACATTCGGACACACCATTACATTGTGGTGTTCCAGGTGGAGTGAGTTGCGAAACTATTTCACATTCAAATGAAGACCAAACTCGTAACTCAAATATTCGTCTCCACGATCAGATTGTAGAAACTTTATTTTTCTTCTTACGATGATTTTCCACTTCACTCTGAAATTCTTTGAACTTCTCAAATGTTTCAGACTTATGTTTCATCAAGTAGATATACCCATATCTGCTCAAATCATCTGTGAAGGTCAGAAAATAATGATACACGCTGCGAGCCTCTACACTGATCAGATCGCATACATCGGTATGTATTATTTCCAATAAGTCAGTAGCTCGTTCCATTGTTCCGGAGAACGGAGTTTTAGTCATCTTGCCCAAAAGGCACGGTTCGCAAGCATCAAATGATTCATAACCAAGTGATTCCAAAAGTCCATCTTTATGGAGTTTCTTCATGCGGTTTATACCGATATGGCCCAAACGGCAGTGCCACAAATAAGTTGCACTATCATTATTAACTTTGCATCTTTTGGCATCAATATTATGAATATGTGTATCACTACGATCGAGATCCAACAAACTATTTTCATTGGGTGTATGACCATTTGAAGGTTTTATTCATGTAAATGTAACAACAATTATTCTCGACTTTAAATGAATAACAGATTGCAATAAACATGATCAAATCATATTCATGCTCAACGCAAACGCCAAATAACATTTATTTAGGTTTAACACTAATCCCGAAAGTATATGGAGTGTGCGATGATGATCATATCAATCTTGGAACTACTTCCAACACTCATCGTTACTTCCCCTTCAACTAGTCTCTGTTTATTCTGTAACTCCTGTTTCGAGTTACTAATCTTAGCAATCGAACAAGTATCAAATACTCAGGGGCTACTATAAACACTAGTAAGGCACACATCAATAACCTGTATATCAAATATACCCTTGTTCACTTTGCCATCCTTCTTATCCACCAAATATTCAGGGCATTTCCACTTCCAGTGACCATTTCCTTTGCAGTGTAAGCACTCATTTCAGGCTTTGGTCCAGTTTTGGTCTTCTTCACGGGAGTGACAACTTGTTTTCCATTCTACTTGAAGTTTCCCTTTCTTTCCCTTTGCCCTTTTATTGAAACTAGTGGTCTTGTCAATCATCAACACTTGATGCTCTTTCTTGATTTCTACCTTCGTCGATTTCAACATCACGAAGAGCTCGGGAATCGTTTTCGTCATCCCTTGCATACTATAGTTCATCACGAAGTTCTAGTAACTTAGTGATGGTGACTAGAGAATTCATCAATCACTATCTTATCTCGGAAGATTAACTCCCACTTGATTCAAGCGATTGAAGTACCTGCATAACTGAGCACATGCTCACTAGTTGAGCGATTCTCCTCCATCGTTTAGCTATAGAACTTGTTGGAGACTTCATATCTCTCAATCCGGGCATTTGCTTGAAATATTAACTTCAACTCCTGGAACATCTCATATGCTCCATGACGTTCAAAACGTCGTTGAAGACACAATTCTAAGCCGTAAAGCATGGCACACTGAACTATTGAGTAGTCATTAGCTTTGCTCTGCCAGACGTTCATAACATCTGGCGTTGCTCCTACAGCAGGCCTGGCACCCAGCGGTGCTTCCAGGACGTAATTCTTCTGTGCAGCAATGAGGATAAACCTCAGATCATGTATCCAATCCGCATAATTGCTACTAACATCTTTCAACACAATTTTCTCTAGGAACATATCAAAATAAACATATGAAAGCAACAACGCGAGCTATTGATCTACAACATAATTTGCAAAATACTACCAGGACTAAGTTCATGATAAATTTAAGTTCAATTAATCATATTACTTAATCACTCCCACTTAGATAGACATCTCTCTAGTCATCTAAGTGATCACGTGATCCAAATCAACTAAACCATGTCCGATCATCACGTGAGATGGAGTAGTTTCCAATGGTGAACATCACTATGTTGATCATATCTACTATATGATTCACGCTCGACCTTTCGGTCTCCGTGTTCCGAGGCCATATCTCAGATATGCTAGGCTTGTCAAGTTTAACTGAGTATTCGCATGTGCAACTATTTTGCACCTGTTGTATTTGAACATAGAGCCTATCACACCCGATCATCACGTGGTGTCTCAAAGACGAACAACTTTCATAGCGGTGCATACTCGTGGTGAACACTTCTTGATAATTAGTGAGAGATCATCTTAAAATGCTACCGTCAAACAAAAATGTAATAAGATGTATAACAGATAAACATCATATGCAATCAAAATATGTGACATGATATGGCCATGATCATCTTGTGCCTTTGATCTCCATCTCCAAAGTATCTTGTCATGATCTCTATCGTCACCGCACGACACCATGATCTTCATCATCTTGATCTATATTAATGTGTCGTCACATGGTCGTCTCGCCAACTATTGCTCTTGCAACTATTGCTATCGCATAGCGATAAAGTAAAGCAATTATTTGGCACTTGCATCTTATGTAACAAAGAGACAACCATAGGGCTTCGCCGATTGTCGATAACTTCAACAAAACATGATCATCTCATACAACAACTTATATCTCATCACGTCTTGACCATATCACATCACAACATGCCCTGCAAAAACAAGTTAGACGTCCTCTACTTTGTTGTTGCAAGTTTTACGTGGTTGCTACGGGCTGAGCAAGAACTGTTCTTACCTATGCATCAAAACCACAACGATAGTTCGTCAAGTTGGTGTTGTTTTAACCTTTGCAAGAACCGGGCGTAGCCACACTCAGTTCAACTAAAGTTGGAGAAACAGACACCCGCTAGTCACCTATGTGCAAAGCACGGCGGTAAAACTAGTCTCGCGTAAGCGTACGCGTAATGTCGGTCCGGGCCGCTTCATCCGACAATACCGCTGAACCAAAGTATGACATGCTGGTAAGCAGTATGACTTGTATCGCCCACAACTCACTTGTGTTCTACTCGTGCATATAACATCTACGCATAAAACCTGGCTCGGATGCCACTGTTGGGGAACATAGTAATTTCAAAGAAATTCCTACGCACACGCAAGATAATGGTGGTGCATAGCAACGAGAGGGGAGAGTGTTGTCCACGTACCCTCGTAGACCGTAAGCGGAAGCGTTATGACAACGCGGTTGATGTAGTCGTACGTCTTCACGATCCGACCGATCCAAGCACCGAACGTACGGCACCTCCGAGTTCAGCACACGTTCAGCTCGATGACGATCCCCGGACTCCGATCCAGCAGGGTGTCGGGGAAGAGTTCCGTCAGCACGATGGCATGGTGACGGTGATGGTGTTTTAGACGCAGGGCTTCGCCTAAGCAACGCAACGATATGACCGAGGTGGAATATGGTGGAGGGAGGCACCACACACGGCTAAGGAATGATCACGAAGATCAACTTGTGTGTTTAGAGGTGCCCCCTGCCCCCGTATATAAAGGAGCAAGGGGGAGGAGGTGGCCGGCCTAGGAGGGGCGCGCCAAGGGGAGTCCTACTCCCACCGGGAGTAGGACTCCCTCCTTCCTTGTTGGAGTACGAGAAGGGGGGAAAGAGGGGGAGAGGAGGAAGGAAAAGGGGGCTGCACCCCTTGTCCAATTCGGACCAGAGGGGGGCTGCGTGCCTCCTTCCTTTCGGCCTCTCTCCTCTATTCCCGTATGGCCCAATAAGGCCCATATACTCCCCGGCGAATTCCCGTAACTCTCCGGTACTCCGAAAAATACCCGAATCACTCGGAACCTTTCCAAAGTCCGAATATAGTCATCCAATATATCGATCTTTACGTCTCGACCATTTCGAGACTCCTCATCATGTCCCCGATCTCATCCGGGACTCCAAACTCCTTCGGTACATCAAAACTCATAAACTCATAATAAAGCTGTCATCGAAACCTTAAGCGTGCGGACCCTACGGGTTCAAGAACTATATAGACATGACCAAGACACGTCTCCGGTCAATAACCAATAGCGGAACCTGGATGCTCATATTGGCTCCCACATATTCTACGAAGATCTTTATCGGTCAAACCGCATAACAACATACGTTGTTCCCTTTGTCATCGGTATGTTACTTGCCCGAGATTCGATCGTCAGTATCCAATACCTAGTTCAATCTCGTTACTGGCAAGTCTCTTTACTCGTTATGTAATGCATCATCCCGCAACTAATTCATTAGTCACATTGCTTGCAAGGCTTATAGTGATGTGCATTACCAAGAGGGCCCGGAGACACCTCTCCGACAATCAGAGTGACAAAACCTAATCTTGAAATACGCCAACTCAACATGTACCTTTGGAGACACCTGTGGAGCTCCTTTATAATCACCCAGTTATGTTGTGACGTTTGGTAGCACACAAAGTGTTCCTCCGGTAAACGGGAGTTGCATAATCTCATAGTTATAGGAACATGTATAAGTCATGAAGAAAGCAATAGGAACATACTAAACGATCAAGTGCTAAGCTAACGGAATGGGTCAAGTCAATCACATCATTCTCCTAATGATGTAATCCCATTAATCAAATGACAACTCATGTCTATAGCTGGGAAACTTAACCATCTTTGATTCACGAGCTAGTCAAGTAGAGGCATACTAGTGACACTATGTTTGTCTATGTATTCACACATGTATTATGTTTCCGGTTAATACAATTCTAGCATGAATAATAAACATTTATCATGAAATAAGGAAATAAATAATAACTTTATTATTGCCTCTAGGGCATATTTCCTTCAAGTCCATCCCTGAAGAAGCCTTGTGTCATCCACCCCGCGAGGCTTGGCCCCTCGCGAGGGTCTTGAGATTGGGTTGATGAAGACGGGCCGTACTGGGCCACTACTTTAGCCACGCCGTAGGCCGCAGGAAGGCAAGTCTGGGGACCCCTGTTCCCAGAACGCCGACAACCGTATGCTCAACTCGTATAGTACTGGAGTCTCTTAGCTATTGGACTTTGTAGGGATGCGGGTGCTTCATCTTGACCAATTGTAGTTGGAGCAAAGTTCTTCACTTGCCAAGTTGTGACAACTACCTCCATCGATGATGACCTTGACGGACCTTCCATTGATGCTGCTTTGTGTGGAAGATGTGGCATCTTTGGTCTTCTTCTTGTTGATGTTGAAGAGTCAAGACTTTGGAGACAACGAGAGCGGGGTCGAATCCTCATCACAAAAGAATTAATCATCTTCGTCTTCGTTCACGCGCCGGTGCATGGCCACTTGCTCAAGGGCTTCCATCTCCTCTTCACTCATGGAGTCATAGGTTCCGTCATCGTTGAGGATCATGGTGCGCTTGTTTGTGCATTGGAAGGACTTGTGGCCTCGGCCACCGCAAGTGAAACACTTGAAGGAGCTTGTCTTGATGGTCTCATCGGTTGGAGTAGATGATGAAGCGCATGCGACTTGAAGTTACTTGTAGTAGGAGGAAGGCGACTTGAGCTTGATGAAGTTTTCTTGTAACTTGACTTGTCGCCGCTTGCTTGTAGATGGCTTGGTTGAGGTAGAAGTTGGAGGAGTCGTTGAATCTTGGGTGTTGGAGAAGCCGTGGGTCTTGGATGAGTACTTGGCGTGCATTTGAAGTCATCTTGTACTTGACGCCCGCTTTTGTAGCTTGATGCATGAGCTCAATGAGGTTGGAGTAGGGTTGGAAGTCGGCAATCTTCTTGATGGGATGATTGAGGCCATTCAAGAAGCATGCCATAGTTTGCTCATCATCTTCCGTGATATTGGCTCATATCATGGCTATTTCCATTTCCTTGTAGTATTCTTCAACACTCTTTGTTACTTGCTTGAGGAGTTGGAGCTTCTTGAAGAGATCGCAGTTGTAGTAGGTGGGCACAAAAAACGTGCTCGCATGACATCTTTCATTTGAGCCCAAGTGGTGATTGGTGGTTCACCTCTTGCTTCTCAGCGCTCAAGGACTTGTTCCCACCATATGAGCACATAATCTTGGAACTCAAGTGATGCCATAGCGATCTTCTTCTCTTCCTCATAGTTGTGCAAACGAAAGATTTTGTTGACCTTCAATGCCCATGAGAGGTATTCTTCGGGATCATTGCTTCCATTGAACTTGGGCATGGTGAATTTTAGCTTGCCGTAGTGTTGCTCTTCATTGTGTTGTTGTCAAGGGTGATGATGATGCCCTTGACATGGAAGATAATCAACGTCATTTTGCTCTTGGCGTGGAGGATGTCCGTCGTCTTCTTGCTCATGTTGAACTTGACGTTGTGGAGGGGCTTGTCAAGCTTGTGGAGGAGCTTGTCGAGCTTGAGGAACTTGACATTTCACTCTTGGTTGGTAGTTCCGCTCTTGGATTTCTTCTCAGAGTGCTTCCTCTTGTTTGTGCCTATCGCGGTTGCGTTTGGCGATGGCTCGACTTGATTCTTGAAGGGCACGTTGCGCCTTAAGAGCTTGTGCTTCACGTTGTTTTTGTTGAAGACGTTGAGCCTCGGAGTCTTGTTCCTCTTGATGTAGACGCGCTCGTTCTTCCTCCTGGCGACGTTGACGTTGTAGTTCTTGAGCTTGTGCAAAAGGATCTTGGTGAGGTTGATGACGAAGGACTTTCTCGTCGACTTGCTCTTGTGTATGATCGCCGTGTAGAGGATTGCGAGATGCATGACGGTCGTGACGCGCGGCTCGTCGAAGAATGTTCGATGTCTGTGTACTTGAGCCAGAGAAGGTGTCTTCGGAGTGTCGACTTGAGCGGATCCGTCTTGAGTATGAAGAAGTTGAAGGAGGACGGTTCACCAACAAGGCGCAGATCTCGTCCATTCTTGCATCATTCTCTTGCTTGTGAGCGTCGAGCTTGTTGTCGAAGTAGTCGCGTGTTCATTGCTCGGAGAGTCACAAGTCGGTGGCGAGATTGTCGATGCGGTCGGTCATTGCTTATTGCTCTTGATGCAATGCTCGTTGTGCACCAAAGAGGTGGCTCTTGGTGACATATGATGTCATGTCGTCGTCTTGCTCGATGAAGAGTGGGTTTGTAGGAGAACTTGGCCTATCCATCATTGCAAACAAAATGTGAGTGGGAGAAGGAGAAGGACTTATACCAAATGTACCTTGACCGATGTTGAAGGTGGATCAAGATCACTCAAGTGCAGACAATGAAATAGCACAATTGGTACCAATTCTTGTCGGTTCTCACACCTACACAAGTAAAAGCTTATGGTGGAGATTGGTTAGGATGGTGGCACAAAATTTGATGCAATTGTTAGTTTGACTCAAAAATGTTGAAAAAGATTCGCAAATTTGCAAATGCAACAAGTAGATCAAGCAAGTAGTGGTACACGAAAACACACTCGCAAATAGGTTAATGGTTGTGCAAACCAAAAATGAGCCAAAATGTGGAGTCCACGAAAATGCTCTTGTTGCACAATACTAGAGAGACGCTAGCACGATTGCACAAAAGGCGGATACGGAGCTTGTGCACAACCTACTAGGCAAAAATGCAACGACCTCTATCCCAAGTATGCTATATGTATGGTATTTTGGTGATATGATCCAAGATGATCGGATATCACAATCTTAATGTAGCATGATGCTATGATTCTTGCTTATAAGCTCTTTGCTTCTCTTTCTCGTTTTGCTTAAAAGCTTGTTTGGCTCTTTCACTTTTGAGCTCTTTCCTCATGCAAAGCTTCACGAACCAAGGTAGCAATTTTGTATGCGATGACAACTTTGTGACACGAGAGATGATATGGTATGTATGCTTATGGAGAGTATGATCACTAATGTGCACAAGTCACGTTGCGGGCAATACTCAATGGCTAGTCTCAATGGGTAAGCAACGCAAAAGTAAGGCTATGGTGGTTATCAATGCAATGGCAAGGTGTGTACAAAGATGTCGTCGATGTTACCGTCCGTAGAGATGATGAGTAGTCAATGAAGATGAGCGGTGGTGATGTTGATGCCGTGCCGTACCTATGTAGCCGAGACACAATAGGACACGGGAAAGCACAACTCAAATTCTCGAACCCAAAGTTGAATGGTGGTACGGAGGGGTATGCCGTGGGGTTAGAGGGAGAAGGTGGTGGTAGTCGAAGTGGGGGGTGTGCGGAGGCGTAGGTGGTGGTGGAGAAAAACTGCATAAAATGCAGTTTCAGCAGACGAAGTCGGATGATCCGGGCGAGTCAGGATGATCCGGGTCTGGGTCCGGATGATCCGGGCAGGTCAACTGCGCACGGGATGGCTCGGGATGAACTCGAAAAATGGGAAGAATTCGAAGATTTCGTGGATTTTGGATGGAGTTCGAGGGTGATAAGGTGGGGAAAGGCAAGATCCACGAGTTA
This sequence comes from Aegilops speltoides, assembly GCA_021437245.1. NCBI lineage: Eukaryota > Viridiplantae > Streptophyta > Magnoliopsida > Poales > Poaceae > Aegilops > Aegilops speltoides. Next base: position 247,827,177 of record CM038142.1, on the reverse strand, counting down.
CACAACGAATCCACAGATCGAAATCAACAAAACATTATCAAAACCAACATATCACAAAAAAAATTGGGGCTATTTTTGGTGGGGATTTTCGGATTTAGGACAAAAACAACAAAATCAAGCTAGAAAACACAGGGTAGGGGCTCCAAAATGTGATCAACGTGGCTCATGATACCAAGATGATGTAGGGTAGAACCCTAGAGGCCAATCTTTCACGTTTGGATCGGATCCCTACGAAGAACATGAAGAAAGCGAGGAGGGGCACAAGGGAAAAACACTCAACCAACAAGAATAAAAGTCACACATGTGCTAGATCATCGAGGCACGAGGTAATACAAGATCCAAATCCAACAAGAGACGATACAAAGGGTAACCGATTCTTCTCTGCGAGGAGGTTTTGATAGTCTTCTCCGGATGGAGGTCTTGAATCCAGGTGGATCTTCTCCGAAGAGGTTTCGGTCCCTCACAAGGAGTAGATCCGGATGGATGGGCGAGGCTCTATCTCACAAATGAGCTAAATCAACGCTAAGTCTCGAAGAGAGGAGGAGGAATCCTATATATAGGCTAGGGGGACAAAGGGGTACATGGGCCTCAGCCCGACTCGCGCACGCAGGCAGGGTCTGGATGATCCGGTGAGCAGCCGGATGATCCGGGCTCTGTCCGGATGATCCGGGTGGTGGTTCGGATGAGCTGGTGACGCAGGCGGTGGCGGTGCAGGTCCGGATATCCGGCTGGGGGTCCGGATGTCCGGGCAATGTCCGGATGATTCGGGTCGGCGTCCGGATGGTCCAGCTTTGGGGTCCAGCTTCGGGTGTCTTTGGGTGAGTTAGCCGGATCGTCCGGACCGGGGACCGGATCGTCCGGGCTCTGTCCGGATCGTCCAGGCCCCCGTCCGGATCGTCCGGCCAGCCTAGGACTTGGCGTTTTTCCTCTCCGTCTTCACGCATGTCTTCCACTTCCACATCTCCTTGCTTCCTAGCTTCTCCATGGCTAACTCCTTGGTACCTGAGTATGCAAAGTGTCTCTGTTTGAGGTAGTAGCCATGTCTCATGTGAATCGAAAGGGAGTTGTGAGAGGAGTGATGTCACCTCGGTTCCGAGAGCTCTTGCACGTGCTCTAGTCATAGGTCCAAGTGGTGTTGTAGGAGATGTATATGCGTCCATGGGGATGATCGTGGGATGCTCCGCATCAGAAATGCTCTTGTTGCAATATGTCGCGGGAAACCACAGCCACCTTGGGACCAGGAGGCCCCTTGCTGGTTCGGCACGGGGGAGTCGCATTGCACAAAGAGCAGACGAGCGTCAGACAGCACGACAGAGATCACACGAGCAGTTCTACCCAAGTTCGACCCGCTGCGAGGCGTAAAACCCTACTCCTGCTTTTGGTGGATTGATGGTGGAAATGTGGTGGTGGAGCGTAGTACACTTGCCCGACAAGGGTTGCCTCAGGGCGGTAGTGACTATGCGTGTATGGGGGTATGAGTTATCCAACCCTCTAACCCTGTTTACGGTTGCCAAGGGCCTCCTTTTATAGATGAAGGGGTCAGCACAATGGCAAAGCAGTCATTATCCGTTGGTATGATAGCAAACAATGCTATTTCACCTAACTCTGTGGGCTGACAGTGCGCATTTAATGCACCACTCAACGTCACATCCTTGGTTGCCCGAAAAGGCTTGCCGAGCTATCTTGCCAGCTCCACGCCTGCTTGTTTGACACGTCGCAGGACGGGTGTCATTTGTGGGTTTTTCCTGTAGGGAGAGGCTGCCATGTAGCGAATGGCTGCCACTTAATCACTCTGTGGCTTGACACCACACTGATCGACGACATGAGTCGTGGTGGAGTGCTTGATGAGGTGATTTAGCCTCCATAAGTCCTGGCAGGCCCTGCCGGGACGCCTTGGTCGTCTTCTTCCGAGGGTGGCCTCGTCCCTTGACAGGCTCGCCTACCCGGCAAAAGAGGCCTTTCTCTTGATGATCTCTTGCTTCTGTGGCTTGGTCTTGGTCCCTATGATATGCTTATTGGTCCTTCAAATCTCTTGGTTTCTTGTACTCTTTCTTGGGTTGGTGATTTAATCTTGATCCCATGCCTGTGCACAGTCAGGGCAACAGACCCAGGGTTTGTTGCACCAACAAAAGCCCCCGGGCCTGCCCCAAGCACGCTGCCAAGCATCGTCGGGGTAGGGCCTAATAAGTGCATAGGCAGAGTTGCTGAAGAGGATGGTCTCTTGAGATCTTCTTTGCTTCTTCATTAGTCTTGATTTCGAGCCAGTTTCCGATTTCCCTGTGCGTCATGTAAATCGAGTAGTGGTGGGGCCGCTCTAGTAATGGCCCGTGAATGACTTTAACGCACGGGGTAGAAACTACCAATTCACTCTTCCCACCACGTCCTTATCCTTAGACACGTATGCTGCATACATTGCGCGAGGTAGGTAATGGAGGCGCGTGGCATGGGAGAGTATCAAGGCGAGGGCCCAGTCATCTCGAATTGGCGGAGGAGGATGGTGGTCGCCTGTTGAGGGAGTGGCTTCCCTCCCCAGCCCGCCTATAAAAGGAGGGGCGGAGGAGGGTGGAGTCATCCATTCTCGCATTCTTCTTCTCCTCCGTCTTCTGCTACTACTGGTCATTTTGAAGAGGAGAGCCTGGGGCCAGCCCCCGGGCTCTTGGTTGGGGCGAGTGCTGCCAACTGTTGGTGCCGGCGCTCAGGGAGTGATCCCGGTCCTTGCTGTGACGGATCTCCTAGTTCCTTCGAAGCTCGGCCGAGAGGCGGGGCTGGAGATTGTTGTTAATCCCAGCACTGCCCCTCCTGGAAGTCTTGGTGTTGATGTCATTGGGAGGCACGCCTTCCTGCCTACCAAGGTGGGGAGCGGTGCGCCTCAAGTCCCTTAGCCATCTTGGCTGTTCGCCGTGTCTCCGGGGAAGGCGCCAGATTGGAGTCTTGACCTTCCCCTGGAATGGTCTTGATGAAGGCGAAGCCAGGGGAGAAGGAGAAGACGGGAGGCCGTCCAGTAGGAACACGTCTGCATCGACGTGTTCATCTCGTACTAGAGACCTGCTGCCTGTCTGTCTGGCTCTTCCCCCCTTTTCCCGGCACCGTAATCACCGTTTCTTCCACCTGCCGGGAAAGGGCTTGTCCCCTAGTGCTTCCGCTTCCCTCAGGAGGCTTCTGGCTTGGCCCCGGCGTCTTCCTATGCCGGTGCCTATGGTGGAGCTCCCCATCTAGTCCTGGAAGCGGTGACCAGGGGGCCGTCGAGGTGCTCTGCACGTCTTCCTCCTTCGCAGCCTCGCCACTCCCGATCTTGTCAGGCTGCGCCCGTCAGTCCTGACAAGTATCGGGCTGGCGTTGTGCCGATGCGTCGCCCGTCCTCTTCTCTTCCCGCGGCACTACATGGGTTAAGAGGGACAAGGAGAGGAGTTTACGGGGCACTTATCTTTTTTTAATCTTAAATCTGTAGGCACTTGCCAAATTTTAATTCAAATAATGTAATCTCTCGAGTCCATATTTGTGTCCTATAATGCTAGTACTTGTATCAACATGTTGGTGAAAAAGATAAACCTTGCCGGGAGCCCGTGCATGTATATGTCCATGCAGAGGTGAGATGCCCCTTTAGTGTAAATAAACAAGTTTTTCCTGGCAGGCTATCTTGCCGGCACCCTTTTTATTTGCCGGGGAGCCACATATGCCAGGTTACAGACAAAGGGACCATCCCCCCGCCAACTTCCTTTTACAAAAGGCCACTGCGACCATTCTGACCGAAGAAACGTTCGAGTCAGGGATGGGAGCACCTAAATTTAAAAAGAGTGGCAAGGTTTTCTAATGCATAAGTTATAGCTTACAGAACATGAATGGGCAAGAGGTAGAACTTATCTGTTTGGTTTGCCGGGGATCGCAGTGTCGGGTAATCTTCTCAACTCCTTGTCAAAGCCAAGTTCACGACGAGAACCTACAGCTTCATGCGATGAGAATGAATGCAGGATGCGATCCTATCAATATGCATATGCAAATGCTCATAAAATGCTTATGCAGTGATCTTAGAATGCTTATGCATGCATGCAGTCTTGCTCGGCCCCCCATAGCGCTTCTTTATTTTATCTTGCACGGGATCATCACCCCGGCTTTGTACAAGGAGTTACATGCTACTGAGGCAAGGCCTGTACAAAAAGGTGGCTACCAGGCAGGGCCCGACAGCCGTGCCTTACAGGTAGAACTTATGGAGATGCTCAATATTCCATGAGTTTTGCAACTAAGTGCCATCTCCAGTCTCCAGACAGACTACGCCAGGTCTGGTGACTCGTACTACCCGGTAAGGGCCTTCCCACTTTGGTGACAACTTGTTTGTACCCTTGGCGGACTGAACGCGTCTAAGGACAAGGTCACCTTCCTCAAAACACCGGGCATGAACCCTGCGGCTATGATAGCGACACAGGGCTTGTTGATAGCGTGCAGCACGCGTAGCAGCCCGGAGACGGTTCTCCTCGAGTAGCACAACATCGTCACGCCGGTGCTGATCTTGCACTACTTCATCGTAGGCAAGCACTCGAGGCGACCCGTAAATGATTTCCCTGGGGATAACTGCTTCTGCCCCGTAGACCAGGGAGAAGGGAGTCTGCCCGGTAGCTTGGTTAGGTGTCGCTCTGAGGGACCAGAGAACTACCGACAGCTCCTCGATCCACCGCCTGCCGTGCTTCTGCAGCGTATCAAAGGTTCTTGTCTTGAGTCCACACAGCACTTCGGCGTTCGCCCTCTCATCTTGTCCATTGCTCCGGGGGTGTGCCACATAGGCGAATGAGATCTTGCATCCGAGGGCATCGACATATTATATGAAGGCGCGGCTTGTGAACTGGGTGCCGTTGTCGGTGATGATCCTTGTCGAAACTCCAAAACGACACACTAGATCTTTCAAGAACTTGATAGATGACTGAGCAGTCACCTTTCTCACAGCAGTCACTTCCATCCACTTTGTAAACTTTTCGATAGCAACGAAAAGAATTCAAAGCCCCCGATTGCTGGGGGGAAGGGGCCGAGGATATCGAGTCCCCAGACCGAAAATGGCCATGATAGAGGGATTGTTTGAAGAGCTTGGGTAGGCAGGTGGGTTTTATTAGAATGGAACTGGCAGGCTTCACACTTGGTGACTAGCTCGACCGCATCTTGGAAGGCTGTGGGCCAATAGAATCCTTGCCGGAATGCTTTCCCGACTAATGCCCTTTATCCAATGTGGGAGCCGCACATGCCTTTGTGTATCTCAGCCAGCAGTTCCTTTCCTTCTTCCTGGCAAACACACTTCAATTCCACACCGTTTTGCCTCCTTCTGTACAGAGTGTCATTGACAAACAGATGCATACTAGCCCTCTGTGCTACTTTTTCAGCTTCGTCTTGGTCACTGGGAAGCTCTCCGGTTTGGAGGAAGCGGACAATGTGCCTCGCCCAAGTTGGAGCGTGGGGCTCGGCAACTAGGACTAACGGCACCTCCTCTGCTGCGGGAGCACATGCCTCGTACGTGGGTTTCCGGTAGGGTCTCTGCCAGGAGCGGACGGCTCTACCGAGAGAGGCTTACCGGTGTCCAACTTTCTCCTTTTTTGAGCCATTGTTGCTGTGGATACGGAGGGCTGAGTGAGATGGAGAACAATAGTTTCTGGTTCCACAGGAACCTTCTGCACAGCGCACTTTGATAGATAATCAGCTATGCTATTTTCTGCATGGGGTACGTGCTCTGTTTGCAATCTGTCAAAGTGCTCCTCTAATCTCCTCACTTCCTCGACGTATGCCTCCATCAATGGACTATGGTAATCCTTGTTGACTTGTCTCACCACCAGCAATGAATCTCCCTGAATTACCAGCTTCTTAATTCCCAATTCAGCTGCAAACCTAAGCTCGGCAAGGAGCCCTTCATACTCTGTTGTATTGTTAGTTGCTTCTTCCCGGGAAAAATGCATTTGGATGACGTACTTCAAGTGCTCCCCGAGGGGGCGATAAGAAGCACGCCAACCCCTGCACCTTGTACGGAAAAAGCACCATCAAAATAAATAATCCATTCTTGGGGCATTCCTTGCCAGGGTTAACTATCTCTGTCACTTCCTCATCGGGGGTTGGCGTCCATTCTGCAATAAACTCTGGCAACGCCTTGCTCTGGATAGTTGATGTGCTATCAAACTTCAAACCAAAGCTAGATTAGCTCCAAAGCCCACTCCACTATTCTGCCGGTAACGTCAAGGTTTCAGAGTATTCATTGCAACGATAAACGAGTGACGACCGTGATCTCATGGCTTGGAAGTAGTGGCGCAGTTTCCTTGAGGCCATGATGAGGCCAAAAATCAACTTTTGCACACTAGAGTACCTCGATCTAGCCCCTGTAACAAGGAGCTGACGAAGTACACTGGGCGCTGCACCACTTTCTTCCTCACCCTGTCCTTGGCGTTTCTCTTGTTGCCGTGCTCACTGCTATCCCGATCCTGGTGTGACTCTACTGGTCTTTGCTCAGTTTCTGCCTCATCCACTTCTCGCTGTGCTACCAAGGCTGCACTGACCACTTGGTTGGTTGCCGCTAAGTATAGCAGCGGCGGCTCCTGGGGTTTGGGAGCAACCAAGGTAGGCACAGAGGACAGGTAGGCCTTCAACTCTTGCAAAGTTGCATCTGCTTCCGGGGTCCACTTCATAGGACCTGCCTTCTTCAAAATTTTGAAGAACGATAGGGCACGCTCGGCAGACTTGGAGATGAATCTGCTTAGCGTGGCAACACATCCTGTTAGGCGCCTCACATCCTTAACTGTCCTTGGTGCTTGAATCTACTTGATAGCCTTGATCTTGTCAGGGTTGGCTTCGACCCCGTGATGGGATACAAAGAACCCAAGCAACTTGCAGGAGGGAACACCAAATACGCACTTCTCCGGATTGAGCTTCAAGTTGATCTTGCGCAAATTAGTAAATGTCTCCTCCAAATATTGAATAAGGGTGACCCTATCCTTAGTCTTGACCACAATATCAACCATATAAGCTTCTATATTTCTGTGCAGCTGTGGCCCAAAAACCGATCTGGACTGCCCTTGCAAAAGTGGACTAAGGGAGTCCTGGACTAGGGGGTGTCCGGACAGCCGGACTATCATCGTTAGCCGGACTCCAAGACTATGAAGATACAAGATTGCAGACTTCGTCCCGTGTCCGGATGGGACTTTCCTTGGCGTGGAAGGCAAGCTTGGCGATGCGGATATGTAGATCTCCACCACGTAGATATGTAGATCTCCACCACGTAGATATGTAGATATGTAGATCTCCACCACTCGCCGGGCCAACCTCGACACCGACTCCACCACGTCGTCGGACCCGCGAGCTCGCCGCGATCAACGCCAAGTTCTCCAAGAACGACGACACGAAGACGCTCGTACTCGTATCGAGCGCAGAAGAGAAGCGGCGTCAATCGACCAGCGCTACCGGCCCACTGTCGATATGCATGCGCCAGGGAACGAGCAACTTCAGTACACGGCGGTTTGCCCTGCGTTCACCCGTGAGCTGCGGCAAGTCGATGGCCCATACCAAGAACTTCAAACCAGACGCGTGCGAAATGCGATGGCGAGGATACATCCGTCGGAGTTCCTCGGCGTCTACACCATCGCGGTGCAGGCTGCGGGGACGCGACGAGGAGATCTCGCCAACTACTTCCGCCGGTGCTCAAGCCCAACGTCAGATCTTGGCTCATGCACTTGGCGGACAACTCCATCTCTTCATGGGCGGACCTGTGCCATCAGTTTGTCGGTGCCTTCACAGCGCCACAAACCCCATGGCCAGAGAGCGATCTTCATCTGCTCGTCCGTAAGGAAGGAGAACCCCGTGCAAGTACATACGAGAGATTCAGCCAGTGCGGCGCAACATCCCGAGACGTCCACCTGCCGCGGTTATTAGCGCGTTCCATCGAAACGTCACGTAACGCGGGATGAGGGAAGAGATGGCGATGTGCAAGATCGAGATGTCGGCGAGCTATACGCTCGGCCGACAAGTGTGCACGGGCCGAGGAGGAGGAAGATCCCGGAGAGAATGCAGGAGCAGAAGGATCTGACAGTGAGGATGCCCCTCCGGCAAAGAAGAACCGGAGGCGGAACAACAGAAAGAGAAAGGCTAAGGATGTGCTAGTCGTCGAGCAGTCCGGCAACGGAGGCGGCGCCGAGAAGGCCAAAGCTGGTGACTCTAGCGAGGCTGTGGTGGCCGCCAACAAGCAGGACGGCTCCGGCAAGCAGTACTGCAAGATCCATCGCACCAAGGACCATGACCTCCAAGCGTGCAAGAAGGTTGAGCAGATGGCAGAGCTATAGAAAGCTGAATATGAGCGTCGCGACAAGGAGAAGGCCCAGGAAGGTGGCGGAGGATCCGGCAAGAAGCGTCCCGTCCGGGGAGGGCGCCGCGGCAAGCCCAAACAGCGGCAAGGAGACAGACCTCCCCATGGCCGCGACAAGGACGAAGACGAAGATGAGGATGATGAGATGGACGAGGATGAGACCGACAAGCAAGAGTTTCAGAAGGCAATGGAGGTTTTGTGCGTTGACGGTGGTGCTTCTCTGCACACCTTGCACCGCCAACTCAAGCAGTGGGTGCGGGAGGTAAATGCAGCAGAACCATCAGTCGAATCGCGCAAGCCCTCGGTGGTCCAAGACGCCCATCGCCTCTTTGATGTTGAGGATCACCTGATCGCATCACCGCGATCGGTGCTTGCCGATGTTGGTTTCGCCAACCATTCGCAACCTCAAGGTCACGAAGATGTTGGTTGGCGGCGGAGCCGCCTAAATCTGATCTCTTCGCGGTGCTCAACAAGCTCCGGATCCCGACAATAACTCAAGAAACCGGTACCTTTCAAGGAATCAACCCGGAAGGAGCAAGCGAAGGGGAAGATCACATGCCCAAGGGCGTTCGGCAATGAGCTGAATTTCGTGACGAGAGAGTCACATTTGACGTTGCCGATTTCCCATTGCCTTACAATGGGATACTCGGCCGTCCAAATTGCTAAGTTCATGGCGACTTCTCCACCACGCTTACAATGTGCTCAAGATGCCGGGTCCGATAAGTGTTATTTACGTCCATGGCGACAAGAAAGATGCACTTATCTGTAGCAACAAGATCTACCGGAAGCAAGCAGCCGCAGCAGAGCGCAAACCACTTGCCACCGAAGCTCCGGAGGAAGAAGAAGAAGACCAAGTCCGGCAAGAGCAGCTCTGATGCCCACTCCGGCAAGCGCACCTCTTCGGAGTGCTGCGCTACCGTCGAGGACGCACCATCGAGCTCCACCGGCAAGTGCAAAAAGGCAAAGACAGCTTCACCAGAGACCAAGAAAGTGGCCGCCAAGGAGGACGGCGTTGGTGGTACCTTCACCATCGATTACCACGCTTGACCCTAAATAGGAAGCGCGCTTCGTTGCTTTCTGGCGGGCGAATGTCGATGTGTTTGCATGGCAACCATCCGACATCCCCGTGTTCCTGTGAGTAATTGAGCACCACCTTGCCGTCGCCCTCACGCCGCCCGTCAAGCGAGAGTCGAAGCAAGCGGTGGGCGTCAAGAGTTCATTGCGGAGGAAATCAAGAAATTGGAAGCAGAAGCTGGTCCGAGGAGTACTCCATCCAACGTGGTTAGCCAATCCGGTAGTCATGCGCGCAGCAAACGGGAAGTGGAGGCTTTGTATTGACTTCACCGATGTTAATAAAGCTTGTCCCAGGATCCATTTCCCTTGCCGCGCATTGACCAGATTATCGACTCCACGGCTGATGTGATCTGCTTTCATTCCTTGATGCATACTCGGGATATCATCGAGATCTTCATGGCGAAGAGGATGAAGAAAACCGCATTCATTACTCCATGTGGCACGTCTCGCTTTGTACGGATGCCTTCGGACTAAAGAATGCTGGTTCAACGTTTGCAAGAGTAGTCACCATGCTTTTGAGCCACAAATGCACGTAAATGTAGAAGCATACATGGATGACATAGTGGTTAAGAGCAGAGACAGAGCAACTTTGATCCAAGATTTGGACGAGACCTTCACAAATCTGCGCAAGATCAATCTCAAGTTGAATCCCGAGAAGTGTGTGTTTGGAGTTCCTTCTGGCAAGCTTCTCGGATTCTTTGTATCTCAGCGGGGGATCGAAGCCAATCCTGACAAGATCAAAGCCATTGAACAAATCGAAGCACCGAAGCGCGTCAAGGATGTGCGAAGACTTGCCGGCTGTGTTGCTGCCCTCAGTAGGTTCATCTCTAAGTCTGCTGAGCGCGCCCTGCCGTTTTTCAAAGTTTTGAAAAAGGCAGGTCCAATGAAATGGACTCCGGAAGCAAAGGCTGCGCTGCAGGACTTGAAGGGATACCTATCCTCCACTCCAACACTTGTCGCACCTAAGCCACAAGAGAAGTTGCTGCTATATTTGGCGGCAACCAATCAAGTGGTTAGTGCTGTGTTAGTAGCGGAGAGGGAGGCGGATGATGAGCCAAAGAATCATGCGGCAAGCGAGTCCAGCGACAAGCGGGGCTTCCCGACAAGTTCGCTCCGGCAAGGATGGATCTGTCACGATTGCGGAAGAGAAGCGAAGAAGATGGTGCAACGCCCGGTTTACTTTGTCGATTACCTTCTGCGGGGGCTAGATCAAGGTACTCGGTGTGCGAAGTTGCTTTTTGGCCTTCTCATGGCCTCGAGGAAGCTGCGCCATTATTTTCAAGCACATGAGATCACAGTTGTCACTCGCTTTCCGTTGAAGAGGATATTGCAAAATCCAGAAGCAACAGGCAGGATTGTTGTCGTGGGGGAAACGAGCACCTATGGGGCAGGGGCCCCTTCTCGGTCCGGCAAGGAGCGAAGGGCGAACGAAGAGCAGATCGAGGCGAAAGCACGCGGGGGATTTTACCCAGCTTAGGAGCTCTCCGGAGAGATAAAACTCCTACTGCTGCTTTGTGTTTGTATTTTGTTCTTGCTCGAAAGCGTGGATATGCTGTGGTCTCAAATGAGTCCAACCGAACCCCTTCTCTGTGCGCATGGGCCTCCTTTTTATAGTCTAAAGGGGTCACCGACAGGTGGCAGCGTAGAAAGAGGGGTAAAAAGGTAAAAACGCGGGTTGGTACAACCACTATCTCTGATGCCCTACCTAACTCGACGGCGGGGACAAGGGCATTTAACGCCGTCTGTCGTCCAAGCAGTCAGAAGCGACCGTTAGGGGCGCCACCGATCGCCACGATGGCCTCCTAGTCACCTTCACTTGCCACCTCGCCTTTGCTAGGCTGCACAGACCACCCGCCACGTGCACCGGAGCGATCTGCGGCGACACGTCGTCGGATGTCTTTGGAGCGTGGGCGCGAGTGGTAACCGCGCGGCAAGTGCCTTGCCGCGGTCTCTGTCTTGTCGCACCCGCAAGCTTGCCGCTCGTCGGGTCTTGCCGGGACGCGCGGTGCGTTGCGGCAAGTCTTCTGAAGTGCCTTGGTTGGCCTTCCCGGCAAGCTCCTCTTGCCGGGGTCTTGTCCTTCCCGGCAAGGTCCTCTTGCCGGGGCCTTGTCTTCTCAGCTAACACTTTGTTCTTGAATGGCAGTAAATAAGAATGGCGGAGGATCTTGGCGGACGCCCGGCAAGCCTTGCTGCAGGACGCTGCGACTGCCCGTGCACAAGTTCGGGGTACTAAGGTACCCCTACTTTAGTACACCGACAGAGCCCCGGCCTGGGCTGGGCCGTGCCGTGCCGCGCTGTTGGGCCAGGCCCAAAACAGGGCACGGGCACGCGCGGCCTGGGTCCAAGCCAAATCCACTCCGTATCCACCGCGTCCTCCCGCAACGGCACGCGTCAATCGCGGCATCGTGGGAGAGATCGTGGGCTATACTTTAATCTAGGAAATGCGTAACGTTCGCCTCCCCTGTTTATAAGCAGAGGAAACAGAGCCGTTCCCCCACCTTCGCCACTTGCAATTCCTTCCTCCGAAAGCTCCGTCGCTCCCCTCCGCTTCCCAAGTCGAAAGAGAGCAGCGCTCTGCCGCCCGTCGCCGCCGTCGCCATCAACACCTCCGCGCTCCTCCGCCGCTTCTGCCATGGCTCCGAAGACCGACAAGACCACGAAGTCGGCCGAGGCGTTGCGGCTTGAGGCGCTGCGCAAGAAGCGAGTGCTTTTACCCGCCGAGCTCACCCCGAAGGCGCTGCGGGAGGAATTTTACCTCTTACATTAACGCAGACGCGGGCGCATTCGCGCACGCCGGTGCTTTCCGCTGAGGCTTCCAAATCGAAGCGGTGCCCAAAAGGGTACTATTTCTTTCCGGTGTTCTTCTATTGCGGGCTCTGCCCACCTTTTTCTGACTTCTTCTAAGACATCATGAATACCTACGGGTTTCATCTTCTTGATTTCACCCCCAACGCCGTTCTGACAATGGCGGTTTTCGCACACCTCTGCGAGAACTTCGTTGGCATCCACCCAAACGTTGCTCTTTTTCGCCATTATTTCACCCCCCCCCCCGAGCCGAAAAAGGAGAGCCATTGGCTGGCGGAATCGCCTGGACCTCTCGACTCGGCATGAAGGAGGTGTATTTGACGGGCGAGCTTCGCAGCAAGTGGGATGAGTGGAGGGCGGAGTGGTGCTGGATCTGTGATGCCAATCCGCAGCCATTCACCAACCTGCGCCAGGCTCGGGTAGTTCGCGGCGGCGACTGGAGCACTCTGTCGCCGGACGACGCCAAGCTGAAAGTTGCCACCACCCGAATCCTCCGGCTCAGGCTTGCCGGGCTCACAGCAGGGGCAGTTGGCGCGGATTTCCTTCTCGTCGCGACGCCCCTCTGCGAGAAGAGGGGAGGCCCGCTGGCAGTTTGGTGGCCGGCGGATATCATGAGGCTGCGTCAAGCCTCAACTTCAACTTCCGCGGTTACGGGCTTGGCGGGATGGTAAGGGAGCTGTTCAAGCATGGCGCCAACCATCGAGTGGTTCAGGCTGCCGCGGGCATCATCCGTTGTGCAACAACTCCCGTAGCGATCGCATCTGCGCAATGATGCCAGTCACGATTCGCACGGATAAGCGCAACTTGGATAGAGCCCGCCCGCCCGGCGTCGTGCGGCAATTCTTTGATAAGCTTGCGGAGGTAGCGATCAACTCCGACGAGCGAGGCTCCTCACCGCGACACCACCGAGGACAAGATCGCTACATCGCCACGGGGCGGCGGCGGCGGCAGCCCGCCGCCATGGTGAGTTCGGCTTCACTGCGGGAGGCAGAGGCGGCCGAGGCGGCAAGTCTTGCCGGCAGGGAGGACCTTGCCGGAGAGGTCGTTGGCGAGGCCGAGGCCGAGGCGAGCGAGCCCGCCGAGGCGCGAGCGGCCACTCTTCGAGCAGCTTGCGCAGTGAGCCCCAGCGCAGCCTCAATTCCAACCAAGAAGGTGCCTTCGTCGAGTTGGAGACACGACAGGGGGACAGGCGGGCCAGCAGTCGCGGCGCCGTGGGACACGCTCCACCGCGGCAAGTACCGTTGCCGCGGGAGGGTCCGAGCTATCGCGGGCAATCGAGGCGTCTTCGAGCCGCCACGCTGATCTGCCGCAGCCCGGCAAGCGTCGAAGGAGCCTACTCCTCCGCCACACAGCGAGAGAGGTGCGGACTTGACCTCTCCGCTGAGCTCCGATGATGATGAAGAGGAGGAGGAGGAGGAGGAGTAAGGCTTTCTTCTCGCTGTACTTGTTTTTCTTCGATCTTCGTTGTTGCTTGTCTTGCATCTGATTTGCTTCTCTCTGAATCCCTGTTTTTATTTCAGGACTCTGGCCGAGAGAGCGGCGAAGAGGGTCAAGGTCCCCGTGGTTGTCATCGAGGACGATCCTGCTGTGATGGCAGAAGACACGTCCGAGACCACGTTGACGGACCCGGTTCCTTCTCCTCGCAGCAGCCCCCAGCACAGCCCCCAGCGTAAGTGTTTGGTTCACTTCCTGTTGTAGGGCGCGCATAGGTGCTTCTTCTTTAGCTAACATCTTGACTGTTGATTTGTTTGTGTAGGAGCAGAACAGGCCCACCAGGAGCAGTCAGAGGCCATTCCGGAGGTGCAATCTGCTTCGACCACGCCGCCAAGGGGCAATTCTCCGACAAGGGAACGCTCCCCGGCAAGGGAGAGGTCCCCGGCAAGGGAAGGATCCAGTGAGCCCCCAGTGGTGGAGCCCATGGTCACGGAGCCCAGCAAAGGTAACTCTCCTTGTCAGAAATTTTCCCTTGGTTTTTCTTCTTCTGACCTTCTTTAATCTTTTTTGGATATTTACTTGACTTTTCCTTCCTCTCCTTGTCCTCAGAACCCCCTCTCACAGACCCGATGGAGACTGAGGCCACTAGTGATGAAAGGCAGCGCATATCTTGAAGATGCCGCCACGACGAGGAAGAGGCCGCAGTGATGAACCCGCCGACGAAGAAGCCGCCATGCATTGGCGAGGCTGGCGAGGTCCGCGATCGATTGGCGACCGGAGGGCGCAGGAGGCGCAAGCGCTGCACCGATCCGACCCTCCGCCATCGATCTGCGCCAGGCTCGAGGAGCCCCACCAGCGATACTTGAAGGCCGGAGAGGGCGTGTACATCAAGCTTCCCTGGGCGTCGAGCTCCAGGGCGCCGGTTGAAGGGGAGGAGTTTGACGGGGAAGTACTCGCCTCTGCTGGGCTGGCAGTGGTTGACGCGCCCAGCAGCAGCAGTGGCGAGTCCGAGGAGGAGGAGCTGCTCCAGAAGTTGGTGTCACTCTATCGTGCCCGGCAAGCGAAGCTTGAGTCCCGGGAAGCGCTTGTCGCGCAGGCGGGAGTTGACATAGAGAAGCACGTGGAGGAGCTCAAGAGCCGCAACCAGGAGGCCCTCCGATCCATTGCGGAGGAGAGGGCGCAACTTGACAAGGCGAAGAAGGCATTCATCCTAGAAAAGGCTGAGGCCGAGGAGCAGCAGAGGCTCGTCGCCGAGGAGATGTCCAGGCGTGAAGGTGAATTGACGCAGAAAAAGGTCAACCTGGACAGCCACGAGGAGGAGCTCGCCGCGCGGGAGCAATCACTTGGCGGGGCGCTCAAGGAGGCAAAGGACGCCGCCGCGGCTGCTGAGGCCGCCAAGAAGGGGTTAGAGGTGAAGGTGGTGCAGCTGGAGGCGGATGTGGGAAAAAAGAATGAAGAGCTTGCCGCACTCCAGCGCGAATGCGAGAAGGATGCCCTTGCCATGGCGATCCGCAAGTTCAACTCGCCGACAAGATCAAGGAACTGAACGCCGCCAAGGACTCGAGCGCTGACCTGGAGCTGAAGCTGGCCACCTTGACGGAGACGCTGGACGCCGCCAAGAGGCGAGAGGATGAGCTGAAGAAAGAGATCAAGGGCAACGAGGAGCAGCCGACGAGGGCCGCCGAGACTCGAACACTTTCTGTGCCATAGTGGAGCTCGGACTAAGGGCCTCGCCAACATTGCTGCATCCATCGGCGAGGAGGCGGAGCTGGACTTGGCGGGCTTGGTACTCCAGCGATGAAAATCTCGGCCCGATGCCAAGCTCACTCTTTTCTTCAAGGGTGTGGTGGCGGCTCTCCGGCAGCTCCGGGAAAGGATCCCGAAGAAGCTGGCCGACGAAGTCGCTACGCAATCTGCGCCAAGGTCTTGGAGAAGGTGTTGGTGAAGATACTCTTCCGCAACCGGGCATCGACCTCACCCGCGTCCTCAAGAAGCTGCCGGCGGGTGCTGATCTTGAAGAACTCAAAGCCATTGTCGCACCCATTGTGGACAAGGTGAATGAGGTCAGGAGGATCGACGGCGAGCGCGTGGACTAGGCCACCCTTCTTCTCCCTTTTTCTTGCCGCTGCTAAATATGTCATAGGAACAATTCATTAGAGCGCGGCAAGTTATTTATTGTAATATAACTTTATTCAGGTCTTGCTTGCTATGTTATTTCCTTTACTTGATTCCATCCTTGTATGTTTTACCCTCGCTTTTAGGGAACTTGCGGGCATAAGCACACTTGCCGCGAGCAGAGTCTTGGAACATCGCAACTTCTTTGGCGGTGTTGCCTCCGGCAAGAAACCTTGTCGGGGCTAGTCGCAAACACTTTCATTGTTGAGCGGACTCGAAACAAAGTAAGGGCAAACTTAGCCACGATCCGGTTCCTCAGCGCAGGTTTTCCATACAAGGCACGGTCGTTCAAGGAACATAACTTAAAATTTAAAATTGACTATGCTCAAACTTTGGCAACTTAGCTTTTCTATAAATGCGTGTCCCCAAGGCTAGATGCCTTTGAACGACGCCTGGCCCACATCCTTATCTTCTCCTCCCCCCCGGTGAACTTGTGGGTGGAGGAACCTTCTTTTTGAGAAGAAAGAAGAGAAAATATTGATATGGAACCTTAAGGTTCGCTATTGCTTACCGGGGGCAAGTGCTGCACAAAGTGTCAGTGTATACATGCTAAAAAGAAAAAGGCGTGATATTTGACAACTTTTGGCATAGCATACAATCTTTATTTATGCACGGGATCTGCGCCCGGCTTTGTACAAAGGGTTACATGTAACAGCGGCAAGGCTTGTACAAAAGGTGGTTGCCGGAACGGGTCCGGCAACCGCGCCTTATGGGTAAAACTTGCGAAGATGCTCTATGTTCCAGGAGTTGCTCACCGGAAAGCTATCTTCCGTCTCAAGGCGGACAGCACCGGGCCTAGTGACTCGCTTTACCCGATAAGGGCCTTCCCACTTTGGCGTCAACTTGTTGGAATTCTTGGCGGATTGAGCGCGCCAAGAACAAAGTCGCCTTCCTCGAAGCTTCGGCATTAACCCGGCGGCTATGGTAGCGGCATAAAGCTTCTTGGTAACGAGCAGCTCGTGCGCGGCACGAAGGCGATCTTCCTCGAGGAGCAGCGCGTCATCTTGCCGCAGCTGCTCTTGCTCAAGCTCATCATAGCGAGCACTCGAGGCGATCCGTATCTGAGTTCCGTGGGGAGAACTGCCTCTGCTCCATAGACAAGAGCAAAAGGTGTCCGGCGATGGCTCGATTTGGTGTCGTCTGATCGACCAAAAACCACCGCAGCTCCTCGATCAATTTCTTCCGCACTTGTGCAGCCTGTCGAAAGTTCGGTCTTGAGCCCGCGCAGCACTTCAGCGTTGCCCTCTCCGCTTGACCGTTGCTTCTCGGGTGAGCAATGAAGTGAAGCGAGATCTTAGTGCCAAGATCTTGGGCGTCTTGCATGAAGGTGCGGCTCGTGAATTGTGTGCCATTGTCGGTGATGATCCTGTTAGGGACTCGAAGCGGCAAACAATCGACTGAAGAACTTGATCTTGATCGTGTTGTCACCTTCCTCCTTGCTTCCACTTCCGGCCACTTCGTGAACTTGTCGATTGCCGCGTACAAGTACTCGAAGCCCCGACAACTTCGGGAAAGGGGCGAGGATGTCGAGCCCCTGGACGAAAATGGCGAGGATAAAGGGATTGTGAGAGCTTGAGTTGGTTGATGTATCTGTTTGGAGTGGGCTGCACGCTTCACACTTGGTTACTTGTGCGGTTGCATCTGGAGGGCTGTCGGCGAAGAAACCTTGCTTGGAAGGCTTTGCTTAGTGCTCTTGCGCCAATGTGGTGACCACATATGCCTCCATGTATCTCCGCCAACAGCTCCTGTCCTTCTTCCCGGGAAATGCACTTCAATTTCACTCCGTTGAATCTTCTTCTGTACAGTATGTCATCGACAAACTGGTACATACTTGATTGCCGGGCTACTCTCTCCGCTTCTTCTTGTTCCTCGGGAAGTTCTCCTGTTTGAAGGAAAGGGACTATTTGCTGTGCCCATGTTGGAGCTTGTGGCTCGACAACAAGGACTAAAGGCGCAAATGCTACTGCGGGAACATCCGCTTCTACGGCAAGAATTTGTGATTCAATCGGAGCGTGATGCTCCCCGGCAAGCGTGTTGGGACACAGCTTGCCGGGAGCGTCTGCTGCAACGAAACAAACCCTAAGGCTTGTCGGAGCAGACTGCTCCTCAGCACTCTTCGTGTTGATCCTGGGGACCTTCTTGGCGGCGGCTTCGGGGAGCTTTGCCGGAAAGTAGTCGCCAGTAACTATCTTTCTCTTCTTACTCTGTCCAGTTGATGGTGTTACAGATGGCTGAGTCAGCTTGAGCACAAAAATCCCTGGTTCCACAGGCAACTTAAGTGCGGTGCATTTTGACAGGCCATCTGCAATGTCATTCTGAGCTCTTGGAACGTGTTCCATCTGCAGGCCGTCAAAATGCTCTTCTAGCTTTCTCACTTCATCAATGTAGGCTTCCATTAACGGACTCTGATAATCTTTGTTTACTTGACGGACGACAAGCTGTGAATCACCCCTGACAATAAGCTTCTTGATCCCAAGCTCTGCTGCGATCCTGAGTCCGGCAAGCAAGCCTTCATAGTCTGCAGTATTGTTTGTTGCTTGTTCCTTGGGAAAGTGCATTTGGACCACGTACTTGAGGTGCTCTCCGGTGGGTGCGACAAGTAGCACACCTGCACCGGCGCCTTGCAGCGAGAAGGCACCGTCAAAGTACATGATCCATTCTTTGCTCGCTTCCTTGTCGGGGATGCTCTTCTCCGGGGTTTCTTCATCAGGTGTTGGCGTCCACTCTGCTATGAATTCTGCTAATGCTCGGCTCTGGATAGTTGAAGTACTTTCAAACTTGAGGCCAAAGCTTGACAATTCCAGTACCCACTCGACAATTTTGCCTGTTGCTTCTGGATTCTGCAATATCCTTTTCAACGGAAAGCGAGTGACGACTGTGATCTCATGTGCTTGAAAGTAATGGCGCAGCTTCCTCGAGGCCATGAGAAGGCCGAAAAGCAACTTCTGCACACCAGAGTACCTTGATCTAGCCCCCAGCAGAAGGGAACTGACAAAGTAAACTGGGCGCTGCACCATCTTCTTCTATTTCTCTTCCGGCAGCTGTACAGATCCATCCTCGCCGGAGTTAGAACTTGTCGGGGAAGCCCCCTGCTTGTCGCTGGACTCGCTTGCCGCGGTCGCTGGCTCATCATCTGCCTCCCTCTCCGCTACTAACGCAGCACTAACCACTTGATTGGTTGCCGCCAGATATAGCAGCAGCTTCTCTTGTGGCTTAGGTGCGACAAGTGTTGGAGTGGAGGATAGGTATCTCTTCAAGTCCTGCAGCGCAACCTCCGCTTCCGGAGTCCATTTCATTGGACCTGCCTTCTTCAAAATTTTGAAAAATGGCAGGGCGCTCAACAGACTTAGAAATGAACCTCTTGAGAGCAAAGAACACAGCCGCAAGCCTTCGCACATCCTTGACGCTGCAGGGGCTTCAATCTGCTCGATGGCCTTGATCTTGTCGGGATTGGCTTCAATTCCCCTTTGAGACACAAAGAATCCGAGAAGCTTGCCGGAAGGGACTCCAAACATGCACTTCTCGGGATTCAACTTGAGATTGATCTTCCGCAGATTTGCAAAAGTCTCGTCCAAATCTTGGATCAAAGTTGCTCTGTCTCTGCTCTTGACCACTATGTCATCCATATATGCTTCTACATTTCTGTGCAGCTGTGGCTCAAAAGCATGACTGACTACTCTTGCAAATGTTGAACCGGCATTTTAGTCCGAAAGGCATTCGTACAAAGCAGTACGTGCCACATGGAGTAATGAATGTGGTTTTCTCTTCATCCTCTTCCGCCATGAAGATCTGATGATATCCTGAGTATGCATCAAGGAATGAAAGCAGATCACATCCTGCTGTGGAGTCGACAATCTGGTCGTCTGGCGGCAAGGGAAATGGATCCTTGGGACAAGCTTTATTAACATCGGTGAAGTCAATACAAAGCCTCCACTTCCCGTTTGCCTTGCGCACGACTCTTGGATTGGCTAACCACGTTGGATGGAGTACTCCTCGGACCAAGCTCGCTGCTTCCAATTTCTTGATCTCTTGACAATGAACTCTTGGCGCTCCTTGCTTGTTTCCTAACTCTCGCTTGGCGGGCGCGCGTGAGGGCAGACGACAAGGTGGTGCTCAATTACTTTCCCAGGAACACCGGGGATGTCAGATGGTTGCCATGCAAACACATCGACATTCACCCGCAGGAAAGCAACGAGCGTGCTTTCCTATTTAGGGTCAAGCGTGGCACTCATGGTGAAGGTACCACCAGTGCCGTCCTCCTTGGCGGCCACTTTCTTGGTCTCTGGTTCAGCTGTCTTCGCCTTTTTGCACTTGCGGGTGGAGCTCGATGGTGCGTCCTCGACGGTAGCGCAGCACTCCGAAGAGGTGCGCTTGCCGGAGTGGGCATCAGAGCTACTCTTGCCGGACTTGGTCTTCTTCTTCCCCCCGGGAGCTTCAGCGGCAAGTGGTTTGCGTTCTGCTGCGGCTGCTGCTTCGCGGTAAATCTTGTCGGTACAGATAAGTGCATCCTTCTTGTCGCCATGGACAGAAATAACACTCATCGGACCAGGCATCTTGAGCACATTGTAGGCGTAGTGAGAGGCTGCCATGAACTTGGCAAGCGCTGGACGGCCGAGTATCCCATTGTAGGGTAATGGGAAATCAGCAACATCAAATGTGACTCTCTCTGTCCTGAAATTCAGCTCGCTGCCAAACGTCACTGGCAGCGTGATCTTCCCCTTTGGCTTGATCCTTCCCGGGTTTATTCCTTGAAAAGTACCAGTCTCTTCGAGCTCGCTGTCGGGGATCTGGAGTTTCTTGAGCACTGCGGAGGAGATCAGATTCAGGCCGGCCCCGCCGTCAACCAACATTTTTGTGACCTTGAGGTTGCGGATGGTTGGCGAAACCAACATCGGCAAGCACCCGACCGCAGTGATGCGATCAGGGTGATCCTCAACGTCGAAGATGATGGGTGTGCTGGACCACTTCAAGGGTTTGCGCGACTCAACGGACGGTTCTGCTGCGTTCACTTCTCGCACCTTTGTTTGAGCTGGCGGTGCGAGGTGTCTGAAGCACCGCCGTCGCGCCTAAAACCTCGATTGCCTTCGAAACTCTTGCTCATCGGTCTCATCTTCCTCCATGTCATCATCTTCGTCCTCATCCTCATCCTTGTCGCGGCGCGGAGGCTGTCGCTTCTTCTTGCTGCTTGGCGCGGCGCCCTCCCAGACGGGGCGCTTCTTGCGGATCCTCCGCCACCCTCCCGGGCCTTCTCCTTGTCGCGGCCTTTCGTATTGACCTTCGCAACTCGCCATCTGTTCAACCTTCTTGCGGGCTTGGAGGTCATGGCCCTTGGTGCGGTGGATCTTGCGATCTTGCTTGCGGAGCCGTCACCTTGTCGGCGGCCACCACAGCCTCGTCGTGATCGCCAACTTTAGCCTTGTCGGCGCCGCCTCCGTTCTTGGGACTGCTCGGCGACTAGCACATCCTTAGCTTTCCTCTTTACATTATTCCGCCTCGGTTCTTCTTTCCCGGAGAACATCCTCACTTGTCGAGATCATACGCTCCTGCATTCTCTCCGGGATCTTCCTCCCCTCCTCGGCCCGTGCACACTTGTCGGCGTGGCGTATAGCTCATCGACATCTCGATCTTGCACATCGCCATCTCCTCCCTCATCCTGCGGTTGCGTGCGTTACGATGGAGCAGCGCTAATAACCGCGCGGGGTGGACATCCGGGATGTTCTTGCACACTGCTGAATCTCTGTATGTACTTGCGAGGGTTCTCCTTCCTTACGGGCGGCAGATGAAGATCGCTCTCCTGGCCATGGGGCTTGTGGCGCTGTGAAAGCGCCGACAAACCGATAGCACGAGTCCGCCCATGAAGAGATGGAGTTGTCCGGCAAGTGCATGAGCAAAGATCGGCGTTAAATGAGCACCGGTGAAGTAGTTGGCGAGGATCTTCTCGTCGCGTCCCCCGCAGCTGCACCGCGATGGTGTAGACTACGAGGAACTCCGACGGATGTATCACGTCATCGTACTTCTCGGCATGCGTCGGCGAAGTTCTTGGTCTTGGGCCCTTTGGACTTGCCGCAGCTCACGGGTGAGCGCAGGCAGCCTATCGCGTCTGACAAGTCGCTGGTTCTCGGGCGCATGCATATCGACGATGGGCCAGTAGCGCTGGTCGACCGACGTCGCGCTTCTCTTCGGCCTTCGTCTGAGTCTGGCGTCTTCGTGTCGTTGTTCTTGGAGAACTTGGCATTGATCGCGTCGAGCTTCGTGGGTCCGGCGACGGTGGAATCGGTGTCGAGGTTGGCCCGGCGGTGGCGATCTTGGCCTTGGGCGGGAGTGCACGGTGGTACACCCCCATGGTCTTGTCGGCGTCGGCTTGCGCTGGGCGTCTTGCGAGGCTTCGATGTGCT
Organism: Aegilops speltoides; assembly: GCA_021437245.1. NCBI lineage: Eukaryota > Viridiplantae > Streptophyta > Magnoliopsida > Poales > Poaceae > Aegilops > Aegilops speltoides. The sequence continues at coordinate 247,804,974 of CM038142.1, read as the reverse complement.
TTCGGTTGCGGGGCTTGTCGCGATTAGCGAAGCCGACGAGGCTCGAATCATAGCCCTCGATCGTCGATCTTGTCTAGCGCCGGAGGGTAATCTAAAGCGGTGAGCTCGGGCGGCGCTTCCTCTGGAGTCTTAGGCGGCGGCGGCGAAGCGAGTGCACGGACATGCTCAAACTTCTGCGGTGTTAGAAGGAGCAACATCTCGTCGGCGACCGCCTTTGCGCTTCGTGCCGGCGTGTTGGCGAGCATGTTGGCCTTGGCGTCCCGCGACCCACCAGCTTGGCCTTGTTCTACTTGATGCGGTGCTAGGAGCACCATGGCGTTGTCGATCCTGCACCTCCTGGGAGGGGTGCGGTGGATGTGCAGACGCCGAAGCTTGCGGGGCCTTGTCCTTTGACCTGGTGACGACGTGAGTCCCGCCGTGGGCGCCCGCTCCTTCGCCGGCGTCTACTCCTCCGCCCGTTTGCTCCGGCGGCGGTGGGATTGACGTGGATGGAGCGGCCACCTCCGAAGGCTTCTTCTTCGGTGGCATGTCGATGAAGATGTTGATGTAGCGCGCGCAGAGACCGGATCAGGTTCGCACGACCTCGACGCACCCCTACCTGGCGCGCCAAAGATGTCGTGGGGGAAACGAGCACCTATGGGGCAGGGGCCCCTTCTCGGTCTGGCAGGGAGCAGAGGGCGCACGAAGAGCAGATCGAGGCGAAAGCACGCGGGGGATTTTACCCAGCTTCGGAGCTCTCCGGAGAGATAAAACTCCTACTGCTGCTTTGTGTTTGTATTTTGTTCTTGCTCGAAAGCGTGGATATGCTGTGGTCTCGAATGAGTCCAACCGAACCCCTTCTCTGTGCGCATGGGCCTCCTTTTTATAGTCTAAAGGGGTCACCGACAGGTGGCAGCGTAGAAAGAGGGGTAAAAAGGTAAAAACGCGGGTTGGTACAACCACTATCTACAGTGCCCCTACCTAACTCTGAAGGCAGGGGACAAGGGCATTTAATGCCCGTCCGGCCGTCCAAACAGTGCAGGAAGCGACCGTTAGGGGCGCCACCGATCGCCACGATGGCCTCCTAGTCACCTTCACTTGCCACCTCGCACCGCTAGGCTGCACAGCCACCCGCCACGTGCACGAGGAGCGATCCTGCGGTGACACGTCGTCGGATGTCTTTGGGCGTGAAGCAGAGTGGTAGCCGCCGCGGCAAGTGCCTTGCCGCGGTCTCTGTCTTGTCGCACCCGCAAGCTTGCCGCTCGTCGGGTCTTGCCGGGACGCGCGGTGCGTTGCGGCAAGTCTTCTGAAGTGCCTTGGTTGGCCTTCCCGGCAAGCTCCTCTTGCCGGGGTCTTGTCCTTCCCGGCAAGCTCCTCTTGCCGGGGCCTTGTCTTCTCAGCTAACACTTTGTTCTTGAATGGCAGTAAATAAGAATGGCGGAGGATCTTGGCGGACGCCTGGCAAGCCTTGCCGCAGGACGCTGCGACTGCCCGTGCACAAGTTCGGGGTACTAAGGTACCCCTAATTTAGTACACCGACAATTGTCGAGTGGGCACTGGAACTGTCAAGCTTCGGCCTCAAGTTTGAAAGTACTTCAACTATGCAGAGCCGAGCATTGGCAGAATTCATAGCAGAGTGGACGCCAACGCCTGATGAAGAAACTCCGGAGAGGAGCATCCCCGACAAGGAAGCGAGCAAGGAATGGATCATGTACTTCGATGGTGCCTTCTCGCTGCAAGGCGTCGGTGCGGGCGTACTACTTGTCGCACCCACCGGAGAGCACCTCAAGTACGTGATCCAGATGCACTTTTCCAAGGAGCAAGCAACAAACAATACTGCAGAGTATGAAGGCTTGCTTGCCGAACTCAGGATCGCGGCGGACCTTGGGATCAAGAAGCTTATTGTCAGGGGTGACTCACAGCTTGTCGTCCGTCAAGTAAACAAAGATTATCAGAGTCCGTTGATGGAAGCATACATCGATGAAGTGAGGAAACTGGAAGAGCATTTTGACGGCCTGCAGATGGAACATGTTCTAAGAGCTCAAAACGACATTGCATATGGCTTGTCAAAATGTGCCGCACTTAAGTTGCCTGTGGAACCAGGGATTTTCGTGCTCAAGCTGATACAACCATCTGTAACACCATCATCTGGACAGAGCAAGAAGAGAAAGTTGGTTACTGGCGACTACTTTCGGCGAACTCCCGAAGCCGCCAAGAAGGTCCCGGGATCAACACAGAAGTCTTTGAGGAGCCGTCTGCTCCGACAAGCCCTAGGGTTTGTTTCGTTGAAGCGGCGCTCCGATAAGCTGTGTCCCGACACGCTTGCGGGGAGCATCACGCTCGGCAGGATCCTGATTCTGCCGTAGAAGTGGATGTTCCTTGGCGACATTCGCCTTTAGTCCTTGTTGTCGAGCCTGGCTCCAACATGGGCACATCAAATAGTCCATTTCCTTGAAGGAGAGCTTCCCGAGGAGCAAGAGGAAGCGAGAGAGTAGCCCGGCAATCAAGTATGTACCAGTTTGTCGATGACATCTTGTCTGTAAGAAGATTCAACGGAGTGAAATTGAAGTGCATCTCCGGGAAGAAGGACAGAGCTGTTGGCGGAGATACATGGAGGCATATGTGGCCACCACATTGGCGCAAGAGCACTTGCTTAAGCAAAGCCTTCCGGCAAGGTTTCTTTTGGCCGACAGCCCTCCAGGATGCAACTGCACAAGTAACCAAGTGTGAAGCGTGCCAGTTCCACTCCAAACAGATACATCAACCAGCTCAAGCTCTCCAAACAATCCCTTTATCCTGTCCATTTTCGGTCTGGGGGCTCGACATTCTCGGCCCCTTTCCCCTCGTATACGGATCGCCTCGAGTGCTCGCTTATGATGAGCTAGAGCAAGAGCAGCTGCGGCGAGATGACGCGCTGCTCCTCGAGGAAGATCGTCTTCAGGCTGCGGTACGAGCTGCTCGCTACCGGCAAGCTTTGCGCCGCTATCATAGCCGCAAAGTTAACGCCAGAAGCTTCGAGAAGGAGAAGATAATGAAGTGGATATGGCGTCGTTCGAAAGAAGTATGGCTTTGCCGGAACGCAGAAGACAGAGAAGCTAAGTTGCCAAAGTTTGAGCACAGTCAATTTTCAATTTTTAAGTTATGTTCCTTGAACGGCCGTGCCTTGTATGGAAAACCTGTGCGCGGAGGAACCGGCTCGTGGCTAAGTTGCGCCCTTACTTTGTTTCGAGTCCGCTCAACAATGAAAGTGCGCTGCGACTAGCCCCGACAAGGTTTCTTGCCGGAGGCAACACCGCCAAGACAGTGCGATGTTCCGCACTCGGCGCTTTCATGACAAGCGCGTTTGCGTCGGCAAGTTCCCTAAAAGCGCAGGGTAAAAACATACAAGGGATGGAACCGAATAAAGAAAGTAACGTAGCATATAGTATCCAGAATAAAGTTATATTACAATAAATAACTTGCCGCGCTCTAAGAAATTGTTCCTATGACACGTCTAGCAGCGGCAAGAACAAGGAAAGGAGAGAAAGGTGCGCCGGCACCTGGGTCCTGGCAAGCCAGTGTTGCTGGGGGCTGCGAGTACCAAGATTCATCCACGGCAAGCCAGAGTTGCCGGGGGCTGCGATATCAGATAAGTTTTTCGTCCCTCATCATGCATCCTCTTATGGACTGGGGAATGCGAAGCCGCGTCCTCCCCGACCGCGCCTTGTATGGAAAACTTGTGCGCGGAGGAATCGACTCGTGGCTAAGTTGCGCCCTTAATTTGTTTCGAGTCCGCTCAATAATGAAAGTGTGCTGCAACTAGCCCCGACAAGGTTTCTTGCCGGAAGCAACACCGCCGCAGGCGAGCTCTTGATGTTACGCTTCAGCGCTCATGCAAGCGTGTTCCCACCGGCAAGTTCCCTAAAAGCGTAGGGTAAAAACATACAAGGGGTGGAATTGAGTGAAGGATATAACATAGCAAGCTTCCCCTTTTCATTAAAAAAACATCTCACTCAGGTACAGTCCATAGAGGATGAAAAACATGAAAGAGAGGACTACAAGTTTTAGATGCGGCTAAGGCCCGGAGGCTTACAAATTAAAAAGATAAGATGCCCGTAATCCCTTTTCCTGTCCCTCTCTTCAGGAGGTAGGTCAAGGAGGCGAAAAGGGCAAAAGGGGCGCCTAGGCGAGCTACAGGTGCCAGAAGACACCAAGAGAACATCCCGGGGGCCGTCCGGAGGCTGGATGGTGATGGCGGCGCCGGAAGCGGGGCTCGAAGATGGGGCGGCAGGACGTCAGCACGCTGTCGAGGGCACTACGCCCTCGTACTCCGACTTGACGGCCTTGTCGCCAGCCCTCTTCCCCTTCCGCAGCCTCCCTACGCCAGCCGCCCAAGGAGACGACCTCGGGGAGTTCAAGGAGCCGGCGACACGGATGATGGGGTCACCGGTGACGCACGAAGCGGCGCCCGACACCTAGTCGGGCCCGCCATCCCGCCGCTCGCTACCCTCGTCGTCGTTGTCGCTCTCCTCCTCGTCACTCTCGCTCGAGGGGGAGCCTTCGCTGTCGGAGGAGCTGTCCACGCAGCACTTCGCCCGGGTGCCGAAGTCCCCGAAGACCTTGACGGAGAGGAGATCGCCCTCCATTAACTTAAAATGGAGGGTAAACCCCGCCATCAGGCTCTGGATTCGGGCGAACGTCTTCCACCCACGATCAAGATACATCACATTAGGGGCTGGGAATACAACGCGGACTCGCGTGCCGCTGATCCCACAACCCCTCATGTGCAATCTCAGTGTCTCGGGCGGGTCCAACTCCATTGCGCTCGCAAACGGAGCTGGAAGCCGGAGGCGACGACGAGGCACCCGATGCAGCCTGACGAAGAACTCGCAAGGGTCATCCCCTGTATGGACCGCCGTGGGGAGAGGAACCGCCGGCGGAGGCGGAGATGGCGTGCCGCCCCGTCCGCCTCTTCCCCGAGCGCCTCGACCTCGTCCTCGACCTCGTCCACGACCTCGCCCCCTCCTTCTTCCCCTTATGGCTGGCTCTGCCACCACGGGCGCGGGATAGGGAGGGTTCTTGCTGTCTGGCGGCGACCCTCGCCGCCACCGATGAAGGGCGTGGTTCCCTTTCTCCATGGCGAATGAGAGAAAGGGAGCAAAAGTGAAGAAAGAAGAAGATGAGAGAGTCGAACCTGCGCTCCCTCCCGCTCTTCTTAAAGGAGCGGGGTGGGGGCTCGGCCGCCCCGCTCAGCGAATCAGAGCACGGGAAGAGCAGGGAATCAGGGCCGACCTGCTGCCTCTGCTCGCAATGGCCCAGTCTCCCACTTCCACCGTCCGTGACCCCAAGTGCATGGGAGCCGCGTGGCGGGGATGCAGAACCGAGGCGAATGTTACACATTTCCTGGATTAAAGTATAGCCCACGATCTCTCCCACGACGCCGCGATTGGCGTGTGCTGATTCTGAGAGGACGCGTGGATCTGGAGCGGATTTGGTTTGGACCCGGCCGCGCGTGCCGTGCTGCTTTGGGCCTGGCCCAACAGCCTTCGGCACTGTATGGCCCAGCCGGGGGCTCTGTCGGTGTACTAAAGTAGGGGTACCTTAGTACCCGAACTAGTGCACGGCAGCGATCCTGGCGTATCAGCTGGCAAGGCTCGCCCGATCGTCCGCCAAGACCCTCCGTAGCTCCTATTACGCCATTCAAGAACAAAGTGTTAATCGTCAAGACAAGGCCCGGCAAGAGGAACTTGCGGGAAGGACAAACCCGGCAAGAGAAGCTTGCGGGAAGGACAAGACCCCGGCAAGAGGAGCTTGCCAGGAAGGCCAACCAAGGCACTTCAGGAAACTTGCCGCGACGCACCGCGCGTCCCGGCAAGACCCGACGAGCGGCAAGCTTGCGGGCGCGACAAGACAGAGACCGCGGCAAGGCACTTGCCGTGGCGAAGCCACCACTCTACGCCCACGCTCCAGCTCACCCGACGACGTGTCGCCGCAGGATCGCTCTTGGTGCACGTGGCGGGTGGCTGTGCAGCCTAGCGGTGCGTGGTGGCAAGTGGAGCTGACAAGGTGGCGCCCCAAACGGTCGCTTCCTGCACTGTTTGGACGACCGGACGGGCATTAAATGCCCTTGTCCCCTGCCGTCAGAGTTAGGTAGGGGACACTGTTGATAGTGGTTGTACCAACCCGCGTTTTTACCTTTTTACCCCTCTCTCTGCGTTGCCACCTGTCGGTGACCCCTTTAGATGTAACGCCCCGAGACCGATGCTCTAGTTGCCTTCCATTTATTTTCCGTTGTTGTCGTGTGTTTATTTTGTTTGTTGCATTATCATAATTATTTTGCATATTTCATTCCTCTACGTTGATGCCATGACCATGTAGAGTGACTTGTCTTATTTTGCTTCTTGCACCATGCTCATCTCACTTGTTATGTTGCATTGTACCCTTGTCATTTGCATTTCATCATGCTCATCATGTGGGTTGCATTCTTTCATGTTGTGTGTGCATCAGCCCTTGCAAACTCTCTCTCAAGCCATGCCCATGTATCATCACCTCTCCTTCCTCCTTCCTTCATGTTTTTTTTTGCAAGTTTACATTGTTTCCTTCTCCATTAATGTTCATTCTTTTCACGATGCTAGTTCACCATGCCTAAACCATCTCGCCAATTTTAAGCTCTTTTGGACTTGATTTGGTTGGAATTAAATTGCCTCAAGTTTGAATTTAGTTCAAACTTGCGATAATTCTTTCTCTAAAATGCCCAAACCAATTATTTAAATTAGTGCATAATTCCAGCTTCGTGGGATATTCTTATATCTCTCATCACCCCTTTGTTATCCACTGTTTTTCTGCTCATTTTCTGCTGAGGAAAATGAAAAAAAAAAAGAAAAGAGACAAGAAGAAGAGCGACCTACAGGCCTCCTCCTCCCAGGCCGGGTCAGCAGGAAGCCTCAACGCAGCACCCTCGCTCTCTCCGTGGTGAATCCACGCTGGATACCCATCCGGACCCACTGGCGCTCTCAACTCCTATTTTCTTCCTCCTCCCGATCACCTCACTCACAGATATTCAGGGCACATGGCCACCGTGGCTACCATGGTGCCCACGCCCTCCTTTTAACCAGCGCCTCCTCCCTAGGGTTTCCCCTTCGTCCTCCCTTCCTCCTCCGCGCCGCCACGGTGTAAGGGTAGCTCCACCTCGCCCCATCGCCGCCCGACGCCATGGCGGCTTGTGCTCAAGCTTTCCCCAGCGTAGCAAGCTCGTCGCCGACCCTTTCTTCATCCACGCGCGCCGAGACGCCGCCACGACCCGTTCTCTGCGATCCAAGGCCGGAGACGCCAAGTCCATCGGCGTTGTCTTCCTCGCTTCACGGAACCGAGGACGCTGCCCGATCATCGCGTCGTCTCGCCGTCCCCATTCTCCTCCGACTCCGTACACCTTCAGCATCACCCGCATGGTGAGAAGCCACTTCTCTTCCCATCATCCGTGCTTGAATTTCGCGCCGGTAGGCATCACCCCGTCCCAACCCGAGGCCGCCCGCCATGGATGAGGTACTCGAGCTCCTCTGCTTCTTTCTCGCTTCAAGACGCACACGACACCGGCGGCAGCACCGCTCGTCCTCGCCTTGCGCATTCACACCCACACCTCATCGTTTTCCGCACCCCCCGCCCCCTTTGCAGCCGCGGTTGCGGCTGTTGTGCTAGGCTGCGTCGCCGGCAACCACCGTGAGCCATGCCTCCAAAGCTCGTCTGTTTGGTCTTTGGTTAAGAGCTGCTGGCTCCCATGTGTGCACAAGCAGAGCAGCTAGCGCGATGGCTAGTAGAGATTCAGCCATCCGTGAGGTCCCGGGTTCAAACCCAACTCCCTCCCTTTTCATTTCTTTTTGTTGTTGATGTTGTTTCATTATTCCACATGCTCACCGACTGCTTTGCCTTTGCCAATTTCATTGTGTGCTGAATGTGGCCGAGGTCGAGTGTCTTGATCCCAAGGCCGGCACTTTCTGCTCCCAATTTCATTGTTTTAATCAGATCCGTCGAGCAATCCTACATAAGCGCTGAGCTGAATGTTGAACACAAGTTCTGCCCTAGCCCGTTGGTCACCAAGCAGATCAATAACCAAGGGTGCAGGGTTCAAATCGAGCGCCCTCTTTTGCATTGTTCTTTTATTTCTTTTGCACACACCCACAAATGCTTGGGCGAATCCTCATCTGGGCGCTGCACCGTAATGCTTCGCCCGTGCATATTTTTTTTTCCCATTCTATATTTTAGCATTATCCAATGCATTCTTATTTGAAAATGCCCTGTTTTGTATTGTTAATAACTAATCATGCATGCATCCAAATTAAACAAATTATATATGTAAAATGCTTAGAATTTTATGTAGTTTCATATTATGCTGCTTTCATCCATGTTTAAAATGATTAAACCTGCTGTTTGCATTAATTTGCATAATAACATGCTAAAATGGTTTATTCCATAACTAAATAACCGTAGCTCCATTTTAAATAAACTTTATATGTAAATGCGGTGGAAAATGCCTAGTTTAACATGGTCCACTTTATTTTCCTGTTTAACAACTTTAAAATATGTTTTAGGGCAGAATAGTAGCAAATTCATCAATTGCATATGAGGATTTTCCGGAATTGTTGTTTGTTCTTCCGGCCTCATTTAAACTTGCCTAGTTAGGTAGTTTCATTATGCTTCACCCCTTGCCATGTTTAACAACATTTAATATTGATGAGTATCATAAACGAGAGTGAACTAAATACTTGAATGTGGTGTTCCGTCAATATGCAACTCGTTGCATATTGAGCTCCACTTAATTTGTAGTGTTGTTTGTTGCACTTTGCCATGCCATGCCATGCCTCATTAAACCGGACATGCATCATACTTGGTTGTGCATCATGCCATGATTATGCGATGGTTGTTTACTATGTTGTTTGCTTCTTTCGGTTTGCTTCTCTCGTTAGCTTCGGTTTCGTTCGGAGTTGTGAGGATTCGCTCGACTACTCCCGTTCGTCTTCTTCATGGACTCGTTCTTCTTCCTAGCGGGATTTCGGGCAAGATGACCGCTACCTCGATCTCACTACTATCATTGCTATGCTAGTTGCTTCATTCTATCGCTATGCTGCGCTACCTATTACCTGCTTATCAAGCCATCCCAAATTGCCATGAACCCTAACCTTTGACACCTTTCCTATGCAAACCGTTGTTTGGCTATGTTACCGCTTTGCTCAGCCCTCTTATAGCGTTGCTAGTTGCGAGTGAAGTTGAAGATTTCTCCATGGTGGACAGGGTTTATGTTGGGATATCACAATATCTCTTATATTATTAATGCATCTATATATTTGGTAAAGGGTGGAAGGCTCGGCCTTATGCACAGTGTTTTGTTCCACTCTTGCCGCCTCTAGTTTCCATCATACCGGTGTTATGTTCCCGGATTTTGCGTTCCTTACGCGGTCGGGTGATTTATGGGACCCCCCTGACAGTTCGCTTTGAATAAAACTTGTCCAGCAAGGCCCAACATTGACTTTTACCATTTGCCTCACCACCACCTATTTTTCCCTTGGGAGTCGCTCTCTCGAGGGTCATCTTTATTTTAGCCCCCGGCCAGTGCTTGTCTAAGTGTTGGTCCGAACTGAGCTGCCTGTGGGGCCACCTCGGGGCAACTTGAGGGCTGGTTTTACTCGTAGCTAGTCTCATCCGGTGTTGCCTTGAGAACGAGATATGTGCAGCTCCTATCGGGATTGTCGGCGCATCGGGCGGCTTTGCTGGTCTTGTTTTACCATTGTCGAAATGTCTTAATGTACCGGGATTCCGAGACTGATCGGGTCTTCCTGGGTGAAGGTCTATTCCTTCGATGATCGCGAGAGCTTGTCATGGGCTAAGTTGGGACACCCCTGTAGGGTATAAACTTTCGAGAGCCGTGCCCGCGGTTATGTGGCAGATGGGAATTTGTTAATGTCCGGTTCTAGACAACTGACACCAGATCCGAATTAAAACGCATCAACCGCGTGTGTAGCCGTGATGGTCTCTTCTCGGCGGAGTCCGGGAAGTGAACACGGTTTCTGTGTTATGTTTGATGTAAGTAGGTGTTCAGGATCACCTCTTGATCATTGCTAGTTGGCGACCGTTCCTTTGTTTCTCTTCTCGCTCTCATTTGCGTATGTCAGCCACCATATATGCTTAGTCGCTGCTGCAACCTCACCACTTTACCCCTTCCTTTCCCATTAAGTTTTGCTAGTCTTGATACCCATGGTAATGGGATTGTTGAGTCCTCGTGGCTCACGGATACTTCAACACCGGTTTGCGGTGCCTATGTTACCGAAAGGTGGCGCAACCAAGCTCAAGGAGGAGCTCGATGTAGATCTTGCCCTTTGTGTTGTTTCGTTCTAGTTGATCATGAGTGGAGCCCAGTTAGGGTCGATCGGGGACCTTTATCGCATTTGGGGTTCTTCTTTTATTTTGGTTCCGTAGTCGGACCTTGATTGTATCTGGATGATGTAATGCTTTATTCATGTGTTTGTGTGAAGTGGCGATTGTAAGCCAGCTATGTATCTCTTTCCTTATGTATTACATGGGTTGTGTGAAGATTACCTCACTTGCGACATTGCTTTCAATGCGGTTATGCCTCTAAGTCGTGCTTCGACACGTGGGAGATATAGCCGCATCGAGGCGCTATGTTGGTAATCGAGCCTTCCCGACCTTAGGAGCCCCACCGCTTGATCGTTTTAGCAGCGAGTTGTGTCTAGAAAAATGTTTTGAGTTATTTAGGATTATATATATCGGAGAGTTAGAATTCTTTTACTCCTCGGTCCTTCGTCGCTCTGGTAAGGCATCCCGACGAGTTTTGACTCTTCTCTTCTCAAATTTCACTAAAAAATTTAGGATCACGCTGGTATCTTGGAATCGTTCGATGGTTTTATAATGAGAACATTGTCTTGGTGCCTCTGTCGGGGTTTAGTGGAAGTGTCCCGAGGAGTTGAGCTCGAGGTGTTGTCGTCATAATTTTATCGTTGCAGTTCGGAATACGAGTTTAGTACGCCGACATCGAAAATCTCTTTTATGCGGTTGTTGGTGAGATAACCCGCTAACCCATCTTGAGGTGAGTACGGAGTATTGCCATGACTCGTATAACGGATGCTTTTCAAGGTTGAGGTAGACGATTTCCGAAGGTTTCTTCGTTATGTGTTGACGGATGGATACAGCTGGATGTAGGTATTGTTAGTTTGGGTGAGATATATTGCTTCCCCTGTATCCCCAACACCAGAATGCATAACCAGAAAGTTTCGGGAGTTTTATAGGTGGGAATTCAAGTAGCTCCTAGAATATATTTCCGACAGATGCATGATACGGGATTGGGTAAATCTCTATCATATGTTTGTTTCCGGCTTATTCTGCAAGCCAATCCTTTGTTTTGTTTTATTTGTGGTATTCGAGTTGCTTTGATGTCAAATGTTGAATCCATACCTTCCCTAATTGGTGTTCTCATATTGCTATGTGAATACTAATCCTTTTTTATCATTGAGATTGTCATGTTAATTCTTTTCCAACCGGTGCGCTCCTCTTCGAGATGATCCCATCATTTTTCCCATCCGTAAGATCAATTCTAAGATTTATCAACGGTGTTTGTTTCATCCGTCCCAAGTTGCCTTTGTTTTCCCGCCCTCCCACCCCTTTTTCTTCAAGGACTCAGATTTCTTAATCAAGTATCCATTTATTCATGTGAAGTCTCTTCATTCTTTTCAATCAAAGTTCTATCTGGTGATTTCCCATGAAGATGCTCACGAGCTTCAAGTTCATCATCCTTCATTGTTGTTTCTTCTCCGGTGATTCCAATTCAAGCTTTCGATATTCATCATATTCCTTTCCTTGTTTCTAATGCTTTCTCATGATGATGCACCTCTTAATCATTCACCTCTTCCTATTCATTTGTTCTGGAGTGCTGAAGATATCTCACAAGACTTGTGTTTCCATTCTCAATCCCTTCAAGATAATTCGAGGTTGTTATCTCATTCAAGCCATTTAATTCAACCGGTGTAATCTCTCTTTAAAATCATTTTCAACGGTGTTTTCTTTTGAGTGGGCCCTAACCCACAGGTCTTTTCCCAGGATCTTACCTGACTCTTCTAATTCTCCCGGAGCTATTCTCTAATTCATTTCCAAGTTTGACGTAAGAATGAATTTTCATCAGTCACATGCCTTCTCCAAGATCTTTCAAATTAATTTTCATTGTTGGCTCAACAACCTTGTTTTTTTCATTCTCCCGGAGTATCTCATACAATTAATGGTGGTTCTCATCTTCATTCTCAACATGTGAAGACCGAAGAAGGATTTCTCTTAAATCTTGCTCCATTCTCTTCAAGATTCATGGTTCTAGCTTGATGCCATCCTCTCATAATTGTTTTCGATTGTGAGAATTCTTTTCTTACCATCCGGAGTATTTCTTGAGTTGTTTCCATTTCTTTCTTCTAAAGGCCATCATGTCATAATTCTTTATTCTCAGCGTGTAGCTATCATTCTCCAAATCTTACCGGTGCATCGTTCAAGTTTACTCTAGTCAGCTCAGGATCTCTTTGTTCTCTTGTTTCTAAATTCTGTCAAGTATCTTCATTCGTTTTCCAATTCTTCCCGGTGAATTGTGCCTTTGCTACTTTCATTTTCAATTACTACGGTGGTTCGTTCAAGATTTCACTTCCTTTGTTATCTTATCAATTCATTCGTTGTTATCCGGTGGTTCCATCAATACCTTCTCAAGTTTTGAGAAATATCTCTCTTAATCTTTTTTTTTCAATGGGAATAAGTAGTATGCCAAATCTATTGCTTGTCATCAATTTAATTTGATGAAGGATAAGCATACAATAAATCTTATTCTTATTTCCTCGAGGTGATTCAATTCTTTTCTTCCGAAGATTGTTCATGATGAAGTAATTCTCGGTTCTAGTGTTCATCTTTTCTTTCCAGAGTTCCAAGTTTTCTTGGATGTCTCGTCACGAAGCTCCATCTATATCATTGCAAGGCTTCAATCTTGTTTGCTTCAACCTTCAATTCTTTTATGTTATCATTTCCTATCCGGAGTTCTTCATGGAGGCAACATGGTGGTTCGTCAAGGATTCTTTTCATTCTTCAATTGTTCTTCAAGATTTCTCTTCAAGTTATGACCCGCCAAGCTATACTCAAAATTAAACATGGTGCTTAACACATGTTTTGTTTTGTGGAGTTCAAGTATTCTTCATCTTGCATTTCGAAGTGCAATTCTTTCTACCTTATCTTTTGAGATGGTGATATGTCACTCTTGGCAATTTCCCTTCATGTTTCTTGATTCATATGTTGTCAAGAATGAGGTATTTTAAATCCATCAATATCTTTGTTGGAGTTATCTTGGGATATATTTCACCTAAAGCCTTCCATTGGGAATGTAGCTATTTGTGGTGCTTATCAATGATCCAATTTTCTCCTTCTCATCTCGGTGAAGAAGTTTTTCATCTCTTTGGTGCTCTCAATCTAATCAATGATTTCCATTAGTGGCCAGTTGTCACCCCATAATTTTGAGATGTTTTCCATAAGCCCACAACAAGCTTGTGCTTCTCGTTGTTGATTTTCCAACAACTCTGTTCGATTCTTCTTTGCAAGGATGCTTTCCAAATTCAATTGTGGTAGAAGTTATCATTTCCTTCTCCGTCCATTTATCACAACGGTCCAACTTCTATTCTTTTATTACGGAGACATTGTGATGTTGTGCTCTTCACACATCACCTCGTTTTGTGAGGATCATGCTCTTTTCTTGATTATCCATTTAACCGGAGTGCGGTCTGAAATGTTTCTTACCCCTTGTGCCATTATTTCAATTCCGGATGCAGTGTGTTGTTGATTTCAGAAAGTATCCTCTCGTCTTGTCAAGTTCATGTTCAATTCCTTCCATTTACAGTCGGAGTGCTGCCCGAATTTTTTTTCCTCTCTCATCTTGTTTTAACCGGAGTGGTTACGAATTCTATCGTGTCCATTAAACTCTTGATTCATGTCTTTGCAACCTTCAAGTTCTCGTAATGTTCCTTCTTCCTCTTTTCTAACAGGATTGTTTGCAATCTCGTTCATCTCTGTTATTTTGTTTCTTTCAATTTGTTCAACCTCTCAAGGTTCTTTGGTTCCACTCATTGGTCAAAGAAGCAACTTAGTTTTACCTCTTCTCTTCCTCTTCCGTTTTCCCTCCGGTGCCATCCTAGATCTCGGGACGAGATCCTCTCATAGTGGTGGAGTGTTGTAACGCCCCGAGACCGATGCTCTAGTTGCCTTCCATTTATTTTCCGTTGTTGTCGTGTGTTTATTTTGTTTGTTGCATTATCATAATTATTTTGCATATTTCATTCCTCTACGTTGATGCCATGACCATGTAGAGTGACTTGTCTTATTTTGCTTCTTGCACCATGCTCATCTCACTTGTTATGTTGCATTGTACCCTTGTCATTTTGCATTTCATCATGCTCATCATGTGGGTTGCATTCTTTCATGTTGTGTGTGCATCAGCCCTTGCAAACTCTCTCTCAAGCCATGCCCATGTATCATCACCTCTCCCTTCCTCCTTCCTTCATGTTTTTTTTTGCAAGCGACATTATTTCCTTCTCCATTAATGTTCATTCTTTTCCTGATGCTAGTTCACCATGCCTAAACCATCTCTGCCAATTTTTAAGCTCTTTTGGACTTGATTTGGTTGGAATTAAAATTGCCTCAAGTTTGAATTTAGTTCAAACTTGCGATAATTTTCTTTCTCTAAAAATGCCCAAACCAATTATTTAAATTAGTGCATAATTCCAGCTTCGTGGGGATATTCTTATATCTCTCATCACCCTCTATTATCCCTCAGTGCTTTTCTGCTCATTTTCTCGCTCGAGGAAAATGAAAAAAAAAGCAAGAACAAATGACCTACCCGGCCTCCTCCTCCCAGGCAGTCCAGCCAGAAGCCTCAACGCAGCACCCTCGCTCTCTCCGTGGTGAATCCACGCTGGATACCCATCCGGACCCACCCGCGCCTCTCTACTCCTATTTTCTTCCTCCTCCCGATCACCTCTCCTCTCACAAGATTATTCGGGGCACATGGCCACCGTATACCACCACAGTGCCCACGCCTCCTTTTAACCAGCGCCTCCTCCCTAGGGTTTCCCCTTCGTCCTCCCTTCCTCCTCCGCGCCGCCACCGGTAAGGGTAGCTCCACCTCGCCCCATCGCCGCCGCGACGCCATGGCGGCTTGTGCTCAAGCTTTCCGGCGTAGCAAGCTCGTCGCCGACCCTTTCTTCATCCACGCGCATCGAGACGCCGCCACGACCCGTTCTCTGCGATCCAAGGCCGGAGACGCCAAGTCCATCGACGTTGTCTTCCTCGCTTCACGGAACCGAGGACGCTGCCCGATCATCGCGTGCCTCGCCGTCCCCATTCTCCTCCGACTCAGTACACCTTCACAGATCACCCGCATGGTGAGAAGCCGCTTCTCTTCCCATCATCCCTGCTTGAATTTCGCGCCGATAGGCATCACCCGCCCCAACCCGAGGCCGTCCGCCATGGATGAGGTACTCGAGCTCCTCTGCTTTTTCTTCGCTTCAAAGACGCACACGACACCGGCGAGCAGCAGCCGCTTCGTCCTCGCCTTGTGCATTCACACCCACACCTCATCGTCTTCCGCACCCCCGCTGCCCTTTGCAGCCATGGCTTTGCGCCTCTTGTGCTCGGCTGCGTCGCCCGCAACCACCGTGAGCCATGCCTCCAAAGCTCGTCTGTTTGGTCTTTGGTTAAGAGCTGCTGGCTCCCATGTGTGGCACAAGCAAAGCAGCTAGCGTAGTGGCTAGTAGAGATTCAGCCATCCGTGAGGTCCTGGGTTCAAACCCAGCTCCCTCCCTTTTCATTTCTTTTTGTTGTTGATGTTGTTTCAGTTATTCCACATGCTCACCGACTGTTGTTGCCGCCAGCCTCATTGTGTGCTG
The DNA here is from genome assembly GCA_021437245.1 of Aegilops speltoides. Lineage (NCBI taxonomy): Eukaryota > Viridiplantae > Streptophyta > Magnoliopsida > Poales > Poaceae > Aegilops > Aegilops speltoides. The sequence goes on along the minus strand of CM038142.1, from coordinate 247,789,054 downwards.
AATGTGGCCGAGGTCGAGTGTCTTGATCCCAAGGCCGACACTTTCTTTTCCCAATTTCTGTTGTTTTAATCAGATCCGTCGAGCAATCCTACATAATCGCCTGAGCTGAATGTTGAACACAAGTTCTGTCCTAGCCCGTTGGTCACCAAGCAGATCAATAACCAAGGGTGCAGGGTTCAAATCCTCAGCGCCCTCTTTTGCTCTGTTCTTTTATTTCTTTTGCACACACCCACAGCTGCTTGGGCCGAATCCTCATCTGGGCCGCTGCACCGTAATGCTTCGGGCCCGTGCATATTTTTTTCCCATTCTATATTTTAGCATTATCCAATGCATTCTTATTTACAAAAAATGCCCCTGTTTTGTATTGTTAATAACTAATCATGCATGCATCCAAATTAAACAAATTATATATGTAAAATGCTTAGAATTTTATGTAGTTTCATATTATGCTGCTTTCATCCATGTTTAAAATGATTAAACCTGCTGTTTGCATTAATTTGCATAATAACATGCTAAAATGGTTTATTCCATAACTAAATAACCGTAGCTCCATTTTAAATAAACTTTATATGTAAATGGGGTGGAAAATGCCTAGTTTAACAAGGTCCACTTTATTTTCCTGCTTAACAACTTTAAAATATGTTTTAGGGCAGAATAGTAGCAAATTCATCAATTGCATATGAGGATTTTCCAGAATTGTTGTTTGTTCTTCCGGCCTCATTTAAACTTGCCTAGTTAGGTAGTTTCATTATGCTTCACCCCTTGCCATGTTTAACAACATTTAATATTGATGAGTATCATAAACGAGAGTGAACTAAATACTTGAATGTGGTGTTCCGTCAATATGCAACTCGTTGCATATTGAGCTCCACTTAATTTGTAATGTTGTTTGTTGCACTTTGCCATGCCATGCCATGCCTCATTAAACCGGACATGCATCATACTTGGTTGTGCATCATGCCATGATTATGCGATGGTTGTTTACTATGTTGTTTGCTTCTTTCCGGTTTGCTTCTCTCGTTAGCTTCGGTTTCGTTCCGGAGTTGTGAGGATTCGTTCGACTACTCTCGTTCGTCTTCTTCATGGACTTGTTCTTCTTCCTAGCAGGATTTCAGGCAAGATGACCGCTACCCTGGATCTCACTACTATCATTGCTATGCTAGTTGCTTCGTTCTATCGCTATGCTGCGCTACCTATTACCTGTTTATCAAGCCATCCCAAATTGCCATGAACCCCTAACCTTTGACACCTTTCCTATGCAAACCGTTGTTTGGCTATGTTACCGCTTTGCTCAGCCCTCTTATAGCGTTGCTAGTTGCGGTGAAGTTGAAGATTTCTCCATGGTGGACAGGGTTTATGTTGGGATATCACAATATCTCTTATATTATTAATGCATCTATATATTTGGTAAAGGGTGGAAGGCTCGGCCTTATGCCCGTGTTTTGTTCCACTCTTGCCGCCTCTACTTTTCATCATACCGTGTTATGTTCCCGGATTTTATGTCCTTACGCGGTCGGGTGATTTATGGGACCCCCGACAGTTCGCTTTGAATAAAACTTGTCCAAAGAAGGCCCAACATTGACTTTTACCATTTGCCTCACCACCACCTATTTTTCCCTTGGGAGTCGCTCTCTCGAGAGTCATCTTTATTTTAGCCCCCGGCCGTTGCTTGTCTAAGTGTTGGTCCCAACTGAGCTGCCTGTGGGGCCACCTCGGGGCAACTTGAGGGCTGGTTTTACTCGTAGCTAGTCTCATCCGGTGTTGCCCTGAGAACGAGATATGTGCAGCTCCTATCAGGATTGTCGGCGCATCGGGCGGCTTAGCTGGTCTTGTTTTACCATTGTCGAAATGTCTTGATGTACCGGATTCCGAGACTGATCGGGTCTTCCGGGTGAAGGTCTATTCCTTCGATGATCGCGAGAGCTTGTCATGGGCTAAGTTGGGACACCCTGCAGGTATAAACTTTCGAGAGCCGTGCCTGCGGTTATGTGGCGATGGGATTTTGATAATGTCCGTTGTAGACAACTTGACACCAGATCCGAATTAAAACGCATCAACCGCGTGTGTAGCCGTGATGGTCTCTTCTCGGGAGTCCGGAAGTGAACACGGTTTCGTGTTATGTTTGACGAAGTAGGTGTTCGTGATCACCTCTTGATCATTGCTAGTTGGCGACCGCCTTTGTTTCTCTTCTCGCCTCATTTGCGTATGTTAGCCACCATATATGCTTAGTCGCTGCGCAACCTCACCACTTTACCCCTTCCTTTCCCATTAAGCTTTGCTAGTCTTGATACCCATGGTAATGAGATTGTTTGAGTCCTCGTGGCTCACGGATACTTCCAACACCGGTTTGCGGTGCCTATGTTATCGAAAGGTGACGAACTAAGCTCAAGGAGGAGCTCGATGTAGATCTTGCCCTTTGTGTTGTTTCGCTCTAGTTAATCAAGAGTGGAGCCCAGTTGGGGTCGATCGGGGACCTTTGTCGCATTTGGGGTTCTTCTTTTATTTTGGTTCCGTAGTCGGACCTTGATTGTATCTGGATGATGTAATGCTTTATTCATGTGTTTGTGTGAAGTGGCGATTGTAAGCCAGCTATGTATCTCTTTCCCTTACGTATTACATGGGTTGTGTGAAGATTACCTCACTTGCGACATTGCTTTCAACGCGGTTATGCCTCTAAGTCGTGCTTCGACACGTGGGAGATATAGCCGCATCGAGGGCGTTACATTAGACTATAAAAAGGAGGCCCATGCGCACGTAGAAGAGGTTGCACTCATTCAAAACCACAGCATACTCACGCTTTCGAGCAAGAACAAATACAAACACAAAGCAGCAGTAGGAGTTTTACCTCTCCGGAGAGCTCCGAAGCTGGGTAAAACCCCCCGCGCGCTCGACCTCGATCTGCTCTTCGTGCGCCCTCCGCTCCCTTGCCGGACCAGAAGGGGCCCCTGCCCCATAGGTGCTCGTTTCCCCCACAACACCTAGCCTATCGAAGACTAGCATCTTCACGCAGCTCTTCGCTTCTTGCAGCATGTAGAAGAGCAAAGAATAGCAGTTTAATATTTAACAAGCATGTTGTAACATTAATGCCCAGAGATCCTTCCTCGACTCCCTGCGAGAAAGCAATCCCGGAGCCACATATCTCAAGTATCCATTTGTAGTTGTATAAGATCAGGATATAAGTCTGAACGTCCATTACCGTGGACACGGTATTCGAATATATAACTTCCCTGTAGGGGTGCACCACGTTACCCAACACGCTCGATCACTCTAGCCGGACACACCTTTCTAGGGTCAATGCCCGCCCTCAGAAGATCAACACGTCGCAGCCCGACCTAGGCTCAGCAGAGAGGTCCCCGCCGGTCTACATCCTAAGCACTCTAGGGTCTTGGGCCCATCGCCCGTTGCACTCCGGGTCGTTGTGCGCAAGGGGATACCAGCACCACCCGTGAAGTGGATGGCACGATCCGGCCCGACCACAATGCTAAACTGGACGTCTGACAAAGCTTCGGCTGATACGGCGACGTCAAGGCCCATAACTATTCTCACGTGGTGGTTAGTGCGTAAAGGCCAAAGGCCAACTCAGAACAAATACCCAAACCATAGTGTATTATTAGCTTGCGGAGACAAGCAGAGAGTCACGATCGAAAGTGACCCCGTCGCCCCGTCTCGTGGACTTACGACAAGGGCCTAGAATGCCCGGCCGTGCCACGTAACCATCTTGCGGGTGCTCTCCGGGCCCGCCCGACTTTCACCAAGGTCTCAAGTAAAGTCAAGGTAACCGTGTGTCCAAACATCAAGGGGAAAAGCCGAGGAATCACCCCCAGTGGATTCCACTCAATGTAATCATCAAGGTGAACGTAAGAGGGACCACCCTCGAGGTTCACACTTGAGGTGTTGAACGACAGAGCCGTATCAAGAATGGTGAAAGAGGAAATCACCCTTAATGACCACGATCAAATAGCTACACTACAGAATTATCATCAGGAGTGCATTATGAGGGATCACCCTCGGCACTTGATAGTAGCTCTGCAGAGTCGACCAACTAAAGGGGCGTGATGTGATGTGAGGTGTCGGGCTCTAGTCATCCATCACGTTGATCGAGTCATCGAAGATGAAGCAGGGGCAGCAAGGACAAGGTGGGGGTCACGATGGGTCTCTAACCAATCTATACTAAGCAGTTTAGGATAAGCAGGTAAAGTACAATGAGCAGGTACAAAAGCAGGCTATGCATCAGAATAGGAGCAAACAATAACAGTAGCAAAATCTAATGCAAGCATGAGATAATAGAATGTGCGATATCGGGATGATCAAAAGGGGGGCTTGCCTGGTTGCTCAGACAAGGAGGGTCGTCGTCGACGTAGTCGATCACAGGGACATCTGCATCGGTCTCGAGGTCTACCGGAAAGAAGAGGGGGAAGAAATAGTAAATACATAGCAGGCAAGTGCATAACAGGACAACAGACAAAGCTAGACGTGTTCTAACGAAGCGCCAGGCGATACTGGCAAAGGGGGAAACGTCCGGGAAAGTTTTCCCGGTTCCGGACGTCTGTCAGACAGATGAACCGGAGGGGAAAAGTTCAATGTTTGCTATGCTAGAGACGTGTGGCGGGCAAACAGACCGTGTATTCGGATTCGTCTTTTCGTTCTGAGCAACTTTCATGTACAAAGTTTTTCGATCCGCCTGGAACTATGTAAACAGATCAGGAACTATGTATTATGGGCACTCGTAATGTGCGTGACATGATTGCCATATCAGCCTGGTACTTGTGGTGGGAAAGGCGCAAATTGGTACACAATGAGACCACTCAGAATGCACAACAGATATCCATGGGGATACACGCCTAGCTGCCAATTTTGTTAATGCCTCCTCGCCAAGGCTTCCATTAAAAGAGGAGGATGGTCTAATCCTCGACGGGATTTGTTAAACTTAACGTTGATGCTTCTTTTGATCACGACCTTCTCAATGATGCGATCGGGTTGTCTTAAGAGATGACAAAGGTAGGTTCATCGGTGGGGAAATGGTAAGATTGATCGGTGTGCGAGATGTGTTGATGGCTGAAGCTTTGGCGTTAAAATTTGGCCTATCGCTATGCAAAGGACGGGTTGTAATCGCATAATTATTAACTCGGATAATATGGAGGTGATCGAGACCATGAACGAAGGAGGACGATCGTCGGGGCAAAGCAATGCAATTTTTGATGACTGTTTTCACTTAGCTTGCAATTTTCCTATTTCTAGATTCGAGCATTGTAATAGAGAAGCAAATAAAGTTGCTCATGAACTTGCCAAGTTGGCTAGATTTTCATTCATTTCTGATTGGTTTGAGGAACCACATAATACAATTGTACCAATCCTCATAAACGATGTAATGATTATTTCTAATGAATAAAGCTCGAACTTTCTTTCAAAAAAAAGTTTTTCGATCCGAGCTACGGATTATTTTATATTACTTTTCAAAGTTTTAAACATTTTCTGAAATTATTATTAATTCGATAATGGGGTTATTGCATCAGCATGATGTCATCATGACGTGAGCGGTCAACACTGACCATCGATCGTCAAACAGGCGAAGAGGGCCCTCTATCATAGGCATGCATTAATTAAACAGTTTTAATTAGATAACCTAGCTAATTAGGGTAATTAATAGAGTTAATTAAGTTATTCAATTAATTAATTAATTATATTAATATTATTTATTAAATATATATTTTAATTTTTTAAAAAGCCACGGCACTAGGGCCCATAGGCCGCTGGCACAAGGCAGGGAGGCGGGTTAATGGCAGCGCCGTGCAGTGGGGCACGATGCCTGAGCGAGGTCATGCCTCAATGAGGCAATGAGGCGTCGATCTGGCGCGGCATGGGTAGGGCGTGGCCGGGCCGTGGCCGGCGGAGTAGGCACGACGGCGAGGGTGTGGCGAGGCGCCAAGACAAAGGCTGAGCTCACATGCACACAGCGCGATAGGTGCGGCGAAACACGACAACAGTGGAGACACGGCGGACAAGGTGGCTCACCTCCGCTTGCAGAGGAGGGGGCGGCGAGGCGCGATGGCGACCGATGAGGAGAGGTGGGGATGATGCAGATCCGCGGTGGTGGCGGCGTCAATGATCGACGAGCGACGGGCTCAAGCGAAAGGCCACGACGAGGAGGAGGCGACAGGGCGATGGAGGAGCTGCGAGGCGTCCGACGAGGGGGGTCTCCGGCATTTAATGGCGGTCGGTAGCGCGTTAGGGCTCCTAGATTGGGAGGGTAGGAGGAGGAGGATTGGCGGGGGGCGCTGGGTGGAGCCAAGGCGGGGCACGAGGGACCGGCTTTGAGCATGGGTAGGTGCCCAGATCGAGCGGGAGGGCGGGATGCCCGATCTAGATCGGGGAAGGGAGAGAGGCGTGGGGGAAGCGAGTGGGGGAGGGGGATCGGTTAGGGTTTCGGTGCCAAGGGGGCCATATAGGCCAGGGAGGTGCGGGGTGGGCGGCTGGTTGGTCCAATGCCACCGGGCCGAGGCCCACGGGAGAGGGGCCTCCTCCTTTTCTTTCTTTATTAATGAAGTTGTCTAGAAATAATTAGTGCTGCCAAAACACTTTTGATAAATGTGGAACTAGGCCATATAAATACTTTGTGAATTATGAAACTGCCACAACATGTTTCAAGGTATTTGGAAGTGACTATGTATTTTTAGAAATTAAATAAGGCAAGATAAATATTGCTGGACCACAAAATAAAATCCCAGGGGCATTTTGGAACTCAAAAGAGGTTGGTTCCAACATGAAAAATATCCAAGGATTATTTGCCACACATTGAACATTTAGTTTTCATGTTTGACAAACTTGGAATTTTGACTTTAATTTGAAATGAGAATTATGCTTCGGATCAAATGAGGATTAGTAACAGTAAGAATGATGACCTAGCATCATTAGCAGGAGATTACTGTAGCTCAATTATCCGGTCGTTACAAATCTCCTCCACTACAAGAAATCTCGTCCCGAGATTTAAGGGGTGGAGTAAGGGGGAAAGACTCGGGAAGGACGGAGCTCAACACAAGATAGGTACTTGGGGGCTATCCCGGTGAACATGGCATAGAGGCATCTCTCGAGTTAAAATCCAAGAAAGTCATCGAGAGCAAGGTAAGGAGGAGCAATAAGAAGCTTCAACCGGGTAGGCAATCGTTCGATGTCCGAAACAAAGGGTTAAAGGGGGTTCAAAGCATCGAAAATAAGTATTGCATCTGACACCATAATAGATCACTAGGAAGGGGGCTCATGATTTACATACGAAGCCAAGTACAAAGAATATTTCGAAGTCAAGGTTGTACAGGAGAGTCGGGTTTCGATCCTGTGGAACTGTGGGTTATGGGTCCACCATGTGGGTTAAAAGCAGGAAGGGAGCTAACATTTTGAACGGTCATGATAGCAAGGCAGATTAGAGGATAGCCTGTCAGTTATGTCGACAACAACGCTGGTACCAAGGGCGAGGGACGAAGAGAACCATTTTCCTGCTCGTTAAGACGAGGCGGGCCAATAAGCAAAGTTCTTGTCCATCGGTGGCTACCGGAATGTCATCAGCAATAGTAACAAGGCAAGGAATTATCACTGCTCAGATAAGATAGATTACAAGAAAGATTAAACAAAACAATGGAAAGGAAATCATAGATTGTTATCTGTATTCTCGAGTGTCTAACAACTTAGAACCCATGGAAAATTGGAATCGGCGAGAAATTATGGTTGATGAAGAACTCATAAGAGGTTATGTAGTTCCGTGATAATCTCGAGATACCAGAGGGTAATACTCGATGGTATAGCAGAATAGAGGTTGGACGGGTGAAATGATCTACAGAAGACAAGTAGTTCCACTTGTCTAAGAAATGAAATCAACGAAGAACAATCATGGTAGGAAGCACGGTTGCAAAGGACCAAACATAGATAAAAGATGAACTTATCACAAGGGGATTATTATTATTACAACAAGCTTCCATGATAAGTTCCACATCGTGTCCATGGGCATGAACACAAAGTTCAAGGTCGACTCCCACTTCTTCGATGCATAACCTTTCGTTCACTTCTCATTTTAGACAAAGCCATAGTGTTGAGATTTTATCTAGAATAACACCAGTAGAGTATGACCCGTGGAAGTTTCCGGGTTCATACAGATTATGGAAGGCATAGGTTCAACCCATCAGGGTATCTTAGGAACATGTACTATAATCTTCAGGGTAATTAACACAAGCTCGAAAGTAGAGCATGGTTGAGGAAGCAGAGGATACAACTTACCAAAGGCATTATGTATCCGAGGAAAGGCTCACAAGGTTATTGAATATGAAGTTCGTTGTCGGATAAAACCCAACAAAGGATCTAGTGGTTCACAAGGGATCTGATGTGAGCATCGGTACTCAACCAAAATAAGAAAGAATGCAAGGAGATCAGACTATAGAATCAACTGACTAATTCAAGCTCAAAAGCAAAGGAATTATGATTTCCAAATCAGAGGATAAGAAGTGGAGGCTCTGATCAAAGACAAGTAAGTTGAATAGACATAGATCGACAATCAATCAAGGTTAGATTTGTCGAACACCAGCTCATGTCCGGAGTGACGTTTGAACCAATGGACAAATTTTAAATAGGAGTGATGATCGCGGGCATTCGCAAACAAATCGAATCAAATGCTAGAAATTACGATGACAAGGACGCTAATGAGTATTGCTAGACATATGGAAGTAACCATAATGCAAGCAGACAAATATTAGCAGAGCAATAATTGGAAAGGATTATCGGAAGATCGGATGGTATTCCAAAGTATCTTGTGAATCACATGAACAACTGTGGATGAACGGATACTCGGCAAGAGCGATTAATTATCCCTATGGGATATTCATGTGGCAAAGAACTGCAAGGTAGTAGGCTCAACGGATTCTCAGGACAACAGAGAGTAATTCGGGGCATCTTGTAATAATAAGAGCTACTGGGATGAAGGTATGAACGACAACATAGGTAGTTACACATAAGGATTTATTGATAGTAGGGATTGTAACGGCGAAGGGCAGAAGGGTCTCGGTAAAACATCGAGAGTATCTTCAGAATCTTCTGGTGCACCAAACAATCATATGGAGTGAGGGGCTCTCCGGGAGAACGTGTTTACGAGAACCTAGAGTTAGAGTTAGCAAATCATTTAACCCAAATAGAACAGAGATCAGATTCCCAGAGTTAGGACGAGGAATAAAAGATCCTACTACCACCCAATGGCGACGTGGGCCCGTAAGCCACACAGCCATGTTAGTAAAACATTTTTTCAAAGACTAGACTCAACTTCGGCCAAGGAGTTGGAAAGGGGGATCCTACAGGCAGTCAGCTCTGATACCAACTTGTGACGCCCCCAATTCAACCGTACACTATTCATACACGCTAATGTGTATGATCAAGATCAGGGACTCACGGGAAGATATCACAACACAACTCTAGACACAAATCAAAATAATACAAGCTTTATATTACAAGCCAGGGGCCTCGAGGGCTCAAATACATAGCTCGATACACAAGAGTCAGCGGAAGCAGCAATATCTGAGTACAGACATAAGTTAAACAAGGATGCCTTAAGAAGGCTAACACTAAAACAACAACGGTCGAAGAGGCAAGGCCTCCTGCCTGGGACCTGCTAACTACTCCTGGTCGTCGATGATCTTCATGTAGCAGCATCCATCGGCGGTGGCATCTGGCTCCAGGGATCCACCATCTGGTTGCATCAACCGGAAAGAAGAAAGAAGGGGGAAAAGGGGTAGCAAAGCAACCGTGAGTACTCATCCAAAGTACTCGCAAGCATTAGATCTATACTAAGTATGCACTGGTATCAAATGGAAGGTTTGTATCTGTGGACTCAACTGCAGAATGCCAGAATAGAGGGGGGAGGCCTAGCCTATCGAAGACTAGCATCTTCACGCAGCTCTTCGCATCTTGCAGCATGTAGAAGAGCAAAGAATAGCAGTTTAATATTTAACAAGTATGTTGTAACATTAATGCCAGAGATCCTTCCTCGACTCCCTGCGAGAAAGCAATCCCGGAGCCACATATCTCAAGTATCCATTTGTAGTTGTATAAGATCAGGATATAAGTCTGAACGCCCATTACCGTGGACACAGATTCAATATATAACTTCCCTGCAGGGTGCACCACGTTACCCAACACGCCGATCACTCGGCCGGACACACCTTTACGGGTCAATGCACGCCTCGGAAGATCAACACGTCGCAGCCGACCTAGGCTCAAAGAAAGAGGTCCCCGCGGCCTACATCCTAAGCACTCCGGTCTTGGGCCCATCGCCTTGCACTCCGGTCGTTGTGCGCAAGGATACCAAAGACCACCGTGAAGTGGATGGCACGATCCGCCCGCCACAATGTTGAATCGGCGTCCGACAAAGCTTCTGACACGGCGACGCCGAGGCCCATAACTATTCTCACGTGGTGATTAGTGCGTAAGGCCAAAGGCCAACTCGTAACAAATACCCAAACCATGGTGTATTATTAGCTTGCGAGACGAGCAGAGACTCACGATCGAAGTGACCCGTCGCCTGCCTCATGGACTTCGACAAGGGCCTAGAATGCCTACCGTGCCACGAACCATCTTACGGGTGCTCTCCGGGCCCGCCCGACTTTCACCAAGGTCTCAAGTAAAGTCAAGGTAACCGTGTGTCCAAACATCAAGGGGAAAACCCGAGGAATCACCCTCGCTGGATTCCACTCAATGTAATCATCAAGGTGAACGTAAGAGGGACCACCCTCGAGGTTCACACTTGAGGTGTTAAACGACAGAGCCATATCGAGAATGGTGAAAGAGGAAATCACCCTCAATGACCACGACCGAATAGCTACACTACAAAATTATCATCAGGAGTGCATTATGAGGGATCACCCTCGGCACTCGATAGTAGCTCTGCAGAGTCGAGCAACTAAAGGGGCGTGATATGATGTGAGGTGTCGGGCTCTGGTCATCGATCACGTTGATCGAGTCATCGAAGATGAAGCAGGGGCAACAAGGACAAGGTGGGGGTCATGATGGGTCTCTAACCAACCTATACTAAGCAGTTTAGGATAAGAAGGTAAGGTACAATGAGCAGGTACAAAAGCAGGCTATGCATCAGAATAGGAGCAAACAATAACAGTAGCAAAATCTAATGCAAGCATGAGATAATAGAATGTGCGATATCGGGATGATCAAAGGGGCTTGCCTGGTTGCTCGAACAAGAAGGAGGGTCGTCGTCGACGTAGTCGATCACAGGGACATCGGCATCGGTCTCGGGGTCTACCGGAGAGAAGAGGGGGAAGAAATAGTAAATACATAGCAGGCAAGTGCATAACAGGACAACAGACAAAGCTAGATGTGTTCTAACGAAGTGCTAGGCGACACTGGCAAAGGGGGAAACATCCGGGAAAGTTTTCCCGGTTCCGGACGTCTGTCAGACAGATGAACTGGAGGGGAAAAGTTCAATGTTTGCTATACTAGAGACATGTGGCGGGCGACCGCGTATTCGGATTCGTCTCGTCGTTCTGAGCAACTTTCATGTACAAAGTTTTTCGATCCGAGCTACGGATTATTTTATATTATTTTTCAAAGTTTTAAGCATTTTCTGAAATTATTATTAATTCGAAGATGGGGTTATTGCATCAGCATGATGTCATCATGACGTCAGCGGTCAACACTGACCGTTGACTGGTCAAACAGGGCAGTAGGGCCCCTCTGTCATAGGCACAGATTAATTAAACAGTTTTAATTAGACAACCTAGCTAATTAGGGTAATTAATAGAGTTAATTAAGTTAATCAATTAATTAATTAATTATATTAATATTATTTATTAAATATATTTTTAACTTTTTTAAAAAAATCCAGGGCACTAGGGCCCATATGCCAGTGGCACAAGGCCATCGAGGCGGGTTAACGGGCAGGCGCCCGTGCCCGTGGGGGGCGATGCCCAAGCGAGGCTGTGGCCTCAATGAGGCCAGCGGGGGCGTCGACGTGGCGTGGTCAGGGGCGTCGGCGCGGCGTGGGCAGGGGGCGCGGCCGGCGGCCAGGGCCGGCCGGAGCAGGCACGACGGCGAGGGTGTGGCGAGGCGCGCACAGGCGCAGGCTCGCGCGCGCGTGGCGCGTAGGTGCGGCGAGCACGACGACAGGGAGACACGGGCGCGGCGTCAGCAGGCGTCGGCCGACGAGGGGGAGGCGACAGGGGCGCGATGGAGGAGCTGCGAGGCGTCTAGCGAGGGAGGGTCTCCGGGCGGTGAATGGCGGGTCGGGCGCGACATTGGGGCTCCCCGATTGGGAGGGGTAGGAGGCGAGGAGGACGGCGGTGGGGCGGCGTCGGGGTGGGCGCCGGCTGCGGGGCACGAGGGACCGGGCCTCTGAGCATGGGCAGGTGCCCAGATTGAGCAGGGGAGGGGAGGGGCGCTGCCCCGATCTAGATCGGGGGGAAGGGAAGAGAGGCGTGGGGGGAAGCGAGTGGGGGGAGTGGGGATCGTTTAGGGTTCCGGGTGCCAAGGGGGGCCATATAGGCCAGGGAGGTGCGGGGTGGGCCGGCCTGGTTGGTCCAATGCCAGCTGGGCCGAGGCCCACGGGGAGAGGGGGCCTCCCTCCTTTTTCTTTCTTTATTAACAGAAGTTGTCTAGAAATAATTAGTGCTGCCAAAACACTTTTGATAAATGTGGAACTAGGCCATATAAATACTTTGTGAATTATGAAACTGCCACAAAATGTTTCAAGGTATTTGGAAGTGACTATGTATTTTTAGAAATTAAATAAGGCAAGATAAATATTGCTGGACCACAAAATAAAATCCCAGGGGCATTTTGGGAACTCAAAATAGGTTGGTTCCAACATGAAAAATATCCAAGGATTATTTGCCACACTTTGAACATTTTAGTTTTCATGTTTGACAAACTTGGAATTTTGACTTTAATTTGAATTGTATTTGAATTATGCTTCGGATCAAAGGAGGATTAGTAACAATAAGAATGATGACCTAGCATCATTAGCAGGAGATTACTGTAGATCAATTATCCGGTCGTTACAATGTGTGACCAATATAAATGACCAATAAAAAACTAGTACATGCACGCAACAATTAAATGGACATTGGAATCTCAACATGGGATGGGGAGCTCTAAATTTGAATTTGAAACTTATAAAACAAAAAATTACAAAACAAATGAACAGGAGAGAGGGAGTATACCGTAGGACATCCCATACGAAACAAGTCCCCTGGTTTGTCACCGCGAAGATGCGGTTAGAAAGGAGCACATCGTCTTCGTACTCATACGACAACAGATCGGCCGTAAACAGCATGATCCACCTTTGACCGCCATGTGAAGGGTTCGTGAAAGAAATCGCGGTGTCAAACACCGCGATGAGAGTGTAATTTTGGTTGGCGAACGACCTTATCGGGGCTTCCGGGATTGCTATCTGCTTCAATCGCACTGTGGTTCCATCGTACCAATTCAGGTGATCGCCCGTTGCATGCCTGATCCCAATGTTGGACAAAGGTTCTACGGGAACAGTGTCACCGTTGTAAATGTTGTGGAAAATGATGTTGGTACCCTCCTGTTGGGGATATTACCACTAGGTGTAAACCGGCCAGCTTGGGCCGGGTTACCTCCGTTAGTGGTGTAATCAGAGAAAGGCCCAAGGCCTATAGTCGGTTTAGAACTTGTAGCTGTAAACCGGCCTGATGTATGACTTGTATTGTAAGTTAGGAATAGAGAGACACCAACCGGATACAGTATGAACCGTTGGGACTCTCTGAACCGACAGGCGTCACTGTGTATATAAGGGACGACCCGTGGCGGTTCAAGGACGATAATCACAACTCGAGCCTAAGCGAAGCTTGTTTGCTCCTAGCCATCGAGACTACATCAATTCCATCACAACTAGACGTAGGCTTTTACCTTCATCGAAGGGCGAACTAGTATAAACCCTTGTGTCTTTGCGTCCGCTTTAACCCCGCAAGTAAACCCAGAGCGATGGCTCCACGACTAAGTCCTTACGCTAGGACATCCGCCGTGACAAATCCATTTACGGTTAGGCGCCACCGTGGGGCTATCGCCACGATGGTTTGACGACCTTGGAGGGCAAGCTCAAAGGACTCGAAGGCTACGTCGTGGGCGGATGACCAAGAGTCGTCGCGCGGATCTACATCGACGATGCCGGATGGGGTCGAGGCCGATTCAATCGAGTATGGATACCGGGTCCCTTCGGGCGGCATACACGCTTTCATCGGCAAGATCGGAGGGCTGGGCCGAGCCGGACATCTGCCTTGACCTCATCGAGACGGCTCGGCGTCGCGCGACCGCCCAAAGTTAAACCGGCCGTAAAGCATGTCTTCGTTGGAGTCACCCATGGAGGGAGTATGACGCGGTTCGTAACACGATAGCGAGACCGTCGCTTATTCTCGGCGATGAATCTTCAACAGAGAGACCGAGTCATTGTACCAGTTGCAGGATGATATGATCGGGGCTGTTCCGACGGTGACGATGTTCGGACCCCCAAGCCGCCTAAACCGGGTTGGAGTATTCATGGCGATGACGCAGCAAAGAAATCACTCTGCAACACGCTGCAAAGAATGCTTTCCGGCTCGGCGAATGCAGCAGGGGCAGCGAGGCCCGGCGCCGCCGGTTCAAGTTCTGTCGGATCTGTTTGATGCACCGGCGGCGCTCATGGCGGAGGACAATCCAGCGGATCGGGAGGCTCATAACGCAGAAATTGCAAGCGTGAAAGAGCAGATCACGCAAGCCAAAGCGGATCTAGCGGCGAGAGAAGGAGCGTATGGCTGCAGAGTGGGCGCTTTAGATGCACAAGCTTACAAACTCATGCTTGACCAGAGTGCGTCGCAGAGGTGTTAAGGCGAAGTACGATCGCGCCGCCATCGATTTGATCCTAGAAATCTCTTCGCACCCGGGCGGACCCGAGAACCCGCCCAAAGACAGGAGGTAAACCGGATTGAGGCACCAGAGGCGGGGCGACGGTCCAACCGCTACCGATGGAGCCTCCGCAGCGAACACGGTGGTTCCTCCGCCAAGATGAACACCCCTGTGCCATTATTCTAACCCTATGGACAACCTTGTTGCGGCTGCCGCACGATTGAGGCGATCCCATCGAAGAGATTCCCCAAGCGCTTGAGACACGCGGGTTAAGGAGCTTCTCGACGGCACCGATCCAGCGAAGCGTATTCATACACCGCGATCGGATTCACTCTACGCCCGTCAAGCCGGAGCTACAAGCGGCGCATGGATGAACCGGCCTGTCAAATGCAACGCGACGGACCGTGAAGCGGCCGAGGCAATCACCGATAAGCGGCATTCGTGATGCTCGGGAGGTGGTGGATCGGGCCGCACGCAGGAGGCCGAGTTAGCGGCCGCAGATGATGCGGATCAACACACACCGGTTCGCCCTACCACCTTCGCCGGACCAGGAGTCGCATCCGCTTTGGGGGTGCCCTGTTTAATCCCCGCTTTACGCAATGTGCGTCTGCCCAAGGATTTTAAGGGCCCACGCAAGGTGCCAAATTACACCGCGGATCTGTCCCCTGAAGCGTGGGTTGAAAGTTATGAGATGGCCATGGAGATGCTAGATGTGGATGAGACTGCATGTGCAAAGTATTTCACCATGATGATGGAAGGCACAGCCCGTACTTGGTTGAAGAGCTTACCGCCCAATTCCATCAGTTCATGGGCCCAGTTACGGGCCCGGTTTATCCAGAACTTCAAGGATACGTGTAAGCAGCCAAAGTCCATCGTGACTTGGCGGCTTGCGTCCGAGAAGAAGGAGTCAACAACCCGTTGGATGCGCCGTGTGTCCGAGATTCGCACTCTTCCGACCGGATTAACGCCGACTCGGCGATCTTAACATTAGAAGGCAATCGCGGTTTGAACCTTTGAAATTAAAATTGGGACGCGTGAAGCGGTTACAGAATGATATGGGAACCCTCATGGCCGCTTTGGTAAAGTATGCCGATTCGGATAGTACCAAGGATCCTGAGGCGGATGATGATGAAGCTGGGAAGGGAAAGAAGAACGGCAACTCAAGGGCGCAGCACAAACCGGCGGGTCATGGAAACGGGGGGGAAAAGCGCAAGGCCGATGGCAACCCGGTTTCGTAGCCAACACTAATGCGTGGGGATGGGGCCAGCGCGCAGAGGCAAGGCGAATCGGGTCCAAATCCTAATACAAGTCGCTTGAATTACTTGTTGAATCAGCCTTGTCCCAAGCAGGGACGAAGGAGTCCCCATCGAATCATCTCTCGAAAGATCGTTATATTATGCAGAATTCAAAAACTCCAATGCTTTCGGTATGACCAGGGTCGGTGGCGGTTCAGATCCGGTTTCCATGGGCGGGTCGACGGAGCTTCGTTCGTGGCCTAATCAAGGCAATCACAATAATCGAAATAATCGGGGTGGCGGCAGAAGAAGCAATAATAAAGCTATCGAGCCAACCAAAGCATTGAATAGTGGGCGATATCATGTTTTCACAACCAGTTTGGATAAGCGGGATCGGAAACTTCACAAACAGGCGAGAACTCTGTTGAACCGGCCTTACTGCGGTACTTTACGCTGGTCCGAGCAGCCTATCGTGTGGAGCGAGAGGACCATCCCCGGGTTGATAATCCGGGTCAGCTGGCATTGGTGGTAGACCCTCAGGTGGGGGGCTATAAGTTCACTAAGGTGCTTATGGACGGAGGAAGCAGTATTAATATATTGTACTATGAAACTTTCCGTCGCATGGGTCTCACAGACAAGGATCTCAGACCGTCCAATACGGTGTTCCATGGCGTAGTACCAGGCAAATCTGCTTATCCTATTGGGAAGATAGCCTTGGATGTGGCTTTTGGAGACGAGCACGATTCCCGGTCTGAAAAGCTAACTTTTGAAGTGGTGAAAATACGGAGTCCGTATCATGCCTTGTTTGGCCGGCCGACTTATGCTAAGTTCATGGCACGGCCTTGTTATATCTACTTGCAGCTCAAAATGCCGGGTTACAAAGGAACTATAACGGTGCATGGAAGCCGCCGAGTTGCTTTGGAATGTGAGGAAGGCGATGCAACAGCGTATCTGAGGCGATCTGTGCCACGGAGGAGTTGAAGTTCTATAAGGACAATGTTGATCCGGCAGAAATGACACCTTTGAAGAAACCCACTACAGAGCATGAATCGGATCTGAAGTTTAAATCGGCAGCTGAGACCAAGCTTGTTGACTTCGTGCCAGGCGATTCGTCCAAGCAGTTTACTATCAGTGCTAACCTGGATCCCAAATAGGAAAGCGCGCTCATCGAGTTCATCCGTGAGAACCGGGATATCTTTGCATGGAAGCCATCTGACATGCCAGGTGTCCGAGGAACTCGTGAGCACACACTTAATGTGGATCCTAAGTATAAACCGTGAAACAGTTCCTCCGTCGGTTTAATGAAGAGAGGCGCAAGGCCATTGGAGAAGAAGTAGCCAGGCTTCTGGCGGCTGGCTTTATCATTGAAGTGTTTCATCCAGAGTGGCTTGCTAATCCGGTGCTAGTCCTTAAGAAAAATGGCACCTGGCGTATGTGTGTGGATTACACAGATCTTAACAAGGCTTGTCCAGCAGATCCCTTTGCCCTCCCGCATTGATCGATTATTGATGCCACGACGGATGTGGCGTTTAAGTTTTTGGGCGCATACTGGATATCATCGATCAAAATGGCGGTTAAGGACCAGGAGAAGACAGCGTTTGTAACTCCTTTTGGAGCCTTCGCTATGTATCTATGCCTTTTGGGCTCAAGAGTGCCTGTGCTACTTATCGGCGGTGTGTCTGTAATTGCTTGCACACGCAGATCGGCCATAATGTGCATGCTTATGTAGATGATATTGTGGTGAAATCAAGACAAAAGGAGACATTGGTGGAAGATTTGAAGGAAACCTTCGACAACTTATGCATTTATAAGATGATGCTTAATCCGCCAAGTGTGTTTTTGGTGTTCGGTGGCAAGTTATTGGGGTTCCCGGTGTCTAACAGAGGAATTGAGGCTAATCCGGAGAAAATTAAAGCCATCACTTCCTTGGCTAAACCGAAGTGTATCAACGATGTTCAGCGTCTGGCGGGCCGGATTGCGGCGTTGAGCCGGTTTATCAGCCGCCTTGGAGAGAAGGCTATTCCCTTATACCAGATCTTTGAGGAAGACAGATAATTTTATGCTCGAGTCCGTCACGACGAAGCATTTGAGGATCTAAAGCGCAATTAGCCAATCCGCTGTTCTTGCGGCTCCGGTTGACAAGGAACCGTTGTTATTATATGTAGCGACCAATGCTTGAGCGATCAGCGTAGCCATTGTGGTAGAGCGCAAGGAGGCGGGCAAGGAGTATCCGGTTCAACGGCGGTTTATTATATCGATGAGGTGCTTATTGAGTCCAAGCGAGATATCCGCATTGGCGAAGCTAGTCTATGGTGTTTTTATGGCGATCGGAAACTAAAGCAATATTTC
This sequence comes from Aegilops speltoides, assembly GCA_021437245.1. NCBI lineage: Eukaryota > Viridiplantae > Streptophyta > Magnoliopsida > Poales > Poaceae > Aegilops > Aegilops speltoides. The sequence goes on along the minus strand of CM038142.1, from coordinate 247,770,587 downwards.
CAAGGGCACCCTATCACGATGGTTAGTTCAGCCCTTTGGGTGATATCATCTGAACCGAGAGGCAATCGGCGGATTGCAAAATGGGCCATCGAGCTTGGGCCACATGGACTAAAGTATATACCACGCCGTTAAAGGTGAAGTCACAAGCACTTGTTGATTTCATTAATGACCGGACGGAGTTACAAGCACCGAGGAGAAGCCGATCACACATCTTGGACTATCCACTTTGACGGATCGAGCAATTGGAAGGCTCGGGGCCGGAGTCGTTTAACTTCCCCACGAGGTGATAAGTTTTATTCGTTCTCCGTTTAATGTTCCTTGTACTAATAATGCAGCCGAGTCTGAAGCCTTGCTCCATGGTCTCCGGATGGCTAAGGAGATGAACTTAAGCGGGTTAAGTGCTTTGGTGACTTCGGACCGTGGCTCGGCAAGTATCCGCACTTGGGATTCTAAGGACCCCTCATGGCCGCATATCGTCGAGAAGTGGATAATATTGCAGGTTGCTTCAAGGGCTATCAAGTGGATCAGGTGGATCGCCGGAAGAACGAAGCGGCAGATGCTTTAAGCCGGTTGGGTTCTCAGCGTAAACCGGTCCCGCCTAATATCTTTCTGGACGTCTTGCACAACCCGTCGGTCCAGCTCCCTGGTGAAGCGGATTTGGCTATTCCTGATCCGGAGGCTCAGTTGGTGGCAGCATTGCATGTTACTCCGGATTGGACGATCCCTTATCTTGCGTATATGACTCGAGGGGAGTTGCCAGAAGATGAGGTTCTGGCCAGACAGATAATCCGGCGCTCCAAATCTATGACGATTCTTAATGGTGAGTTGCATCATTGCAGTGTTTGAGGCGTTTCAACGCTGTGTTTCCCCGAGGAAGGCTGTGAAATTTTAAGAAATCCATGAAGGGATTGCGGGCATCACGCCGTTCAAAGTCCACAGTGGCGAAGGCATTCGTCATGGATTTTATTGGTTAACTGCTCATCTTGGCACGGAGGACTTGGTCAAAAGGTGCGATGGATGTCGAAATTCTCGAGCGTGCTCATGTCTGCAAGCACAAGAATTGAGGATGATCCCAATAACGTGGCCGTTTGCAACCTGGGGCTGGATATGGTTGGGCCTTTAAGCGATCCAGAGATAAGAAGACCCACTGTTGGTGGCGGTGGACAAGTTCACCAAGTGGGTTGAAGCGGAACACGCCGACAAGTGTGATGCGCAACAATGGTGCAATTCATCAAAAGGTGATTTTCGGTTTGGCTTTCCACACGATCATTCTCGACAATGGCACTAATCTGTCCAAGGGGCTATGAAAGAATTACGTGAGCGTGAGCATATCCGCTTGACGTGTCGTCGATGGCGCACCCAGTCCAGCGGGCGGCGAACGTGCTAATCGAAATCTTGCGAGGCATCAAACCCGACTTCGGTTCCGTTCTGAGAGAACACCGTGGTGCCGGGTTGAAGAGCTCCCATCGGTACTATGGAGTATCAATACTACGCCAAACCGGTCTACTGGGTACACACCTTTCTTCATGGTTTACGGAGCAGAGGCAGTTCTCCCCAGTGATATCAGGCACGATTCGCCCCGTGTAGCGGCTTATGTTGAAGCGGACAACGAGGTGGCGCGACAGGACGCTTTGGACCTATTGGATGAGGAGCGTGATCTGGCAGCCGCTCGTTCGGCGATTTACCAACAAGATCTTCGTCGTTATCACAGCCGCCGGGTTAAGACCAGAGCCTTTCAGGAAGGAGATTTGGTGCTTCGTCTCATCCAAGACCAGACAGATATGCACAAGTTATCCCCGCCTTGGGAAGGACCCTTTGTGGTCAGGAAGAATCTACACAACGGTTCCTACTATCTGATTGATATTCGAGAGCGTAAAGACTCACGTACATCAGAGGAGGAGACCAATAGGCCGTGGAATATAGCTCATCTTCGACCTTACTACACTTGAGTCATCGGCTCAGTTTATGTATATAGCATGACAATGTATATATTATCGTCGATATAATAAAAATCGGAGCCTCAGCTAAAGCGGGGTCTCTGTCTTTCTTCTCATGTGTGGTTACATGGAGTGTTTACATTCCTAAAGCGGCCTCCGGTTTACCCTTGACAATTATATTTATCACTTGGGGGCTTGGTCGGTGTCGAACCAATGCAACACCTCTTGATAGGCGAAAGCCACGGATCATTTGGGGACACGGTCACGTCTGAACCGTCACGCCTCTTGGTCGGCCAATAGGGCGGCGTCATTTGGGGCTTGGTCGAACCAGAACCAATGTCATGCCACTTGGCGGCGTACTCGCCAAGAGTCTTTTGGGGACTGGCCGACTAGCACCATCGCTACGCCTTGAGGGGCTTGGTTGCGTCGACCATGGTAATGCCATCGACCAGCTCCATGAAGCTTTACTTTTGCAAAGAGTTATTGCCTTTGTTGCCATATTTTCACACAATTGGTATTCGATTTTTTGTTGCGTTTTTAAACCCGATTTAATATTTTTATCCGGTTTAAGCGTCGGTCCTGGCCCGACGGACACGGTTTGGTATTACATGGAGTTTTTCTCTGCCGGTTTACCTTCTTCCGTTCATCCTCATGGAATAACCCGGGCTTGTGCTGATTCAAAGACGCTTATATGGGCGTTATTATCTCCCCTGACGGTTATGGTCTTTAAGGCCTCCGCTTCAAGGTTAGCTACGCCACTTCATGCCAGATCTGGCGGTATTTGTATCACATACTTGTTGATTTTCGATATATATATATATTGAATACCATAAACCGGCTGGCAGTGTCGCCGCCCCCGAGGTTCAACTTTTTGGTTGCAGGGAGTATGAATCAAACAAAAGTTTCACATATGCACGAAGGCATATCCAGGCAGCAAGTTTTAACTAAGGCTATTACAAGGCAGCATAGTGCCCAAATGAGACAATTGTTCTTTGGGCAAACCGCCCACGATGGATGCACAACCCGGCTACCGGTTCAAGATTATTCTTCATCTTCCGCCGCTTCAGCATCTTCATCCCTACCCATTGGCTGGAAATCCACAGTCGTCCAATCGATTCCCATTAGCGCTTGGAAAACAGCCTCTTCATGAATCAAAGACGACGGTTCAATGTCGGGTGCGTAAGTATGCTTACGGATTGGAGGGATCAGATTTTCCGGTTCAAAGGTTGGAGCAGACACTCGCTTGTTCTGATCATTATATTGTGCTTGGTAATGCTCCAAGTCGGCTTCTTGACCAATTGACGAGCCGGTAGGCGTATCGCACGGTTTATCGCCCATAAGTCCTCTTCATCAAATCGAGCCATCTTCTTTCCGCTGGGATAGCCTTGAGCTGCTTCCACGGGATCAAAATCTGTACCCATGCCTTGGCTCGGATTAAAGGCGTTGATGGCTCCGGTTCAGTGCAGCAGATTTCTTCACCTCTTCAATCCGGGAAGGAAGGATTGATAGCGGTCCGAGTATCTTGAATCGGGGAAGGAGCTGGATTGTTATGTGACATTGTGGTGATAACACGCTGGGCTCCGGTATAATCGCTCCACTAAAGTGTAGACAGCCTTGATTTCTTCCGCACGTCATTTCCCAAGTGCCCAACGCGTGCCTACATACAATAAAGGGATAGTTTTAAACCGGACTAATGATGCAAAGGTACAACATATCACGCTTGTTCACGAGGAGCTTACCAAGATGGCTGCGGTCATAGAATGTACTTGCCGCTTCACGGTGTCGGATCGTCAACCACGGTTTGAGGGCAGCTTCAGCGTTTTACGCCCGTTTGACAAATTGGCCTTTTCAAAGGCCCAGACTGCTGTTCTTTCTTCATATTTTCCTTCACATTGCTCAAAGCGGTCAAGGCACCGGTCAACTCTATCTTGGCCTTCTCTGTTTCGACTCTTTGGGTTTGCAAAGCCACCAGTAATCGGCAATCCGATCGTCTTTGATTTTCACCTCACCTTGTGCATTGAGAGTATGTTCACCGGCAATTCAAGTCAAAGTCCCAACCACACAACGCAGCTTATATGCTTGACACTTGGGGGCTAATGTACCTTCAATTTTTTCTCACATACTACATGGCAAAGTCCCAAGCTTAATACAAGTATTCAACTTGGCACTTGGGGGCTAATGGCTGTTTGATTTTACCAATGTTTCAGCAGGCAGTTATATTCAAGTACCGGTTTAAAGTATGAGTTAGACCGGCCTTTCTGGTTATACGGATACATGTCAAAATGGATAAAGAAAGTAATCAAGTCCCGGTTTGATCAAGATTACAAACCGGCCCTTGGGGGCTACAAGGACTAATGTACTGGTGATAAGAAAAGGAGTGAGTTACCTCAAACTTGTCCCTCATTAATTTGACCAGCCAGCTTCATAGTCACGGCTCTTTGAAAGCGGTTCGAGATATCGAAATGAAGATCTTGGGCGCTTAAAGCGGCATATGTTTCAACTCAACAGCCCACTTTCCTTTGTTCAAAGTTGAAGAATCCTCTTTCACAGTATGCCGGGTTAAGGTTGCAGGATTCCCCGGTTCAGAGCGGCCCATGCCAGTAATCACAACGTCATCATCTTTCGACTCGACGGATCGGGTGGGCACGGCTGTTTCAGTAGGGCTGCGAGGCTTTTCAAACCGGACAGTGCTGGCAGGAGGATCAACAGAGATTGAAGGGTTGACAGGCCTCTCTTCAGGAATAACCTCCTCTTGAATCGGAGGGTCATTTGGAATATCTTCAGAGGTAACGTTTTCAAGATCCGGCGCCCGCTCATGATCTGAGGCGGCAGCCTCTTCAACTGTTTTGTCCAAGCGAGCCTTCTTGCTGGGTTTCGGTTTGGTTCTGAAGAAACAAAGATTCGTGAACAAGGCATATACATTCTGAAGAAATCGAAAAGCATATGGCCGTTTTGACTTACCCGCGGCTATCTTCAACGGTGGTAGCTAAGTGGTGACGATTCGCGGAGGATGAATGGGAAGTGACACGATAATCGAGTCGGACGGATTAAGAGGTTGTGGAACAAACCCGCTTTGGAATTTAAGGCAATAAAAGGTTGGAAACCTCGGTGCGGCGCTTCGAGCGGGCTGTTTGGTAAACCGCAGAGGTAACTACACCGTCCATTGTCTTGGGTTGTCGGCGAGCTTCATGTTCTTTGTGTCTTCATAAGAAGTTTGGGATCCAAGTAAGCAAGAGGGTGAGAAAAGTTAACTTTCCGGTTTGCCGTGAAATTTTAGTGAAGGCAAGTTTGTTGAGTCGAAAGAAAGAATGGTTACCTCGGCAAATCCGGCGTTCTTTGGCTTCAAAGCGTCATCGACAAGCATCATCATCAATAAGGCGTGTAAAAAGCAAGCCAAGAGAATCAAGTTCGGATTACCCACATCATCGTCAATGGCCGGATCGGATGAAGCGATGGTCTTTCTCTTGTGGGTTGATTTCTTGACAACTTTTGTTTTGGGCGGTTTGGCGCCCAACTTTGTCCGCTTTGTCTTGGGAAAGTTTCTTGCTCCAAAGCGGGTTATCACCTGGATCGGAAATAATTAAAAGTTGGATATATGAAAGTAATAACAGATTTTAATAATGACACAGTCAGAGACTTACCGCAGGTGGTGTGTTGGTGGTGCAGTAAGGAGCCAAGCCGGTTTGAGCACAGAGATGCTCCGGTTCATTCAGCATTCTCCTTCTTGAATCAGAACTTCATCCTCGGAAAGTTCAAGTTTGGTATGTCGGAGTGGGTCATCGACGCTGCCGGTATACTGGCACATCAAACCGGAACGCCGGCTCAAAGGCAGTATGCCCCAAGATAACCAACAGCGTGCGAGATCAATTCCAGTCAAACCGTTGGCCATGAAGGCTCAAGCTTAGACAGGTTGTGGGGCATATTTGCTTCTCTCTTTAGCGATCGATCTACGAGAAAGGGATGAGTATTGCTTAGCCGCTCCGGGCGAAAGCCGTAAAGGATTTTCGCCTTCAGAGAAGTATCTTTGCAAGAGAACCAAGTCGCATTCCACTCTTTGGGGTGAGTATGGAGTTTGGCGTGGGGATAGGTGATCTCCTTCCTTTTACGGATAGCCATACCGCCAAATTCAGATTGGGGCCATCGGTGAATTCAATGACGGTTCAGATGGAAGAGATCTCTAAACAGTTCAACAGAAGGTTCCTCTTGCAGATATGCTTCGGATAGCACTTGAAAGTGGCACAGGTTGGTGACGGAGTTGGGGCCAATGTCTTGGGGACGTAGCTGGAAATTGGCCATCACGTCCCGGTAAAATTTTGACCCGGGCGGTTTGAAACCCCGGGCCAGATGATCCGCAAAAACTATAACTTCCCCTTCCTGAGGAGTGGGAGGACTTTCTTCTCTAGGAACCCTCCAGTGGACCGTGTCTTTGTCATCTAAAGCGCCGATTGATACCAATTCATTCAGCTGCGTCTCAGAGACGCGGGAAGTGTAACGCCCCTGATCCGATGCGCCAGGTGTCCGCCAGTTATTCGCCGTCGTTGCCATGTCATTTGCTTGCGTGTTGCACTTTGCCATGTCATCATCTGCATTTTATCATGTCATCATGTGCATTTCATTTTGCATACATGTTCGTCTCATGCATCCGAGCATTTTCCCCGTTGTCCGTTTTGCAATCCGGCGCTCCTATGTCCTTCTGTCTCCTCTTCTCTCTTTTTTTCGTATGCGGGTGTTAAACTTTCTCGGAATGGCCCGAGGTTTGTCAAGCGGCCTTGGTATAGCACCGTAGAACCGCCTGTCAAGTTTCGTGCCATTTGGAGCTCGTTTGGTACTCAACGGTTAGCAAGATAGCAACCGAAGCCCTCTTTGTTTCCAGCCCAACACCCTTCCAAAGTGGCCCAAAACCCACCAAACTCCCTCCATGCTCTCGGTCGTTCGATCACGATCGCGTGGCAAAACCGCTCCTCATTTGGACTCTCCTAGCTCCTCTATGCCTATTTATACACCCCTTTCCAAATCCGGATGTTTTCCCCGCAACCCTAAATCTCTCTCCATGCGGACATGTCCAGACCGTGGACACGCCCAGCCTCCACCTCCCCGCCCAATAGGAACGCGCCGTCACCATCTCCGCCTCCTCGCCCAACGCGTCGCGCCACGTGGCATCACCGCATGGCCTCCGCTGCCCGCCGCCCCATGACCATGTGAAACCTCCATCCCCGCCGCCATGCTTCGCCCCATGGCGCCTGAGCCTCACTGGCCGAAGTCGCCGCCCCACAGTGCCCGCCGCCAGCGTCGATCCATGCCGCCGCCCGCCGCCAGCCACCAGCTTCTTGCCGGGCTCTCGTCGGCTGCCACCTCAGCGCCTGAGCCCCATGCACGTGCGACGCCTGCCTCTCTCTGCCGCCTCCCGGCCTCCCCGCGCGCTCTCCGGCCCCACCTCGCCGGGATCCGGCCGGATCCGTCCGCCTCCGGCCATCCCCGCCGTCTCCGGCATGTTCTCCGCCGAGCCCAGCCGTGCATCGTAATCCGTGCAAGGTTGCCCCCGTTTCTTCTAAGTCCCCAGATTCTATTATTTTCATGCCATATTCATCGCATCACATCTCTGCATCCGTAGCTCCGTTTTGCGCGTATAATATGTCAAATTGTTCGTATCAGAGAGTACATCATTTCATTCCATTGCATCATTTGCATTTGAGCTCACCTTGATGCCCGAAATGCTATTGGAAGAAGGCTTCAGATCGTTAGTTTCAGAATCTTATCAGCTCGAGCTCTTTTGTCATTTTTGCCATGATTTATGTGTGCACCTTATGAACTTGAGTCCTACATGTGAGTTGAACATTGCCATGCCATCTTTCCATGGGTGTTTGCCATGTATTTTTGTGAGATATGTGTTGACTAGAACAAGCATGCAAAGTAGGGATGTTGATGTTGCTGATTTCAGGAACTTAGTGTTTTCACTAAGTCTTGTCCTGCTGTTATTTTTATGCCATATGTTCATGTTGTTACAGAGAGATCTATGCCCTTTTGAGCATGATCAGTAAGGGTGTTTTGAACATATGGATGTGCTCTATCCATCCATGCCTTTGTTGGTATTTATGGAGTAGTCTAGCATGTCATTTTCGTGCTCTACTTTTGCTTGAAAATGTTTCCTGGCAGATTGTTTGCATGAGATTCAATTTTCACGAGGTCGTTGTAGTTGATCCGTGTATGCTATGACCTTGCTCTTGCCATGCTTAGCTTCATAATCATGCCTTCTTACTGTTGGTTGCCTTGCCATGCCATGTATTACTCTGTAGTGAGTGCATCGAGCTCACGAACATGCCTACTCGTTAACTGTTTTTGCCATGCCCAGTTTTTCTGCTAAGTCTGAAATCTGTAATAAAACTTGCTATGTTTACATGGGTGTCATCATTTCTTAGAGTCCTTTTTGGCTTATGGTCAGTAAGGGACTATTGATATATGCTTCGAGTAGAATCATGTCATGCCTTGTTTTGCTATTATAAGTTCCTGTATCATGTTGTTTGCTTGCTCTAAACATGCCTTCCTGATGTTAATTCCTGGCATGTTAATATTTTCACTAAGTCTGTGAACCTGATATTTTTAGCACTTTCACCATGCTTGTTTGAACATGTTATGATGTGATTTAGCCGTAGCTCAGTGTTCCTCTTTTGTTAAGCATCTCCTGTAGTTCGCTGCCATATGCTTTGTTTTTATGTTGGGGTGCTGTAGCATAGTTTCTTGTTGCTTGCTAAGTAGCATCGGGCTGTTAAACGCAGATTTGCGTCATTCCTGTTTTGCTTGTCATGTGCAAACCGTGCATCCGATTCCGGTGATCTTTATATCGATTTCAACCGAAATCACCCCATCTTTCCAGCGGCATACTTGGTTTGCCAAGTTGATGCCCGGTTCATCATTTTTCCTTCCGGAGCACACATATGCATTGCATATCACATCTCGCATCGCATGTCATGTTTTGCATTATATTGCTTGTGCATTGTTCCTTGTTTGATTGTGGCTCCGTTGCTTGTGTTCTTGCTTTGGGTAGAGCCGGGAGTCGAGTACGTGAACGAGGAACCTGTTGAGAACGCCTACGAGGATCAAGCCTTCGACAACTCTGAGAACCTTGCAGGCAAGATGATCATACCCTCGAAATCACTACTATCTTTGCTATGCTAGTTTGCTCGCTCTTTTGCTATGCCAATGCCACGATGCCTACCATTTGCTTGTCAGCCCCCCTCCAAATTGCCATGAACCTCTAACCTTTGACACCTTTCCTATGCAAACCGTTGTCTGGCTATGTTACCGCTTTGCTCAGCCCCTCTTATAGCGTTGTTAGTTGCAGGTGAAGATTGAAGTTTGTTCCTTGTTGGAACATGGAGATGTTGTTCCTTGTTGGAACATGGTTACTTGTTGGGATATCACAATATATCTTATTTAATTAATGCATCTATATACTTGGTAAAGGGTGGAAGGCTCGGCCTTATGCACGGTGTTTTGTTCCACTCTTGCCGCCTCTAGTTTCCGTCATATCGGTGTTATGTTCCTGATTTTATGCTCCTTACGGTTGGGCTATAATGGGAACCCCTTGACGATTCGCCTTAAGTAAAGCTTCTCCAAGAATGCCCAACATTGGTTTTACCATTTGCTCTAACAACCTACCACCTTCCCTTGGGTTCTGCAGACTCAAGGGTCATCTTTATTTTAACCCCCCCCGGGCCAGTGCTCCTCTAAGTGTTGGTCCGAACCGAGCTGCCTGCGGGGCCACCTCGGGGAAACTTGAGGGTTGGTTTTACTCGTAGCTAGACTCATCTGAGTGTGCCCTGAGAAAGAGATATGTGCAGCTCCTATCGGGATTTGTCGGCACATTCGGGCGGTGTTGCTGGTTTAGTTTTACCTGTCGAAATGTCTTGTTGTACCGGATACCGAGTCGATCGGAGTGTCTTGGGTGGAGGTCTATTCCTCCGCTGACCGTGAGAGCTTGTCATGGGCTAAGTTGGGACACCCTGCAGGTATTATCTTTCAAAGCCGTGCCTGCGATTATGTGGCGATGGGAATTTGTTAACGTCCGGTTGTAGAAGACCAAGTTGACCTTAATTAAAATACATCAACCGTGTGTAACCGTGATGGTCTCTTTCCATGAGTCCGGAAGTGAACACTGATGTTGGAGTTATGCTTGACGAGGTTGCTATAGGATCACTTCTTGATCATACTTTTATCGACCGTGCTTTGCCTTCTCTTCTCACTCTCTTTTGCGTATGTTAGCCTCCATATATGCTAGACGCTGTCTGCAGCTCCACCTCATGCCTTTACCTTACCCATAAGCTTAATAGTCTTGATCTCGCGGGTGCGAGATTGCTTTGAGTCCCGTGGCTCACCGGATACTTCCAAAACCAGTTTGCAGTGCCTATGTTACCGAAAGGTGATGCAACCAAGCTCAAGGAGGAGCTCGATGAAGATCTTGTCCTTTGTGTTGTTTCGTTCTAGTTGATCAAGAGTGGAGCCCGCTTGGGGTCGATCGGGGACCTTTTGTCGCATTTGGGGTTCTTCTTTTATTTTGGTTCCGTAGTCGGACCTTGATTGTATCTGGATGATGTAATGCTTTATTCATGTAATTGTGTGAAGTGGCGATTGTAAGCCAACTATGTATCTCTTTCCCTTATGTATTACATGGGTTGTGTGAAGATTACCTCACTTGCGACATTGCTTTCAATGCGGTTATGCCTCTAAGTCGTGCTTCGACACGTGGGAGATATAGCCGCATCGAGGGCGTTACAGGAAGGAACCCAGTTGCATTCATACACCTGTTTGGCCATCATAAGATCTACAAAGAAGAAACAGATCCGGTTTAAGGGCGTGTTTGTTACCAAGTGATTGATCTAAATTATGATAAACCGGAGGCAGTATCTACAAATCGGTTCATTATGATATAAGGTCGATGCGTTACGGCGGTTCAACAAGGGACTAATGGTGTACCTATGCCGGTTTGGCGGGTTTTATTATGATGAGTTAAACCGCCTAATCTAGGCCTTGAAGATAATTGAAGTCATGGACAGTTTACGTAAACAAGTTTCACAAGATCTCATGATTACTACGAATCAAACGCGGGTTTTCAGGAAACAGGAAATATTTCGCGGAGGTGACAAAAGAAACGGAAGAGGAATACGTGATGATGTATATGCGTAAGGTCCACGGGACTAAGATGAGAAAGTGCGATGGACGCGCCGCCACTAACGCAAAGATGATCCACAGCGTGGTTCAAAAGCTACAAGGTTAAATGAAGACGCGCGAAGAACACAGTACGAAGCTGAAGCCCTAGAAACCAGATCTAAGTCAAGAAGGAAAAGAAGCTCACCGGGAACGGAGAAGACGCGGAAGCAAGCCGCAGATGCTGCACGCGTTCAAAGTTGATCTGCGAGCCTGGGATGAAGCAGAGGTTGACGACGATGGCGGAGCTCCAAGGGCAGCGGCGCGAGGAAGAAGAAGAAGAAGAGGAAGCGAAGGGAGGAAAAGAATGACCCTTCGGTCCTATTTATAAGGCAGTAAAGCTAGGTCAAGCGCGTGGATCCAGGGACTGCTATTAAAGAAGGCGTTATAAAGGATAAAATTTTAATATGGCGTCATGCCGGTTTACAGTGACCAGAAGCAACGACGTCATGCCGGTTTACAGTGATCAGAAGCAACGGTGACGTGGCGGTTTATTAAACAAAAGAAGATGTCCAAGATACAGGCTTTGTGAAGGGTTGACATGAACCAGTTCAAATCAATCTGGGGCCTAATGTTGGGGATATTACCACTAGGTGTAAACCGGCCAGCTTGGGCCGGGTTACCTCCGTTAGTGGTGTAATCAGAGAAAGGCCCAAGGCCTATAGTCGGTTTAGAACTTGTAGATGTAAACCGCCCGATGTATGACTTGTATTGTAAGTTAGAGTAGAGAGACACCAACCGGATACAGTATGAACCGGTTGGGACTCTACTAACCGACAAGCGCCACTGTGTATATAAGGGACGACCCGACGGCGGTTCAAGGACAGACAATCACAACTCGAGCCTAGGCGAAGCTTGTTTGCTCCCTAGCCATCGAGACTACATCAATTCCATCACAACTAGACGTAGGCTTTTACCTTCATCGAAGGGGCCGAACTAGTATAAACCCCGTGTCTTTGCGTACGCTTTAACCCCTGCAAGTAAACCCGTAGCGATGGCTCCACGACTAAGTCCTTACGCTAGGACATCTGCCGTGACAAATCCACGACAGCCAATCTCCACTGGCACCAAGCCTAACCAGTGAAACAGTGGGCAGCGGGGGAATTAGGAAATGGACACGGAAGTAGTCTTTAGAATGCATTTACTATGTGATCAAACTCATCACTTACCTGCTCATCGGACAAAATCCGAGTGCCCCTCAACGTCGACATCTCGAGGGGCGTCAACTTGCAACTACGGCCACGCTGCGCTGGCGAGACCACCAAGGAAACATCCTCGTGCGTTGGACGTAACATCAAGATGCATTTGTATGAGTAGTTTATCTTGTGAGAGAAAAGGATGAACGAGGGAAGGCCTTATTTGCAAATGTGGAGAGGGGTGTAGGTATCTTTTTGCAAAACTGCCATAGTTTCCTTCCTATCCGTCAGATATAAATCAGACAACCTATATTGCAGGGTGGCAAGCACACCATCATCACCAACTCTATTTTTTAAAGTTAAATACTAGTAAGATGCCCATGCGTTGCATGGAACATCAAGATGCATTTGTATGAGTAGTTTATCTTATGGGAGAAAGGATGAACGAGGGAAGGCCTTATTTGCAAATGTTTAGTGGGTGTGGGTATCTTTTTGCAAAATTGCCATTATTTCCTTCCTATCCGTCAGATATAAATCGGACGGCTTATATTGCAGGATGGCAGGTACACCATCATCACCAACTCTATTTTTTTTATAAGAGTGGAGATATAAGAGTAGAATAAAAAAAGAAGAGTAGTAGAAGTAGTAGAAAAAGAGTAGAGATAGAGATTAGGGCGCTGGCGGGCAGTTCGTTGTACAACACGTTCGCGTCCATCCACTAGCCCGGAATTAAAGCACGCACGACATTTACAGCGACTGGGATTAGTTGTTTTCCGGGCGCATGGACGAACACGGACTAGCGGACCTGGTCGCCCTTTTTCGAGCACACATTCGACAAGTACGTGCGTGACATGTGTGCATGCAAATCTTGCGTGACCAAACCGTGCGAAGCAGAGCAGTATGCCGTCGAACTGTAGCCTGCATGTTGCAGCCATGTCATCCACACGCAACCTAAAGGCCAATTCATCCATACTCGGCTGGACTATATTGTACAACTATGCATTGCTTGGCACGAATGTTCCTTGGAGCTTGTGCTGCAACTGCCGTACTCCACAGCCGTCTTCCCTTCTCCTTCCTCTTCCACCACCCGCGCATGACAGCGGGAAGCGACCGGTGAACCCTTATATAGGAGTGCTAGCATAAAAAGATGGATGCATGACAACTAAAATTTCCTTCCTCTTGTCTCTATGAAATAAATGTGGCGTCAAACTCAAAGCCCTTTAAGTCTGAGTATAATGGAAATCATCTTCCTCCTCCGGCTCCGCTTCACCCGGGTTGTCCTCCTCCTGTTCTGGCTCCGCATCGTCGTTCTCTTCCTCCGGCTCCGCGTGCTGCTCCGCCTCCAACGCCTCCTCATATGGCTCCAGCTAGTCCAGACTCCGGAGGCATGCCGGCTACGATCCGAGCTTCTCGCTGCCTCCATATTAAAGCGCCGCTCCGGCGGAGTATGGCGTATGTCGTTACCTTCGGCCGGGCAATGGCTACTGTGCTATGGTGACTAGAGAAGAGGCGGCAGGAGGGGAATGAATGCAGCTACTATTTGGGTTGGCAGTCTGGCTTAAATAAATGTGCAACATCATGTGTACCCGCGGGAGCACAAATTGTAACAGACAGTTCTGCTTAGGGAGCGTCATGTAACTCGTATGTGTGAGATTCTGAGAGACACAGTGATGTGCGACTCTACTCTTCGGACATGTAGTTGCATCGGGATATAGGTATAATGGTATTACACTTTAGCTAGTGATTTACGTGGCCATGTTAACGTGGTTGTGTAAAAAAATGTCACTTCTTGCTCGTGATTTGCATTATATAATTATGAGAAGTTTGCTAACTACTAAAGTGAAGTGGATTTTGTCCATGTTATATAAGTAAATTAAGGTGTTTGTTTATCATATGGGTAAGATTGGAGGAAGGGTGGTAGGAACAAATTCTCCGCCTAGAGCATGTGTGTGTGAGATGGAGTATTTGTGTGTGTGTGTGGGGGGGGGGGGGCGGGTGCGTGCATGCGCGCGCGCGCATGTGTGAAGCAGAGTCTTCGGCAGAGAAAGTAATTTAAGTGTGTGTGGCTTCATCATGGTGAGGTTATGTGTATGGCAAAGGCCACCAACGAGTGGGTGCGAGAGAGAAGATGCCCGTAGAGAGGGAAGAGAAGGCGTGTGTGCGTGAGAGGAGTCAACATCAAGAGAACGTGTTTGTTCGAGAGACATCGAGGAAGACTACTATATATCGATGGTGCATGTAGGCGGGAATTAAACAAAGGGATGGTCTTATTGGTTTCGGGGATATAGGGGAAGAGTGATAGGGGGGGTAGCTAGAAGGAGATTGTTAAGTGTCGGTGTGTGCTTTACCCATCCAGGCGGAAGGTATGTGCACACAAGAAGAGAACGATTTGATGTGGGGTTAGGGATGAGGGTAATTAACTACGTATGGAGACATAGGAGACCTTAAACGTGCATGTGCGAGAGGTATACATGTATACGTGGGATGTGTGTGTGTGCGCGCGTGCGCATGATCGAGATAAAAGAAAGAAGATATAAGTCATAAGATCAAAGACATGGGAGAGACGTATTGGTATGACAATATGCATGCATGTGAGAGTGGAGGGAAGAAGGCCCAATAATTGAGCACGTGTTTTTTTCTTTAAGAGATGGTGGCGTGGGCTGGAGCATGCATCTATGGCGAGTAGAGGGAGCAAGACAAAACAATTGTGCAAAAGAGATCAACCTATAGATGCATGTATGAAGAGACAGATATAACGTTTGTGATAGGAAGCAAGAGTGCGTGCGAGAAAGAAATGTTGACTGAGAAACTACAGATAGATAGAGAGATAGAGATCCTAGCTAGGGGGACATCGGCTAGTTTGTGTGTTAAAGATGACCGCCGAGTGGTTCAGAGGGTGAAGTTATGTGTGTGGAAGAGAAAGATAAAAAGAGGGCGCATGACTGCATGTAGAGAGAAACATATATAGTGTGCATGATAGGAAGCAAGAGTGAGGGCGAGAAAAGAAGGTTGATGGAGAAATAGATAAATAGAAAGATAAAGATGCTAGCTAGTGTGTGTTAGAGATAAGAGTCGAGTGGATCAAAAGGCTGAGTTATGTGTGTGGTGTGAGAGATAGAGAGAGGGTGCATGTGAGTCACATACAAACAAATATGAGAGAGAAATGAGATCCCGTCAGACGGAATTTTGTGTTTGCGAGAGAGAAAGATATTTCGCAACCAGAGTGATAGCTAGAGAGACATATCAAGGGACGCGAGATATCTCTAGGGAGAGTGTGTGTGTGTGAGCGACATACAAGAGAATGTGGAGAGATTTGAGACCCCGGGCGACAAAGTTTGTATTTGTGTGTGAGAAAGAGATAGTTAAGAGGAAGCACAATCGTACCTTCTCATACCTAAGGAGCGCAAGACATCTCTATGTGAGAGGGGGTGTGCGAGTGGCACACAAGGGAATAGTAGAGAGAAATGAGACCCCGAGAGACGAAGTTTGTGTTTTATGTGAGAGAAAGAGATTTCACAAGGAGAATCATAATTAGAGACACATATCAGGGAGCGAGGTATACTTAGAGAGAGATAAAGTGAAGGTCAAGGGAGAGAGTACCGTCAGTGTGTTACAAAGATAAAGATCATTGTCGACATACAAGTAGCATCAGAGATACCCGAGAGATGATGAAGGCGTATAGGTCTAGAGAGATATATAAGCATGAGTGATAGCTATGTGAGACGAATATCTGGATTAAAGGGGATTCAAATATTAAACTAGATACCACGACATCGATAATATCATAACAAAAATTGGTTTATCAAACATGCATATTCATTTGAATTTGGAGACACGTGTAATGCTATATAGTTTATCAATATTAGTGATCCATAGATTCTTTAATTAGAGACAATGCATGGTTTATATGCAATTAATGTCTAAATGGGATTACACTATATGTTGCGTGTGTGAAACACATTTTACATGTTTGAGAAGTAAAAAAATAGAACCGCATGAAACACACATTAACTGGAGATAGTTAGCGAGGAAAGCATACATTGGATTTCAACATAAAGTGGTTTCAAATATTTGAAAATCCAAATTAAGATGGATCCAGCCTTATGAATCTGAGATCATGCCATTTGTAAACCATATTTATGTATAAAGGGTGTTGTGCTTTTGAAAGTATATATAAAAAATGATGTATATAGATTTGTATTCGAATACAAAATGGATCCTGCCCAAAAAAAAAATACAAACTGGATTCAGATTGAGTTGGCACGGTAAACGTGCCCTCTTTCTCTGCAAAAATTTGAACCAAGCGGGTAAAGTCGCAGTAACCGCCCGAAACCAAAATCTACGAGATGGAAATTACTGCCTATCCCTGACACGCAAAGCCTATCGGCTCGATTTCTATAGGTTTCGATAGGGTTAGGCTTGTAATTTCACCCAAATATGACATAACCGCCTCCGCCTCTCACCTCCCCGGATTCATACACGGTGGGCGCCAAAACACAGTTTCTCCTGGGCTGAAATCGCCTCTGACTTCCCTCCCCAATTCATACACAGTGGGCGCCAAAACAAACTCTCGTCGGCCAAAATCTCTGTCGGCCAATATTCGGTGTATGCCAGATTACTGTCCTATCCCCAACCGAATATTATTGCTATGATGTAGGAAATTTTGAACGGAGGCTAAGTTTACAAATTTCCTCGCATTTGAGACAAGCGCCCCCTGAAGGCATGGTTCCCCCTTCCTCTCTCCCTCCATTTCCCCATTCGTACTCCGTGGGCGCCAAAACACCCTCTCTACCCCAGCCCCCCCATCCGCCACCCCATCCACCGCTGTCCTCCTCCACCATGCCGGAGCTGATACCCCGACACCATCGTCCATTTCAAGAGATCGACCTCTCTCATACATGGCTTCGGACCAGGATCCTTGATTCGTGTCCTCTCGCTTCATCCACGTCATCGTCCTCCTTGCCGACGCCGCTCGTACGACCGTCTCATCCACCGCGCCGGGATATTTCCCTCGCCGCCACCGTCTGCCCTCCTAGATCTGCTTCCATGCCACCGACAGCCATCGCTACCACAACACCCTCAACGCCTCAGCAGATGCTTACATGGCGCAACACCAGAGGCAGTACTCTTTCGTATCTAGTTATTTATGTCAGCAAGAAAATAGATTGCCACTGCTTTATGTGATTTCTTGTCCATCACTTAGAATCTTACTTGTTAGTTGAAAGCAAACATTGGTTGTGAAGTTGCCTTTGTCCGGTTTGCACCTTCAGATCTGCCATGGCACACTCAACACTATACTCGCAATGCTTATGGGTTTCCCCTTTTATATTCCACACTAGTTAAATGACAGTAGACTAAATTTCAAAATTGGGTTAGTCGATTTTTGAGAGCTCGCTGGAGGGAAGGAAGGCGCTCGGGTGGGGACAGTGGTTGTGGGGGGCGGTGGCCTGGCGGTGGTGGGGCCTCGCTGAACGAAGAAAACTCGACGCTGGTGGGGCGGGGTGGGGGTGGGGTGGCGGAGGAACACAAAGTGGGGCGGTTTAGGGAGGGCGGCGGGGGGGGTCGGGGCGGTGGTTTGGCCAAGGCCCGTCTGCAAGGTGTTCTCTACAGGAAGAATCAGAGACGAGGAAGAAGAAGGGTTAGGAGACGTAGGATCTTCATCCAACCACCTGAAATGGTCGACTGACCCAAATGACGAAGGTCACGCGACATGCATGCAGACATTCCTTTATATTCAGTACCATCATCGTAGCTGCTTAGCACTGCTCCTCATTCCATCAAGCTAAACAACGTGCCACTCATAATTCCAAACTTGTTGCTCAAATACAAATCAGATATGATGCTGATATTACTAAAATAGATAACATTTAATTGGTTAACTAATGTTCCTACTTTACTTTCGAAAAGCACGTGCAACACATATAGAGAGACAACAGGGAGTTGTATTCTTAATGCGCTCCGGTTCATCGTGTGTGGGCACTGCACAACAAACATTTTATTATCCAAAATCTACTTGCTCTTCTTTAGCATGTTCCTCTTCTGTTCTTCTTTAATAAGTACTCTCTCCGTTCCTAAATACAAGTCCTTGTATAGATTCCACCATAGACTACATATGGAGCAAAATCAGGGAATCAACACTCTAAAATGTATCTGTATACATCTGTATGTGATCCATAGTGGAAATCTCTACAAAGACTTATATTTTGGAACTGATGGAGTATGATAGTAGTAAAGTATGTTCCTTGTAGTGAAGAGGAACAGGGACATTTGCAGTGTAGCGGTCTATTCGGTCGGTTGTGATGGACACTTTCAACTCTTCGGGCCTCTTTGATTCGTTGGATTTTGTAAACATAGGAATAGGAATTGTAGTGGCCTGCCCACCGAAATCCTATAAGACTAGCAAGGAAATGCGGGGAGATGTGTCGCCTTTGAGAGTTACACTGATATTAACAGTACCGCACCTTTAGTTGAAGAGAGCTGGTATCCGAAGCCTTTCTAGTAGTACAGTATATTATGAACATATCATCTGCCAACTATCTAGAGTCTATTTTTTGTGTACTTGTGCCAGATTATATTAATGCATGCACCATATTACAGCGCACATGGGCTCTCTCAACCAAATCCAGTCATAGCACACAAGGGTTTACAGGGAGCCCCTATATTAGAATATCCTCTGCATTACAAAGATAATCTCACTACTATTTATGTTTTCATGCTTCTTAGATATTTTACGTAATCACAATGAATGTCAGAATTCGCGCATCAAAAGAATATTGTGGAACACTGCAAGGACTAACAAAATTGGCACCAAGGCATTAAGTGCCATTCTGAATGCAATGAAACTCATGCGCTCCCCGCCTGGAGATTCTTGTTCAGAATATGGTCCTAATGACTATTCTGACCTCGAGGAGTCGAAGGCAGATGGCATGTCCTGTTCACCCATCAAGGTGCATGTGCTAATGTGGCAAGGTTTTATTGATTGCGCATATCTTGCATAAGGTGTCTTGCATTTCTTCTACTTTCTTGCACCGCCATCTGCTTAGTTTACGAATCATATATGTCAAGATGCCATGCCCATCCATTATCAATACATATTCCATATGTCATCATACCATGTTTTTCCACTCAAATGCTGTTCTTGTGCATCAGACAACAAAAAGGAAGAGGGTGATTGCCAAACCTGAAGGAGCACCAGCAAAGTCCTTGAAAAACGTGGTGGTGCCAGAGAAATCAGACATCACCCCACTTATATTGCTCTACAACCCATGACACAAAATGTAGGACCGACTCCAACAGACTGTATCCATACTTCATTGGCCACACCACTAGCCACACTACACAGGACTTGCACTCCCGCAAAAGGTATGCCGATTTTAGTTGCCATAGCACCAGCCGTACCACAAAAAAATCCCACTCCAGCAAAAAGTACAACAAGTCCACCGGCCGAAGACCTATCCCAACTGCAGAGACAACCAATTCTTGCAGATTGGAACCCCATTCCAGTTATTCCCAGATTAAAAGACAATGCTTTCAATGTTGTTAGGGACTACGTGCATATATTCCCATCATGAGAAGATTATACTGAAGACAAACACCATTTTCACATCTTTCTGGCCCACTTACGTGTAAGTGCTATTATTCATGGTGATTATTTTCATGTTTTCTGTTGATTGAACACATCAATGATTTACATTACATTGTCGTAAGTAGGCGAGGGTCAACTTGGATAGTCATGACAAGAAAAGCTTGCTTGCGATTTTCAAGGAAGCATTGCAACAGTATCGGTGTTACCTGAGGAAATCACACTTTGATGGCAAGTTTATAAACAAAATTCCAGTGAAGTCTCCTGTGCTAAATTTAGAAGATATTGAATGTAAAAACCTTGTTATGCACTGGTCTCGTTCCCAGGAGGAGGTACTGTCTATGATATCACATGACAATTTGAACTTCTACTTTTCCGCATGTGCTTTACGAATCTCTTTTGCAGGAAATCAGCTCGAAGAAGAATTCTGGTTTGAAAAGGATGACAGGATATCGCAAATATGCTGCCCGCTGCTTTTCTCTTGTTAGTACTTGTTGTCCTGTATCGTACTTGCATTCATACCTGGTTCATTATGTGATAGCAGTATGCACGATAGCTTGCTTATCAATTATTCGCTCCAAATTATCTGATCTGTATTAATGGTTACATTAGTGTAGAATATATCCAATGACAATCAAAAAGTTTAGCTCTGCATTGTTCTTGTAAGTACCTGTTGTCCTTTATATCAGTGTACTTATATTGACAGCTAGTTGTTCATGTACCATCACTCTGTAGCTTATTTTCCTTTGCCCTCCATTTTCTACACATCAGATCTATATTACTCTTACCATAAGGTTGAATAACGCCAATGGTATTGAAGAAGTTTAGCTCTGCATTGCACTTGGTTGTACCTTTTGCCTGTATCGCGGTACTTACATTTATAGCTAGTTGGTTATGTAGCATCACTCTTCATCTTATCTTAAATATTCTCCATTTTTCTTACATTATCACATCTATATTTACTCCTAACAAAATGTAGAATAAAGTCAATGCTTATGGAGAAGATTCTGTGGTAAACTTCTTGAATTGCCCCCCCCATCAGCATGGGCAAGGGCTTTATCGAGCCGGTCTTCACCACTAATGTAAGTTTGTCCTTCTCAAGCCTTCAAACTTTGTTGTGTATATTTGATTAGGCATGGCTGCAACAGCTATTTATTTTTGGTGTTTGCATCAAATTGGATGTTTAAAGTTTATTATGTAGTTCATAAACAAAAGTTTGTCCTTCTCAGTTTAAGTTTTCAGTTGTACAACCAAGTTCCTTCTTCATACCATGTAAATTTAACTATACAACGCAATTCATGTTCTTTTGCACTGCATGTATGCTTCTGTTCTTGATCTGTAATCCAGTGGTGTGGTGAACCTACCCACTATAGCACAATGTCATATTCTGCACTGTCTTAACTATGAACAATGTCATATCATTCTACTATTATTTAAACCCTCTCTTTATTTGCCAATCTGAAATGGGATAAATTGATAGCACACTAACCATTGATACTTATGAGTTCTTGATCTGTAATCCAGTGGTGTCGTGAAGCTGCCAACTCCTTCACAATGTCATTTCCTACCATGTCTTAACCTGAACAATACCATATTGTGTTAACGCTATTTTAAACTGTGTCACTTTATTCGTCAATAAGAAATGTGATGAATTGTCAGCACTGATACTTATATGTGCAAAACCTATCATCTGTCTGCTTGTTTCTCTTTCAGAGCGAGGAGGATATAAGCATCAAACAAGCATAGTCTCATCAGCTTGCTCAGCTGCTTGCGTTGCAGCTCCCGAGCAGGGATAACCTTTCTTGAACTCTATTGAAGTGTTGTCGGTTTTGTATATTATTTTGTCGGCGTGTTTATTTGCACTGGTGGCGATCTTTGATGCCCAGTGTATGTAATCTGTTGTCTGCTTGTGCTTTATTATCATAGTGGTGAACTTTGATGCCCAATGGATGTAATATGCCATAATTTCATTATTGTATAGTCTAGGTTTATTTCTTATTCTCGATGCTGCAGTTATTTTACTATGTATATATCATGTCTTCGCTCCATGAAAAGTAAACCGGCCAAACCGTAGAATTATGGTACATAATCGGGCCGTCATCACTATGTATGGGCCGCATCATGGGCCCAGTCATCTTGGTCCGTTAACAGGCCTAAATGTAAACTAGCCCACTAGTAGTTTTGGGCCTTTAATAGGCCGAGTAAACTGCCGGCCCTATTTTCGCAAGAAAATTCAATGGGCTTTTAGGAGGCTCAAAAGTGGGTTGGGCCTGAAATGTGTTGAATAGGTCACGGGCCAATAGCAGGCCGAAATAGACCCCGGCCCATGATTGTGAAAATCATATCACGGGCCGTTAACAGGCCAAAATTGTCTCAGTAGTTGTTTGGCCCAATTAGATTATCGGCTGTGAGCAGGCCGGATGCAAAGCGGGCCATTGTTAGGCCCAACTATATGACGGGCTTTTAACAGGCCGAAATAAATATAGGGCCGAAATGTTAAATGTGCCTTTAACAGGCCAAAGCTAATATTAGGCCGTATTGCTAAATGGGCCTTTAGCAAACAGAAATCCTAACCGGGCCTCAACTGGGCCCAAAAGCACAGGGTCCAGTTGACGGGAATCTGATTATGGGCCATAATTTTGCCCAAAGGCTCTTAAAGGGTCGGATCTTATATGGACCGTAATATGGCCCAGAACATGGTAAACTATTAACGGGTCGGATCTCATATGGGCCCTTATTAGGCCTAAAGCATGACAGGCTGTTAATGGACCGGATCAAATATGGGCCGTCATTTGGCCCAAATAATGGCAACCTATTAACGGGCCGGCCCACTAGTGTCTTCAAAATCTTGTGGGCCTTTAGCTGGGCCGGCCCGTTATGGTCTGCAAAATCTTGTGGGCCTTTAACTCGGCCGACCCATTATGGTCTGCAAAGTCTTGTGGGCCTTTAGCTGGCTGGCCCATAATGGTCTGCAAAATTTTGTGGGCCTTTAGTTGGGCCGGCCCATTATGGTCTGCAAAATTTTGTCGGCCTTTAGTTGGGCCGGCCCATTTAATCTTTATGGGCTGGTCCACGTGTAATCATATCATAGGCGCATCTCGCCCATTGGATGAGTGACATCTGTGCCAACGCCGAGCTGACACGTGGTCCCGTCGGCCAATGAGAATTTTACACGTGGAATATCGCCATTGGTCGTAGCTGTTAGCGGGTTATCGGATCCAAAACCAGACCCGAAATCTTAACGGTGACCCGTTACGATGGATGCCACGTGGTCGGTCACCCTTGATGAAAGCACTTCTATGACGCGCGATTTATCATCATGGAAGTGGACACTTCCATGATGATAATTTTGGTATTGTCATGAAACACTTCTACGATAGCATAAGTATGACTATCTTGATTCTGTCATAAAATCGTCATGGGTGTACATGCATGACAGAAAACGTGACCTACTGTGATAAACATGTATCATCACAGAAGTGCATTTTTTTGTAGTGAAGCCATTTAATCTTTATGGTGCAATATCTATTTAAAAATCATTCCAATGGTATTTTCTTTTGAGTGGGCCATAACCCACAGGTTTTTTCTCAGGAGCTTACCTGGCTCTTCTAATTTTTTTCTCGGAGCTATTCTCAAATTCCTTTCAAAGTGTGACATAATAATGAATTCCATCAGTCATATGCCTTCTCCAAGATCGCTTTCAAATTCTTTTCATTGTTGGTTCAACCTTTTAATTCTTCATTCCGGACTGCCTCAATAATACATGGTGGTATATCTCGTCGTCTTTCTCAGATTTTAAAGACCGAAGAAGAGGTTCTCTTAAATCCTTGTATGTTCTCTTGAATATTTGTCGTGCAACCTTGATCCCATCCTCTCAAATTGCTTTCAATTGTGAGAGATTATTTTCATACCCATCTGAAGCATTTGAAGAGTTGTTTTTCATTTTGATTCTACGAAGGCCATCATTCAAGAAGAAATTCTTCATTCTCAAAGCTCATCTCTCGTTCTCGAATTCTCCGGTTGATTGTTCAAGTATTCTCTAGTCAGCTCGTGATCTCTTTGTTCTCTTGTATCAAATTCCCTCAAGTATTTTCATTCATTTCTAATTATTACCGGTGATTCGTTCTCTTTTCTTAAATGCTTTCCAATTCTTGCGATGGTTTGTTCTAGATTTACTCTTCCCTTGTTATCATATCAATTCATTCGTTCTTTCCCAAATCCTACCAGTGGTTCGTTGAAGACCTACTCCAAGTTGCGCTATATCCCTCTTCAATCTTTTCAAGAAGAATAAGCAGCAGGCCAAATCCGTTGCTTGTCATCAATTTAAGTTGATGAAGGGTAAGCATGACATAATTCTCGTAGCTTTGCATATCATTAACATCACAGATATTCAAAGAATTCATACTAAGAACATTGTCATCATGCTCATCATTAAAAGATTCCATGGCAAACATTTTACTGAATCCTTATTCTACCAATTGAGCACAATTTTCCAATCCATCATTTTCAAGAAAGACATGATAAAGCCGAATAATATGAGGCCACCTCAATTCCATTTTTTGTAGTTTTCTTTTATAAAACCAAACTAGTGATAAAACAAGAAACTAAGAGATTCAATTGCAGGATCTAAAGATATACATTCAAGCACTCACTTCCCGGCACCAACGCCAGAAAAAATATACCTTCAAACACAACTTATTCTTGTAGAATCGTGTTGGGCCTCCAAGTGCAGAGTTTTGTAGGCAGTATCAATTTTCTCTCAAGTGGATGACCTAAGGTTTATCAATCCATGGGGGGCATAGGATGAATATGGTATCTCTCAAACAACCCTGCAACCAAATAACAAAGAGTCTCTTGTGTCCCCAACACACCCAGTACAATGGTAAATTGTATAGGTGCACTAGTTCAGCGAAGATATGGTGATACAAGTGTAGTAATGATAGTAGATATTAACTTTTGTAATAGGAACAATAAAAACAGCAAGGTAGCAATTGATAAAATGGAGCATAAATGATATTGCAATGCGTGATAATTAGGTCGGGTCCATAATTTTGCTAGTGCAATCTCTCAACAATGCTAATATAATTGGATCATATAACCATCCCTCAACGTGCAACGAAGAATCTCTCCAAAGTTCTTATCTAGCG
Source organism: Aegilops speltoides (assembly GCA_021437245.1). NCBI lineage: Eukaryota > Viridiplantae > Streptophyta > Magnoliopsida > Poales > Poaceae > Aegilops > Aegilops speltoides. Next base: position 247,745,584 of record CM038142.1, on the reverse strand, counting down.
GAAAACATAAGAAGAAATTGTTTGTAGGGTACGAAACCACCTCAAAGTTGTCCTTTCCGATCAATCTTTCTAAGAGTTCGTACTAAAATAACACCAAGTTATCCTTTCTGATCGATCTATCCAAGAGTTCGTACTAAAATAACACCATATGATACACATCAACCAACTCTAATGTCACCGAGATATTCCAATGTTACCATGAGTATCCGTGAGTTGATTATATGATATGCATCAAACAATTTCAGATTCATAATACTCAATCGAACACAAAGAACCTCAAAGAGTGCCCCAAGATTTCTACCGGAGAACCAAGGACAAAAACGTGCATCAACCCCTATGCATAGAGTACCCCAATGTCACCTCAAGAATCCTTGAGTTGAGTGCCAAAACATATATCCAATGAATCAATATTATACCCCATTGTCACCACGGGTATTCATATCAAGACATACATCAAGTGCTCTCAAATCCATAAAAGTATTCAATCCGATAATAAAGAAATCTCAAAGGGAAAACTGAATTCATCAAAACAAGATAGAGAGGAAGAAACACCATAGGATCCAACTATGTTAACAAAGCTCGCGATACATCAAGATCGTGCCAAATCAAGAACAAGAGAGAGAGAGAGAGAGAGAGAGAGAGAGAGAGAGAGAGAGAGAGTATAAACACATAGCTACTAGTACAAACCCTCAACCCGAGGGTGGACTACTCCCTCCTTATCACGATGGCCGCCGATATGATGAAGATGGCCTCCGGTAATGATTTTCCCCTCCAGCAGAGTGCCAGAACAAGGTCCAAATTGGTTTTTCGTGGCTACATAGGCTTGCGGTGGTGAAACTTCTGATCTAGGGTTATTTCTATGAGTTTATATATATAGGACAAAGCTATTCTGTTACACAGAATAATATTCTATTACCCTCGCGGCCTATATAGACGCGATCCATCTGTCTAAAGGCCCAAAGTACGCTCCAAAAGCCCACCGGAACCTCTTGCATCTGGTCAACCCCCACGACCTGTCTCCATCACGAGCGCCCACCACCTCCACCCTCGCGCGAGCCGACCGCCGACTCCCTCCCGCGCGCCACCGGCGGCCACCTCCCTCCCCCGTGCCGCCGAACACCGCCTCGCTCCTCCGCGCCGCCGGACACCGCCTCCCTCCCCCGCGCCGCTGGACGCCGCCTCTGTCCCCCGCGCCACCGGATGCCACCTCTCTCCCTCGCCCTGCCGGACGCCGCCTCCCTGCCCCGCGCCACCGGACGCCGCCTCCCTGCCCCACGTCGCCAGTCGCCGTCTCCTTTCCCTGCCCTGCCGGATGCTGCCTCCTCCCAGATCCCGCCACCACCGACAACACAACCGGCACCATGGCTGTCGCCCCGCACCAGATTCATGAGTTGCTATCGCTCAACCGCCCTGTACATGGAGTTCAATGCTGCAACCACATGCCGTTCAATCTCATTGTCATGGAGACGCCCCTCCTCGTCCTGGTTGCCACTCATCCCGGTGTGGCCAGGCCGTTGGGTTCGCCGCCGCTGCGATCAGCAGTCCAACCCGGACGCCCCAGGCCGTTCACCGTCACAGCTCCCAGGCCGACTGTGTCAAGCCACCTTCCGCCCGCACCTTGGGCTCCCGTATGCGTCCCCTACCCCAGCAGGTGCACACCTCCCTGCCCACCGTTCCCCCTGTGTTGATCTTTTGACCTTGAACTATATAGGATACAACTTTTATTTTATTTTCAGTTCACCTTTTGCGTTCTTTTCAGTTCATAAACTTTAATGTATTGATGAAATCCTGAAATATCATATGTGCACTCTACGTATTTGTTCTTATGCCTACGAACAATTCTGCACTTGTGCTGTTATTCATCAGTTTTGGTCACCAAAAAATGGAGGTTTAGATATGACAACATGGATTAGAGCACCATGCCCTCACCCAGAAGTTTGAAAAAATCATTACTTTCAGTTACAGTAAAATGTTTTTGTTTAAAACTGGACTGCTGATTCTTTTTGTAATGGTCTTTATATATTATCTTTCCTACGTTTTACTGTAGGAAAATATGGTGGCCTTCAGCAAGTAACCTTTCTCTGATGGGCATCCTATGCCTGCACCACCGAGAGCCTGATCCTACTTGTTGCGTGGTCATGGCGACCACAATCATCGTAAGAAAGAGGCTTTGGTGTTCTTGTTTTGTGAAAATATGGCATGCAGAATGTTATAGAAAAATCCTGAAATTTGAGTGTGTCTTTTACCTCCTTCTCCTTGTGGTAATGTGATCATGTTCAGATTTTGCTTCAGTATTTCTCTATAAGATAAAACATAAAGGAGTCAAGTGTATAGATACACAAGTTCAGTACATAGATTTTTTGGTTTGGTCAATCTATAATCTATGAATTTTATTTGGCCTAGATTTGCTAGATGTACTATCTTGTTGTGCCAAGGCAATCAAAAACATAAGTGCTGCTACTCTAATTCACCCCCGACACCTCGACAGTCGCCAGGCGTGACGTGCCTCCTCCCAAGGACGGGCTTGCCTCCCCGTGCCTTGATAGAGGCGAGGGTGTCCCGATCTTTCGATGAGATGATAACTATCGATTTGGTGTAGTCATGTCCTCATCATGCCTCCTACCAGTGATGTGACCACTTCTCGCGGCAATGCGCCATGTGTGGCCCATGTTCCGGCGTCGCCCTCCGCGGCCTCAGCACGCAGGCCGTTCAACTCCGTCACCTGAGGCCATTCACCTCCGCCACCTGAGGCCGTTCACCACCACCAGTCCCCGTCCAAGGCCGCCCAATGACCCCATGCGATAACACCCCTATCAACCCCATGGAATTTTGTTTCTCTCAGCTTCAAAAAGAGGTTCAGTTCAAAACTTTGAACAATTGGAGGTTCAGTTTAGAACTTGCAATGTCTCCAGGAATGTTACTACTGAATTGTTTCTGTTTGAGTTCATTTTGAATCCATGTGCCATTTTGCTATCTTTTAAAGATGATTGTTGTAATGCAGAAAACAGTTTGTAATACCAAAAAAGAAGTTCATGCTTAGAAAGCTTGTACATTCGTACATAGAAACTTAATAAGTTCAAGAAAAAAATTGAAAAAAAAGATGTTAACTGTACATTGCTACCAATTTAGTTATCCATACCGAAGCCTTGATCTCATATTTTTTTTATCAAAATAGGGGGCTTCTTGTCGAGAGCACACCAAATGGATCTCTGCTTCCGGCCGCGGTGGGAACTCCAGGTATGCTACTCGTGTTTTGCCATGCTGGACACCAAGCAGCGCACATGAGAAAGATTTCTTTGCTTTTGTAGTTACTGTGCTAGTTTGTTGGGCAAAATGGAAATTACAGTTGAAGGAAGATTGAGGCTTAAAGTTTAGAGACGTTTTGATTAAAAGTTTTGATAGTGTAATAGCAGAAAAACATAGGGCATGTCTTATTTAGTTGCAGAATAGAAGTCCTGTTTTGGACTTTTGGTTGCAGCTTGCATCTCCCAAATTCGGTACATTGAGGTTATCGAGCACCTCAAATGCAAAGCAGCAAGGTTTATACATGGAAGTATCTAAATTTGGAACACTTTCCTTTGCCTATACTTACAACAATTAATTTTTTGAATGTAGCTCTGCAGAAAGCACAACACTAGTTCTGGACAGTAATGATGTTGATATGCTCACTTCTCATGATCATCGATCTTTTGATGTTTCAGGTTGGGCTGGCATCAGGGCTTGGGCAGTATACTGGAGTCGTAAGGGAAGCTCAGAAGGGATTAAAACTTCGGAATGTGAGGTTTGTCGACGCAATGGGGTTGCCGTTCCAAGATGGCCATCTGCATCTTACCACCCAGGCTCAGCTCTAGCTGGGACAAATGCTGGCTCAGTCCTATTTAACTTATGGTATATTCAAACACTAGTTCTCCCGATAGCTCTAAAGGGATCCATAATTTATTTGCTCTCTACTTTGGTTAAGTTCCTCTCTGAACTCTTCGCTGAGCACCACCATTCTTAAATTCTTGAATTTGATTGGTATAAATATGCCAGTGTAATTTAGTACAAGTTTTCATGATCAATGAGAATGGAGAACCACCGGACAAATCTGAAATATTTTTCCAATCATAATAGTTCTTATGCTTTTTGTTCTTATGCTTGGTAAACCTTGTTCAGTTTGCATTGGAAAACTTGTACTATTCCTGTTGCTCTCAAGCTATTTTTTTTATATGCCTAAAAGAACTTAAATAATCCCTTTTGATGTTTCTTTGTCGTCAAATAAAAGCTAAAATAGTTTGGGCATATGCAGTAATAACATTTCTTATGGAGCAGTACACATATTTAGAACTTTTAGTTAGTTAGAAAACATGAATCCTCATTCCCAAAAACCTGCAAAAAACAACAATTTATATATTGACATCTGGTAGTTCAGTTGACATCTGCTGACTGGCTGCCGGTCCTTTTCTTGTGTATGTTCAGTTCGACATATGGTGGTTCTTCAGATCAACATTGTGTGCATTTTCAATTCATCTTGCAGGTGAAAAAAGGAGCTCCCTTTTAGTTTAAATGGATCCAACAAATGGTTGTTGAATTAAAGTTCAAGACCATTCTGTTGGTTTAGGCTGCATCTTGTTAGTTTGGCAACCATTTTTTGCATCTACTTGTCGATGGCTTCCATTTTGTGCTGCATGGATGTTTGTTCTTATTCCTGAAAGAAAGAAAATAATCTATTGCATGTGATAGTTCATCTAATTTGTATGATTTTTTACCAATATTGATCCATTTTTTCCCTTGCAGATCATGATCTTGAGAGGCTCGCTATCGAGACTGAAAGTAAATTCTATTTTCCGTTCTATGTTCATTTTTGAAATGAGGGCTGTTGTGGTCCTTTATGATGAAGAATATCTATAGGATATACTATGGTACAGTATGTATTATACAGACAGTTCGTACAAAAAAACAAAAAATAGTCCAATATTGTTATAAATATATATACTGTGGTACACATTCTATCTATTTAGCCGTGAGTAACACTTAAAAAAGTTTGATATGCACAACAAAAAATTGAGTCTTTGATAGAGGAATACACACACCCAATGACACTTTAGATAGATAGATGGCCACTTCCTACCTGATGTGTTTAATTCAACGTTCCAAACCCAATGTAAACTGCTTTTGCTGCTTAACAAAAAAAATCAGTTATTTGGACTGAGGAATATACTACATATTGCCATGATCTATTGAAGCCAAGATCCGCTGCAGCATCCCTTCAATTCACTTTTATCTCCCTTGATGAGTTCACTGTGTGTAATGGAAAAACAAAAATTTAATAGTTCAGTTCACTTTAACCAGTTGATATTGGATTATATTGGTTGATTGCAAAATACTTTGTTGTTTACCCATCGCCGTGGCCCTGCTCCCTAACCAACACCGCCTGCCAACAACATGGCCCTGCACCCTGACCATCGCCATGGCCCCTCCTTCTCGCGCTGCCACATCGTGCACTCACCACGCCGTGTGTGGCATCCTCCCGATGAAGCGCCCCCACTATGTCGCGGGCCAATTTTCCGGCGTCACCCTCCGCCGCCTCAGCGCACAGGCCGTTCACCTCCGCCACCCTAGGCCTTACACCACTGCGAAGAGAGCCTGTTCAACTACGTGATAGAGAATTTTTGTACTAGACATAGTATTAGTTCGGTGTGTAATCTATCATCAGTCCATGAAAAATCACAGAATAGTTGGTGTGTGTGTAGAAATATCATCAGTGCAGGTTTTAAAACTCTGTAAGTTTAGATATATCACCTAAATAAGTAATGGTTTTCAGCAAGTTTCTTCAAAATTCTACAAAGTTTAGATATATCACCTAAACTATCGTCAGTGCAAGTTTAGATATATCGTAAAGAAAAATTGATGAGTCACCATCTGCTTTATATTCATTTTCTCTGCAGCACAGGTAGCAGTGGGACTGACTGGGAGTGATCCCTGAACCATTTGATTAAACACCATTGTTTCCAACATGGTAATGATACTAGAAAGTGTTAGAGGCCATGAAGCCTCTTGGCTTCTCCAATAAGCAGGTTTGGCTAGTCCTGTAGCGCCTCCTCAAGTTTCTGAGTACGCGATGCATCGATGGATGCATCCTAGGCGGCCAAGCACGACGTGTTTTGACCTGCACCCAGAAGCTTTGGAGGCGATGTGTTGCCCTTAGTACTTTCTTAACAAATCCATGAGTGCTGGTTCATATAGGACATGAAATTACTTATCTGCCACGGGGATGTACTGCCCTCAGTCCTCTCTCAACAAATCTAGCAGTGCAGGTTCTCTGGTGCACCAAGTATTGCCGGCGGCGATGCCTGCTTATATATTTCTGCTTTCATGTATTAAACCTTACAGTCTGGTACTATTTCATGATATTGCGAACTGAAAGAAAGGTTCAACTATTTGTTATTTTAGATGAGTTTAATTTCTTATTATAGTTTAGTTCAAATTTGTATTCTACTTCAGTTTCATTTCTAAAATTTTGTTTAGTTCAATTTAGTTCGACAAAATAGGAGCTCGATTATTTCATCAGTGTATATCCACTAGCAAATATACATGTTGCTACTCACAGAATTTCTGCGAAAATCTTGGAGAACTCCCTCACTAGAGTTTTGATGTTTTAGTATTGCTACATGAAAATCTAAAATTTTCACTCTCTACTAGTAGTTTGTCAGTTTGAATGTAGTAGACTGAATTCCTGCTAGTGTTGGTTGTAGCTTGAATTCCACCAGGGGTGCTGGCAGCCGTCCAAGTGGAGCGTTGACGCCAGTACAAGTAGAATTGTGGGTTGCGGCCACCATCTTCACCAAACACTGCACATCCGTCCAAGTCGAGCACACACACAGGGAGAACACACCAACCCCTTTGCTTTGCACATTGCTTGGTTATGCATGACTGTTGATGGATGCAGCAAGCGTTTATATTAGTTTGATCTTGTGCAAGACTCAATTTTGTCTCGGTTTTCATGGATGCTAGCTGGCAATACGTCCAACATTCTTGCAACGATAGCGGCCACCACTAAGGGCATTTGCATCCAGCACTCGAGCTACATGCTACACGGTTGCACACTGCCGCCATGGGCATGCACAAAGATATTAAATAGATGTTTGTTATTTCAGTTTTTGTTTATTTACCTTGTTTAAGTAGTAGTGCAGCAATAAAAGGTGTAGTTGTTCTGAAGTTTTAGTTGCTATATGAGGAACCCAGAGGCCATTTATTTTGGTTTTCAGTTCAACTTGTCTATTCTTTTCAGTTCGGATGCTTTATTGCGCATAATCTTGAGGAAATCCCCAAAAATCATATGTCTCATGTCAATCTTGTTCAGTTCATCAGTTCGTCGAAAAAATATATCATCTACAAGAAGAATTGCAATCTGATAATGCAAAGTATGTTGTAGTCTATACCTGTAGAGTGCATTTTTGTAGTGCTGGTATTCGTGGTCACTCTTTTGTGTTAGAAACAATGGATATATATATTTGTAGTGTCTGTACTTGAGAACAAAAGGTTCAGTTTTCAAACTTTAAAACAGTTCATTGCAAGCTTTCTGTGTAGCAAGACGCGCGCCAATGTGTGTGTGCACTTGATGCAACTCCATTGCAGTATATGAAGTTCATGCAATTTTCATGCATCAACAATCTGATAGAGAGCACCATTCTTTTCTGAATTTTGTATTTAAGAAATATCACCCTTTCTATATTTCAAACACTAACTAGTGCTTTCTTTTCTGGTTATGGTCAAAAAGTAGTACATGTATCTAGTTATGGTGATAATGATACTAACCCGACCATGCTACTTCAATTGTTTTACCAAATTCTAGAAATTCTCCATATACGGCAAGAGCTAACCGGACGTCTTTGTCTAGCCTGACTTGGGATGGCTTCTTTGCAACTGCAGGTTAGAAAGTTCAACATGTGATTGGAATTCATTGTGAAAAACTGCTGGTTAGAAGTTCATCTTCTGTTCTGCCCCTAGAAAGAAGTTTGTCTTGTAAAGGTTGAAGCTAATGGGCTAGGAAGATTTATAAGAAATTGATTTGCCTGTTCATGGAAAAAGTTTGGTTTGCCTGTTCTATGAAAATGTCTTGCTAAAGAAATATCTCTTGTGCACTTATTTATTCACCTGAATATTTGGTTTGATTCTTAGGTGTGAGATGGCGGCCGCTGACGTCGCTAAATCCCTCTACAAACTAGTGGTTGGCTGCTCCCAGTGGTAAATGTGGTCGGATTCAGCAGCTAGATCTTCCTCGATCAACCATTTGGAGAACTTTATTTTCTTCTTGTGATGGTGATTGATTTTAGGATCAGTAAATTTGATGTTGGTAGCTAGCTTGCGTATGGAACCTGCAAGTTCAATATTGGTATTAGATTCAGTTCTTGTTGTACAAATGTCCCAATGTTCATATTTATTTGGGTAAATGTTTATTTTATTTCAGCTACAGAAACCATGCAGGTTCAGTGATGATGATACCATAAGTTCGGACAAGAAAATTTATGTATATGATTAGATGATTGCTACTTCTTCAAAGAAGGTATAGTACATGACAGCTTGATGTGCATACAAGAATAAAAAATGTTTGAATCAAAAATATTGATCAGTACGAAATGAAAACAATGATTAGTTTGAAAAATAAAAGATGGTTAGCTTTTGGTATTCTGTGACGTTGACGTCCAAGTTCTGCAACTGATCCGTCTAGATGGGACAATGAGGTCAATCCAGCAGGCGCTCTCAAGTGACATGCCAGTGCGCCACCCACTTGTCCCCATGCCTCTCTGCCACACGTCGTGTCGTGCCGGCTCTCCATCAGCCACCGTTGTGGCTCAGCCATGTAGTGCTTCCACGATCACCACACGCAGCTTCCTTCTATCGTTGTCCTTGCCCTGCTTTCCTGCATATTGGGATTGTAAAAACACATCAAGTTCACAATTAAAAAAGTTGTAAGTTCAACACGACGTCCCAGATAAGTTTGAGAAAAAAAATTCAAACAAAATGAAACCCAACGAAATAAGTTTGAGAAAAAAATTCAAACAAAATGAAACCCAACGAAAAATCAGATGGTAAAAGTTCAAGTCGCAAAACAAGAGAAGTCATTGCAAGAAAATCGAGTTAAAAAAACAAACACACACATTTTTTCCTTTAAAAAAATATCATTCAGTTCAACGATATAAACCATGCAAGTTTGGGGACTATGATACCCAAAAAACAGAGTGAAGTGTAGTATGTGAAAACATGCTCAGTACAAACCCATACGAACATCAGTGCAAGTACTCTTTTCTCGAAACCATTCAAAATACTCTGAAAAATACCTCAGTACAAACACACACATAGATCAGTATGACTACTCTGTTTTCAGACAGAAAAACAACACGATGAGTCTCACCGTGTTCAAAATTACTCTTAAAAGATGGGAGCAAGTACAAAATCATGAAGACATCCGTTCAAAGTACTCTTTTTTTGGAACCATTAAAAACTACTCTGTGAAAAATACCTCAGTACAAACATAGACATAGATCAATACGAGTACTCCATTTTTTAGAGAGGAAAAACAACACGATGGGTTTCACCTTATTAAAAATTACTCTTAAACGGTTGCGAAGTAGAGAAAACGTTCAACATGACTAAGTTTCGCATATTCGATAGCTATCCAGCGGTATATTATTTGCCCCATTTCGACAAACTTTAAAAAAATCATGTTCGAAATCAAATTTTACCGTTTTTGAATTCGAGTTTAAACCATAAGGAATTATAAAAAACTTTCAATACGAAAAAGTTGCGCATTTTCCATAGCTTTCCAACGCCATATCATTTGCGTCAATCCAACAAACTGTTTGCAAAAAAAACGCGAGAACACGTTTCGCCCAGAATTGCACCATTTTTCAAATTACTTTTAAATTGTATATAATTTGAAAAAACTGTAGATACATGAAAGATGCGGATTTTTACCAGCTTTCCAATGCCATATTATTTTCTCAATTTCGACAAACCGTTTGTAAATTGAGTCCAAAATACGATTCGCGCTTTCGGTTTTGAAAAAAACTATTTTTCCAAAACTGCTCTTAAACCGTGATGATTTTGCAAAAATTCCTACATATTTGTAATGTAGATGTCAAGAGCTTTCCAACGTTATATTACACGCCACATTCCAACGAAAAGACGATCAGTTCGACGAGATGAAAATCATCAGTACAACCGTCTGAAATCATCAGTTCAAGTAGGGTAACAGAATAATATTCCATTTCACGAAACATAATAGCCCAGATGTGTGTGTGTGTGTGTGTATACACACACACACACATATATATGTATAGGATTTTCAGTGTTGAATCACACGAAGATGGGCCAAGAGTAGCCCACAAGATACCGGGACGAGCCAGCCCCACCTGGCGCGCCCTGGTGTCTTGTGTTGCCCTCGTGGCTCTTCTGGCCCTCCCACAAAGCTTCTCGTGTCTCTTTCCTTCCAAAAAATGGTAAAAAAGTTTCACTACATTTGGAGAACTTTGATTTCTGCACAAAAAACAACACCACGGTAGTTCTGCTGAAAACAGCGTAAGTCCAGGTTTGTTCCATTCAAATCATACCAAAACCATACAGAATTGTTGTATACATGGCATGAATACTTCATAAATTATAGATACATTGGATACGTATAAATGCACTTGCGTGAAAGAAATGAAATAGATAAAATATTCTTTGAACAACAACCTATCGTACACTATTTGCCTATTGAAACTCTAGGAGGTCCTCCTCCACCTAAAGGTGATCCCGTGTTTGAATTAAAACAATTGCCTGACACTGTGAAGTATCTTATCTTGATGAGAAAAAGATATATCCTGTTATTATTAGTGCTAACCTTTCAGAACACGAAGAAGAGAGATTATTAAAAATTCCGAGGTAGCACCATGCTGCTATTGGGTATACTCTTGATGATATTAAGGCATTGGTCCCACTCTCTGTCAGCATAAGATTAATATGGAACCTGATGCTAAAACGTGTTTTGATCACCAATGACGGTTGAATCCTAAAATTAAAGAAGTGGTAAGAACTAAAATACTAAAGCTTCTGGAAGGAGGTATAATCTATCCCATAGCTGACAGTAGATGGGAAAGTCTTGTTCATTGTGTCCCTAAGAAAGTAGGTATCACTGTTGTTCCTAATGATAAAAATGTACTCATTCCACAAAGAATAGTGACTGGCTATAGAATTGTAATTGATTTTAGAAAATTAAACAAAGCTACTAGAAAAGATCATTACCCTCTACCTTTCATTGATCAAATGCTTGAAAGATTGTCAAAGCACACACACACTTTTGTTTTCTTGATGGACATCCCAGTTTCTCTCAAATACCTATTTCACAACCTGATTAAGAGAAAACCACTTTCACTTGCCCTTTTGGAACTTATGCTTATAGATGTATGCCTTTTGGTTTACGTAGTGCATCTGCTACCTTTCAAAGATGTATGACTGCTATATTCTCTAACTTTTGTGAAAAGATTGTTGAGGTTTTCATGGATGATTTCTCGGTTTACGGAACTTATTCAAATGATTGCTTAAGCAACCTTGATTGAGTTATGCAGAGATGTGAACAAACTAATCTTGTCTTGAATTGAGAGAAGTGCCACATTAAGGTTAATAAAGGCATTGTCATGGGGCAAAAGATTTCTGAACGAGGTATTGAGGTGGATAAAGCTAAAGTTGATGCATTGAGAAAATGCCATGTCCTAAAGACATTAAAGGTATTCGTAGTTTCCTTGGTCATGTTGGTTTCTATAGGAGGTTTATTAAAGACTTCTCTAAAATTTATAGGCCTCTTACAAATATTTTGCAAAAAGGATGTTCCATTTATTTTTGATGACGATTGCTTAGAAGCCTTTGAAACACATAAGAACGCCTTAACTTCTACACCTGATTGGAACTTGCCTTCTGAAATTATGCGTGATGCTAGTGATTATGTTGTTGGTGTTGTTCTATGACAAAGAGTTGATAAGAAATTAAATGTTATGGTCTATCATGCAATGCCTTTGGGTGCCTCATATTTGTCCTGTAGCATATGTTTTAATTGCCATGAACATGCCTATATGCTGTTCCATTCTGTTAACTTCATGATGCTATGTTGTGAGCTTGATATTAGTTAATCTGTTCCTATTCTGGAGATGCTCCAATTACATGTTTTGAAGTATTCTATGAGTACTCTGTTAATTTTGAAGATTATATGCCTCTGTTCCATGCTTGCAAACATGCTATCATAATGTTGCTGCTTTACACTTGCTAAAACTGTTTCAACATGCAATCTTGTCTTGTTGGTTCCTACTAATCAATGAGTCATATGCATGTTATGCCATGATGTTATTTTCTCTTTGTTATGTGTACTTTGATGACATGCCCTTTGTTGCTATGTATACTTGCTGTAGCTTGTCTCTTTCTTGCTTGCAATTTGCCATCATATTAACTCTACTCATGTATATGCTCCTGTGTTATAAAGTTGCATTTTGCATTGATCATATTGGTTTAATCTTGATGCCTATGAACCCGATCCTTATTGATGTTTGAATTCTGTTATCTGTACTTGAAGTGTGTGTCAAGTTTGTGCAAAATACCTACTTACTGTTTTGGACAGCTTGTCCTTTAAACTTGTTGCATGTGTATTTGTTGAACCGTTGCTCCGTTTTGAGCAGAAACTTTCTTAGAATTGCATGTAGTTTCATCATATCTTCTTGAATCCTTGCTTTGAGTGTGTTTGCTTGATGTTTGGATGTATTTTGCATCAATGTCATGTTTAACTTATTTTGCTCATATCTTCTAGGCCGTAGCTCCGAACTAAATGAACTTTATATGTAACTTGACTAGAATTTCATGTAGATCATCTTGGTGCATCTTAACTTGATGTTTAACTACTTGAACTTAAGGTTTATTTAGATCTGGACCAATTTCGATATTTGCATATGAGGACTTACAAGAATTGTTATATGATGTTTCCGACCTCATTTAAACTTGGTTTGATGTGTTGTTCTTGTTTGCATCATCTCTTGCCATGAGTAGCATCATATAGCCTTGTCATGCATCATACTTGGTTGAGCATCATGCCATGCTTATGTGTTGTGTGTTTACCATGTTGTTTGCTTCTTTCCGGTTGTGCTTCTTCTCGATAGTTCCTCTTTCATTGCGATCATGAGGATTCGTTTGACTATGCTTGGTTCGTCTACGCCCGTTCGTCTTCTTCATGGACTTGTTCTTCTTCCTAGCGGGATTTCAGGCAAGATGATCGTTACCTAGATCTCACTACTATCATTGCTATGCTAGTTGCTTCGTTCTATCGCTATGCTGCGCTACCTATCACTTGTTTATCAAGCCTCCCGAATTGCCATGTCAGCCTCTAACCTTTTCACCCTTCCCAGAAAACCGTTGTTTGCTATGTCACCGCTTTTGCTCAGCCCCTCTTATAGCATTGTTAGTTGCAGGTGAAGTTGAAGATTGCTCCATGTTGGAACAGGATTATTTAGGGATATCACAATATCTCTTATTTAATTAATGCATATATATATATACTTGGTAAAGGGTGGAAGGATTAGCCTTATGCCTGGTGTTTTATTCCACTCTTGCAGCCCTAGTTTCCGTCATATCAGTGTTATGTTCCTTGATTTTGCGTTCCTTACGCGGTTGGGTTTATGGGAACCCCTTGATAGTTCGCTTTGAATAAAACTCCTCCAGCAAGGCCCAACACTGGTTTTACCATTTGCCTAATAACAACTTAAACTTCAATAGGGGATTTTCGCGGGCCCCCTAGTATTTTTAATCAACCCCCCCGGGCCAGTGCTCCTCTGAGTGTTGGTTGGAACTAGAGCACTGTGCGGGGCTGCCCCGGGACAACCTGGGTTATTTTGGCACCTGTACACGTAGCTCATCCATGGTGCCCTGAGAACGAGATACGTGTGGCTCCTATCAGGATTTTTCGGCACACCGGGAGGTCTTGCTGGTCTTGTTTTACCATTGGCGAAATGTCTTGTAACTGGGATTCCGAGTCTGATCGGGTCTGCCCGGGAGAAGGAATATCCTTCGCTGATTGTGAGAGCTTGTGATGGGCTAAGTTGGGACACCCCTACAGGGTTTAAACTTTTGAAAGCCGTGCCCGCGGTTATGTGGCAGATGGGAGTTTTTAAATATCTGGTTGTAGAGAACTTGACACCAGATTCAAATTAGAATACCCAACCGCATGTGTAACCGTGATGGTCTCTTTTCGAGTGGGTCGAGAAGTGGACACAGTTTGTGTTATGTTTGAACATAAGTAGTTCAGGATCACTTCTTGATCATCACTAGTTTGCGGCCATTTGCGTAGCTTCTCATCTTATTCTTGTATTCGTAAGTTAGCCACCATATCATGCTTAGCCGCTGCTGCTACTTCACCACTTATCCATTCCTTACACATTAAGCTTTGCTAGTCTTGATACCCATGGTAATGGGATTGTTGAGTCCTCGTGGCTCATAGTTTACTAGAACAACAGTTGCAGGTACAGGTAATGCGATGTTGATGATGTGAGAGCGATGTTTACTTGTTTTGGAGTTCTTCTTCTGCCTCTTCATCGATCAGGGGATAGGTTCCAGGTCGGCATGGGCTAGCAGGGTGGATGTCGTTTGAGTTTCTGTTTGTGTTTCGTCCGTAGTCGGATGTTGCTCTCATGTATGATGATGTTGTATTTGTGTGGAATTGTATGTATCCCCCACTATTATGTAATGGTACGATGTAATGATATCCACCTTGCAAAAGCGTCTCCAATATGTGCTTCTATCCTTAGTGGGACCTTCGAGTTCCTTTAGGATAGGGTCGCATATTGGGCGTAACAAGTTGGTATCAGAGCCTCGACCGACCATAGGAGCCCCCTTGATTGTTCGTAGTTTGGCCATTGTCGAGTCTAGAAGAAAACTGTTTTCGGAGTCTAGTTATATCGGAGAGTAGGAATTCTTTTTACTCCTCAGCCCCTTCGTCGCTCTGGTGAGGAATCTTGACGTAGGTGTTTTGAGTTACTCCTCTTCACCTTCAAACTTTCTTTAGAATCACACGGTTAGTTTTTCGTTCGTTGGTTCTCAGCTCTTTTCACCGGTGCATTTCTCGCGAAGTCAATTCGACCTCTTTGTTTTCGCAAGGTCAATCTTCTGTTCTTTCTCAGCGACGAGGTTTTCTCCATTCTCAGTTGTTTTCTTTTTCCCACCCGCCCACCCTTTTTCTTCTCAAAGCCGGAGTCCCTAATCGAATATCCATCCTACTCGTGCCAAGACTTTGCATTCTCTCAACCGGTGTTTTCTCTTCAAGCTATTCGTTGGTTCTCCCTTCCAAGTTGCCTTTGTTTTTCCCACCCTCCCAGCCGAGTCCGAGTCTCTATTCGAGCAGCAATTTCATTCATGCAGAACCTCTTCAGTCTTTCAACAATTCTTTCAACCGGTGATTTCTTGTCTAGTTCGTCATTCCTCATCTCTTCTTTTTTCGGTGGACTCAATTCAAGTTTTTCGGGTTGATCATATTCTTTTCCCTGGATCAAGTGTTCCCCTTGCTCATTCTCTCTCGCCATTTAATCGTTCTGGAGTGCAGAAGATATCTCAGGAGATTCGTCTGTGTTCGAATTAATTCGAGGTTATCACCTCATTTAAATATTTCAATTGTTCCGGTGCATCATCTATCTGTTCAACAATCCTTTTCCAACAGTGTTTCTTTTCAATGGCCCTAACCCACAGATTTATTCCTAGGATCTTACCTTACTCTTTTATTTTCCGGAGTTATTCTCAAATTCTTTTCAAAGTGTGATGTAAGAATGAATTTGACCAGTCAGATGCCTTTCCAAGATCGATTTCAAATCATTTCATTGTTGGCTCAACCTCTTTGCTTTTCATTCTACCGGAGTATCTCAGTAATTTTGGTGGTGTTTCTTGTCATCATTTGAAGATCGAAGAAGAGTTTTTCCTCTAAATCTTGTCCGTTCTCTCGAAGATTCGTGGTTCTAGCTTCATGTTATCCTCTCGAATTGTTCCATTTGCCAGATATTCTTTTCTTACCAATCCGGAGTATGTTAGGAGTTCTTTTCCATTTCTTTTCACCAGAGGCCATCATTCCAGAAGAATCCTTCGTACTCACATTCCAGCTACTGTTATCCAATTATCCCGGCGCATATGTCAAGTATTCTTTAATCAACCCGTGATCTATTCGTTCTTTTGCATCGAAATCCCCTCGAGCATAGTTGCCTTCTAATTCTCACCAGTGATTCATTCTCTTTCTTCAGTCATTTTCGAATTCTGATGGTGGCTCATTCAGATTCCTTTTTCCTTTGTGATCATATCAATTCATTCGTTCTTTCAAATCCTACCGGTGGTTCATTGAAGACCTTCCTCAAGGTTGCACCATATGCCCCCTTAATCCTTTTCCAACAAGAATAAGTAGTATGCAATCCGTTGCTTCTCATCAATTCAATTGGTGAAGGATAAGCATAACATAATTCTTATTCTTCTTTCATCAAGTTGATTAATCCCTTCCTTCAGAGTTTGTTCTTGATGAATAATTTCGCAGTTTGAAGTGTTTTCATCTTTTCTTTTCTAGAGTTCTAAATTTCCTCGGCTATCTTGTCGAAACCTCTATCTAAATCACCGCAAGGCTTGATCTTATTCTTTCATCCTTCATTCTATCTCATCATCCTTTCGTCACCGGAGTTCTTCATGGTGGTTCTTCATGATTTAATTCGTTCTTCAAGAGTTCATCAAGATTTTGTTGGAGGAGTTTAAGCATCTTTTCTTCTCGCATCTCTAAGTGCAAATAATTCTTCACTTTCTTCTGAAGTGGAGTTTTGCATTTCTTTGTTCTTCTCAGCTATTCAGACATTTTCTTGTGGCAGAGTTTCACCTTAAGTTTTGAGATGTTTTTCCATAGGTCCACAACAAGCTGACTCTTTCGTTGTTGATGTTCTCAAGAACTCCGTTCAATCCTTCCTTCTAAGTTCTTTCATTCGATTCTTTCAATTCTTCCAGAGCCATTGTGTTGTGGCTCTCATCAAGTGTCATTCCATCTTGTGAAGTTCATATTCTATTCATTCCTTTTTCAGTCGGAATGCTGCCCAAGTTCTTATGTTCTTATTCCTTTTCCTATCTTATTCTATTCGGAGTGTTTTTAGAGTCTATCTTGTTTCCATGAGCATTTGATTCTCTTCATATTCGCCTTTCCTCTTCCTACCCAAGTGCTCTCGAGCTTGTTCATCTTTTCTCTTGCGTTCTTACTTCACCTCTTCCTCTTTCACTTCCGTCTCATTCCTAAGATCTCGGGACGAGATCTCTTGTTAGTGGAGGAGAGTTGTAATGCCCCGAATCCGATGCGCCGGGTGTCTTCCAGTTATTCGCCATCGTTGCCATGTCATTTGCTTGCGTGTTGCACTTTGCCATGTCATCATCTGCATTTCATCTGCATGTTTTTCAAAAACTTGCATCCGTTCAGGTTCCCCCGGTTCTCTTTGTTGTCCGTTCTGAGCCCAACCACACTCACACGCACCCACGGCACCTTCGAAATATTATTTTATAGTGGCATAAAAATGTTCTCAGAATGGGGTGAAAGTTGGCGTGCGGTGAGGGTGTCCTGGACTAGGGGGTGTCCGGATAGCTGAACTATCATCATTGGCCAGACTCCAAGACTATGAAGATACAAGATTGAAGACTTCGTCCCGTGTCCGGATGGGACTTTCCTTGGCGTGGAAGGCAAGCTTGGCGATACGGATATGTAGATCTCCTACCATTGTAACCGACTCTGTAAACCTAGCCTTCTCCGTGTCTATATAAACCGGAGGGTTTTAGTCCGTAGGACGAACAACAATCATACCATAGGCTAGCTTCTAGGGTTTAGCCTCCTTGATCTCGTGGTAGATCTACTCTTGTACTACCCATATCATCAATATCAATCAAGCAGGAGTAGGGTTTTACCTCCATCGAGAGGGCCCGAACCTGGGTAAAAACATCGTGTCCCTTGTCTCCTGTTACCATCTGCCTAGACGCACAGTTTAGGATCCCCTACCCGAGATCCGCCGGTTTTGACACCGACATTGGTGCTTTCATTGAGAGTTCCTCTGTGTCGTCGCCCATAGGCTCGATGGCTCCTTCGATCATCGACAACGACGCGGTCCAGGGTGAGACTTTTCTCCCCGGACAGATCTTCGTGTTCGGTGGCTTTGCACTGTGGGCCAATTCGCTTGGCCATCTGGAGCAGATCGAGAGCTACGCCCCTGGCCATCAGGTCAGATTTGGAAGTTTGAACTATACAGCCGACATCCGCGGAAACTTGATCTTCGACGGATTCGAGCCACAGCCAAGCGCCGCCAGACCGTTGTCACGATGGGCATGATTTAGCTCTGCTGCGGACAAGGCTCGAGGTCGACAAGAGTCCGCTCCGACCCTTGACTCGGGCCGATCACAGACGAGGACGGTGGCTAGACACCGCCTCGGGGCTTCTACCTCACGGCGATGGAGCCAATACCGACCCGTCCCCTTGTGAAGCTCGTGACTCGAGGTGCCGACTCCTCGCGGACTCAACCTCCCGCGCCTTCCAATCGAATCCAATTGGGCGCCGATCATGGAGTTCACCACTGCGGACATCTTTCATCACTCGCCTTTTTGCGACATCCTGAACTCGCTAAAGTATCTCTCTTTATCATGAGAGCCCTGGCCGGATTATGGCCAGGACGGTTGGGATGCGGACGATGAAGAAATTCAAAACCCACCCACCACCCACTTCAGATCCATCGTCGATTACTTAACCGACATGCTAGACTTCGACTCCAAAGACATCGACGGTATGGACGACGATGCCGGAGATTTAACAAGAACCAGCGCCACAGGCAATCGAAAGCCACCTCGTCATACGACATATACATGGTGGACATCCCAAAGGATGGGAATGGCGATGGAACAACGGAGGATGACCCTCCAAAAAACAGCCCAAGCGCCAAGCGTCCAAGCGCCGCCAAAATCCCGCCACAAAGAAGAGTGGAGATTCCGCACCGAGATAATAACACCCCGGACAAGTGTCAAGACAATCCCTCCACCAAGATTCAGCACAGAGGATGGAGAAGCCAACCTCATGAGAGAGCGGCAGAAAAGAGGTAGAGGACGATAATTATATGCCTCCCTCCGAGACGAGGCAAGCCTCGACGACGATTTAATTCGTCTGCACTGAGGATCCCGTCGAACAAGAGCGTTTAAACGCAGGCTTATGGCCACGGCAAGCAGCCTCAAGAAAAAGCAGCAACAACTTAGAGCTGACCAAGATTTGCTAGCCGACAGATGGACTGAATTCCTTGCGGCCGAAGAGTACGAACTCGAACGCCCCTCCAAAAGCTACCCCAAACGCAAGCTGCTGCCCCGATTAGAGGAGGAAGCATATAAACCTACATCACCAGCGCACAATACGGCCGACCGGCCACCTCGTGGCCGCGACAGAGAGGCCTCTAGGCCCTCCACTAAAGCCGCACCCCGGCATCGCTCGAAAGGTACAAAGCCACGGGGGAATGCGCCGGACTTGCGAGAAATATTGGAGGATAAGGCAAGACAATCAAGATCGATCTACGGATTGCATGGGCGCCCCACGATACGCAACGACAACTGTCGCGCCGGATACAGCAATTCCGGCCGGGCCGAACACAGTAGACAAAGCTCGCTTGAGCTACGTCGTGATATAGCCCAATACAGAGGCGCCACACACCCACTATGCTTCACAGATGAAGTAATGGATCATCAAATCCCCGAAGGGTTCAAACCCGTGAACATTGAATCCTACGATGGCACAACAGACCCCGCGGTTTGGATCGGAGACTATCTCCTTCATATCCACATGGCCCGCGGCGATGATCTTCACGCCATCAAATACCTCCCACTCAAGCTTAAAGGACCAGCTCGGCATTGTCTCAACAGCTTGCCAGCAGAATCAATTGGTTGTCGGGAGGACCTGGAAGCCGCATTCCTTGATAACTTCCAGGGCAGATATGTGCGACCACCAGACGCTGATGACCTAAGCCACATAATTCAGCAGCCAGACGAGTCGGCCTGACAATTCTGGACTCGATTCTTAACCAAGAAAAATCAAATCGTCGACTGTTCGGATGCAGAGGCCCTTGCAGCCTTCAAACATAACATCCGTGACGAGTGGCTTGCCCGGCACCTAGGAAAGGAAAAGCCGAAATCCATGGCAGGCCTCACATCACTCATGACCCGCTTCTGTGCGGGAGAAGACAGCTGGCTAGCCCGCAGTACCAACCTCACCAAAAAGTCTGGTAGTCCGGATATCAAGGACATCAATGGCAGGTCGCGTTGCAATAAGCACAAGCGCCACATTAATGGCGATAATGCTGAAGATACGGCAGTCAACACCGGATTCAGAGGCTCCAAACCCGGTCAGTGGAAAAAGCCATTCAAAAGAACTACTCCGGGTCCGTCCAATTTGGACCGGATACTCTATCGCTCGTGCCAGATACACGGCACCCCCGAAAATCCAGCTAATCACACCAACAGGGATTGTTGGGTATTCAAGTAGGCAGGCAAGTTAATTGCCAAAAACAATGACAAGGGGCTGCATAGCGATGACAAGGAAGAGACCCAGCCGCCGAACAATAGAGGACAGAAGGGTTTCCCCCCACAAGTACGGACGGTGAACATGATATATGCAACCCACATACCCAAAAGAGAGCGGAAGCGTGCGCTCTGGGACGTATACGCGATGGAGCCAGTCGCCCCAAAGTTCAATCCGTGGTCCTCCTGCCCGATCACTTTTGATCGAAGGGACCATCCCACTAGCATCCGCCATGGCGGATTCGCTGCATTGGTTTTAGACCCAATCGTCAATGGGTTTCACCTCACCAGAGTCCTGATGGATACGGCGGCAGCACTGAACCTGCTTTATCGGGATACAAAGGCAAGATGGGCATAGACCCTCAAGGATTAAACCCACAAAGACGACCTTCAAAGGCGCCATACCAGGTGTAGAGGCCAATTGTACGTGCTCACCACACTTGAAGTGGTCTTCGATCCCGGATAACTTCAAGCGAGGAGCTAATCTTCGACATAGTCCCGCTCGCAGCGGTATCATGCAATCGCTTTCGACGAACGCGCTTGCAAAGTTCAATGCCGTGCCGCACTACACATACCTCAAGCTCAAGATGCCAGCCCTCGAGGAGTCATCACGGTCAACGGAACACCAACGCCTCTCTCGAACGGAGGAGCATACAATGCTCGCGCGTAAGTGCGAGCAGCCTCTTAAGGCAATTCTCGAGTCCGCCGTTAAGCGGCGGACACCGCAAGCGCACCGAGTAACCTACAACAAGACCACTTGGCACGCTCGAGCATCGTAGCAATGCGGCCCCAACCCCAGCCCTCGCAAAATTGCAAGACCAAGATTGCCGATATATCACTACGCCCGGAGATACTATGGGCATAGGGGAGGGCACGACCACGGCAGCCCAGAGCGGCTCAACCACACCGTGGGCTCCCAAATGAGTCATCCTTTTTTTCTTATCCTCAGACTCCGCTTATTAGAAGCCCCGTCCGCAAGAGACCCGCCAACCCACGATGCAACAGCCGTGGAAGCGTAAAAGCTACGACGAGTATCCGTGTGGTCTCCATTACGAGCATTATACCTGTTTTATACACCATTCCGAAGCCTACCCCTGGAGGGGGGCATGTTAAATAGTCCCACCTCTTGCTTATCGCACTATTTGTATCGTTCTGCATTCATCGCAGTATCTTTTGAATAAACAATGCACCGCTTTTCGCCCATCATTGCATTCCTTTTTTTACATATATTCACTTATGACATGTTGCATCCGTACGCTTTGGTACGGCCAAATACACCAAGGGCTTAAGTCCCCCAAATTATGGTGTGATAAGTCCGAACACTTTCACAAGTGCGGCACCCCGAACTTATAGCATTATATGCATCGGTGCCGAATCATGTCTTGGGTCAATAGTTGGGTTTGCCCGGCTCCCATGTTTTGGTACCTTACGCTCGTTATATCGGCTAAGGTAGTCTTTGTGAGAACCATCGCGATTGTGCCCCAGCTTGAGCTGGGTGAGCACCTCGATGGAGAAAGCTAAACCGACCGTCATGATGGGGCGAGAGCCGGTCGCTGTTCGAGAGGTTTTTCGAGTCCCTAAAGACTTATGCCGCTTAGAGCGAGGAACCGGCTTTGTCCGACCCAGCGTGGATAGCGCCCAATTCGCCTTCCAACACTAGGGGCTTCACCAAATTTAAAATTATAGAATTCTATGGCTAAGGAGAGTGTTCAAGCATTATAAGTCCGGTTGCCTTGTTCGTTGTGTTGAGCGCCTCCTAGAAGGACCCAAAATGGGAACAAGAGCGCCAAGTATATCCCTAACACCCCAAAGACTGTGGTATGGGGGTGAAGCCAACGACTTGCCATCTCTCGATTTGATAAACGGCCGCATGAAGGTAATATTTTAAATTAACAAGCCTTGCTTAGCGATATGAACAAAGTTTTCAGCGCACAAGATAACAAGATGCGGTCTACTCAAAATTACATCTTTGGAGCATTCGTCATAATAATGCGGCACCCTTCAGACACCCTTATAATACATCTCAGCGTGCGATACTCCTTGCCCGGGCGGCGCGTCTGTCACAAGCTTCTCGGCGCCCATCCTGCCCCAAAGGCACCTTAAGCGGGCAAGGCCCGATGGGCACCTTCAATGCAAAGCGAAATGCTTGATGACATCGACCCATGGACAAAGGCCCACCACCGCCGCACTGCATCAAGTAGCTCCTGTGCATGGCTTCTTTGGGCCACAGCCAAACTATGAGGCCCTTCATGGCCTGTTCGCCACCTTGTGGAGCTCGACCAGCTGCTTCACTGGTCGCTCAGGCACTGGATGTCCGCCTCAAAGATATCGAGACCGTAACACCTTCTCCGCCGAGCTCCCTCCTCGGCTCAGAGAACGCGGCTGCATCGGACACGCTATGGGGCAGATTTGCGAACGCTCCTGGAGAGCTCTGAATTCGGGTAAGTAACAGGTAATTCACTTTTACATGCTTGCTTTGCATGAAGAATGCCTTACCCGCCGCTATATTCTTTACTGCCTCGATTTCCTAGAGGGCCTTTTGGGCTTCGGCCTTAGCGTCTTTGGCACTCTCAAGAGCTGACGCAAGCTCGGACTTTCGAGTCTTCGAGTCACGCTCCAAACTCTTGTGCTTTTCCACGAGAGCCTGGAGCTCTTGTCGTACCTCCGCCACCCGCGCCTCCTGCTTCTCTCGCTCGGCGCGTGCTGCGCCAGATTATGCTCGTCATGACACCGCCTCCTTCCGGTCGCCACCTCGCTCAGAGCCTGGAGTACCCACGTTATTCTTGTCATTTTTCTTGCAACCAAATCCTTTTCTATAAGGTACAACTTTAATAAGGTGTTACTTACCTTCCTTGTCCTCGAGCTGCTTCTTGCACGGCCGAGCTCGATCTCGGACCGCCGAGGCTCGCTTCAAGGAATTGAGGCGGCAGAGGTCAGCAGCAGCTTGCATTCCCACATTGACATATTTTTGTTAGACTCACAGATATCTTTTAGATCCTCATCCGCCTTTCTTTCCAACACCGAACCGAGCATCGGGGCTACCGCCTATGCGGTAATACTTTACATATCTTAAAATTCTTACCTCAAAGCTCGTTAGAAGGCTGTGCAGAAGCTTCAGTCCGCCCGCTTTTGGCGAGCTGAACCTTCAATCACTCGCACTCATGACAAGGCGGTGTTCTCGTCAATGGAAGCGCCATTGAGCGCCTCAAAGAAGTTATCCGGCGCCTCGGTTGGGCGGATGCCGCCTGCCACACTCTTGCCCTGCTACGAAGGGCCGCCACTGACTCCAGAGCCACTAAAGGTTCCCGTCTGAGTCCGCCCAAAGTCCGGAGGTTGCCTGCGGCACCTCCGGGCCTCCTCCTCCCGGTGGGTCCCTTCGATCCCACCTCCGCGTCGTCGGCGCCACGGGGAGGAGGCGGTCGAAGTGAAGCGCTATTCACATCCGACGAACCCAAGGACCCGCCGACGAAGCGGGAGATCATCCTTAGGCGGACTACAGGGTTGTATGCGGCGTTAGAAGACGCTATGCGACAAAAAGAAAAATTATTAGTTATTCAGGAGTCCGGACACTTACGATCTCGCCAGGGGCTTGGCCCTTGAGGGCCACTCCTCGTCACCGTCGGCGGCGTTGGTGGAACAGTCCGGGGGAAGGGTCCTTCCTTCTTGACCTTTCGCCCTCTGCTGGGGAAGCCTTCCTCTTCTTCTCTCCTCCCGCTGGGGGAGAGGCCTCTTTCTTCTCCTCCTCGTCCTCGTGGGAGTAGTCCGCCTCGAAGACCTCGGACGATGAATCCGATAACACCTAGCGCTGGGAACTCCTCCGGGTTCCCGTGGCCTTCTTCTTGGCCTTCTTATCCGGCACCACATAAGGCGCCGGGACCAGCAGCCCTGTCAAACGGGCATCCGCTGGATCTTCTGGAAGGGGAGCTGGACAGTTAACCTGCTCGGACGTCTTCTGCCAGGCCTGTTAAAGGTATTGGGAGTTTAGATCCCACATAGAGTCAAACTATGGAAAGCAAGTGTCCCGAAGGATAATATAGCTTACCTCGCCAACCGGACGCATGAGCTGAACCCGCGATCTTCTAGGCGGATGTGGGTGCCTCGGGGCCCTTAAACAAGACCCTCCGTGCCTCTTCAGACGAGTGTCAAGAGCCCGCCAAAGTCCGTGTCAGGCCGGATCGAACTCCCACAAATTGAAGTCCCATTGTTGGCGGGGGAGAATCCGCGGATGAGCATGACCTAGATTACGCTGAAAAGCTTGAGCTTCTTGTTCACGTGGTTTGGAGACAGATTGAGTCCGGTCACTCTTCCAATCACCCCACAACAGCCCTTCTCTTTCCAGGAGGTGAGCCGTGTGGGGATGCCAGATCTGAATTCGGGGGCCGCTGCCCATTCAAGGTCACACGGCTCAGTGATGTAGAACCACGCCGACTGCCACCCTTTGATGGTTTCCATGAAGGAGCCCTCGAGCCAGGTGACGTTGGGCATCTTGCCCACCATGGCACCTCCGCACTCTGCTTGGCTGCCCCCTACTACCTTCAGCTTGACATTAAAAGTCTTTAGCCATAAGCCAAAGTGGGGCTGGATGCAGAGGAAGGCCTCGCACACGACGATAAACGCCGAGATGTTGAGGATAAAATTCGGGGCCAGATCATGGAAATCCAGGCCATAGTAGAACATGAGCCCCCGGACAAAGGGATGGAGTGGGAAGCCCAGTCCGTGGAGGAAATGGGGAAGGAAGACCACCCTCTCATGGGGCCCGGGGGTGGGGATGAGCTGCCCCTCGTCGGGGAGCCGGTGAGCGATATCGCTGGGCAAATATCCGGCCTTGCGCAGCTTCTTGATGTGCCCCTCCATGACGGAGGAGGCCATCCACTTGCCTCCCGCTCCGGACATGGTTGGAGAAGGTTGAGGTGAGATGTGCGGACTTGGGCGCTGGAGCTCGAGTACGTGGAGATGGATAAGCTAAGGAGGAAGAAGGCGTAGGTAAAAAAGGTGGATCCTTATCCCTTTATATATGGGCGGACGAAACTGTGCGTCCCCACCAGGCCGGTAAAACTTGCTTATCTCCCAAGCGCCGTGATCAATGGCGCGGTTGGGTTACCCACGTTCGTATTGATGAGAATCCCGGAATAAGGGGACACAATCTCTGCTTTGACAAGACGTGCCAAGGAAACCGCTTCGCTAAATGCGCTGAGGTGGAACAATAAAAACGATTCGAGTAAAGGCTGGGCCATGGTGTGACGTCATATTGCGAAATACGTCAGTAGATTGAACTTGTGTAAATATTATTCTCTCTACGGTGGTATGTGGAATTTATTTTGCAGAGCCGGACACTATCCTGGTGTTCACAATCTTCTATGAATTATTCGGAGGAGGAACCCGCCTTGCAATGCCGAAGACAATATGCGTGCCGGACTCGTCGTCATTGAAGCCTGGTTCAGGGGCTACTGAGGGAGTCCTGGACTAGGGGGTGTCCGGATAGCCGAACTATCATCATTGGCCGGATTCCAAGACTATGAAGATACAAGATTGAAGACTTCGTCCCGTGTCCGGATGGGACTTTCCTTGGCGTGGAAGGCAAGCTTGGCGATACGGATATGTAGATCTCCTACCATTGTAACCGACTCTGTGTAACCCTAGACTTCTCCGATGTCTATATAAACCGGAGGGTTTTAGTCCGTAGGACGAACAACAATCATACCATTGGCTAGCTTCTAGGGTTTAGCCTCCTTGATCTAGTGGTAGATCTACTCTTGTACTACCCATATCATCAATATCAATCAAGCAGGAGTAGGGTTTTACCTCCATCGAGAGGGCCCGAACCTGGGTAAACACATCGTGTCCCTTGTCTCCTGTTACCATCCGCCTAGACGCACAGTTCGGGACCCCCTACCCGAGATCCGCCGGTTTTGACACCGACATGCGGTCTTATTATAGTGTAGGTAGACCGCCTGTCAAATTTCCTCGCATTCGGAGTCCGTTTTATAGCCCAACTGTAATGCCCTCGATGCGGCTATATCTCCCACGTGTCGAAGCACGACTTAGAGGCATAACCGCATTGAAAGCAATGTCGCAAGTGAGGTAATCTTCACACAACCCAAGTAATACATAAGGGAAAATAGATACATAGTTGGCTTACAATCGCCACTTCACACAATTACATGAATAAAGCATTACATCATCCAGATACAATCAAGGTCCGACTACGGAACCAAAATAAAAGAAGAACCCCAAATGCGACAAAAGGTCCCCGATCGACCCCAACTGGGCTCCACTACTAACCAACGAGAACGAAACAACACAAAGGGCAAGATCTTCATCGAGCTCCTCCTTGAGCTTGATTGCGCCACCGCTTTCATTAACATAGGCACCGCAAACTGGTTTTGAAGTATCCGATGAGCCACGAGGACTCAAAGAATCCCATTACCATGGGTATCAAGACTAGCAAAGCTTAATGGGAAAGGAGGGGTAAAGTGGTGAGGTTGCAGCAGCGACTAAGCAAGTATGGTGGCTAACCAACGCAAATAAGAGCGAGAAGAGAACAAGCGGAACGGTCGTCAACTAGCAATGATCAAGAGGTGATCCTGAACACCTACTTACGCCAAACATAACACGAAACCGTGTTCACTTCCGGACTCCGCGAGAAGAGACCATCACGGCTACACACTCGGTTGATGCGCTTTATTTCGGATCTGTGTCAAGTTGTCTACAACCGACATTAACAAATTCCCATCTGCCACATAACCGCGGCACGGCTCTCGAAAGTTTATACCCTGCAGGGTGTCCCAACTTAGCCCATGACAAGCTCTCGCGATCATCGAAGAATAGACCTTCACCCGAGACACTCCGATCGGACTCGGTATCCCTGACATCAAGACATTTCAACAATGGTAAAACAAGACCAGCAAAGCCGCCGGCGTGCCGACATCTTGATAGTAGCCACAGATCTCGCCTCGTGCCACGACCGGATGAGTCAAGCTACGAGTAAAACCAGCCTCGAGTTGCTAAGAGGTGGCCCTCAAGAGTTGCTCGGTTCGGACCAACACTTAGACAAGCACCGCCCGGGGGCTAAATAAAGATGACCCTTGGGTTAATTACTCCCAAGGAAAAGTAGGTGGTGGTGAGGCAAATGGTAAAAGGCAATGTTGGGCCTTCTTGGACAAGTTTTATTCAAAGCGAATCGTCAACGGGTCCCATAAATCACCCGACCGCGTAAGGGACGCAAAATCCGGGAACATAACACCGGTATGATGTAAACTAGGGCGGCAAGAGTGGAACAAAACACCAGGCATAAGGCCGAGCCTTCCACCCTTTACCAAGTATATAGATGCATTAATAATATAAGAGATATTGTGATATCCCAACCAAAATCCTGTCCACCATGGAGAAATCTTCAACTTCACCTGCAACTAGCAACGCTATAAGAGGGGCTGAGCAAAGCGGTAACATAGCCAAACAACGGTTTGCTAGGAATGGTGTCAAAGGTTAGTGGTTCATGGCAATTTGGGATGGCTTGACAAACAGGTAATAGGTAGCGCAGCATAGCAAAAGAACGAGGCAACTAGCATAGCAATGATAGTAGTGAGATCCAAGGTAGCGGTCATCTTGCCTGAAATCCCGCAAGGAAGAAGAACGAGTCCATGAAGAAGACAAACGGACGTAGTCGAACGAATCCTCACAACTCCGGAACGAAACCGAAGCTATCGAGAGAAGCAAACCGGAAAGAAGCAAACAACACAGTAAACAACCATCACATAATCATGGCATGATGCACAAACAAGTATGATGCATGTCCGGTTTAATGAGGCATGGCATGGCAAACTGCAACACACAAAACTACAAGTTAAGTGGAGCTCAATATGCAACGAAGTTGCATATTGACTAACACCACAACAAGTTATTTAGTTCGCTCTCGCTTAGGTACCCAACAATATTAAATGTTGATTAACATGTCAAGGGTGAAGCATAACAAAACTACCTAACTAGGCAAGTTTAAATGAGGCCGAAGAACAAACAACGATTCCGGAAAATCCTCATAAGCATATTATGAATTTGGTACTGTTCTGCCCTAAAACATATTTTATAGTTGTTAAACAGGAAAATAAAGTGCACCATGTTAATCTAGGCATTTTTCCACCCCATTTACATATAAAGTTTATTAAATTCCGAGTTACGGTTAAATAGTTATGAAATAAATCATTTTAGCATGGCATAGGAGCAAATTTAAATAAACAGCAAGTTAAACATTTTAAACATGGATGAAAGTGGCATATTATGAAACTAGATGAAAAACTAAGCATTTTACATATATAAGTTGTTTTAATCCGATGCACGGTTGTGGAGTTATTAAATGCATGAAGATGGAGGGCCAATCAGAAACCGGTAAATCACAGATAATAGGAAATTGCAGAATCTAAAAAAAACAACCACGGGCGAATCTTGGCTGGGCCAAAGTGCATGGGGGGCGGTGGAGCTGATGCTCACCATGGGCCTTGGCCCGGTCGATGAGGAGGCAGGCCGGGGCAGCGGCCGACGCTGGGCTGGGCCACGAGCCCACGTGGCGGGCGACGAGGGCGTCGCGTGTGCCGACGCAAGCACAGATTTAGGGAGGTCGCGCCGGTGGCGGATTCCGCCGGGGCGACCGGCGAAGCTCCGGCGACGGAGGGTTGGCGAGGAGGCCGGGAACGGATAGATCGGTGCGGGGGCAACCGGATCCGTGGTTCCCGGCGGATCCGGCGAAGGCGGCGCCGACGGCGAGCTCCACGGGCGGCGGCGGGTCCCAAGGCGGCGGCGACAGATCCCTGGGACAGCGAGGGATTAGAGGAAGGAGGAGAGGGAGAGGAGGAGAAGGGCGACGGGGAGGCGGCGACCTGGGCGGAGGACTGTAGGGCGCGGCGTCGGGGTCGGTGAGGAGGCCGAGGCGACGAGGCGCAGAGGCGCGGCGGCGCTGGATCGAGCGAGCGGGGAAGGAGCGAGGCGCGCAGGGCAGCGGCGATGCGGGCCTCGGCCCAGATCGGGCCTCGAGCGGGCCTCGCACGGGCCGGGAGGCGCGGGGAGCGGGGAAGGGGCGCGCTGGGGACGCGTGGCAGCTCCCCAGTGGCTGCGTGCGGCGGGGAGGGTGATGTGGCGGCGCGGGATAGGTCGAAGGGCGTGGCGGCGGCGGCAAAGTGGCGGGCAGGGGTCGGCCGGCGCTGAAAAACGAGGAGGAGGTGGGAAGAGGTCTGGCGCATGGATTTCGAGAGGGGCTAGGTTTTCCAGTAATGGAAGGGGAAGGAAGCTATATATAGCAGTTTTTGGCTAGGGTTTGATTGAGGGGGGGTTTAGAGGGGTTTTCGGAGCGTTTCGGAGCCTCCGATCGTGATCCGACGATCAGGAACGGAGGGGGGTTTAGGTGGGCTGCAGGTGGGCTGAGAAGAGGGGTTGGGCTGAGAGAAGAGAAAGAGAAAGAGAGGCCCAGCGGGGTTTTCAGAGACCGAAAACGTCCGACGAAGGTGCCGGCAATGGTACCGCTATATATTTAATGATTAGGCGATCAAACGGACTCGAATGCGATTTAAACTTGACAGCGCCTGTCACACTATAATAAGACCGCATGCCAAGTAGCATCCCATTCCGAGAACATTTTGTGCCACTTATAAAATAATATTTGGAGGTGTCATGGTAGCGCGAGTGTGTGGTCGGGCTCGAACGGACAACAGAGAGAACCGGCGGAACATTTAACGGATGCAAGTTTTGAAAAACATGCAGATGAAATGAAGATGATGACATGGGATGAAATGCAATACATGAACAAAATGCAAACAACAGACAAAAACCCAACCGCGAAGGAAAAATCATATCGCATCTCCGGAAAAGGCAAGAGTTGGAGTTATGAATATGGAAAGTTGTATCCGGGGCGTTACAACACTCCACCACTACGAGAGGATCTCGTCCCGAGATCTAGGATGGCACCGGAGGAAAAAGGAAGAGGAAGAGAAGAGGTAAAACTAAATTGCTTCTTTGACGAACGAGTGAAACCATGAACCTTGATAGGTTGAGCAATTTAAAAGAAAGAGTACAACAGAGATGAACGAGATTGTAAACAATCCGTTAGAAAAGAGGAACAAGGAGCATTACGATAACTTGAATGTTGCAAAGACATGAATCAAGAGTTTAATGGACAAGATAGAATTCGTAACCACTCCGGTTAAAACAAGATGGGAGAGGAAGAAGATTGAAATAATTTGGGCAGCACTCCGTTTGAAGTAAGAAGAAAAACTTCATAAGATGAAAAGAACTTGAAAGAGGGCACGACACTCCGGTTAAATGGATAAGCACGAAAAGAACGCGATCCTCACAATCGAGATGATGAGTGAAACGAGCAACATCACAATGCCTCCGGAAGAAATGAAAGAATGGAATGGAATGAACGGAGGGAAACAAAATCTTGAAAGAGCACGCTTACAAGAAATGCTATAACGGAGTTGTTGGAAAACCAACAACGAAAGGAATAAACTTGTAGTGGGCTTATGTAAACATCTCAAAATTATGAGGTGAGCTTCTGCCACCAACGGAAACAAATGATTGGATTGATATCAACAAGGAGACGAGAAACTTATTTCACCGGGAGGACACATGAAGAACTTGGGTCATTTATAATCACCATAAATAGCAACATTCCTTAGGGAAGGTTTTAGGTGAAATCTTTACCAAGATAACTCCAACGAAGAGATTGATGGATTTAATATACCTTGTTCCTGACAACAATATGAATCATGAAACATGAAGGAAATTGTCAAGAGTGACATAACACCATCTCAAAAGATAAGATAGAAAGAATTGCACTTCGAAATGCAAGATGAAGAATACTTGAGCTCCTCAAAACAAAACATGTGTTGAGCACCATGTTTATTTTAGAGTATAGCTTGGCGGATCTTAACTTCAAGAGAAATCTTGAAGAACAATTGAAGAATGAAAAGAATCCTTGACGAACCACCATGTAGAGCCTCCATGAAGAACTCCGGTAAACAAAAGGAATGAAAAGAAAGAGAAATTGAAAACACAAGGTGAATCCTTGCAATGATTTAGATGGATCTCCGTGATAATGAGAGCTTGGAACTCCGGGAAAAAGAGAAGATGAAACAAATGAAACCGAGAATTACTTCATCATGAACAATCTCCGGAAGAAAGGAATTGAATCACCTCGAGGAAATAAGAATAAGATTTATTGTATGTTTATCCTTCATCAAATTAAATTGATGACAAGCAACGGATTTGGCATACTACTTATTCTCGTAGAAAGGATTGAAGAGAGATATTGCTCAACTTGGGAAGGTCTTCAACGAACCACCGGTAGGATTGGAACAACAAATGAATATTTGATATGGTAACGAAGGAAGTGAAAATCTTGAATGAACCACCGTAAGAATTGAAAATGAAAGTAGCAAAGGCACAATTCACTGGGAAGAATTGGAAAACGAATGAAGATATTTGAGTGGATTTAGATACAATAGAATGAAGAGATCATGAACTGATTAGAGGATATTTGAATGAATCACCGGTAAGATTTGGAGAATGATAGCTACACGCTGAGAATGAAGAATTATGACATGATGGCCTTCAGAGGAAAGAAATGGAAACAACTCATGAAATGCTCCGGATGGTAAGAAAAGAATTGTCACAATCGAAAACAATTATGAGGATAGCATGAAGCTAGAACCATGAATCTTGAAGAGAATAGAGCAAGATTAAAGAGAAACTCTTCTTCGGTCTTCAAATGATGAGAATGACAACGAGAAACACCACCAAGAATTATTGAGGCACACCGAAAGAATCAAAAGCGAAGAGGTTGAGCCAACTATGAAAAGAATTTGAAAGCGATCTTGGAGAAAAGCATTTGACTGATGATAGCTCATTCTTACGTCAAACTTGGAGAAGAATTTGGGATAGCTCTGGGAAAATAGAAGGGTCAGGTAAGATCCTGGGAAAAGACCTGTGGGTTAGGGCCCACTCAGAAGAACACCGTTGAAAATATTTAAAAGAGAGATTGCACCGGTTGAATAAAATGGCTTGAATGAGATAACAATCTCGAAATATCTTGAACGGATTGAGAATGGAAACACAAGTCTTGTGAGATATCTTCAGCACTCCAGAACAAATGAATAGGAAGAGGTGAATGATTAAGAGGTGCACCGGTATGAAAAAGCATTAGAAACGAGGAAAGGAATATGATGAGTATCGAAAGCTTGAATAGGATCCACCGGAGAAGAAACAACAATGAAGGATGATGAACTTGAAGCTCGTGAGCATCTTCATGGGAAATCACCGGATAAAACATTGATTGCAAAGAATGAAGAGACTTCACATGAATAAATGGATACTTGATTAAGAAATCTGAGTCCTTGAAGAAAAAGGGTGGGAGGGTGGGGAAACAAAGGCAACTTGGGACGGATGAAACAACACCGTTGAGAAAACTTAGAATTGATCTTGGATGGGGAGAATGATGGGATCATCTCAAGAGAAGCACACCGTTGGAAAAGAATTAACATGACAACCTCAATGATCAAAAGGATTAGTATTCACATAGCAATATGAGAACACCGCTTAGGAAAGGTATGGATTCAACATTTGACTTCAAGCAACTCAATACCACAATTAAAACAAAACAAAGGATTGGCTTGCGAATAAGCGGAACAAACATATGATAGAGATTTCGTCCGAAGTTTTCGTGGTGGGGCCTACACGGCTCGATCAGACAAAGACCATCATGTACAAGGCAAGGCACATGACATACGGTGTCCCCGAGTCGGCATAGCCAAGGACTCTTTAAGACACAACGAGACCATCAGAAACCAACCGTGGATAGGCGGACCACTAGACGTCGAACCCCAATTTCATACCATACATCCGTCGGAAAGATATCCTAAGAGCTACTTGAATTCCCACCTATGAAACTCCCAAATTTTCCTGTTATGCAATCAGTGTTGGGGATACAGGGAGCAATATATCTCACCCAAACTAACAATCCCTACATCCAATTGTATCCATCCGTCAACACATAACCAAGAAACCTTCGAAATCGTCTACCTCAACCTTCAAAAGCATCCGTTATACGAAGTCATGGCAATACTCCCGTACTCACCTCAAGATCGGGTTAGCGGGTTATCTCACCAACAACCGCATAAAAGAGATTTTCGATGTCGGCGATTAAAGTCGTATTCCAGAATCGCAACGATAAAATTATGATGACAACACCTCGGAGCTCAACTCCCCGGGACACTGCCACAACCCCTAAATGTCAGGAGGCACCAAGACAATGTTGTCATCATAAAACCATCGGAACGATTCTAAGATACCCGCGTGATCCTAAAATTTTTTTTAGTGAAATTTGAGAAGAGAAAAGTCAAAACTCTACGTCAGGATACCTCACCAGAAGGTCGAAGGGACTGGGGAGTAAAAAGAATTCCAAAACTCTCCGATATATATAATCCTAAGTGACTCAAAACATTTTTTTCTAGACACAACTCGGCCACTAAAAACGATCAAGCAATGGGGCTCCTAAGGTCGGGGATGGCTCTGATTACCAACTTGTAATGCCCTAGATGCGGCTATATCTCCCACGTGTCGAAGCACGACTTAGAGGCATAACCGCATTGAAAGCAATGTCGCAAGTGAGGTAATCTTCACACAACCCAAGTAATACATAAGGGAAAATAGATACATAGTTGGCTTACAATCGCCACTTCACACAATTACATGAATAAAGCATTACATCATCCAGATACAATCAAGGTCCGACTACGGAACCAAAATAAAAGAAGAACCCCAAATGCGACAAAAGGTCCCCAATCGACCCCAACGGGCTCCACTACTAACCAACGAGAACGAAACAACACAAAGGGCAAGATCTTCATCGAGCTCCTCCTTGAGCTTGATTGCGCCACCGCCGGTAACATAGGCACCGCAAACTGGTTTTGAAGTATCCGATGAGCCACGAGGACTCAAAGAATCCCATTACCATGGGTATCAAGACTAGCAAAGCTTAATGGGAAAGGAGGGTAAAGTGGTGAGGTTGCAGCAGCGACTAAGCAAGTATGGTGGCTAACCAACGCAAATAAGAGCGAGAAGAGAACAAGCGGAACATCGTCAACTAGCAATGATCAAGAGGTGATCCTAACACCTACTTACGCCAAACATAACACGTAAACCGTGTTCACTTCCGGACTCACGAGAAGAGACCATCACGGCTACACACTCGGTTGATGCGTTTTATTTCGGATCCGTGTCAAGTTGTCTACAACCGACATTAACAAATTCCCATCGCCACATAACCGTGGGCACGGCTCTCGAAAGTTTATACCTGCAGGGTGTCCCAACTTAGCCCATGACAAGCTCTCGCGATCATCGAAGAATAGACCTTCACCCGAGACACTCCGATCGACTCGGTATCCCGGTACATCAAGACATTTCAACAATGGTAAAACAAGACCAGCAAAGCCGCCCGGCGTGCCGACATCCTGATAGTAGCCGCGCGTATCTCGTCTCAGGCCACGACCGGATGAGTCAAGCTACGAGTAAAACCAGCCCTCGAGTTGCCAAGAGGTGGCCCCAAGAAATTGCTCGGTTCGGACCAACACTTAGACAAGCACCGCCCGGGGGCTAAAATAAAGATGACCCTTGGGTTAATTACTCCCAAGGGAAAAGTAGGTGGTGGTGAGGCAAATGGTAAAAGGCAATGTTGGGCCTTGCTTTGGACAAGTTTTATTCAAAGCGAACTGTCAAGGGGTCCCATAAATCACCCGACCGCGTAAGGGACGCAAAATCCGGGAACATAACACCGGTATGACGGAAACTAGGGCGGCAAGAGTGGAACAAAACACTAGGCATAAGGCCGAGCCTTCCACCCTTTACCAAGTATATAGATGCATTAATAATATAAGAGATATTGTGATATCCCAACCAAAATCCTGTCCACCATGGAGAAATCTTCAACTTCACCTGCAACTAGCAACGCTATAAGAGGGGCTGAGCAAAGCGGTAACATAGCCAAACAACGGTTTGCTAGGAATGGTGTCAAAGGTTAGGGGTTCATGGCAATTTGGGATGGCTTGACAAACAGGTAATAGGTAGCGCAGCATAGCAAAAGAACGAGGCAACTAGCATAGCAATGATAGTAGTGAGATCCAAGGTAGTGGTCATCTTGCCTGAAATCCCGCAAGGAAGAAGAACGAGTCCATGAAGAAGACAAACGGACATAGTCGAACGAATCCTCACAACTCCGGAACGAAACCGAAGCTATCGAGAGAAGCAAACCGGAAAGAAGCAAACAACACAGTAAACAACCATCACATAATCATGGCATGATGCACAAACAAGTATGATGCATGTCCGGTTTAATGAGGCATGGCATGGCAAACTGCAACACACAAAACTACAAGTTAAGTGGAGCTCAATATGCAACGAGTTGCATATTGACGGAACACCACAACAAGTTATTTAGTTCGCTCTCGTTTAGGTACCCAACAATATTAAATGTTGATTAACATGTCAAGGGGTGAAGCATAACAAAACTACCTAACTAGGCAAGTTTAAATGAGGCCGGAAGAACAAACAACGATTCCGGAAAATCCTCATAAGCATATTATGAATTTGGTACTGTTCTGCCCTAAAACATATTTTATAGTTGTTAAACAGGAAAATAAAGTGCACCATGTTAATCTAGGCATTTTTCCACCCCATTTACATATAAAGTTTATTAAATTCTGAGTTACGGTTAAATAGTTATGAAATAAATCATTTTAGCATGGCATAGGAGCAAATTTAAATAAACAGCAAGTTAAACATTTTAAACATGGATGAAAGTGGCATATTATGAAACTAGATGAAAAACTAAGCATTTTATATATATAAGTTGTTTTGATCCGATGCACGGTTGTGGAGTTATTAAATGCATGAAGATGGAGGGCCAATCTGTAAAACTGGTAAATCACAGGATAATAGGAAATTCGCAGAACGGAAAAAAAACAACCACGGGCCGAATCTTGGCTGGGCCAAAGTGCACAGGGGGGCGGTGGAGCTGATGCTCACCATGGGCCTTGGCCCGGTCGATGAGGAGGCAGGCCGGGGCAGCGGCCGACGCTGGGCTGGGCCACGAGCCCACGTGGCCGGCGACGAGGCGTCGCGTGTGCCGCACGCGCACAGATTTAGGGAGGTCGCGCCGGTGGCGGATTCTCGCGGGCGACCGCGGCTCTCCGCGACGAAGGGTTTGCGAGGAGGCCGAACGGATAGATCGGTGCGGGGCAACCGGATCCGGTGGTTCCCGCCGGATCCGGCGAAGGCGGCGCGACGGCGAAGCTCCACGGGCGGCGGCGGGTCCTAAGGCGGCGCATGATCCTCGGGACAACGAGGGATTAGAGGAAGGAGGAGAGGGAGAGGAGGAGAACGGCGACGGGAGGCGGCGAATCGGGCGGAGGATCAGAGGGCGCGCGTCGGGTCGGTGAGGAGGCCGAGGCGACGAGGCGCAGAGCAGCGCGCGGCGCTGGATCGAGCGAAGGGAAGGAGCGAGGCGCGCAGGCAGCGGCGAGGCGGGCTCGGCAGATCGGGCCTCGAGCGGCCTCGCCGACGGGCCGGGAGGCGGGGGAGCGGGAAGGGCGCGCTGGGACGCGCGTGGCAGCTCCCGAAAGCTGCGTCGGGGGGAGGGTGATGTGGCGGGCGATAGGTCGAAGGCGTGGCGGCGGGCGACAAGTGGCGGGCAGTCGTCGGCCGGCCGAAAACGAGGAGGAGGTGGGAAGAGGTCAAGGCGCAGGATTTCAAGAGTGGGCTAGGTTTTCCAGTAATGGAAGGGGAAGGAAGCTATATATAGCAGTTTTTGGCTAGGGTTTGATTGAGGGGGGGGGTTTAGAGGGGTTTTCGGAGCGTTTCGGAGCCTCCGATCGCGATCCGACGATCAGGAACGGAGGGGGGTTTAGGTGGGCTGCAGGTGGGCTGAGAAGAGGGGTTGGGCTGAGAGAAGAGAAAGAGAAAGAGAGGCCCGGCGGGGTTTTCGGAGACCGAAAACGTCCGACGAAGGTACCGGCAATGGTACCGCTATATTTAACAGTTGGGCAGTCAAACGGACTCCGAATGCGACGAAACTTAACAGGCGCTCTGTCTACACTATAATAAGACCGCATGCCAAGTAGCATC
This sequence comes from Aegilops speltoides, assembly GCA_021437245.1. Lineage (NCBI taxonomy): Eukaryota > Viridiplantae > Streptophyta > Magnoliopsida > Poales > Poaceae > Aegilops > Aegilops speltoides. The sequence goes on along the minus strand of CM038142.1, from coordinate 247,707,829 downwards.
CCATTCCGAGAACATTTTTGTGCCACTTATAAAATAATATTTCGGAGGTGTCGCGGGCGCGTGCGAGTGTGGTCGGGCTCAGAACGGACAACGGAGAGAACCGGCGGAACACGAACGGATGCAAGTTTTGAAAAACATGCAGATGAAATGAAGATGATGACATGGGATGAAATGCAATACATGAACAAAATGCAAACAACAGACAAAAACCCAACCGCGAAGGAAAAATCATATCGCATCTCCGGAAAAGGCAAGAGTTGGAGTTATGAATATGGAAAGTTGTATCCGGGGCGTTACACCAACCGTCATCCGTTGCGGCATCGTTGCCGGTTTATTCATCGGGCGTTTTTGGTCTCCGAAAACCGTTGCCGGGCTGCCATATCTTCTCTCCCCAAAGCCTAGCCCACTCTACATAGCCCACCAAGGCCTGCCTACACTACCACTCCACTCCGGACCGTCCGATGGAGATCGAACGGCTCCAAAACGGCCTCAAAACCCCCTCTCCTAGCCCTTCTTCCTATATAAAGACCCATAGTCCATTTTCGGACTAAAACCTAGCCTAAACCTACCCCTAGCCCCTCTCCTAACCTCTAGCCACCGCCTCCTCATCGTTTTCCACGCCGCCCCACTCCACCGCCGCCACTTGGCGTCGTTCCAATGGCCAGCGCCGCTGCAGCCGCCGCCCTCCACCATCAGCGCCGCCACGTGGCCCCCCAGCCTCCTCCCACCTCCCCGCAGCCCTCTCGGCCCGCACCAGGCCCACCCGGGCCAGATCTGGGCCCAGAGGGAGCCTGCGCGCCGCCGCTCGAGCGCCCAGCGCTCCTCCTCTCTGAGCCGACCCGCGGCGCCTTGACCCCACCGCCGGTGAGCCCTCTCCAGGCGGCCCTCGCTCCAGAGCGCCTCCAGCCCCGCCTCCACCGCCGGATCCGTGCCCCCGACTCCCTCGCGCTGTCCCGTCGTCCCCTGTGGCCGTCTCACCGGAGCTGTAGCCACCCTCCGTCGGCGCCTCGTCCAAGCTCCTGGCCGCCATAGAGCTCCCCGACCACCCGCTGTCACCTGGATCCATGCTCCGCTGCCGGAAATGGACGGATCGGACGGATCTCGTCTAGATCCGTGCCTTCAGCGCCTCTGCCGCCACCTAGCTGCAATCCGGAGCGCTGCCCTGCCACCCGTCGCTGCCGTGTTGACCTCCTGCTGCGTCCCGATCGAGCGGAGGAGGACGACCGGCCTCCAGCTGCGTGGGCCACCCCGGCCTCGGCCCAGCCGCCCGCGTCGCCCGGCCTGCCTCCTCCTCCTTCCTGGGCCGAGCCTATTTGGTGAGAACCCGCTAAATCCTGCCCGTGCGTAGTATAGCTAAATCAGGCTCAATCTGTTTTTTTTTCTGAAAAACTGCCAAGTCCCCAATTATGTTATGTTATGTGCACCCCTTTCACATGCCATATCTCCATGCATATAGCGCATATGATATATCAAAATGTTCATCTCAGAGTTCTCTTCATGATGGAGTAGTTTACATTCATGTTACTATTCATCTTGATGTCTTAATCTTCATTGCAAAACTGCTAAATGATATAAACTGCTGGAATCTATTGATTGTTAACATCATGTATGCATCTTGTGAGTGCTATAACTTTGTCTCTGTTGATGCTATGGTGATGATCTTGATATGCACATATTCTTCTCTTCATACTCTACTACTTCGCGTGCTTTTCATTCATGTTAGGCTGCATCTTGACATATTAATCCCTGTCGCAAAAGTGCATGTTGCTGTTAACTGCTGAAAACTGCTGTAACTTGCCTATTTCTCATTTTTATATGTTTTTGTGTGATTTTCTTTTGAGCATCATGCCTACATGTTTTAGGAGCATCATTATGCCATCTTTGCTGTGGTGCAATCCATGTATTTTGTTATGCCCTGTAGTGAGTGCATCAAGCTTGTGAAGTGGGCTACTTGTTGTTAACTTTCTGTCAAGTCTGTTTTTGTCATATGATGTTGCCATGTTTGCTTGATGCTACCAATTAATCCATGCATATTCTGGAGATGCTTAGTTAACATGTTTTGTTTTACATGTTATGCTCTATCATGAAATGCCTTTGTGTGCCTCATATATGTCCTGTAGCATATGTTTCTTTTTGGTATCCTATGAAGATGCACTTCTCTGATTTGGGTTCGAGCTTATCAGGTTGAAGCTTTTTCACATAAGCATCACAACCCCAAACTTTAAGAAACAACAGCTTAGGTTTGTTGCCAAACCAGAGTTCATACGGTGTCGTCTCAACAGATTTTGATGGTGCCCTGTTTAACCTGAATGCAGCTGTCTCTAATGCATAATCCCAAAACAATAGTGGTAAATTGGTAAGAGACATCATAGATCGCACCATACCTAATAAAGTGCGGTTACGATGTTCAGACACACCTTTACGCTGTGGTGCTCCAGGTGGCATGAGCTGTGAAACTATTCCACATTGTTTTAAATGAAGGCCAAACTCATAACTCAAATATTCATCTCCACGATCAGATCATAGAAACTTTATTTTCTTGTTATAATGATTCTTCACTTCACTATGAAATTCTTTGAACTTTTCAAATGTTTCAGACTTGTGTTTCATTAAGTAGATATACCTGCCACGAGCCTCAACACTCATCGGACCACATACATAAGTATGTATTATTTCCAATAAGTCATTAGCTCATTCCATTGTTCCGGAGAACGAAGTTTTAGTCATCTTGCCAATAAGGCACGGTTCGCAAGTATCAAATGATTCATAATCAAGTGATTCCAAAAGCCCATCAGCATGGAGTTTCTTCATGCGCTTTACACCAATATGACCTAAATGGCAGTGCCACAAGTATGTTGCACTATCATTCACAACTTTGCAGCTTTTGGCATCAATATTATGAATATGTGTAACACTACGATCGATATTCAATAAACCATTAACATTGGGTGTATGACTAAAGAAGGTTTTATTCATGTAAATAGAATAACAAATATTCTCTATCTTGAATGAATAATTGCATTGCAATAAACATGATCTAATCACATTCATGCTCAACGCAAACACCAAATAATATTTGTTTAGGTTCAACACTAATCCCGAAAGTATAAGGAGTGTGCGATGATGATCATATCAATCTTGGAACCACTTCCAACACACATCGTCATGTCACCCTCAACTAGTCTTTTTTTATTCTGTGACTCCTGTTTCAAGTTAATAATCTTAGCAACCGAACAAGTATCAAAAACCCAGGGGCTACTACGAACACTAGTAAGGTACACATAAAAAACTTGTATATCAAATATACCTTTGTTCACTTTGCCATCCTTCTTATCCGCCAAATGTTTGGGGCAGTTCCGCTTCTAGTGACCATTCCTTTGTAGTAGAAGCACTCAGTTTCAGGCTTGGGTCCAGCTTTGGGCTTATTCCCGGGAGTGACAACTTGTTTGCCATTGTACTTGATGTTCCCTTTCTTTCCCTTTGCCCTTTTTCTTGAAACTAGTGGTCTTGTCAGTCATCAACACTTGATGCTCTTTCTTGATTTCTACTTTTGTCGATTTCAGCATCACGAAGAGCTCGGGAGTCATTTTTGTCATCCCTTGCATACTATAGTTCATCATGAAGTTCCAGTAACTTGGTGATGGTGACTAGAGAACTCTGTCAATCACTATCTTATCTCAAAGATTAACTCCCACTTGATTCAAGCAACTGTAGTACCCAGACATTCTGAGCACATGCTCACTAGCTGAGCAATTCTCCTCCATCTTTAAGGCAAAGTACTTGTCAGAGGTCTCATCCCTCTCAACACGGGCATGAGTCTGAAATACCAATTTCATCTCTAGGAACATCTCATATGCTCTGTAGCGTTTCAAAATGTTTTTGAAGTACGGTTCTAAGCCATAAAGCATGGTGCACTAAACTATCAAGTGGTCATCATATTAAGCTAGCCAAAACGTTCATAACGTCTGCATCTGGTCCTGCAATAGGTCTGTCACCTAGCGGTGCATCAAGGACAAAATTCTTCTGTGCAGCAATGAGGATAAACCTCAAATCACGGACCCAGTCCGCATCATTGCTATTATCATCTTTCAACTTAGTTTTCTCTAGGAACATATCAAAAACATAGGGAAGCTACAACGTGAGCTATTGATCTACAACATAATTTGCAAATACTATCAGGACAAAGTTCACGATAAATTAAAGTCCAATTAATCATATTACTAAAGAACTCCCACTTAGATAGACACCCTCTAGTCATCTAAATGATCACGTGATCCATATCAACTAAACCATTGTCGGTGTCAAAACCGGCAAATCTCGGGTAGGGGGTCCCAAACTATGCGTCTGAGGATCAAAGGTAACAGGAGATGGGGGACATGATGTTTACACATGTTCGGGCCCTCTTAATGGAGGTAATAGCCTACTTCCTGCTTGATTGACCTTGATGAGTATCGGGGTTACAAGAGTTGATCTACCTCGAGATCGTAATGGCTAAACCCTAGATGTCTAGCCTGTATGATTTGTGATTGCCTCTATGGACTAAACCCTCTAGTTTATATAAGCACCGGAGGGGATTAGGGTTGTACAAAGTTGGTTTACAGAGGAAGGAAACTACACATCCGGATGCCAAGCTTTCCATCCACGCAAAGGAGAGTCCCATCCGGACACGGGAGAAGGCCTTCTGTCTTGTATCTTCATGACCATCAGTCCGGCCCATGTCACATAGGCCGGCTCCCCGAGGACCCCATAATCCAGGACTCCCTCGGTAGCCCCCGAACTTGCCTTCAATGACGATGTTGTATCCGGACCAGTCCAGATGACTCTGAGTCTCAATTTGGATACATATTTAATGTGGGAGCAATTAGCTAGAGTAGCTCCATGTAGAGCATTGTAGACATAGAAAATTTGCAAAATACATACGGCTCTCTATTTAGCAGACCCGTTGACTAAACTTCTCTCACAAGCAAAACATGATCACACCTTAGTACTCTTTGGATGTTAATCACATAGCGATGTGAACTAGATTATTGACTCTACTAAACCCTTTGGTTGTTGGTCACATGGCGATGTGAACTATTGGTGTTAATCGCATACAGATGTGAACTATTGGTGTTAAATCACATGTCAATGTGAACTAGATTATTGACTCTAGTGCAAGTGGGAGACTGAAGGAAATATGCCCTAGCGGCAATAATAAAGTTGTTGTTTATATTTGCTTATATCATGATAAATGTTTATTATTCATGCTAGATTGTATTAACCGGAAACTTAGTACATGTGTGAATACATAGACAATACATAGTGTCCCTAGTATGCCTCTACTTGACTAGCTTGTTAATCAAAGATGGTTATGTTTCCTAACCATAGACATGTGTTGTCATTTGATGAATGGGATCACATCATTAGGAGAATGATGTGATGGACAAGACCCATCCGTTAGCTTAGCATTATGATCGTTACAGTTTCTTGCTACTGCTTCCTTCATGACTTATACTGTTTCTCAGACTATGAGATTATGCAACTCAGGAATACTGGAGGAACACCTTGTGTGCTATCAAACATCACAACGTAACTGGGTGATTACAAAGATGCACTACATGTGTGTTCGAAGGTGTTTGTTGGGTTGGCATATATCAAGATTAGGATTTGTCACTCCATGTTTCTGAGAGGTATCTCTGGGCCCTCTCGGTAATGCTCATCACTATGAGCCTTGCAAGCAACATGACTAATGTTTTAGTTATGAGATGAAGCATTACGGAACAAGTAAAGTGTAAGTGCATCTAGTGCCCCTTAGTGATTTTGGTGTATTGAAGACTTATAGGTTAAGGGACTAATGCGTTTGTGAGTGTACACAGGTCTATAAGTCTATGAGGACTTTGATATTTACAGAGAAAGTCGACCCCTAAAAATGAAGTTCTTCGTCTGAAGACTTTGGATATCTAAAGACTTTCTGAAGACTTTGAAAGTGAAGAAATTGGTGTGACCTTGAAGACTTGGTATTCATTCGAGGAATATGAAGCGTGAAGACTTTTGTTTTCGTAGATTCATTTTTCATTTTTGAGTCATAGGAAACACCGTACTGTTAAAGGGGGTCGAGGAAATAGTAAGGAAAATTTTCCATGTGATGCTCAACTCAAAATCCTACACCTACCAATCCTTCGAGTGAAGCCATTGAAATCGACATGATTCACCATATTCTTCAAAGGATGAGACGCAGTTCTTACGTCACCGAGGAATTTGTTCTGACTGAGGAGTTAGGAATTCACCAGTGTGAATTGCCTACATAGTGAGGAACATGATAGCCCTGAGGATTTTGATAGTCAAAATTCCGACCGTTGCTGTGCTATGTGCCAGCGATTCCAAAATATCTACCCACCTAACGGTCATATCAGACATGGGCATTTATGTCCTATCAGGTCGGGCTGCTCCCGAGGCTATAAATAGCCGCCCCCTACAACCACTAGCTGGTTGGCTGCTCCGAGAGAAACTGACACTTGTCAATTGAGAGCATCCCATCCTCCAAGGACTTTGAGCAAAAATCATCAAGTGAGGAAAACCCAAACCCAACACCTACAAACCCAAAGTGAGTGAGCATCACTGAAGAGATTGATCCTGCGTGGATCCGATGCTTGTTTCCTTTGAAGACTGTGCTTCTTTCAGACGGTTAGGCGTCAAGGTCTAGAGCATCCAAGAGGAATTGTGGATCGCCGAGTGACCGAGTTTGTGAAGGTTCGGAAGTCACCTGAAGACTTACCAAGAGTGATTGGGTGAGGTCTGTGTGACCTTAGCTCAAGGAGAATACGGTGAGGACTGTGTGTCCGGCACTGGGTGTCCTCGAGTTTAAATACTCAGCCACTCCAACTAGATGTACAACTGACACATCAGTTGGAACTGGTCTACCAAATCATTTTCTTCACCAAGCCTCCTGGTTCTATTTCCTCAACTCTTTCGTTTCCTCATGTCTGTTGTTGTGTGCCTGTTCATATCTGCTTGAAGACTTTGACTGAAGACTTTCTCAATTTCCTCAGTTCAATTTCTTCAGTCTATCCATCTTCTTTCTTGTGTTATCCTGTGTTTACATTTTCTGTACTCTGTGCTTGTCTTCATCTCGCCATGATGACTATGCTTGTATTCTGTTATGTTTACTTCTGAGTACTTATTCCGCTGCTAGTAGTTCTTCAGTTAGGAATGTCCTCACCATCAAATTCCTCAGTGAAGAATTCATAAAAATCGCCTATTCACCCCCCTCTAGTCGATATAACGCACTTTCAATTGGTATCAGAGCAAGGTAATCCCTTGTTCTGTGTGATTTTGTTTTAGCCGCCTGGAGTTTTAGTTATGTCGATCGCGGGTATGATCAAGGTCTCTGCTGGTTGTCCTACCTTCGATGCAACGGGCTACCCCTACTGGAAGAACAAGATGCGAATGCATCTTGAGGCAATTGACAATGATCTCTGGTATGTTGTGGAAAATGGTGTTCCCACAGTCTCACCCTCTTTGAACGCTACTGATGTGAAGAGATTTAAGCAACTTGATTCTCGAGCGAAGAATATCATATGTGGTCATCAGAGCAAAGGACAATATGGAAGAGTGAGTGCTTTGGAAACTGCTAAGCTTATCTGGGATAGGTTGTCCAAAGTAAATGAAGGAGTCTCAACTCAACGTGACTCTCGTGTTGACGTTCTTCACAATCTCTTCAACCACTTCAAAAGACTCGACAATGAAAATGTTCAGCAAACCTTCGATCGCCTCACTGACATCTCAAATGAGCTTCAAGCGCTTGGCGCCACTGACATCACTGACCATGAGGTGGTAAAGAAATTGCTGAGATCGCTAGATTCCTCATTTTACACTCTGGCACTGATGATTCAAGAGCGTGCGGACTACAAGTCACTTGATCCCGCTGATATTCTCGAGAGGCTAAACACTCATGAGTTCCAGCTTGCTGAGAAGAGAGATCTCTACGGTTCGAGCTATGGCAGATCACGTGCTTTGAAGACCAAGGTAGTCTCTGAGTCTTAAGATGAACACTCTGCTAGCAGCCTTGGTGACCACAAGAATCGAGCCAGAACTTGCACCGCTTCGTGAAGAAATTTCAGAAGATCTCAAGACGTGGTCGCTTTGGAAAGCCCTCAAGGAGCAATGGTTCCTCATCCAGTGACTACAAGAGGAGGCTATGCCACAAATGCAAGAAACCTGGTCACTACATCCAAGATTGTCCTCAGTGGGATAAGGAATCAAAGAAGAAGAAATACAAGGATTACAGTTCTGATGACACAAAGAAGAAGAAGAAATCTTCAAAGTCTTCATCATCAAAATCCTCGAGGTCTTCATCTCACAAGAAGAGCAGCTCCAAGAAGGCTCGGGCATTTATTTTCAAGGAAATGGACTCTGAGGCTGAATCTGAGGAACATGAGGACGAGGAGGCATCCGAGGAGTCAGAGTCTGGTGTGGCGAGCCTAGCTCTCGCTACTGCATTCATCAACAAGTCTATCTTCAACTCTGAAGAAAACGACTCCACCAACAAGGTTGATGAAGGTAATGATGACTACGCTCCCACCTATTGCTTCATGGCAAAAGGTGCCAAGGTAACTAAATACGCCTCCTCTGACTCAAGTGAGGATGAATCTGATGAAAATCTCAAACCCAGCTACTCTAAACTTGCTAAAATTGCTGTGAAACAACAAAAGGCTTTTGAAAAGGTTCAAAACATGCTATACAAAAGTGATGATATGTTGGGTGAAGAAATGGATCACACTAAAACCTTGACTGAAAATCTTCAGAGACTTCAGTCCAGGTTTGACAATCTTCAAGGTCATCATAACACTCTCTTATCTGATCACGAGAAGCTATCTTATGAATTTCTTCAAAGAAAGCAAGATCTTGAAAAGCTAAGAGTGGATTATGAAGATCTTTAGAAGGAGCGTGATTCATTACTTGCTCAACAAATCAACGCTACACAGGAAGAATTTGTTCCTCCATGTCTGAAGTGCATTGAACGTGAAATTGCAAATTCTTCACCTGAATGTTCAAATGCTTATAATGCTACAAATTCTTCATATGTCTCTGTTGTCACTAATTCCTTATCTGAGGACAATGCAAGTATCACTGATGATGCAGGGCTGAAGGAATTGTACATGACATGCATCTACAAAAGCCTCAAAGGGCATCAGACTCTTTGTGATGTGCTCAAAAAGGAGATCCTCAACAGAAACCTTAGGAAAGAGGGTATTGCCTTTGAGAGGAAACTCAATGCTGATGGAACATATTGGAAGCCTGAGCAGTACCCCAAAACCTCATGGGTTGCTGCAAAGGGACCTCCAATTGATCAATCCAACTTATCTGGCTTTACATGTGAATCTCCTCATTCTTCTGATGAGTCATTTGACTCTAACTATAAACTGTTCAAAAATCAGAATGGTGAAGTACTTGCTAGATATGTTGGGACTAACTACAAGAACGTTTCCCCTATGAAGAAAATCTGGGTTCCCAAAAGTTTCCTTGAAAGTCTTCAGGTGAATGTCCTCATGACACCACCTGTGAAGAATAGGAACTCCAGATCAAATTCTTCATATGATCCAAATTCTTCATATAGATCCAAGTCCTCAAGTGGACCAAATTCCTCACGTGGATCAAATTCCTCAAAAGGATCAAAGTCCTCATATGATCATCATCGTGCTAACCTTCTGTTTCGCAGGGTAGAGCTAAGGGCTATGAATATGTGCATTATTATTCAAATCATTATGTTCACAAGTCCTCGAAGAATTTCTCTGCATATTCATATGCTTACCTAACCCCTCTTATGTGAAACGAAGTGTACTGGCATCCATGCCACCTTTCTCATATGGTGCTCGCAGAGTGATGAATTCTTTGCCACCCCTCCAGATGTGGGTGGTGAAGATAAAGAACTAATCTCTTATGCAGGGTCAGGTCTCCAATCGTGCTCAAAATGACTGAAGAATTTGCTGGAGACTTGAACAGTGCCTGATAGGACGCAGGCTAATCATGATGAAATGAACCTTCATTTCACACGTCCTCATACTGATTATCTGTTCAAATCGCTTGATGAAATTGACCTGATGATACTGATGTCATATTCTTCACTGATGAAGTATATGAGTTTGTAAGTTGCACTAATTCATCTGCAGGATGATCAACCCAAAGCAAATGAGTGGGTCCTCGGTAGTGGATGTACAAATCACATGACTGGTGACAAGAATCTCTTGATGGATGCTCCCTTATCACCGTCACATCTGAAGCATATCATCTTCGCTGACAAAGGCAAAAGTCAGGTGTTGGGTCTAGGTAAGGTTGCGATCTCTAAGGACATACACATGGACAAAGTAATGCTTCTTGAGTCCTTAGGATACAACCTCATGTCTGTCTCAATGCTTTGTGATCTTGATATGGTTGTTGTCTTTGGCAAGTATCGTTGTGTTGTGATCATGGAAGCTGACAATTCCAAAGTCTTCGAAGGCTTTAGGAGAGGAGACTTGTACATTGTTGATTTCTCTACAGGACCACAACTCGCCGTGTGCTTACTTGCAAAAGCTTCAGAAGGCTGGCTATGGCATCGACGACTTGGTCATGCTGGCATGAGGAATCTGCACACGCTCGCGAAGAAGAAGCATGTCATTGGCATTGAGAATGTCAAATTCCTCAAGGATCATTTATGTGGAGCTTGTGAAGCTGGGAAGATGACAAAGGCCAAGCATCCATCAAAGACTATCATGACTACCACTCGACCATTTGAATTGCTTCACATAGATCTTTTCAGCCCTAATCATTATTCTGCTGTGACAAATGATGCATCTCTATATGGCTTTGTTATTGTTGTTGATTATTCTTGTTACGCATGGTTACACATTGTTACTTACAAACATGAAGTGCAGGAAGTCTTCAAACGATTTTCCTCGAGGGCTTCAACCAACTTTGTCGGTGTACTAAAGTAGGGGTACCTTAGTACCCCGAACTTGTGCACGAGAAGTCGCAGCACCCCGTGGCAAGGCTCGCCAGGCGTCCACCAAGACCCTCCGTCATTTCCATTTACTGCCATTCAAGAACAAAGTGTCAACCAAGCAGACAAAGCCCCGGCAAGAGGAGCTTGCCGGGAAGTACAAGGCCCCGGCAAGAAGAGCTTGCCGGGAAGGACAACCAAGGCACCTCCAGAAGACCTGCCACGACGCCCCGCGCGTCCCGACAAGGCCCGGCGACCGGCAAGCTTGCCGGCGCGACAAGAGAAGGTGAAAGTGCAACTAATCCCCGGGTGGTTTTGGTAATTAATAACAACATATATATCATTGAACTAATAGTTTCTTGAGAATCATTTCAGAAAGTTCAGGGATATGGGTATGGCAATGATCAAGAAGTGGACCCCTCAAAATGCTAAGGCAAGCATTGGCAAAAGCTCAAGACTCCATTTTGGTTTAGTGATCCAAGATCACATTGAGTCTATAGGAAAGCCAATACTATTAAAAGGGATGAGGTTATGTTAATGATCCGGTTGCTCAAAGTGCTTAGTGATATATCTCCTAAACTATCAAGCAACTCTCACTTCAAATATACACTCATAAGTAATCTCGGTCCCACCGATTTCCTAAACTCACCACACCGAGATGAACCACCTCAGCCATAAAGCCAAACCCTAGAAATTTCGGATTTTCCGATTCGAACTCGGTCTCACCAAACTAGTGTTGCCAAGCTTCAGAACCTACATCATCAAATCGGTGTCACCGAGATGATGAAGTCGGTCCCACCGAGATTGGCAAACCCTAGTCTTTGGAAGAATCGGACTCACCGAGATTGTATTTTGGTCCCACGAAAATCCCAACGCTCACATGATTTGAACTTTCGGTCTCACCGAGTTGTCAACTTCGGTCCGACCGAGATTGGTCAAATGTGTGTAACGGTTGGATTTTGTGTGGAGGCTATAAATACCCTCCAACCCCTCTTCATTCGTGGAGAGAGCCATCGAAAGAACTACCACTCCTACCTTACATTTCGAGAAGAAAACTACCTACCCTTGTGTTGAGATCAAGTTGCTCCACTCCCACCATATGATACTTGATTTCTAGCCTTCCCAAGTTGCTTTCCACTCAATCCTTTCTTCCACCATAGCCAAATCAGTGAGGAGAGTTGAGTGTTGGGGAGATTATCATTTGAAGCACAAGAGCAAGGAGTTCATCATCATCAACACCATCTATTACCTTTTGGAGGGTGGTGCCTCCTAGATTGGTTAGGTGTCGCTTGGGAGCCTCCGTCAAGATGTGGAGTTGAACCAAGAAGTTTGTAAGGGCAAGGAGATCGCCTACTTCGTGAAGATCTACCCCGAGTAAGGCTAGTCCTCCGTGGGCGTATGCCATGATGGCATAGACAAGGTTTCTTCTTCGTGGACCCTTCGTGGGTGGAGCCCTCCGTGGACTCTCGCAGCCGTTACCCTCCGTGGGTTGAAGTCTCCATCAACGTGGATTGACGATAGCACCACATATCGGAACCACGAGAAAAATCTCCGTGTCTCCAAATTGCGTTTGCTCTTCTCCACCTCTCTTTATTACATGTGCAATTTACTTTCCGCTGCCAATACTCTAGAATTGCATGTGTAGGGTGATACTTGACTTGATCATCATCGTGAATCTGCCAAAAACTTGTCTTTATCAAAAGGCTGAATTTTTATATTGTCAAGTAGTCTAATCACCCCCTCTAGACATACTTTCGATCCTACAAGTGGTATCGAGCTTTGGTCTCCATTGTATTGGTTTCCATTGCATTGACTCCATAAGCTTGGTTTCACAACCTAGGAGAGTATGGCGTCTAGTGAGGGTAATTTTCAGAGAGGTCCTTATTTTGATGGTTCAAACTTTGCTAGTTGGAAGCATAAAATGAAAATGCATATTCTTGGACATAACCCCGCCGCATGGGGAATTATTTGTGTTGGTTTGCAAGGTGAATTCTTCGAGGAAGGAAAAGTTCGGATCGTGAAGCTACAACGGATGAATTGCGGATGTTGCAAAACAATGCTCAAGCTTGTGACATTCTCTTCAATGCTTTGTGTCCCGAGGAGTTCAACAAAATCAGCCGCCTTGAGAATGCAAAAGAGATTTGGGATACTTTGGTCGAAATGCACGAAGGTACCGAGTCCGTGAAGGAATCAAAGCTAGATGTTCTTCAAGGTCAACTTGACAAGTTCAAGATGAAGGAAGGTGAAGGAGTCGCTGAAATGTACTCTAGGCTTGCTCTCATCACAAATGAGATTGCCGGCTTAGGAAGCGAAGAAATGACCGACCGATTCATCATCAAGAAGATTCTCGAGCTTTGGATGGAAAGTATGACACCGTGTGCACTTTGATCCAAATGATGCCAAACTACAAGAATCTCAAGCCTACCAAGTCATTGGAAGAATTGTTGCTCATGAGATGACACTTAAAGATAAGGAAGAGCTTCACAACAAGTCAAGTGGTGCTTACAAAGCTACAAGTGATGCTCCCACAACCTCAAGTGACAAGTTAGTTTCCAATGAAGAGATAAGCCTAATGGTGAAGAACTTCAACAAATTCTACAAGAGTAGAAGCAAAGAGAGAAGCTCAAAGTCTAGATCATATGATGAAAAGAGATCTTCTAGTCGTGATCAAAACTGCTACAATTGTGGAAAACCCGGACACTACTCAAATGAGTGTTCGGCTCCCCACAAGGGAAGAGAAGAATCTCCAAGAAGAAGAAGCTCAACAGAAGAGTCACCTCGGAAAGAGAGAAGGAGTAGAGATGATCGTTATGAACGAAGACCCTCTCGGAGAAGCAAGGATTCGGAGAGGAAAGACAAGTCATCAAGGAGCTACACAAGAAGAAAACATCAAGCTCATGTAGGTGAATGGGTCTCCGGCTCCGACTCCGACAATCAATCCGAAAGAAGCTATCACTCCAACTCGACTACACCAAGATGAAGGTGTTGCCGGTCTTGCTCTCGTGTCCTCCAACTCCAACTCCTATGACTTGTTTGATTCACCAAATGAGGGAATTGGAAGATGCTTCATGGCTAAAGGCCCCAAGGTATCACACCCTGAATTCATTGACTTTGATAGTGATGAGGATGACTTGCTTGGTGAAGATGAGCTTTTACATGACAAATCTAGTGAGCCTAGTAATGATGAACATGCTAGTAGTCTTTATAGTCGAGAAGAGTCGAATGACAATGCTATGAAGGAGATTGAGCGTTTAACTAAAGAACTAAACACTCTTAAGTTAGCTCATGAAACAACTCAAGAAGATCATAGAGAGCTCCTAAGATCTCATGAGAAGCTACGCTCGAGAAGCTCAATCTAGAGCAAGAACATGAGTTTCTAAAAGCAATCAATGACGATCTTCGAAAGAAGAGTTCTTCATATCTTGCCAAACGACTTCTCTTGTCTAATTTCTTGCCACCTATTAAAACTAAGCATGACAAGCATAAGAAAAATTCTTCATCTAGTAGTAACAATAACCATGCTAAATCTAATGTTGTTACCTCTAGTAGTTCTCTTGATTCCACTAACAATGTTAAGAAAATAGTTTATTGAAAGGGATTATAGAGAAAGGTGTCTACAAGAGCCTTGCCGGAAGCAAGAACTTTGAGGAAATTGTTCGCAAGCAAGGAAGGCACCGGAAGAATCAAGGAATTGGTTTTGAGCGAAAGTTCAACGCCGAAGGTGTTGAATGGGAAGAAGGTCAATATCCCACTCCAAAGTTTGTTTCTCAAAAGGAGAAGTATGATCCTACTTCTTCCAATGTGGAACAAGCACAAGATGACCTTCCACCACAAGACCACAAGCTAAAAGGCAAGGACAAGCTTCAAGAGGAGATTGATGCATTTATTGAAGCACCTAAAGCCATGGTCAAGTGGGTTCCCAAGGAAACGTCAAGTTCTACTTCGTCAAGCTCAACTACAACCCCAAGGATTCCCATCAAGATGATGTGGATCCCGAAGAAGAAGAACTAGAGAGTTCTTGAGGGTGACTCCGCCAACATACTTCACTCACATTCATTTTGGCAAGAACTTGTGCAATCAACTTCCACATTATGCACTAGTTCATGGAGTCACAAACCCTCTTGTTGGTAAGTCAAGGGACAAGGTAATCATTGCTTTCATGGACATCATCTATTGTGAACTTCAATCTATGTCCATGGATATCCTTGTTTGTTCCTTGTGGGACTAACCCATGTAGGTATTGAAAGTGCCCGAATCCAAAGGATTGCTCCCAACTCTTGATGATCTTCATCAACATTGAGCATCCACATCTTCAACATCTACATGAAGTCTTCTACGACAACCCAAGGTTAGTTTGACCCTTTAAAAGGGGTTCTCACATCTAGGGGGAGCTTTGCTCTAAAGAATTGAGCTAAAGCATCTTCAAATGATGTGAACACATTAATGCTTTATGTAAAAGTGATAACCCCACTTGTGCTTAAACGATGAGTATGACCTATGATCAAATGTTCTCATTTGACTCCTAAGTCAATATACTCATATAAAGATGACCTAGTCATCGACAAATTGTATGATAGTAGCTAGTGTTTTGTTTGTGCATGTTTGACACATATTTCATTTGCTATCTTATTGTGTGAGCATGTTGGATGCATAATTTTATCCATTCGAGGACATCCATTTGTTGCTTTGGTCTTTTGGATTTTTCTCGACCAAATGGATGGACAAGAATGCCTAAGTTCCTCCCTAGCTATCTATGCTTTCTTGTCTCAAATTCTATTCATGCTTACATCACAAACTTTGAACAAGTCATTTTCGACCCTCCGAGTGAGGAGCACTCGAGCCACCGATCCGTCAAAGGCTAACCTCCAAAACCTTCTAAGTGATTTCGGTCGACCAACCCACTCAAACTCGGTCAAACCGAAAGCACTTGGATTGATCTAGGTTTTCACCTCGGTGAAACCGAGTTGTGATTTTCGGCGTGACGAAGTGTGTAATCGCATGCGATTATCCATCTCGGTGCCACCGAAGTTTTACAACTCGGTCCCACCGACAACAAAGGGGTATATATACTCCGAGGCAGCGCTGCTTGATTCCTACTTCAAAACGCCTCCTCCCCACCCCCCTTTGTCTTTGTCGCCGTGGTCTCCGGATCGTCTCCGTCGTCGCCTGTGCATCCTCGCCGCAGGTCTCCATCGCCGTCAACGGACATTCTCTCCGCGCCGTTGCCGCCGTAGAGGAACTCCACCAAGTTAGGGTGAGTTTCGATCCCACTCGTGCTCCCATCTCCGATTCAATGCACGATTGGTTTGCCTAGCATCTTGCCACGTTTGAGATCTTCCTTAACACCAGATTAGTTCCTTTGAACGAAATTCGAGTAAAAGTTTTAGGGTTAGGTTTCCGCCGAATACATCTCGGTGAGACCGATTTTACATTCTCGGTATGACCGATTTGGCCTCTGGCCATTGCCTTTGCACCTTCGGTCCAACCGAAGTTGTGCAAATCGGTGCGACCGAAATGAGGATTTAGTGAAACCCTAGTGTTTTCGGCGGACCGAAACCCACTTTGGTCCCACCGAAAGTGGTGTGAATGCTTGTTTGAACACTTGGATTCACGAATTTTAAACTCGGTCGACCGAAATGCATTCTGTGAAAACCTAAAACTGAAATTTGAACTCATTTTTTGCAAAATCTTCTGCAGTTTGTGATAACTCTTCTACTCTGCCTACACCTTATCTATTCACAAAGTTGTCACCATGTCGATGCCGGTGACAGCGAGAATAGGTCCGAGTCACCAATTGCTGATATTCCAGAGGCAGCACTAGTCCCGAGGCCAAGCAGCTTTTCAGATGATGGTGAGAGGAGCACACCAAGTGGTTTGCCTCCTGCTGCCACCGAGGCGAAAGAAGAGGAACTCGATGAAGAAGATTCTGATTTCATTGTTGAGGAAGAGGTCTCCTCCAAGCCAAAGAGAAAAGTTGTTGCCAAAGAGCATCAAGGGCAGCAAACCAAGAAAGGCACCAGTAAAGTGAAGAAGTCCACTGTTGCCAAGAAGCTAAGTATGGAAGAGGAAACTTCAAGCAAGGTGAAGAAAACTTCCAAGAGGAAGAGGATTGTGCATGATGATGCAGCAGAAGAAGATGAGGATGAGGAAGCACCCCAGCCTCCTCCTCAGAAGTCTAAGTTCATGGGTGATGCCATCAGGGCAGGAGCACCTTCAAAGCCCAAGCCATCTGCTCCAGCAAAGGCAGCTCAAGCCAAGCTCTTTGCTAAGCCCAAGAAGACCGTCAGAACATTCCACTTCAGAGAAGAAGAAAGATAATGTGCCACCAATGAGTCGATGATGAGGCACTGTATTCTTGAAACTTTGTCAGAAATTGTCACTTCACAATGATGCTCATCCTCGAGCTGAGAACATGAAGGAAAGAAAGGATAGAGGTCTCAGGCTATGGAGACAAGCTGATCCATATGCTATGAGGAGAAGAACTGCTGTTGATCCAAGATTCCACACCAGAGAGCAGCAGGACTTCTATGAGACTGTGCTAATGGAGAAGAAGCCCATTGTTGCAGACACTCGCTATGTTGACTGGGCATACATTGATAGTGAAGAGCACAGAGACTTCTTTCCACATGTGCATGAGAGCTTCACTGCATGTGGTGTTGCAGACTTTATTGGTCAGAAGCTGACAGATTGGAATGATGAGATGATCATGCAATTCTATGCCACAGCTCATTTCTATCCAGATGGAAAGATCACATGGATGACTGAAGGCCAAAGATTCTCTTCAACTGTTGAAGAATGGGTAGCACTGCTGAATGCTCCAGTGCAGAGAGAGGATGATGTTGATGTCTATGGTATTCCCAAGAAGAACCATGAATCTATGAAGAATATGTACAATGAGGTACCAGCTAAGGATGTGGAAATCTGAAGCTCGGCTCGAGTGTATCATCTCGAGCAGTCTACCTACCACAAACATTATTCTGAGGCATACCTTGATGCCCAAGTCTGGAGATCATCGCATGATCAGAGGGTATTCTATCAACATGCTGCATATACTTGATGAGAAGGCACCTTTCAAGGTGATGGATTTGATAGTTGAGACTATCAAGAGGACTGCAGCAGACCAGAAGAGGTCATGTGGATTTGCCCCGCACATTCAGATGCTTATCAATGCCAAGTTTGGCACGGGCACATACTTGTTGGATAGACCACACTTGCCACTGCAGCCTGAGCATGAGGACAATGAAGTTGTGATGGATGAGGAGGATCCAACGTCAGTTGAAGGTCAAGCAAAGAGTGAAGCTGCCAAGAAAGCCAAAGCTGAGAAGGAAGCAGCAGCAGCAGCAGCAGCTAAACCCAAGAGTGTTGGAGAGCAGCTCCTTGAAGCTACCCAGAGGATTGAACAACGCCTGCCAGCATTATGCGATCTCGGGAGAGTCTTGAGAGGATTGTTGAAGACAAGATCCATGCTCGGATGTGAAGTCGATCAAGTGCAAGTCACTGTCAACAAGCTTGAGGCAGATATTGAGGAAGCAAAGAGGGAGAAAGAAGAGCTCATGCGTGAGATGCAGGATGACCTAGTCCAGGATGTGACAGACACCAAGACTACAGCCTCAGCACCTCCCACAACTCCATCAGTTCCAGCTCCAGCTCCAGTGACCACTCCTCCAGCTCCACAGACATCAGCTGAAGTCTTCGCCGATCTGCCATCTCAACTCCAACCTCAACCTGCATAGAGCCGCCAGCAGAGTCCCGAGTGACGCTTAGCTCTATACCTTTCGAAATTTTTGGTAACTTGTTGCCAAAGGGGGAGAAATTGTATAGATCATAGGACTTCGAGAGAGAGAGTGCTCGCTTTTGCTCTTTCGTTATTTTGCGGTTTCCTTGAGATACTTTTGAGATTTTCGAGACATTCTGTGTGTTTGATACTACGTTTGCTCTACTTTGATGAGTGCTTGGTCGTACTATGCCTTAATGTGTGCTTAATGCTTATCATATGCTATTCATATCTTGTATGACCATTTACTCATGTCTTGGTGATTGGGTGCATGCTATTCATTCTTATGATTTTGTGCGCTCCACCAAGATGTATGTGACATGGAAGAGTGACCCATGATCCTAATCGATTGTGCATTTGCATTCAAACGCAAATCTTAAATAATGCACAAATTTAGGGGGAGCTCTTGCTTATCACATACTTCTCAAAGCGACGATATTATTCATTGATTATATCATTTGTCGAAGCTTTGATCTATATGTTGTCATCAATTACCAAAAGGGGAGATTGAAAGTGCAACTAATCCCGGGTGGTTTTGGTAATTAATAACAACATATATATCATTGAACTAATAGTTTCTTGAGAATCATTTCGAAAGTTCAATGATATGGGTATGGCAATGATCAAGAAGTGGACCCTCAAAATGCTAAGGCAAGCATTAGCAAAAGCTCAAGACTCCATTTTTGGTTTAGTGATCCAAGATCACATTGAGTCTATAGGAAAGCCAATACTATTAAAAGGGATGAGGTTATGTTAATGATCTGGTTGCTCAAAGTGCTTAGTGATATATCTCCTAAACTATCAGCAACTCTCACTTCAAATATACACTCATAAGTAATCTCGGTCCCACCGATTTCCTAAACTCACTCACACCGAGATGAACCACCTCATCCATAAAGCCAAACCCTAGAAATTTCGGATTTTCCGATTCGAACTCGGTCTCACCGAAACTAGTGTTGCCAAGCTTCAGAATCTACATCATCAAATCGGTGTCACCGAGATGATGAAGTCGGTCCCACCGATATTGGCAAACCCTAGTCTTTGGAAGAATCGGACTCACCGAGATTGTATTTTCGGTCCCACCGAAAATCCCAACGTTCACATGATTTGAACTTTCGGTCTCACCGAGTTGTCAACTTCGGTCTGACCGAGATTGGTCAAATGTGTGTAACGGTAGGATTTTGTGTGGAGGCTATAAATACCCCTCCACCCCCTCTTCATTCGTGGAGAGAGCCATTAGAAAGAACTACCACTCCTACCTTACATTTCTGAGAAGAAAACTACCTACCCTTGTGTTGAGATCAAGTTGCTCCACTCCCACCATATGAAACTTGATTTCTAGCCTTCCCAAGTTGCTTTCCACTCAATCCTTTCTTCCACCACAGCCAAAGCAGTGAGGAGAGTTGAGTGTTGGGGAGATTATCATTTGAAGCACAAGAGCAAGGAGTTCATCATCATCAACACCATCTATTACCTTTTGGAGGGTGGTGCCTCCTAGATTGGTTAGGTGTCGCTTGGGAGCCTCCGTCAAGATGTGGAGTTGAACCAAGAAGTTTGTAAGGGCAAGGAGATCGCCTACTTCGTGAAGATCTACCCCGAGTAAGGCTAGTCCTCCGTGGGCGTATGCCATGATGGCATAGACAAGGTTGCTTCTTCGTGGACCCTTCGTGGGTGGAGCCCTCCGTGGACTCTCGCAGCCGTTACCCTCCGTGGGTTGAAGTCTCCATCAACGTGGATTGACGATAGCACCACCTATCGAAACCACGAGAAAAATCTCCGTGTCTCCAAATTGCGCTTGCTCTTCTCCACCTCTCTTTACTACATGTGCAATTTACTTTCCGCTGCCAATACTCTAGAATTGCATGTGTAGGGTGATACTTGACTTGATCATCATCGTGAATCTGCCAAAAACTTGTCTTTATCAAAAGGCTGAATTTTTATATTGTCAAGTAGTCTAATCACCCCCTCTAGACATACTTTCGATCCTATAGAAGGGCATGCATGGCGGCGCTTACTTACACAAGGCTGCCACTCTGCACCCAAGCTCCAAATAAGATCCAACGACGTGTCACCCTAGGGCCATCCTGTGGTGCGTGGCGGTATTTGTGCAGCCATGCGGTGCGAGGTGGCAAGCGAAGCTAACAAGGAGGCCATCGTGGCGATCGGTGGCGCTCCTAACGGTCGTTTCCTTGCACTGCTGGGGCGACCGGACGGGCATTAAATGCCCTTGTCCCCTGCCGTCAGAGTTAGGTAGGGGACACTGTTGTACCAACCTGCGTTTTTACCTTTCTGCCCCTCTTTCTACGCTGCCACCTGTCGGTAACCCCCTTAGACTATAAAAGGGAGGCCCATGCGCACGTAGAAGGGGTTCGGTTCATTCGACTCGTCTAACACCACTATACGCTCGCGCTCTCGAGCAAGAACAAATACAAACACAAAGCAGCAGTAGGAGTTTTATCTCTCTGGAGAGCTCCGAAGCTGGGTAAAAAACCCCCGCGTGCCGTCGCCTCGATCTGCTCTGCGCGCGCCCTCCGCTCCCTTGCCGGACCAGAAGGGGCCCCCTGCCCCATAGGTGCTCGTGCTCCCACGGGATCCCCACGACATCTTTGGCGCGCCAGGTAGGGGGGCGTCGAGGTCGTGCGCATCTGATCCGGCGTCTGCGCGCACTACATCAGCATCTTCATCAACATGCCGCCGAAGAAGAAGACTTCGGAGGTGGCCGCTCCGTCTGCGACCGTCCCACTGCCACCGGAGCAAACGGGCGGTGGGGTGGACACCGGCGGAGGAGCGGGCGCCAGCGGGGGGACTCGCATCGTCACCCGATCCAAAGACAAGGCCTCGCAAGGTTCAGCATCTGCACATCCACCGCACCCCTCTCAGGAGGTGCACGATCGACAGCGCCACGGTGCCCCTAGCACCGTACTCGCGTTGGAGCAAGGCCAAGCTGGTGGGTCGCGGGACGTTCAAGGCCAGCATGCACGCCAACACGCTGGCACGAGCGCAGTGCGGTCACCTGGGCAAGATACTGCTCCTTCTAACACTGTTAGAAGTTTGAGCATGTCTCGCACCTCGCGCCGCTCGCCACCGCCACCCAAGACTCCAGAGGAAGCGCTGGCCCGAGCCCAGCTGCTCCTAGATTACCCTCCAGCGCCCGACAAGATCGACGACTGGAGGGCAACCATTTACAGCCTCATCGGCTTCGCCAACGGCGACAAGCCTCGGCAACCGAGCACGTCGAAGCCCCGACAAGACGCCCAGGCGCAAGCCAACGCCGACAAGACCGGCGGGGGTGCCACCACCGTGCACTCCCCGCCCCGAAGGCCAAGATCGCCGACTCGCCGGGCCAACCTCGATGCCGACTCCACCGCGTCGTCGGACCCGCGAGCTCGCCGCGATCAACGCCACGTTCTCCAAGAACGACGACACGAAGACGCTCGTACTCGCATCGAGCGCAGAAGGGAAGCGCGGCGTCAATCCGACCAGCGCGTTGGGCCCTCTGTCGATATGCAAGCGCCAGGGGAACCAGGCGACTTGCCGTACGCGGCAGGTTGCCCTGCGTTCACCCATGAGCTGCGGCAAGTCCAGTGGCCCAAAACCAAGAACTTCAAGCCGACGCGTGCGAGAAGTGCGATGGCAGGATACATCCGTCGGAGTTCCTCAGCGTCTACACCATCGCGGTGCAGGCTGCCGGGGGACGCGACGAGAAGATCCTCGCCAACTACTTCCCGCTGGTGCTCAAGCCCAACGTTAGGTCTTGGCTCATGCACTTGCCAGACGGCTCCATCTCTTCGTGGGCGGACCTGTGTCATCAGTTTGTCGGCGCCTTCACGGGCGGCCACAAGCCCCATGGCCAGGAGAGCGATCTGCATCTGCTCGTCCAGAAGGAGGGAGAGCCCCTGCGTAAGTACATACAGAGATTCAGCCAGGTGCAACGCAACATCCCAGACGTCCACCCTGCCGCGGTTATCAGCGCGTTCCATCAGAATGTGCGTAACCACAGGATGAGGGAGGAGATGGCGATGTGCAAGATCAGAAATGTCAGCGAGCTATATGCTCTAGCCGACAAGTGTGCACGGGCTGAGGAGGGGAGGAAAATCCCCGGAGAGACTGCAGGGGCAGAAGGGTCTGACAGTGAGGATGCCGCCCCGGCAAGGAAGAACTGGAGGCGGAACAACAGGAAGATAAAAGCTAACGATGTGCTAGTTGTCGAGCATTCCGGCGACGGAGGCGGTTCCGACAAGGCCAAAGCTAGTGAGTCCGGCGAGGCTGTGGTAGCCACCGACAAGCAGGATGGCTCTGGCAAGCAATATTGCAAGATCCACCACACCAAGGGCCATGACCTCCAAGCCTGCAAGAAAGTTGAGCAGATGGCAGAGCTACAGAAAGCTGAGTACGAGCGCCGCGACAAGGAGAGGGCCCAGGGAGGTGGCGGAGGATCCGGCAAGAAGCTTCCCGCCCGGGGAGGGCGCCGCGGCAAGGCCAAGCCGCGGCAAGGAGATAGGCCTCCCCATGGCCGCGACAAGGACAAAGATGAAGATGAGGATGATGAGATGGAGGAAGATGAGACTGATGAACAAGAGTTTCAGAAGGCAACAGAGGTGTTGTGCATCGACGGCGGTGCCTCTCTGCACACCTCGCACCGCCAACTCAAGCAATGGGTGCGAGAAGTGAGCGCAGTGGAGCCATCCGTCGGGTCGCGCAAGCCTCTGAAGTGGTCCAGCACGCCCATCATCTTTGATGTTGAGGATCACCCTGATCGCATCACTGCGGTCGGGTGCTTGCCAATGTTGGTCTCGCCAACAATCCGCAACCTCAAGGTCACGAAGATGTTGGTTGACGGCGGGGCCGGCCTGAATCTGATCTCCTCCGCAGTGCTCAAGAAGCTCCAGATCCCTGACAACGAGCTCGAAGAGACTGGTACCTTTCAGGGAATAAATCCGGGAAGGAGCAAGCCGAAGGGAAAGATCACACTGCCAGTGACATTTGGCAGCGAGCTGAATTTCAGGACAGAGAGAGTCACATTTGACGTCGCTGATTTCCCATTGCCCTACAATGGGATACTCGGCCGACCAACGCTTGCCAAGTTCATGGCAGCCTCTCATTACGCCTACAATGTGCTCAAGATGCCTGGTCCGATAAGTGTCATTTCTTTCCAAGGCGACAAGAAGGATGCACTTATCTGCACCGACAAGATATACCGGGAAGCAGCAGCCACAGCAGAGCGCAAGCCACTTGCCGCTGAAGCTCCCCGGGGGAATAAGAAGGCCAAGTCCGGCAAGAGTAGCTCTGATGCCCACTCCGGCAAGCGCACCTCTTCGGAGTGCTGCGCTACCGTCGAGGACGCACCATCGAGCTCCACCGGCAAGTGCAAGAGGGTAAAAGCAGCTTCACCAGAGACTAAGAAAGTGGCCGCCAAGGAGGACGGCACTGGTGGTACCTTCACCATCAGTGCCACCGCTTGATCCTAAATAGGAAAGCGCGCTCGTTGCTTTCCTGCGGGCGAATGTCGATGTGTTTGCGTGGCAACCATCCGACATCCCGGTGTTCCTGTGGAAGTAATTGAGCACCACCTTGCCGTCGCCCTCACGCACGGCCCGCTAAGCGAGAGTCGAAAAACAAGCGGTGGAGAGACAAGAGTTCATTGCGTAAGAGATCAAGAAGTTGGAAGCAAGCGTTCCTGATCCGAGGAGTGCTCCATCCGACGTGGTTAGCCAATCCGGTGAGTCGTGCGCGCAAGGCAAACAGGAAGTGGAGGCTTTGTATTGACTTCATTGATGTCAATAAAGCTTGCCCCAAGGATCCATTTCCCTTGCCGCGCATCGACCAGATTGTCGACTCCACAGCGGGATGTGATCTGCTTTCATTCCTTGATGCATACTCGGGTATCATCGATCTTCATGGCGTAAGAGGATGAAGAAAACTGCATTCATTACTCCATGTGGCACGTCTTCGCTTCGTCTGGATGCCTTTCGGACTAAAGAATGCTGGTTCGACATTTGCAAGAGTAGTCAGCCATGCTTTTGAGCCACAGCTGCACAGAAATGTAGAAGCTTACATGGACGACATAGTGGTCAAGAGCAAGGACAAAGAGACTCTGATCCAAGATTTGGATGAGACTTTTGCAAATCTGCGCAAGGTCAATCTCAAGTTGAACCGCGAGAAGTGTGTGTTCGGAGTTCCTTCCGGCAAGCTTCTCAGGTTCTTTGTGTCTTAGAGGGGGATTGAAGCCAATCCCGACAAGATCAAGGCCATTGAGCAAATTGAAGCGCCAAAGCACGTCAAGGATGTACGAAGGCTTGCCGGCTGCGTCGCTGCTCTTAGTAGATTCATTTCCAAGTCTGCTGAACGCGCCCTGCCATTTTTCAAAATCTTGAAAAAGGCGGGTCCCATGAAATGGACCCCGGAAGCCTAGGCTGCGCTGCAGGACTTGATGAAATATTTGTCCTCCACTCCAACACTTGTCGCACCTAAGCCACAAGAGAAGTTGCTGCTATACCTGGCAGCAACAAATCAAGTGGTTAGTGCTGCGTTAGTGGCGGAGAGGGAGGCAGATGATGAGCCAGCGGCCGCGGCAAGCAAGTCCAGCGACAAGCAGGGGGCTTCTCCGACAAGCTCTGGCCCGACAAGCCCTGATCCGACAAGTTCTGGCTCCGCCAAGGATGGATCTGTGCAGTTGTCGGAAGAAAAACAGAAGAAGAAGGTGCAGCGCCATTTACTTTTGTCGGGCCCTTTGCGGGGCTAGATCAAGGTACTCGTGTGCGAAGCTACTTTTCGCCTACTCATGGCCTCAAGGAAGCTGCTCCATTACTTTCAAGCACATGAGATCACGGTTGTCACTCGCTTTCCGCTGAAGAGGATACTGCAGAATCCAGAAGCAACAGGCAGGATTGTCGAATGGGCACTGGAATTGTCAAGCTTTGGCCTCAAGTTTGAAAGTACTTCAACTAGTCAGAGCCGGGCTTTGGCAGAATTTATAGCAGAATGGACGCCAACACGCGATGAAGAAACTCCGGAGAGGAGCATCCCCGTCAAGGAAGCGAGCAAAGAATGGATCATGTACTTCGATGGTACCTTCTCGCTGCAAGGCGCCGGTGCAGGCGTGCTACTCGTCGCCCCCACCGGAGAGCACCTCAAGTACGTGGTCCAGATGCACTTTCCCAAGGAGCAAGCAACAAACAATACTGCAGAGTATGAAGGTTTGCTTGCCGGACTCAGGATCGCAGCTGAACTTGGGATCAAGAAGCTCATTGTCAGGGGTGACTCACAGCTTGTCGTCCGCCAAGTCAACAAAGATTACCAGAGTCCGTTGATGGAAGCCTACATTGATGAAGTGAGGAAGCTAGAGGAGCATTTTGACGGCCTACAAATGGAACATGTTCCAAGAGCTCAGAATGACATTGCAGATGGCCCACAAAATGTGCCGCTTAAGTTGCTGTGGAACCAGGGATTTTTGTGCTCAAGTGACCCACCATCCGTCACACCATCAATCGGATGACCAAAAGAGAAAATTGCTGCTGGCGACCACTTTCCTAAGCAGAGCTCCACAAGCCGCCGCCAAGAAAGTTCCTGTGGTCAACAGAAAGAGCCGAGGAGCAGTCGCTCCGACAAGCCCTGTGGCTTGTTTCGTTGAAGCGAGACGCTCCCGACAAGTCGTGTCTCGACACGCTTGCCGGGAGCATCACACTCCGCAGGATCCCGATCCTTGCCGTCAAGCGGATGTTCCTGCAGCAGCATTTGCGCCTTTAGTCCTTGTTGTCGAGCCGCAAGCTCCAGCATGGGCACAGCAGATAGTCCACTTCCTTCAGACAGGAGAACTTCCCGAGGAGCAAGAAACAGCGGAGAAAGTAGCCCGGCAATCGAGTATGTACCAGTTTGTCGATGACATACTGTACAAAAGAAGATTCAACGGGGTGAAATTGAAGTGTATCTCCCGGGAAGATGGACAGAAGCTGTTGGCAGAGATACATGGAGGCATATGTGGTCACCACATTGGCACAAGAGCACTTGCCGGCAAAGCTTTCCGGCAAGGCTTCTTCTGGCCGACAGCCCTCCAAGATGCAACTGCACAAGTAACCAAGTGTGAAGCGTGCCAGTTCCATTCCAAACAGATCCATCAACCAGCTCAAGCTCTCCAAACAATCCCTTTATCCTGGCCATTTTTGGTCTGGGGGCTCGACATCCTCGGCCCCTTTTCCCGAGCTGTCGGGGGCTTTGAGTACTTGTACGTTGCAGTTGACAAGTTCACAAAGTGGCCTGAAGTGGAACCAGTGAGGAAGGTGACAACACAGTCAGCAGTCAAGTTCTTCAGGTCAATTGTTTGCCATTTCGGGGTCCCTAACAGGATCATCACCGACAACGACATGCAATTCACGAGCCGCACCTTCATGCAATACGTCCAAGATCTTGGCACCAAGATCTGCTTCGCTTCTGTTGCTCACCCGAGAAGCAACGGTCAAGCGGAGAGGGCAAACGCTGAAGTGCTGCGCGGGCTCAAGACCAGAACTTTCCACAGGCTGCACAAGTGCGGAAGAAATTGGATCGAGCAGCTGCCGGTGGTTCTTTGGTCGATCAAAACGATGCCAAATCGAGCCACTGGCCAGACACCCTTTGCTCTTGTCTACGGAGCAGAGGCAGTTCTCCCCACGGAACTCGTATACGGATCACCTCGAGTGCTCGCTTATGATGAGCTTGAGCAAGAGCAGCTGCGACAAGACGACGCGCTGCTCCTTGAGGAGGATCGTCTTCAGGCTGTTGTGCGAGCTGCTCGCTATTAGCAAGCTTTGCGCTGCTATCATAGCCGCAAAGTTAATGCCAGAAGCTTCGAGGAAGGCGACCTTGTTCTTCGGCGCGTTCAATCCGCCAAGAATTCCAACAAGTTGACGCCGAAGTGGGAAGGCCCTTATCGGGTGAAACGAGTCACTAGGCCCGGCGCTGTCCGCCTAGAGACCGAAGATGGCATTCCGGTGAGCAACTCCTGGAACATAGAACATCTTCGCAAGTTTTACCCATAAGGCGCGGTTGCCTGGCCCTGCTCCGGCAACCACCTTTTGCACAAGCCTTGCCGCTGTTGCATGTAACCCTTTGTACAAAGCCGGGCGCAGCTCCCGTGCGTAAATAAAGTTTATGTGCCCCGCACATCTTGTCAAATTCAATGCATCTTTCTTTTTTGCACCTATATCTGACACTTTGTGCAGCACTTACCCCCGGTAAGCAACAGCAAACCTTAAGGTTCCGTATCATTATTTTCTCTTCTTTCTTCTCAAAAAAGAAGATTCCTCCGCCCACAAGTTCACCGGGGGGGGGGGGAGGGAAGAAGATAAAGGTGTGGATCAGGCGTCGCTGGTGTGGACCAGGCGTCGCTCAAGGCAATGTAACCTTTGCTGGGACACAGGCAATAGAAAAGCTAAGTTGCCAAAGTTTGAACCTAGTCGCTTTTAAATTTTTAAGTTATATTCCTTGAACGTTCGTGCCTTGTATGGAAAACCTGTGCGCGGAGGAATCGACTCGCGGCTAAGTTGCGCCCTGGATTTGTTTTCGAGTTCGCTCAACAATACAAGTGAGCTGCAACCAGCCCCGACAAGGTTTCTTGCCGGAGGCAGCACCGCCAGCGGGCTGCTGATGTTCTGCACTCAGCAAGTGTGTTTGCGCCGGCAAGTTCTCTCAAAGCGTAGGGTAAAAGCATACAAGGGATGTAACAGAGTAAAGGAAATAACATAGCAAGCAGTACCCAGAATAAAGTTATATTACAAGAATGACTTATTGTGGCACTGACTAAATTGTTCTCATAACTGAAACGGCAGTAGCAAGAAAAAGGGAGAAGGAGGGCGGCCTAATCCACGCGCTCACCGTCGACCCTCCTGACCTCGTTCACCTTGTCCATGATGGGTGCGACGACGCCCTGAGCTCCTCAAGATCAGCGTCCTCCAGCAGCTTCTTGGTGACGCGGGAGAGGTCGAGGCCCGGGTTGCGGAAGAGGACCTTGACCAGCACCTTCTCCAAGACCTTGGTGCAGATTGCGCGCGACTCGTCCGCCAGCTTCTTCGGGATCCTTTCCCGGAGCTGCTGGAGAGCCGTCGCCACACCCTTGAAGAAAAGCGTGAGCTTGGCGCTGGGCTGGAGATTTTCCTCAGTGGAGTACCCAAAGCCCGCCAAGTCAAGCTCCGCCAGCTCCTCGTCAATAGATGCAGCGATGTTGACGAGGCCCTCCGCCCGAGCTCCACCGTGGTCTTGAAGGTGTTACTGGTCTGGCGGCCCTCGTCGGCAGCTCCACGCTGCCCTTGAGCTCCTTCCTCAAGTCGTCCTTCACTTCTTGGCGGCGTCCAGCGTCCCGCCAAGGTGGCGATTCAGCCCAGATCAAGACTGAGTCTTTGGCGGTGTTCAGCTCCTTGATCTTCTCGGCAAGCTGGACTTGCAGCTCGCCATGAGCGCGTGCATCCTTCTCGCGTTCTACTGGAGTGCGCCAGCTCTTCGCTCTTCTTTGTCATGTCCGCCTCCAACTGCGTCACCTTCACCTCTAGCTCCTTCTTGGCGGCCTCGGCGGCCGCGGCGGCATCCTTTGCCTCCTTGAGTGCCCCGCCAAGTGATTGCTCCCGGACGTCGAGCTCCTCTTCGTGGCTGTCCAAGCTCGCTTTCTTCTGTATCAGCTCACCTTCCCGCTTGGACAGCTCCTCGGCGGCGAGCCTCTGCTGCTCTTCGACTTCAGCCTTCTCCAGGATGAACGCCTTCTTCGCCTCGTCGAGCTGCGCCCTCTCCTCGGCAATGGACCGGAGGGCCTCCTGGTTGCGGCTCTTGAGCTCCTCCGAGTGTTTCTCTATGTCGACTCCCGCCTGCGCGACAAGCGCTTCCCGGGACTCAAGCTTCGCTTGTCGGGCGCGAGTAGAGTGACACCAGCTTTGAGCAGCTGCTCCTCGGACTCGCCGCTGCTGCTGCTTGGCATTCGTCGACCACCGCCAGCCCAGCAGAGGCGAGTACTTCACGCCAAACTCCTCCCTTCCACGGTGCCACGGAGCTCGACGCCCAGGAAGCTTGATATACACGCCGCCTTCCTGGCACGCTACCGCTGGTGGGGCTCGCTCAGCCCGGCGCTGCATCACGGGCGGAGGGGTCGGCGGACGGTGTAGCGCCTTGTGCTCCTCAAGGTCCTCTGGGTCGCAGTCGATCGCGGACCCCGCTAGCTTGCGGCCAAAGAGCCTTGGCGGCTTCCTCGTCGGCGGGTTCTCCAGCGCCGGCCTCTTCCTCGCCGGCGGTGACATCGTCAGTGTTGTCCTGTGCGCCCTCCTCGCCGGAGGCCACGGTATCCATCGGGTCTGCGAGAGGGGGATCTGAGGATAGGAAGAGGGAGGAAAAGTCGAGCAAATATCCAAAAGAAGAAAGAAGATCAAGAAAAGAACCCAAGGGAAGATTCCCGACAAAAAGGGTTACCTGTCTTTGGGCTCAGGACCATGGGCTCCTCCACCAGGCTCACTGGTTCCACCCCTGCCGGGACCCCTCCCTTGCCGGGAGCGATCCTTGTCGGAGAATCGCCTGGCGGCGTGCGTAGGTCGGCAAGGCATAACACCTCGTGTCGGCCTCCGGTTGCTCCCCGTGGGCTTGTTCTGCTCCTATACCAATAAGTCAACAATCAAGATGTCGGCCAAAGAAGAAGCACCCATGCGCCCCTCAACGGGAAGTAAACTAAAACACTTACGCTGGGCTGTCTGGGGCTGCTTGAGGAGAAGGGACCGGGTCCGTCAAGGTGGTCTCGGACGTATCTTCTGCCGTCACAGCAGGATCGTCCTCGATGTTAACCGCGGGGACCTTGGCCCTCTTCGCCGCCCTCTCCGCCAAAGTCCTGAAGCAGAACAGGGGTTTGGAGAAAAGCGAATTAGATGCAAGGCAAACAACAACAAGGATCAAAGAAAGACAAGTACAGTAAGGAGAAAGCCTTATTCCTCCTCATCCTCCTGCTCTTCGTCGTCATCGGAGCTCAGCGCGGAGAGATCGAACTCCGGTACCCTCTCTGTGCGGTATGACGGAGGAGTAGGCTCCTTCTGCGCTTGCCGGAGCTGCTGGCAGATCGTGCACGGCGTCTGGAAGACCCGCCTCGCTTGTCGGCGCAGCCTGGGACCCTCCCGCGGCAACGGTACTTGCTGCGGCGGAGCGTGTCCCACGGCGCCGCGGCTGCGGGTCGGCCTGCTCCGCTGCCATCTCTCCAACTCGACGGAGGCACATTCTTGGCTGGGATTGGGGCTGTGCTGAGGGCCCCACCTGCGGCAAGCTGCTCGAAGACGGTTGGCCACTCTCGCCCTCGGCGGGCTCGCTCGTTCCGGCCTCGCGCTCCCCTTCGCCATCGACCTCCCCGGCAAGATCTTCCCGGCCGGCGAGGCTTGCCGCCTCAGCTGCATCCGCCTCCGCCAGCGTGAAGCCAAACTTCGCCACAGCGGCAGCTGCCGCCGCCTCTTCGCCCTGTTGGCGTACGCCATCTCATTGTCGATGGTGGCGCGGTGAGGAGCTTCGCCGTCGGAGTTGATCGCCACCTCCGCCAAGTCATCAAAGAATTGCTGCACGACCGACAAGGGCTCAATCCAATTTGCACTTATCCCATGCAAATTGCACTCGGCATCATTATGCAGATGCGATCGCTACCGAGTTGTTGCACAAGGGGATGACGCCCACCGCAGCTTGAACCACTCGATGATTGGCGCCGTGCTTGAACATCTCCCTCGGATCGCGTCAAGCCCGTAACCATGAAGTTGAAGTTGAGGCCCGGACGCAGCCTCATGATATCCGCCAGCCGCCAAACAGCCAAAGGGCCTCCCCTCTTGCAGAGAGGCGTCGCGACAGCGAAGAAATCCGCGCTAACCGCCTCGCTAGAGTCCGCATGCCCGAGCCGAGGATTCGGTGGTGGCGATCGTCGACTTGGCATCATCTCGCGACAGTGGCGCCCGCCGCTGCCACGCACCACCCGGTCCGGCGCAGCTTGGTGAATGGCGGCGGGTTGGCATCGAGATCCAGCACCACTCCGCCCTACACTCGTCCCCACTTGTCATGGGCTCGCCTGGCCAAGTACACCTCCTTCATGCCCATCCGGGAGGTCCAGGCGATTCCGCCAGCCAGTGGCTCCCCTTCCTCGGCCTGAGGGGAGAAATAATGACGAAAAAAAGCAACATTGGGGAGGATGCCAACAAAGTTCTCGCAGAGGTGCGCGAAAACCGCCATTGTCAGAACGGCGTTGGGGGTGAAATCAAGAAGATGAAACCTGTAGGTGTTCATGATGTCGCAAAGAAAATCGGAAAAAGGTGGGAAAAGCCCGCAATAGAAGAACACAGGGAAAAAGTAGTACCCTCTGGGACACTTTTTCGATTTGGAAGCCTCAGCGGAAAGCACAGGCGTGCGCGGATGCGCCCGCGTCTCCGTCGACCAGAAGAGGTAGAACTCCGCCTGCAGCGCCTCCGGGGTGAGCTCGGGGAGGAAAAGCACATGCTTCTAGCGCAGCGCCTCGAGCTCCAGCGCCTCGGCCGACCTTGCAGCCTTCGCGGCCTTCGCAGTCTTCGCAGCCTTCCCGGTCTTCGGAGCCATGGCGGAAGCAGTGGGGGAAGGCGAAGGCGACGGCGGCGATGGCGACAATGGGCGGCGGAGCGCTGCTCTCTTTCGACTTGGGAAGCGGAGGGGAACGGCGGAGCTTTTGAAGGAAGGAACTGCAAGTGGCGAAAGTGGGGGAACGGCCCTGTTTCCTCTGCTTATAAACAGGGGATGCGAACGTTACGCATTTCCTGGAATTAAGTGCTGACCACGTTCTCTCCGACGACGCCGCAATTGACGCGTGCCGTTGCGAGAGGGCGTGGTGGATACGGAGTGGATTCAGTTGGACCCAGGCCGCGTGTGCCCGTGCACTGTTTTGGGCCTGGCCCAACAGCGGCGCACTGTATGGCCCAGCCCGGGCTCTGCCGGTGTACTAAAGTAGGGTACCTTAGTACCCGAACTTGTGCACGGGCAATCGCAGACACCCGTGGCAAGGCTCGCCAGGCGTCCGCCAAGACCCTCCGTCATTTCCATTTACTGCCATTAAAGAACAAAGTGTCAACCAAGCAGACAAAGCCCCGGCAAGAGGAGCTTGCCGGGAAGTACAAGGCCCCGGCAAGAAGATCTTGCCGGGAAGGACAACCAAGGCGCCTCCAGAAGACTTGCCACGACGCCCCGCGCGTCCCGGCAAGGCGCGGCGACCGGCAAGCTTGCCGGCGTGACAAGAGAAGGGTCGCGGCAAGGCGCTTGCTGCGGCTAGGCTGCCACTCTGCACCCAAGCTCCAGCGCATCCAACGACGTGTCACCCCAGGGCCATCCCAGGGGCGCGTGGCGAGGCGTTGTGCAGCCATGCGGTGCGAGGTGGCAAGCGAAGCTGACAAGGAGGCCATCATGGCGATCGGTGGCGCTCCTAACGGTCGCTTCCTTGCATCACAGCGACCGGACGGGCATTAAATGCCCTTGTCCCCGCCGTCGAGTTAGGTAGGGGACACTGTTGAACACTGTTGTACCAACCTGCATTTTTACCTTTCTGCCCCTCTTTCTACGCTGCCACCTATCGGTAACCCCCTTAGACTATAAAAGGGAGGCCCATGCACACGTAGAAGGGGTTCGGTTCATTCGACTCGTCCAACACCACTATACGCTCGCGCTCTCGAGCAAGAACAAATACAAACACAAAGCAGCAGAGGAGTTTTATCTCTCGGAGAGCTCCGGTGGGTAAAACCCCGCGTGCCGCCGCCTCGATCTGCTCTGCGGCGCCCTCCGCCTCCTCGCTGACCAAGGGCCCCCGCCCCATAGGTGCTCGTGCTCCCACGGGATCCCCACGACATCTTTGGCGCGCCCGGTAGGGGCGTCGAGGTCGTCTTGCGATCTCGATCCGGCGGCTCACAAGACTACATCAACATCTTCATCAACATGCCAAGAAGAAGACTTCGAGGTGGCTGCCTGTCATGACCGTCCCACCTCCACCGGAGCAAACGGGCGGTGGGGTGGACGCCGGCGGAGGAGCGGGCGCCAGCAGGGGGACTCGCATCGTCACCCGATCCAAAGACAAGGCCCCGCAAAGAGAGCACCTACCTTCTGTGAAACTAATGGCTCGCAAAGAGAGCACCTACCTTCTGTGATAGCTGAACCAGCACATGAGGATTCTATCAAATTCAAAGCCACTGTGGATGTCATTCCTACTGAAGAATCTGTTGAAGAATTCATTCCAGAACATGATGAACGTCGAGCTGGCGCACCTGAAGAAAATGGTGCTGAGGAAAATGCTCCTGAAGAAAATGCGGATCAAATTCCTCGAAGACCACCCGCTCATCCTCGTATTGCAAATGAAGTGCAAATCGAGAAGATCATCGATGACATTGAAGCACCAGGTCCTCTCACACGCTCAAAAGCTTCACACTTATCTAACTTTTGTGCGCATTTCACTTTTGTCTCTATCACAGAGCCCACTAAGGTAGTTGAAGCATTTCTGGAGCCTGAGTGGATTCAAGCTATGCAAGAAGAATTACATCAGTTCGAGCTCAACAACGTCTGGGAACTGGTCAAACGTCCAGATCCTCGCAAGCACAACATTATTGGCACAAAGTGGATCTACCGCAACAAGCAAGATGAAAATGGCCTTATGTTGAGGAATAAGGCACGGCTTGTAGCTCAAGGCTACACACAGGTTGAAGGAATTGACTTCGATGAAACTTCTGCACCTGTTGCTAGACTTGAGGCTATTAGCATATTACTTGCTTATGCTAACCATCATGATATTATCTTACAACAAATGGATGTGAAAAGTGCATTCCTCAATGGTAAGATTGAGGAAGAAGTATATGTTGCTCAACCCCCAGGTTTTGAAGATCCAAAGAATCCTGATAAAGTCTTCAAGCTCAACAAGGCCTTGTATGGCCTCAAGCAAGCCCCTCGGGCGTGGTATGATACCTTGACGGAATTCTTCGTGAAGAATGGCTTCAAACCCGGTTCACTTGACCCAACTCTTTTCACAAGTCTTATGATGGTGAATTGTTTGTGTGCCAAATATATGTTGACGATATCATTTTCGGCTGTACTGACCAATGATATAGTGATGAATTTGCCAATATGATGAGTGAAGAATATCAAATGTCTATGATGGGAGAGTTGAAATTCTTCTTAGGTCTTCAAATTCGTCAACAATGCAATGGAATATTCATATATCAGGAGAAATACCTCAAGGACGTATTGAGGAAATTTGGCATGCAAGATTGCAAAGGGGTCAAAATTCCAATGCCCACAAATGGCCATCTATGCACTCATGAAAATGGTAAAGACTTCGATCAAAAGGTATACCGCTCCATGATTGGCTCTTTATTCTACCTATGTGCGTCTAGGCCGGATATTATGCTTAGTGTTTGCCTGTGTGCCCGATTTCAAGCTACACCGAAGGAATCACACTATAAGGCTATGAAGCATATTCTTCGATACTTAGCTCACACACCAACACTTGGATTATGGTATCCCAAGGGCTCCACTTTTGATCTCATTGGATATTCAGACTCTGACTATGCTGGCGATCAAGTGGACCGCAAGTCAACATCCGGTCCATGTCATTTCCTCGGACGATCTTTGGTCTGTTGGTCCTCGAAGAAACAGTACTGCGTATCCCTCTCCACTTCAAAAGCTGAGTACATTGTTGCTGGATCGTGCTGTGCTCAACTACTATGGATGAACCAAACAATCAAGGACTATGGCGTCAACGTGAAGAATGTGCCTCTCTACTGTGACAACAAGAGTGCCATCAAGATTGCTCACAACCCAGTTCAGCACTCGAAGGCCAAGCACATCCAAATTTGTCATCCTTTTCTTCGTGATCATGTGTTGAACGGCGACATCTCCGTTGACCATGTCAGCACTGAAGATCAATTGGCTGATATCTTCACAAAGCCCTTGGATGAGAAGAGATTTAGCAAGTTGCGGAGTGAGCTAAATGTCCTAGAATCTTCGAATGTTCTCTGAAATGGACACACATCCTAACACTTATGCTGACTTGATGACTTAGATGCGCAACACACGAAGTAACGTTTTTCTTCAGTCAATGAAGACTAACCCTCTAAGTGTGAAGAAATTAATGAAGAAATTGATTCTCAGAGCCCTACGACAATTGTACGCGGTGTCTGAAATCAGCTTTCTTATATGGTGGGTTACGCCACCAACCAGAGTTGAAAATCTTCAAATTGAGTTTTTCTTCGTTTTGGAAATTCCTCAGTTTTTCAAATTCTTCAACTTTGCATTGTCTTCACTCTTCCCGATGTTGTTCTTCATTCGAATATATATATATGTATATATATGTATATATATATATGTATATATATATATATATATATATATATATATATATATATATATATATGAGTATTAAGTCCTCTACAGCATTCACTTATTGCTATTTCTTCAAAGTTGATTTCTTATGCTAAGTGAATGTGATAGGACCCTTTCCCCCTCTGTGCTAAACTCAACCCAGTCTATTCACAAATTCCTCATATGTGTTCTATTTGAAACTCATTCAAATTCTTCACTGTGCCCTGACAGCTGAAGAAATTGCGATCGGAACTTTAAAACTTATCTTATCTGAATTTTCGGCTTTGCCGCTCAAACCGTTCCGCATCCCACGATATACTTATCTATTCACCCACAATCCAAACATGATCTCCACCTCACAGTATGTGGCTGACACATGTCATGCAAATGAGAAGGGTCAGGGGCACATTCGTCCTAAATCTTCGGGCGAACAGTTTTTCACTACGACTATAAATACCCCCCTTACCCCTTCCTCACTTCCTTAACTCCGCTCGACCTCTCTCTCCCGCTCGAGCTTCTCAAACCCTAGCACCGCCGCTAGTGCATCGTCTCCGGTGAGGAAGATCTTCACTGCCTCGACCTCGTCGTCGTCGTTCTCATGCCTGCGGCGGAAATCTTCCCTCCGCCGCCGCCGTAGCCGTCTTTCTCAGCCAAGTTAGGGCGTGGAAGATCTGAACTGACGAACTTCACATATGTTCTTCTAAGTTCGTCATGTTCTTCACTTCAGGTAATTAAAAGTTACTTTTAACTGCTCGCTTTGATTCTCAAGGTTTTCCTGAAAATCTTCAAAGTTGTTTATTCTTCAATTCTTCACACACACAAACACCTCACATGTCATCTGTTCTTGATTCATTTCTCTAAGCTATGATTTTCTTCAAGATTCCTAAATTGTGTGGATTTTCAATCTATACAACTCTGGAACCTAAGACAAAGAACGCTTAGTGAAATTCCTCAAGACTCATCTGGTCAAATTCCTAAAACTTGTTCCTTCTTTGAAAACCCCTCTAAGAACGCATATGACCTCCCCAAATTCCTCGCAACTACACTCTGTTCACAGGTACAAATGTCCGCTGCTGAATCACTAGGTTCTCATCAACTTAACTCATTTGCAGCGTTCCTCGAAGAAAAGTTGCATACTTCTTTAGAGAATTCGATTGTTCAAATTCCTCAACTGAAGAAAATGGCAGATGGTAAGAAGCCACAGAAGGGAGGAAAGAAGCCTGAGGTCATGACTGCTTTTGAAATCCCTGAGGGCATTTACGCAGGCTATTGCACACCTGATGAGGCCAAGTTTGGTAAGGAGAACAAAAATCAGCACAAAGTGCGCATACAGAGGATTGAAAGGGGATGGGCACGGGAATGGAGGGAGTACAGGTATGTAACTCCCAAGTACATGAAGAAATTCGCACTCAACCCTCCCTGCCCAAGACATCCATTGGCACCAGGCCAGTTGGTGGATCCCACTAGCCTCAAGCGCGGTGAGAATTGTCCTGACGAATGGGCAAATCGCCAAGCCAAACTGGCCAAACAAGCAAAGGAAGCAGTGAGGAAATTCAACGCTGATATTGCTGCTGCTGCTGCCTCTGCTGAGGCCTCTACCAGTCTGCCCAAGAAGCCTGCACACAAGTCTAGTGCTTCACCTTCAATGCCCTCACGGCCAAGCTCCTCTGCTATGCCATCAAGGCCAGATTACTCAAGGCCCTCACGACAAATTCCTCAGCCTGCCCCGTCAAAGTCCTCAGCTCCTCCGTCAAAGTCTTCAGCTGCTCCGACAAAATCTTCGCACTGTGGCATCTTGCCACGTGCCAAAGGACTCAAGGCTTCTCTATTGTCTCGGGAGCATCCGCAAGTTCCTCGCTTGTTCGAAATTCCTCGATCGGCCCTTCTTTCTGAATAAAAGGCCCTCACCGGACGAGGCACTCGCCCAAGTCCTCACAAGAAGCAGGTAGCCTTCCATGTACCTTCTGATGATGATGAGGCTGATGATGAAGAACTTGCCAAAATCATCAGAAACAGGCAAGCCAGGGCCGCTAGAGCCAAAGGCAGCAATGTGCCACTGATGTTGGATCCCAAGCTAATCCTTGATTACATTGACTTATGGCACAAGGACCCCAACACGCCTTTGCCGGAGATGAACCTCACTCCTGGTCAAAGCCATGTCCTCACTGCCTTCATTGAAGAAGAGAAATGGAAATTTGAACAAGGCAGAAGTCTGAAGAAAGCGTAGTATAAGAAACAACGCTACCTCAAGGACAATGTCCTCACTCTCACCCCAGATCAGCTTCTTTCCTTGCAAGCCGAAATCAAGCAACTGAGTGATGAATTTGATCGCTATTATGCTAACTGGAAGGGTGCCAAGGTGCGTTTCGTCAATCTGACAAAGCGATTCACTTCAAGTGCTGCTCCACCGGTGCACGTTGAAGTTACACAGGCTGAGGCATCTGCTCAGCCTACTGAATAATCAGGCTGCTGAAGAAAATGAGAGTGCCAGGGCTGATGACTCCATTCCAGCCGCTGAAGATATTGCCAGGGCATCCACTAGTGGTGCGCCTAAAGAAAGTGAACAAGTCAGGGCAACTGCATCAGTTGCGTCTGAGGAAAATGAACCTATGTCCTTTGCACCGCCTGCGCCTACACCAACTCCAATCCTTCCATCTGCATCAGATGCAAAGAAGACCAAGGCTGCAGAACGTGCAGCTGTGAAGAAGGAAGGCATCATCTTCATCAAATTCTTCAGCTCCAAAGAAGATGAAGAATATGATCAGTTCGATTGACAATCCAATTGATGCCGTTCCAGTTTCATCAATTCCATCAAAGGACCTTGTTCCTTTTGTTGAAGACTATGTGATTCCTGATGAAGATGAAGAAACTCCTTCTGCTGCTTCTTCAGAGCAGTTGGACAAAGAAATTGAAGTGGATGAGATCCCTTCAACCCCAATCATTTCCTCACCTTTTGCCTCAGTTTACTTCTGAAGAGGCAGGTGTTGAAGAAATTGAAGAGGAGGATGTGGACATTGGCTGTACCACTCCGGTCCTCAATGATGAATTTTGGGACAGTCAACATTCCAACTCCCCAATGTTCACTCCCCTCCAAGCTATTCCTCAGTCCCCTGCTACCACTGAAGTACAAATGGGATCTGAAGAACCTCATGCAACCCCAAGTGTTCATGAAGAAATTCCAGCCACTAGTGTTGAAGGCATTGTCAATGAAGAATTGGCAACCCAGGCTGAAGCTGCTGAGGAGCCTGAAATTCCTCAGCCTGAGGAACCTAAGATTGTGATTCCTGAGGTGGTGCTGCAATTGACTTACACTCCTCAGCCCAAGCCAAAAGATCCCTTCTCTAAGAAGCAAAAATTCAGGGTTGATGATTTCTTCGGCGAGCACGTGTTCTTCACTGACTTCAACCCCTATGACAATGCTCATCTTAGAAGAAAGCGTTTTTGGACTGCTAGCCAGGCCAACTTATATTCCCCAGTGCTCTTCAACAAGGACAAAGTCTTCGATCATGAGCATATTCCTCATGTGGACATGGAATCCATGCCGTTCTTCTCTCAAGTCCTCAGCACGATTCATGACGCTGGCTTGTTAAATTTCTGCTCTGACATCGTTGATTGGAAGGAAGAGCTTATTCTTCAGTTCTATGCAACTTTGCATATCACAGGTGATGCTGCTGATGTCAACTCATGGGTGTTGGACTGGATGACTGAAAACACGCATTACAAGGCACCAGCCACTGAATTGCTTCATGCCTGCCAATTAGTCCTCCACTTGACGGTGCTTGTTGTCTGTATGATGAGCCTGAACTCACTGATCACTACATACAAGTGCTCATGAAGCCGCTGAAGCCAGGACAAGCTCCAAGGACCAAATTCCTCGTGAAGGAATTGCTCTATGTGTCGAGGACAATCTATCGCATTCTAACGAAGACCATGAGTCCCATCAAAGGCCATGACTCTTCCGATGAAGAAGTTATCGGAATGATGAAGAACATGCTTTTCAATATCATGCATGGCATCCCCATCAACTATCATGATTTCTTCATGAGGACTCTGGCAAATATTGCACTTTCTCCATTTGAGCTGAAGCCTTACGCGTCGTGGATCATGAGATTCCTCAGAACAAGGTCCTCACTCAACTACAAGGCTGATTTTCGGAATCAACTCAGCTACTTGCCACCTATCGAAGTCCTCAAGCGGCCAATTTCCTCATCTGATGAGAAGGGCAAGTCCCCAGCTGTGATCGATGAAGGCATTCGTCCATTGGATGGTCAGTTCCGCAAAGCTGCATCTTACTCCACCAATGATGACTCTGCCACTCATGAACTGCTGCCAATGCTCCCAAGACAAGTCCTCAAGCTACTGCTCCTCGTGTGCTAACTGATCGTGAACTGCTGATAAGTCTTCACCAGAAGGTGGATCGCAACCACAAATGGGTTAAGCGTCAGTTTGGTTCTATTCTTCACAACATGACTTCCACACATAATGCAGTGAATAAAAACCACTACTACCTCCATGAAGTGTTTGATCGCACCGGGGCTATTCTGTCACAACTATATGGTGAAGAAGATCTGAAGCAAATGGGCTTCAAGGAAAACTTTGACTGGTCTGCTCCTCCTCCGAAGAAATTCAAGAGGGTCAAGGTTCCTCCTTTGGTGGCCAGCTCATATTCTTCA
Source organism: Aegilops speltoides (assembly GCA_021437245.1). Lineage (NCBI taxonomy): Eukaryota > Viridiplantae > Streptophyta > Magnoliopsida > Poales > Poaceae > Aegilops > Aegilops speltoides. Next base: position 247,667,097 of record CM038142.1, on the reverse strand, counting down.
TCACGCGCCACGAACGAGCATGAAGACATGGACGACACTACAGCAGGCCCTACATTGACTCAAGACCCTGACAACGCTGGCGCTCCTCCACCTTGATGATATTCTTCAGGGACGTTAGTCCTCAGTTTCAACCCTTTTGGTCATTCGATGACAAAGGGGGAGAAATTTGAGTTAGTCTTCAACCGGGTCTATCTTATATGGGCATTTTTTTCTAAGTTACAACTCTCGTTCTTCTGATGACTTTGCTGGATCGAGTTGTAATCTTAAACTCTGTGGTGACCTGATACTTTTGCTGTGTTCTTCTGCATGCTTATTCCTCATTAATGTTAATCACGCATGATGAATTACATCAGTCACTATATTTCATCATGCATTTCAAATTCTTCATATCAAATGCGTGTATGAATTACAAGATATAGGGGGAGATATCCATGATTATACTGTTCAAGTGTGCATCGCTTCAAAAGAAAATTCCTCACTATGCACATCTTCAGGGGGAGTTCTTCTATATCTTGCAATCAAATTCCTCAATATCAGTATTTATACTTCATATATTTATCCCCGTTGAAAACTTAACCTATATTGTCATCAATCACCAAAAAGGGGGAGATTGTAAGTGCATCTAGTGCCCCTTAGTGATTTTGGTGTATTGAAGACTTATAGGTTAAGGGACTGATGCATTTGTGAGTGTACATAGGTCTATAAGTCTATGAGGAGTTTGATATTTACAGAGAAAGTCGACCCCTAAAAATGAAGTTCTTCGTTTGAAGACTTTGGATATCTGAAGACTTTCTGAAGACTTTGAAAGTGAAGAAATTGGTGTGACCTTGAAGACTTGGTATTCATTAGAGGAATATGAAGCGTGAAGACTTTTGTTTTCATAGTTTCATTTTCCATTTCTTGAGTCATAGGAAACACCGTACTGTTAAAGGGGGTCGAGGAAATACTAAGGAAAAATTTCCATGTGATGCTCAACTCAAAATTCTACACCTACCAATCCTTTCGAGTGAAGGCATTGGAAACCTCATACAGTTCAGTCATATTCTTCAGTGATAGAGACAAAGTTCTTCTGGTCTCTGAGGAATTTGTTCTGACTGAGGAGTTAGGAATTCACAAGTGTGAATTGCCTACATAGCGAGGAACATGATAGCCCTGAGGATTTTGATAGTCAAAATTCCGACCGTTGCTGTGCTATGCGCTAGCGGTTCCAAAATATCTACCCACCTAACGGTCATATCAGACAAGGGCATTTATGTCTTATCATGTCGGGCTGCTCCCGAGGCTATAAATAGCCGCCCCCTACAACCACTAGCTGGTTGGCTGCTCCGAGAGAAACTGACACTTGTCAATTGTGAGCATCCCATCCTCCGAGGACTTTGAGCAAAAATCATCAAGTGAGGAAAACCCAAACCCAACACCTACAAACCCAAAGTGATTGAGCATCACTGAAGAGATTGATCCTACGTGGATCCGATGCTTGTTTCCTTTGAAGACTGTGCTTCTTCCAGACGGTTAGGTGTCAAGGTCTAGAGCATCCAAGAGGAATTGTGGATCGCCGAGTGACCGAGTTTATGAAGGTTCGGAAGTCACCTGAAGACTTACCAAGAGTGATTGGGCGAGGTCTGTGTGACCTTAGCTCAAGGAGAATACGGTGAGGACTGTGTGTCCGGGACTGGGTGTCCTCGAGTTTAAATACTCAGCCGCTCCACCCAGATGTACAACTGAGACAACAGTTGGAACTGGTCTACCAAATCATTATCTTCACCAAGCCTCCTGGTTCTATTTCCTCAACTCTTTCATTTCCTGATGTCTGTTGTTGTGTGCCTGTTCATATCTGCTTGAAGACTTTGACTGAAGACTTTCTCAATTTCCTCAGTTCAATTTTTTCAGTCTGTCCGTCTTCTTTCTTGTGTTATCCCGTGTTTACGTTTTTTGTACTCTTTGTTTGTCTTCATCTCGCCATGATGACTATGCTTGTATTCTGTTATGTTTACTTCTGAGTACTTATTCCGCTGCTAGTAGTTCTTCAGTTAGGAATTTCCTCACCACCAAATTCCTCAGTGAAGAATTCATAAAAATTGCCTATTCACCCCCCCTCTAGTCGATATAACGCACTTTCTTAAATAGACCTGCCGGTGACGAGATTGAACTAGTTATGATTATACCCACGATCGAATCTCGGGCAAGTAACACACCGATGACAAAGGTTGTTGTGCGGTTTGACCGCTAAAGATCTTCGTAGAATATGTACAAGTCAATATGAGCATCCAGGTTCCGCTATTTTTTATTGATCGGAGATGTGTCTCGATCATGTCTACATAGTTCTCGAACCCATAGGGTCCGTACGCTTAATGTTCGATGATGATTTGTATTATGAATTATGTGATTTGATGACCAAAGTTTGTTCGGAGTCCCGGATGAGATCACAGACATGACGAGGAGTCTTGAAATGGTCGAGACATAAAGATTGATATATTGGAAGGTTATATTCGGACACCGGAATGGTTCTGGAGTGATTCGGGTATTTTCCGGAGTACTGGTAGGTTACCGGAGCCCCCCGGGAGAGTATTGGGATTTCATGGGCCTTAGTGGGAAGAGGAGGCCGGTGGCCAGGAGGTGGCGCGCGCCGCCCTAGCCAAACTGAATTGGACTAGGAGAGGGTGCGCCCCCCTTTCCTTCTCCTTCTCTCTTTCCCTTTCCCCTTCTCATACTCCGAAAAGAGAAGGGGACTGCTACTAGGACTGGGAGTCCTAGTAGGACTCCCCCTCTGGCGCGCCCCTCTAGGCCGGCCGCCAGCTCCCTCCCTCCTTTATATACGAGGGAAGGGGGCACCCCAAAGCACAACAGACAATCTCTTAGCCGTGTGCAGTGCGCCCCTCCACAGTTTAACACCTCGGTCATATCATCATTGTGCTTAGGCGAAGCCCTGCGCCGGTAACTTCATCATCACTGTTGCTGCGGGCCCATGGCGGAAGCAAGGAGGGGGGAAACCAACATCGGATCCACAAGAGGGATTGCAAGTTGGGGGGAGAAGAAGCCAAGGCCAAGCACGACGACCAACGAAGGCAGATTGCACTAGCAACGGGCGGCCGCCAGGCCTGACGGATTTTAATGCGGCATGGGGAAGTGGAGACGCCCATGTCCCATTGATTGCCACGCGTCACCCAAGGCCGCAGGCGGTTGGGGCCCGTGGCACTCGACACTTGCCCTTTGGCTTCGCCTAGAAGCCAAGTCAGAGCGCGCCTTGGGACCGGGGGCTACTGACGACGTTCTGGATATGGGGGTATCTAGACTTGCCTGCCTACGGCCCGTGGCGTAGCTCCATCGACGGCCTGGTACGGCCCGGTTTCAACATCGACAACCCAATACCCTCGCGAGGGGCCAAGCCTCACGAGGTGGACGACACCAAGACCTCCAAAGGGATCAGTCTCCACAGGCTGGCTCCTGAGGAGCGAAGATTTCTATGCAAGGCTCACCTCGTGAGGTTTAGGTGACATGAGCCATGACGATCGAGGCCAGGCGGGCGCCAGCGGGCGCAGGGTACCAGTTTCCTCTTTGGTGCAAAGGAGGCAAGCAGTAGGCGCGGAGTCCCGAGGAAGCAGCCAAAGGTTCCATTCCCGTGCAACAAGACCAAGACCGCTGGGACGGCGGGACGGAGGTCATCGCTGAGCCCACCATAGCGTCACAACAATAGGATTTGCAGGTGAAGAGCACTTTAGTCAGGATAAGATGTACTTGTTGTCTCCCTTCAAATTTGGCCGTTGTGGGATCCCTTCCCGCCTCCATTTAGGAAGAGGACCAAGGCCAATATAAATAGGACCTAGCCACCACCAAGGACGGGGATGGTATCAATTCCACCCTTACCAGCTCACTTGAGCCCAAGAACACTCCTCCTGAGTTTGTTTTCCACTGTATTAGTTCTTCCTAAGCCCCTTGAGGCAAATCCACCACAAAGTAGGAGTAGGGTTTTACACCGCAAGGTGGCCCGAACCTGGGTAAATTGCCGTGTTCCATTTCCTTCGAGCTCGACGCATTAGGCTATGAGATTGGCGAGTCGGCAGACTGGGGAGAGTGAGATCTTCACACGCACCCCAGAGTTTGAACCTCTCAAGGGTTTGCAGAACCCATAATCTGACATCCACTCATCATGAGAATAACCCACCTAGCATGGAAGATATAGACAACCCTAGTTGCTACATGAGTGATTCGAGCATACAAAACATGATTTTATTTGAAGGTTTAGAGTTTGGCACATGCAAATTTACTTGGAACGGCAGGTAAATACCGCATATAGGTAGGTATGGTGGACTCATATGGAACAACTCTGGGATTTATGAAAGTAGATGCACAAGTAGTATTCCCGCTTAGTATAAGTGAAGGCTAGAAAAAGACTGGGCAGTGACCAACTAGAGAGCGACAACAGTGATGAACATGCATTGAGATTAACCAACACTGAGTGCAAGCATGAGTAGGATATGAATCACCATCGACATAAATATCATGGAGGCTATGTTGATTTTTTTCAACTACATGCGTGAACATGTGCCAAGTCAAGTCACTCGAATCATTCAAAGGAGGATACCATCGTATCAAACTACATCACAACCATTTCAATAGCATGTTGGCACGCAAGGTAAAACATTATAAACTCCTAGCTAATTAAGCATGACATGAATAACTATAATCTCTAATTGTCATTGCAAACATATTTCATTCAGAATAGGCTGAATTAGGAACGATGAAATAATCGTATTCACGAAAACAAGATAGGTCGAGTTCATACTAGCTTTTCCTCATCACAATCATTTCATCATATATCGTCATTATTGCCTTTCACTTGCAAGACCAACTGGTGTGGATAATAATAGTAGTGCACGTGCATTGGACTAAGTTGGAATCTGCAAACATTTATTCAAAGGAGAAGACAAGGTAATATGGGCTCTTTGTTAGATCAACAATAATGCATATGAGAGCCACTCATCATTTTCATCATGGTCTTCTCCTCTCGGCCCCCAAAGAAAAGAAAATAATTTCAAAGAAACACACTAAAATGTTTTTGGAGTTTTTTTTCTGAAGGAAGTAAAACAAGAACGGGAAAAAACTATTTACACGGGAAAGCTCCCAACATGCAAAAGAAGAATGAGAATTTTTTTGGATTTTCCTTTTAATAAAACTACATGGACATAAAAAGTAAACTAGCTAGAAGCTACAACTAATTTTTTTGTGGTTTTCTCAAAGTATTTTCAAACACATAAGAAGAACCGAGCAAAAGAAAATAAACTAGGATGGATAATACAATGAAAAAGTATGAACACCACCAACTAGAATGATTGTGTGAACATGAATGTAATGTAGGTGAGAAGTATGTACTCCCCCAAGCTTAGGCTTTTGGCCTAAATTGGTCTAGGCCCATGGATCAAAGTAGCCTCCCCGGTGTACTGAGGAGGATCCTGGGGCTTCCCCTGGTTGGCGTACTCCTGCGGATCCCACTGATAAATAGACTCATGCTAAGGATTAGGTGATGGCTCTGGCTCAGGATCTGGGGATCGTGTCTCCTCCCAGTATGCGTGAATGTCCGTGGGCATAACAAAGTACCTACCTCAATGAATATCGAACAAAGTAGGTGCAGGCAAGGTAATAATCTGAAAAGTATCCTTGCTAAATACCAGGTTGTAAATGAGTCTCCTTTCCATATCATAGCGAATAAACTTATGTGCTACCATGCTATCATAATATAAGTATATAGTGGGTAGCAACTTCTCCTATTTTTCATCGTGCCTAATGGGTATCTCGAAGCGTCTAGCAAGGCGGGAGGCGAAAATACCTTTGAAAATAGTACCCTTTGTACGGTTTAGACTTAACCGTTTACCAACCATAGCGCCTAAACTGAAAGTTCTATCATGAAGTAAAGCATGGCACAAAACAGCAAGGTCAGGAGCACTAAGGCCTCCCCTGTCCCCTCGACCAATTAAACATCCACTAGCAAATAATGAGTAGTAGCGCAAGATAGGAAAGTGTATACTAGATACTCTTGTTTCCGACGCCTTTCTTCTCTCCCCTACAGTAACATCATTAATAAAATCTTCCACATCACTAGGACGTGGTTCCTCGATGCTGCCCTCAAAAGGTAAGTTGCAAACCTCACAAAAATTATAAAGCATCATCTCCTTATGCTCATCATATAAATAAAACACTACCACAGGTGGTGATCTCCTAGCATGAAAATGAAAATTTTGCCTGAAAGTATTGGTGAGTAGGAGGTACTGATCCCACTGGTCGTCGAGGAAGTCGGTGATGCCTACATTCTCGGACAAATAATATAAATCCTCGTAAATTTCGGCTGCCTCCAAGAATGCATCAATTGGCCTGTAACGCCCACGATGCGGCTATATCTCTCACGTGTCGAGGCACAACTTAGAGGCATAACCGCATTGTAGGTTTTGTCGCAAGAATGGTCATCTTCACACAATCCCATGTAATGAACAAGAATGGGATAAAGAGAGTTGGCTTAAAATCGCCACTTCACACAATACATAAATAGATTCATACATTATTCAAAATACACTCATAGACCGATCTACGGTCAAATCCAAACGAAATGAAGATAACTCCAAATGCTAGATCCCCGATCGTCCCAACTGGGCTCCACTACTGATCATCAGGAAATGAAACATAGTAACGACCAAGGTCCTCGTCAAACTCCCACTTGAGCTCGATTGCGCCACTTGCACTGGTATCCTCAGCACCTGCATCTATTTTGGTAGAATCTTTGAGTCACGGGCACTCAGCAATCTCACACCCGCGAGATCAAGACTATTTAAGCTCATGGGTAGGAAAGGGGTAAGGTGGTGGAGTTGCAGCAAGCACTAAGCATATATGGTGGCTAACATATGCAAGTGAGAGCGAGAAGTGAAGCAACGCATCGGTCGAGAAGCTAGAAGTGATCAAGAAGTGATCCTAAAACTACTTACGTTCAAACATAACCCAAACCATGTTCACTTCCCGGACTGCGCCGAGAAGAGACCATCACAGCTACACACGCGGTTGATGCATTTTAATTAAGTCAAGTGTCAAGTTCTCCACAACGGGACATTAACAAATTCCCATCTGTGTCATAACCGCGGGCACGACTTTCGAAAGATAATACCCTGTAGGGGTGTCCCAACTTAGCCCATCATAAGCTCTCACGGTCAACGAAGGATATACCTTCTCCCAGGAAGACCCGATCAGTCTTGGAATCCCGGTTTACAAGACATTTCGACAATGGTAAAACAAGACCAGCAAAGCCGCCCGAAGTGCCGACAAGTCCGGATAGGAGCTGCACATATCTTGTTCTCAGGGCACACCGGATGAGCCAGACGTCGGGTTGGCATAGACCCTGGTTGCCCAAGGGGCGCCGGACATCGCTCAGGTTGGACCAGCACTCGAAGGAGCACTGGCCCGGGGGGGGGGTAAATAAAGATGACCCTCGGGCTCACGAAAACCCAAGGGAAAAAGGCTTAGGTGGCAAATGGTAAAACCAAGTTTGGGCCTTGCTGGAGGAGTTTTATTCAAAGCAAACTGTCAAGGGGGTCCCATAAATCACCCAAGCGCGTAAGGAACGCAAAATCAAGGAACATAACACCGGTATGACAGAAACTAGGGTGGCAAGAGTGGAATAGAACACCAGGCATAAGGCCGAGCTTTCCACCCTTTACCAAGTATATAGGTGCATTAATTAAACAAGAGATATTGTGATATCCCAACATATCCATGTTCCAACAAGGGACAAACTTCATCTTCACCTGCAACTAGCAACGCTATAAGAGGGGTTGAGCAAAAGCGGTGACATTACCAAACAACGGTTTGCTAGGACAGGATGGTTAGAGGCTTGACATGGCAATATGGGAGGCATGATAAACAAGTGGTAGGTAGAGCAAACATAGCGATAGAGCGAGCAACTAGCAAAGCAAATATAGAAGTGATATCGAGGGTATGGTCATCTTGCCTGCAAGGTTCTCAGAGTTGTCGAAAGCTTGATCCTCGTTAGCGTACTCAAAAGGTTCCTCGTGCACGTACTCATCTCCCAGCTCTACCCAAAGCAAGAACACAAGCAATGGAATCACAATCAACACGGTGCAATGCACAAGCAACATGATGCAATACATGGCATGATATGCGAGATGTCATATGCGATGCATATGCGTGCTCCGGAAGGACAATGATGAACAAGGCATCAACTTGGCAAACCAAGTATGCCGCTGGAAAGATGAGATGATTTCAGTTGAAATCGATACAAGATCACCGGAATCGGATGCACGGTTTGCAAATGGCAAGCAAAACAAGGATGGCACAATTCTGCGATTAACAGCACGATGCTACTTAGCATGCAACAAGAAACTAAGCTACTGTAGTCCAACATAGCAACAAAGCAGACAGAAGTGAAGTACAAGAGATGCTTGACAAAAGATGAACACTGAGCTACGACTAATTCACACATTAACAGGTTCAAACAAGCATGGCAAAAGTGCAAAAGATATCAGCTTCACAGCCTTGGTGAAAATACTGAACATGGCAGAAACAGCATCAGGAAGCAAAGTTTAGGGCAAGCAAACATCATGCTACAGGAACATATCATAGAAACTTAAGACATGGCATGATACTACTAAATGCATAGAACAAACGTCCCTTAGTGACCATGAGCCAAAAAGGACCAGAAGATATGACGGAACCCATGTAAACATAGCAAGTTTCGTTAACAGATTCAGAAAACAGAGCATGGCATTAACAGATTTATGAAGGCATTTTTGCGAGCTCGATTCACTCACCACAAGTCATTGCATGACAAGATAAGCATAGAACCAGAAAGAAGACATGTTTATGAAACTAAAAATGGCAAGAACAAGCTCATAGCATGCAAGGATCAACTACAACAACTTTGGCAAAATTGAATAACATGTAAATAATCTGCCAGGAAACATTTTATAGCAAAAGTAGAGCCCTAAAATGACATGCTAAACTACTCCATAATTTCAAACAGAGGCATGTATGGTTAGAGCATAAGCATATGTTCAAAACATCCTTACTGAAGTATCTCAAAATAAGCATGGATCTCTCTGTAGCATCAAGTTTACATGGCATCAAAGTAACAGCAGAACAGGGACTGAAATCAGCAACATCACGAAGCCTAGTTTGCATGCTTGTTCTAGTCACCACATAGATCACAAAAATACATGGTATACACACCTGTAAAGATGGCATGGCATAGCCCAAAACACATGTAGACCTCATGCCCATAAGATGCACACAATAAATGTAGCGAAAATGACAAATGCCCATAATCTGTTAAGAATCAGAAACTAACATTTTATAGCACTCTTGCATCAGAGATTTGGGCATCGAGATGACCTCAAATAAATATGGCCCAATGGAACAAAACGAATAGCACATTCTGGTAAACATTTCGACATAACATACACATGAATTGGAGCTATATGCATGGAGTTCTGATGTGATGAATATGGCATAAAAATACTGCTGGAAAAAGACAAACGAATTCGGAGGTCAACGTAGGCTGGATCTGGATCTGGATCCGGGGGCGCGGTTCCCGATGTTGGCCGGAGAACGGGCGGTGGCGGCCAGAGATGGCGCCGGCGAGGTCGGGGCGAGGTCGGCGGGGACGGGGCCGGCCAGAGGACGGCGGAGGGCAGCGCTCCTTGGTTCGCCGGCCGGCGGCGGCGCGGGTGTCCGGCCCGGGACGGACACGTTCGGCGGCGCAGAGGGAGGTTTGCTAGGGTTTCGCCCGAAAATTTAGGGGAGGGTCACATATTTATAGCTAGAGGGAGCTAGGAGACTCCAAATGGAGTGTAGTTTTCGCCCACACAATCGTGATCGAATGACCGAGAGCATGGAAGTGACTTAGATGGGTTATTGGGCTGTTTTGGAGGGTGTTGGGCTGCAACACACAAGAGGCCTTTGCGGTTACCCGATTAACTGTTGGAGCATCAAACGACCTCCAAATTGAACGAAACTTGACAGGTGGTCTACCGGTGGTGTACCAAGGCCACTTGGCAAGCCTCGGTCCATTCCGAGAACGTTCACCACCCACTCACGAAAAGAGACAAGAGGGGTGCGCCGATGCATGTGGGAGTGTCGTATTGCAAAATGGACAACGGGGAAAATGCTCAGATGAGACGAACACGTATGCAAATGAGATGCACATGATGACATGATATGAAATGCCTGACATGAACAAAATGCAAAACGAAGACAACACCCAACCACGGAGGAAATATCATAACACATAACCGAAAATGGCAAGAGTTGGAGTTACAAATATGGAAAGTTACATCCGGGGTGTTACAACACTCCACCACTACAAGAGTATCTCGACCCGAGATCTAGGACTGAAAGAACTCCGGATATTTGGAACGGAGGTTATCCTCGCGCTCCCAGGTGGCTTCTCGGTCGGAATGGTGTGACCACTTAACTTTAAGGAATTTGATTGACTTGTTGCGAGTCTTTCACTCGGTTTCTTCAAGAATAGCAATGGGGTGCTCATGATAAGAGAGATCTTCTTAGAGGTCAATTTCTTCGAAGTTGATAGTGCGCTCAGAAGTCTTGAAGAACTTGCGAAGCTGTGACAAGTGAAACACATCATGCACGTTCGCGAAGTTGGACGGAAGCTCAAGTTGATAGGTGAGGTCACCTCTTTTGCCAATGATCTTTAAGGGACCCACGTATCTAGGGGCAAGCTTTCCTTTGATACCGAAGCGACGAGTGCCTTTCATTGGAGAGACGCGGAGGTAGACATGGTCTCCGATTTCAAAAGCCACATCAAGGTGCTTGTCATCATAATAGCTCTTCTGGCGCGATTGTGCGGAGGTAGACTATGCACATTTCTTCGGCTTCTGTGATCAAGTCGTTGCCAAGAAGTTGGCATTCACTAGTCTCGCACCAATTGAGAGGAGTACGGCACTTTCTGCCATGTAGAATTTTGAATGGGGCCTTGCCTGAACTCGCTTGGAAGCTGTTGTTGTAGGAGAACTCAGCATATGGAAGACAATCTTCCCACTTAATACCGAAGGAAATGACACAAGCCCTGAGCATATTGTCAAGGATTTGATTGACTCGCTCGACTTGGCCAGTTGTTTGAGGATGGAAAGCTGTGCTGAAACGAATGTTGGTGCCCATGGCCTTCTGAAAGGAGTCCCAGAACTTAGAGGTGAAGATGCTACCACGATCTGAAGAAATCAATTGTGGAATGTCGTGCAAGGAGACAATCCTAGAGGTGTATAGCTCTGCCAACTGAGCTGCTGTGATAGATTCTTCGATAGGAAGGAAATGAACCACTTTAGTAAGCTTGTCAATGACAACGAAGATAGCATCATTTCCACGCTTGGACTTAGGAAATCCAGTCACGAAGTCCATCTCAATATGATCAAACTTCCATTCTGGAATAGCAAGAGGTTGGAGGAGACCAGCTGGTCGTTGGTGTTCTGCTTTCACCCTTCGGCAGACATCACATTCATTCACGAATTGAGCAATTTCTCGCTTCATTCGAGTCCACCAATACGACTGTTTGAGGTCATGGTACATCTTCGTACTTCCAGGATGAATGGATAGAAGGGAATTGTGTGCCTCGTTCATAATGACTTTTCTCAGATCGCCTGTAGGAACCACAATACGATCCTCGAAGAAAAGAGTATCTTTGTCATCAATGTGGAAGCACTTGTATTTGGAAATGCCCTTGTCGATGCCACGTTTCACCTTTTTCACCATGGCATCCAGGAGTTGTGCCTCACGAATTTGGTCTTCAAAAGTTGGAGTGACTAGGAGGTTGGCAAGAAAACCTTGAGGAACAACTTGAAGATTCAGTTTGCGAAAAGCTTCACAAAGATCCGGTTGAAATGGCTTGAGGATTAAGCTGTTGCAATAAGCCTTCCTGCTCAAAGCATCTGCAATCACATTGGCCTTACCTGGAGTATATTCAATACTTGGATTGTACTCTTGAATCATTTCGACCCATCGAGTTTGTCTGAGGTTGAGATTGGGTTGAGTGAAAATATACTTGAGGCTCTTGTGATCGGTGAATATGTCCACTTTCCTTCCCAACAAGAGATGTCTCCAAGTTATTAATGCATGGACAACTGCTGCCAACTCAAGATCGTGAGTGGGGTAGTTCTTTTCGTTGAGCTTCAACTGACGAGAGGTATAAGCCACAACTTTCTTCTCTTGCATTAACACAGCACCGAGACCTTGAAGAGAAGCATCACAGAAGACTTCGAATGGTTTGGATCCATCAGGAGGAGTCAAGACAGGAGCTGTGACTAGCTTCTCTTTATGAGTGTTGAAAGCAACGTCACACTCAGGCGTCCAGACATACTTGACATGATTCTGGAGGAGGTTGGAAAGAGGCTTTGCAATCTTAGAGAAGTTCTCAATGAATCTTCGGCAATAGCTTGCAAGACCAAGAAAACTGCGGAGCTGCTTGACATTCTGAGGAGGTTCCCAATTCACAATTACAGACACCTTCTCGGGATTAACAGCAATGCCCTTGGCGGAGATGATGTGACCAAGGTAAAGAACTTCATCAAGCCAGAACTCATATTTGCAAAACTTCGCATAGAATTGATGCTCTTTGAGCTTGTCGAGCACCAATCACAAATGTTTGGCATGATCCTTCTTATTCTTGGAGAAGACCAAAATATCATCGAGATACACCAAGACGAATTCATTGATGTAGGGGTTGAAGATGAAGTTCACCATTCGAGAAAACGTTGGAGGAGCATTGACAAGGCCGAAAGACATGACAATATATTCATAAGAACCATAGCTTGTTCTGAATGCTGTCTTGGGAATATCTTGTTCACGAATGCGAATCTGATGATAACCCATACGGAGGTCAAGCTTGGAGAAAACTTTAGCACCTTTCAGTTGCTCGAATAGCTCATTGATGTTGGGAAGTGGATACTTGTTCTTGATTGTCTTCTTGTTCAATGGGCGATGTCGGCCTTACGGTCGATCATGCCATCCTTCTTCTAGACAAAGAGAACTCCACAACCCCATGGAGATGAACTCGGTCTGATCAAACCCATACGCTCTTGTTCATCGAGCTATTTCTTCAATTCCTTCAGATCTTTAGGTCCAAGCTTGTATGGACGCTTGCAAACGGGTTCAGTGTCGGGCTCAAGATCAATAATGAACTCGACTGGCCAGTGCGGAGGCATACCCGGAAGCTCTTCTGGAAAGACATCTTGGTACTCACAAACGACTGGAATCTGAGAGATTGCATCTAACTCGCCCTTCTCATTGAGAGAAAACAACCGAATGGTTTCATCACGAGCGGCATAGATGATAACATCCTCAGAAGAGTGTGTCAACTGAATCTCTCTGGCAGCACAATCAAGTTGAGCTTTGTGCTGAGAAAGCCAGTCCATCCCGAGAATTAGATCGATATCAGAGTCACCAAGAACAATTGGAGATGACAGAAATTTATAGTTTCCCATCTGGATAGAGACATCCCGAATCATGGAGCTTGCGTTCATGAATTTACCCGAAGAGACAACTGATAACGGTCTAGGCAAATCTTGAAAAACCATCTCATCCTTAGATGTAAAAGGTCTTGAGATGAAACTATGCGATGCACCAGTATCAAATAAAACTTTTGCAGGAATATCATTATGTAACGCCCCGGATGTAACTTTCCATTATTGTAACTCCAACTCTTGCCTTTTCCGGAGATGCGATATGTTATTTCCTCCGTGGTTGGGTTTTTGTTTTTTTTTTATTTTGCTTTTTGTTCATGTCTTGCATTTCATCTCATCGCATCATCCGCATTGCATCCGCATGTTTTCATAAAACCTGGTAGCCGTTCGTAGTTACCACTTCTCTCTTTGTCTTCATTGACCTGTTGTCAAACCCCCTTGTCCTCGTGGCCTTTTGTCAGACCCCATTGTCTTTATTTTCCCCTCTCGTCTAAATTCCCACCCTCTCAACACTTTGCTCAGACCCCTCGCGTGCGCATCTGAAACTTGCCCCGAACCCGAACCGCACATTCATGACCGATGAGTCCGGATCATCCCCAAACATCCCCAAAATATCCTCGTTTATTTGTTTGAACTCCCGAAGCATTTTATTCTCGACCGCCCGATTACGACCGGAGGGACGGGATAGACCCTAAACCTAGTCCCTTACTATAAAAACCGACCTAGCCCTAAAATCTCGGACGGCTGTCCCATCCTTCCCATCCCCGCCGCCACCCTCCTCCTATCTCTTCCTCCTCGGGATCTCCTCCTGATCCATTCATCCAGTCGATCCCCACCTCCTCGATTTGCATACCCGGCCAACCACCGAGCACCTCCCACCTCGAGCTCCTCCAAGATCACCACACCGCCTCCACCAGCACTCCTCTCGATCCCCTCCAATCAGAGCCCCCATGGCCCTTCTCGACCAGCAGTGCTCGCCCGCCTCCTCTGCCTTGACCCCTTGCTCTCCGGATTCGTCGTAGCACTGCTAGACCAGCAGCCCTCATTGCCTTGACCCTGCTCGACTCGTCGGCGAGCCGTCAGCCATGGAGACGACCGCGACAAGGACAACCCTCGCTGCCCTTCTCCTCTTCCTCCGTCCTTCCTCCACCTCCCTAATCTCTCTGCTCCCTCTCTGCCGCCATGGACAAGACTTCGATGTCGCCATCCTCATGCTTTCGCCATCGCGATCGGCGTCTCTCTGAACCCTCCCGTTATGCGCATCTCCTCCGGCGGCCTTGCCGTACCCTGCGCCTCTGGCGAAGCTCCGATCAGCCAAGCCACACTCGTTTTTTTCCTCCTTTCGTTCCCGTTTCTTCTCCCCGTCTCTCCTCTCTGAACTCACTTGCTCTCTGTATTTCTTCACAGGAGCCGAGCCGTTGTCGTCCTGTTCGACTCCCACCATCGGGAACCGGCTCCCCTCATCAGATCCGGTGGATCCCCGCCGCCATTGGCCGCCTGCAGGCCCCATCTCGTCGAACCTCCCATCAAGCAGCACCGCCTCGCCCTGCCTCTGGTCCCGCCCGTGCCAAGGCCAGCGCCCGGCCTCTCCTTCCCCTACTTCGAGAAGCGGTTCGAGAACGAGCGCATGCTGCCGCCGCGCGTTGACTCGCGTCTGGGTGGCATCCAGCACGCCAAGGCCCAGCGCCTCTACATCCCTCGGCCGGCCTATTGGCCCGATGTGAACAACCGCCCAGCCCCTCCTCTCTGTTGGCCCATCATGCACCAGATTTGGCCCGTGTCATGTTTTTTTCCCTATTCTGCGAATTTCCTAATTATCCAGAGAGTGCAGTTTTGCAGAAAAACCCTCATGTTCATGCATTTAATAACTCATAAACTGTGCATCGGATTAAAATGATTCAAACATGTAAAATGCTTAGAATTTTGTGTAGATTAATAAGTAGCAACTTTCACCCATGTTAAAATTGTTTAAATGTATTGTTTGAATTAATTTGCATAAATGCCATGTTACAATGATTTATTTCATAACTAAATAACCGTAGCTCGGTTTTAAATAAACTTTATATGTAAATGGGGTGGAAAAATGCCTAGTTTAATATCGTGGACTTTATTTTCCTATTCAACAACAATAAAATATGTTTTAGGGCAGAGCAGTACCAAATTCGTAATATGCATATGGGGATTTTCTGGAATTGTTGTTTGTTGTTCCGGCCTCATTTAAACTTGCCCAAATATTTTGTTTACTTATGCTTCACCACTTGCCATGTTTAACCACATTTAATATTGTTGTGTACCTAAACGAGAGCGAACTAAATAACTCGAATGTGGTGTTTCATCAATATGCAACTCGTTGCATATTGAGCTCCACTTAACTTGTAGTATTGTTTGTTGCACTTTGCCATGCCATGCCTCTTTAAACCGGACATGCATCATACTTGTTTGTGCATCATACCATGTTTATGCTTGTGCATTTACCATGTTGTTTGTTCCTTTCAGGTGTTGGTTTCGGTAACGTTGCGATTGGGAGGATTCGTTCAACTACTCCCGTTCGTCTTCTTCATGGATTCGTTCTTCTTCCTTGCGGGATTTCAGGCAAGATGACCGTCACCTTGGATCTCATTACTATCATTGCTATGCTAGTTGCTTCGTTCTATCGCTTTGTTGTGCTACCTATCACTTGTTCATCAAGCCTTCCAAACAGCCATGTCAGCCTCTAACCTTTTCACCCTTCCTAGCAAACCGTTGTTTGGCTATGTTACCGCTTTGCTCAGCCCCTCTTATAGCGTTGTTAGTTGCAGGTGAAGTTGAAGATTGCTCCATGATGGACAGGATTATGTTGGGATATCACAATATCTCTTATTTAATTAATGCATCTATATACTTGGTAAAGGGTGGAAGGCTCGGCCTTATGCCTGGTGTTTTGTTCCACTCTTGCCGCCCTAGTTTCCGTCATACCGGTGTTATGTTCCTTGATTTTGCGTTCCTTACGCGGTTGGGTGATTTATGGGACCCCTTGACAGTTCGCTTTGAATAAAACTCCTCCAAAAAGGCCCAACCTTGGTTTTACCATTTGCCTACCTAAGCCTTTTTCCTTGGGTTTCGGAGCCGAGGGTCATCTTTATTAACCCCGGGCGGTGCTCCTTGAGTGTTGGTCAAAGCGGGCAGATGCGGGGCCACCACGGGGCAACTCGAGGGCTGGTTTTACTCGTAGGCTGACCTATCCGTTGTGCCCTGAGAACAAGATATGTGCAGCTCCTATCGGGATTTGTCGGCACATCGGGTGGCTTTGCTGGTCTTGTTTTACCATTGCTGAAATGTCTTGTAAACCGGGATTCCGAGACTGATCGGGTCTTCCTGGGAGAAGGAATATCCTTTGTTGACCGTGAGAGCTTGTGATGGGCTAAGTTGGGACACCCCTGCAGGGTATAAACTTTTGAGAGCCGTGCCCGTGGTTATGTGGCAGATGGGAATTTGTTAATATCCGGTTGTAGAGAACTTGACACTTGACTTAATTAAGACGCATCAACCGCGTGTGTAGCCATGATGGTCTCTTTTCGGCGGAGTCCGAGAAGTGAACACGGTTGTGGATTATGTTTGACGTAAGTAGGAGTTCAGGATCACCTCTTGATCATTGCTAGCTTCACGACCGTTCCGCTTGCTTCTCTTCTCGCTCTTATTTGCGTATGTTAGCCACCATATATGCTTAGTCGCTGCTGCAACCTCACCAATTTACCCCTTCCTTACCCATTAAGCTTTGCTAGTCTTGATACCCATGGTAATGGGATTGCTGAGTCCTCGTGGCTCATAGATTACTACAACAACAGTTGCAGGTGCAGGTTATGTGATGATCATGATGCAAGAATGATGTTTGCTTGGTTTGGATTTCTTCTCCTGCTTCTTCTTCGATCAGGGGATAGGTTCCTGGTCGTCAGCCTGGGCTAGCAGGGTGGATGTCGTTTGAGTTTCTGTTTGTGCTCATCCGTAGTCGGATGATGTTCTTGTGTATGATGATGTTGTATTCGTGTGGTATTGTATGCCTCTTGTATGTATCCCCATCTATTATGTAATGTTGATGTAATGATATCCACCTTGCAAAAGCGTTTCAATATGCGGGTCTATCCTTGGTGGGACCTTCGAGTTCCTCTTGGATAGGGTTGCATATTGGGCGTGACAAGTTGGTATCAGAGCCTCGACCGACCATAGGATCCCCCTTGATTGTTGGTCGTTGTTGTGTCTAGAAAAATACTATTTTGAGTCTTAGGATTATATATATCGGAGAGTAGGATTCTTTTTACTCCTCATCCCCCTTCGTCGCTCTAGTGAGGACTCTCGACGTAGATGTTTTGTCTTTCCTCTCCTCAATTTTTCACAAAAAAAAATTTAGGATCACGTGGGTATCTTGGGATCGTTCCGATATTCTTGTGACGAGAACATTGTTCTTGGTGCCTCTTGACATTTAGGGGTTGTGGCAGTGTCCCGGGGAGTTGAGCTCTGAGGTGTTGTCGTCACAATTTTATCGTTGCAGTTCTGGAATTCCTGAGTTTTGCCGACATCGAAAATCTCTTTTATGCAGTTGTTGGTGAGATAACCTCAACGCCACCCAGTACTGGGGAGTTCGGGAGTATCGCCATAGCTTGTATAATGGATGCTTTTCGAAGGTTGAGGTACATGATTTCCGGAGTTTTCTTGGTTATGTGTTGACGGATGGATATAGCTGGATGTAGGGATTGTTAGTTTGGGTGAGATATATTTCTTCCCCTGTATCCCCAACACCAGATTGCATAACCAGTAAGTTTCGGGAGTTTATAGGTGGGAATTCAAGTGGCTCCTAGAATATCTTTCCGACAGATGCATGATATGGGATTGGGTAAATCTCTATCATATGTATTTGTTCCGGCTTATTCTGCAAGCCAATCCTTTGTTTTGTTTTATTTGTGGTATTCAAGTTGCTTCGATGTCAAATGTTGATTCCATACCTTTTCTAAACGGTGTTCTCATATTTCTATGGGAGTACTAATCCTTCTTGATCACCGAGGTTGTCATGTCAACTCTTTTCCAACCGGTGTGCTCTCTTCAAGTGGATCCGATCATTTCAACATCCGCAAGATCAATTCTAAGTTTTCTCAATGATATCCGTTTCATCCGTCCCCAAGTTGACTTTGTTTTCCCGCCCTCCCGCCCTTTTTCTTGAAGGACTCAGATTTCTTAATCATGTATCCTTTTATTTGTGGGAAGTCTCTTCATTCTTTTCTTTCAATGTTCTTATCCGGTGATTTCCCATGAAGATGCTCAACAGTTTCAAGTTCATCATCCTTCATTGTTGTTTCTTCTCCGGTGGATCCAATTCAAGCTTTCGGTATTCATCATATTCCTTTCCTCGTTTCTAATGCTTTCTCATGCCGATGCACCTCTTAATCATTCACTTCTTCCTATTCATTTGTTTTGGAGTGCTGAAGATATCTCACAAGACTTGCGTTTTCCATTCTTAATCTGTTCAAGCTGTTTGGAGATTATTATCTCATTCAAGTAATTTAATTCAACCCGTGCAATCCCCCCTTTCAATCAATTGTTCAGCTGTATTTTCTTTTGAGTGGGCCCTAACCCACATGTCTTTTCCCAGGATCTTACCTGACTCTTATTATTTATCCGGAGCGATTCCCAAAGACTTTCGAAGTCTGACGTAAGAATGAATTTTCATCAGTCATATTCCTTCTCCAAGATCGTTTTCAGAATATTTTCATCGTTGGTTCATCATTTCTATTCTTCTTTGTTCTGGAGTGTCTCAACAATTCATGGTGGTGTTTCTCGTCGTCATTCTCGGATTTTGAAGACCGAAGAAGAGTTCCTCTTAAATCCTTACCCGTTCTTCCAAAGATGCGTAGTTCAAGTTGATGCCATCCTCTCATAATTGTTTTCGATTGTGAGGATTCTTTTCTTACCATCCAGAGAATTTCATGAGTTGTTTCCATTTCTTTCCTCCGAAGGCCATCATGTCATAATTCTTCATTCTCAGCGTGTAGCTATCGTTCTCCAAATCTTACTGGTGAATCAATCAAATATCCTCTAATTAGTTCATGTTCTCTTAGTTCTCATGTATCTAAATCTAACCCACATGTCTTTTCCTTCCCAAAGAGGATCTTACCTGACTCTTATTATTTATCCGGAGCGATTCCCAAAGACTTTCGAAGTCTGACGTAAGAATGAATTTTCATCAGTCATATTCCTTCTCCAAGATCGTTTTCAGAATATTTTCATCGTTGGTTCATCATTTCTATTCTTCTTTGTTCTGGAGTGTCTCAACAATTCATGGTGGTGTTTCTCGTCGTCATTCTCGGATTTTGAAGACCGAAGAAGAGTTCCTCTTAAATCCTTACCCGTTCTTCCAAAGATGCGTAGTTCAAGTTGATGCCATCCTCTCATAATTGTTTTCGATTGTGAGGATTCTTTTCTTACCATCCAGAGAATTTCATGAGTTGTTTCCATTTCTTTCCTCCGAAGGCCATCATGTCATAATTCTTCATTCTCAGCGTGTAGCTATCGTTCTCCAAATCTTACTGGTGAATCAATCAAATATCCTCTAATTAGTTCATGTTCTCTTCGTTCTCATGTATCTAAATCCCCTCAAGTATCTTCATTCGTTTTCCAATTCTTCCTGGTGAATTGTGCCTTTGCTAATTTCATTTTCAATTCTTACGGTGGTTCGTTCAAGATTCCTCTTCCTTTACTACTGTATCATTTCATTCATTGTTTCCAATCCCACCGGTGGTCCCATTAATAACTTCTTCAAGTTGGCACTATATCTCTTTTCAATCCCTCAAGAAGAATAAGTAGTATGCCAAATCCGTTGCTTGTCATCAATTTAAATTGGTGAAGGATACGCATAACATAATTCTTATTATTGTTTCATCCAAGGCATCTAGTTTTTTCTTTCCAAAGTTATTAAAAATGTCACATTTCTCGGTTCGAGATGCTTCATCTTTTCTTTTCCGGAGTTCCAAATTTTCCGCATTATCGTCGCGAAGCTCCATCTAAATTATTGCAAGGCTTCACCTTGTGTTTTCAACTTCTCTTCCTTTATATCACTCTTTTATTACCAGAGTCCTTCATGGAGGCTCTAGATGATGGTTCATCAAGGATTCTTTTCATTCTTCAATTGTTCTTCAAGATTTCTCTCGAAGTTATGATCTGCCGAGCTATACTCAAAATTAAACATGGTGTTCAACACATGTCTTGTTTTGAGGAGTTCAAGCATTCTTCATCGTGCACCTCAAAGTGCAATTCTTTCTACCTTTTGAGGTGGTGTTATATCAGTCTTGGCAATTTCCATTCAGGTTTCGCGATTCACATGTTGTCAAGAATGAGGTATTTTAAATCCATCAATCTTTTCTGCGGAGTTATCTTCGTATAGATTTCACCTAAAGCCTTCCCTAAGGAATGTTGCTAATTGTGGTGCTTATAAATGATCCAAGTTTTCTCCTATCCTCTCGGCGAAAGCAGTTTTCATCTCTTCGTTGATCTCAAGCAAGCAATTGTTTTTGCTAGTGGCCGGTTGTAACCTCATAATTTTGAGAAGTTTTCCTTAAGACCACTACAAGCTTATTATTTTCGTGTTGGTTTTCCAACAACTCCATTATAACCTTCTTGGAAGGGTACTTTCCAAGCTCATTTGTGGCAGAAGTTGGCATTTTCTTCTCCATTCTGTTATTCCAATGATCTATCTTCTATTTTTCTTCCGGAGGCATTGTGATGTTGCTCTTTTCACTCATCATCTCGAATTGTGAGGATCATGTTCTTTTTGTGCTTATCCATTTAACCGGAGTGTTGTGTCATCTCTTCAAGTTCTTTCATCTTGTCAAGTTTTGCCTCTCTTTTCAACCTGAGTGCTGTCTGAAATCCTACTTACCCATTGTCCCATTCTTTCAATAGTTCTGGAGGCAGTGTGTTGTTGATTTCATCAAGTATCATCCCATCTTCTCAAGTTCATGTTCTATTCCTTCCATGTTCAACCGAAGTGCTGCCCGAATTCTTCCTCTCTCATCTTGTTTTAACCGGAGTGGTTTCGAATTCTATCTTGTACATTAAACTCTTGATTCATGTCTTTGCAACCTTCAAGTTCTCGTAATGTTCCTTGTTCCTCTTTTCTAATGGATTGTTGCAATCGCGTTCATCTTTGTTGTACTCTTTCTTTTAAATTGCTCAACCTCTCAAGGTTCGTGGTTTCACTCGTTCGTCAAAGAAGCAACTTAGTTTTACCTCTTCTCTTCCTCTTCCGTTTCTCTCCGGTGCCATCCTAGATCTCGGGACGAGATCCTCTTGTAGTGGTGGAGTGTTGTAACGCCCCGGATGTAACTTTTCATTATTGTAACTCCAACTCTTGCCTTTTCCGGAGATGCGATATGTTATTTCCTCCATGGTTGGTTTTTTGTTTCTTTTTGTTTTGCTTTTTGTTCATGTCTTGCATTTCATCTCATCGCATCATCTGCATTGCATCCGCATGTTTTCATAAAACCTCGTAGCCGTTCGTAGTTACCGCTTCTCTCTTTGTCTTCATTGACCTGTTGTCAAACCCCCTTGTCCCCGTGGCCTTTCGTCAGACCCCACTGTCTTTATTTTCCCCTCTCGTCTAAGTTCCCACCCTTTCTACACTTTGCTCAGACTCCTCGCGTGCGCATCTGAAACTTGCCCCGAACCCGAACCGCACGGTCATGACCGATGAGTCCGGATCATCCCCAAACATCCCCAAAATATCCTCGTTTATTTGTTTGAACTCCCGAAGCATTTTATTCTCGACCCCCCGATTATGATCAGAGGGACGAGATAGCCCCTAAACCTAGTCTGTTGCAATATAAACCGACCTAGCCCTAAAATCTCGGACGGCTGTCCCATCCTTCCCATCCCCGCCGCCACCCTCCTCCTGTCTCTTCCTCCTCGGGATCTCCTCCTGATCCATTCATCCAGTCGATCCACACCTCCTCGATTTGCAAACGCGGCCAACCATCGAGCACCTCCCACCTCGAGCTCCTCCAAGATCACCACACCGCCTCCACCAGCACTCCTCTCGATCCCCTCCAATCAGAGCCCCCATGGTCCTTCTCGACCAGCAGCGCTCGCCCGCCTCCTCTGCCTTGACCCCTCGCCCTCCGGCTTCGTCGTAGCACCGCTGGACTAGCAGCCCTCGTTGCCCTGACCCCGCTCGACTCGTCGATGAGCCGTCATCCATGGATACGACCGCGATAAGGACAACCCTCGCCGCCCTTCTCCTCTTCCTCTGTCCTTCTTCCACCTCCCTAATCTCTCTGCTCGCTCTCTGCCGCCATGGACAGGACTTCGATGTCGCCGTCCTCATGATGCATTGCCATCACTGCCGTCGCTACAAACCCTCCCTGTTGTCTGCATCTCCTCCGGCAGCGTCGCCGTACCCGCATTGATGAGGACATGAATACCTTCGATAAGACCAAACATATTGCATACATGCATATTTGTCAGGTGATTTCTAGTGCAAACTATTCAATAATATATTTATGTTATCCAGAACAAAAATACTTCACATACTTTTGTGTTTTGTCTAATTGCAGATGTATGGGACATTTGTTCAATCCACATATGAAGATAAGGGAAAATGAGAAGTTTAGGTGCTGTTCAAAAAGTCTTCTCACGTCACTTTTGGGCCAAGAGAACATAGAGTCCAAGTCTCTCACGTTCTGGATTCAGATTCGGACCGCACAGACATACCTGACTCAAAACGCCAACAACTTTTTCATACGGACTCCGAATTGGGTGATTCTTTTTTTGTTGGAAAGTAGATTTCGTTCTCTTTCCAGCACAATTGGAATCACCTTAAAATCTGTCCGGGGCGTTGAGTTATGGACGAAACAATCTGACGCTGCACCAGAATCCGAGTCAAACTACAAGTCCAAAGGTGTTACGTCACCTCCACTTGGGCCCATTGGCCTTGTACGACCTTGGGTTAGTTTTAGGCTGCCTTGGGACGTCCTCCCACCTCCTTGGCCGCCACCCCTTGCTCCTATATAAGTAGATCCATCTAGTAGCTTTTCCCTTGGGATTTGTTTAGTTAAAACTTAGCCATTGCAACCGTGTGCTTCGTTTGTGTCCAACGACCAGACCAAGACCGCTTCACGGATCCCCATCTTTATCAATACTTCATACATACTCGCAATATTCAGATTGCTTTTATCATATTCTTGCTTGTTCTTCGATTGCTTGCAGGAATAGACCTTCGTGGTCAGGTTGATTGTGCTCCGGCGTGGTCAATAACCTCTCGGAGTTGGTTTAGCGATTGCTAAGGCGCAACGTCGTGCACGTTTGTAGTCGGATCGTCAAAGTCGTCTCCACCAAATCGATAGTTACCATCTCATCGAAAGATCGGGACACCCCGCCTCTATCAAGTGGTATCAGTTTTCAGGTTGCTCGGTGAGATTATACAGTTTTTCATATTTTAGATCGCATCTGTCATTCGTACCTACAGTCCATGAAAAAGCCATAAAAAAAGTTAGATCTGTTCATCCTTTATCCAAGCCAGTCTGAGCCTTTGCAATTTTCTATTCGTTGCTTGCATAGTTGAATTATCGGTTGCATCCTCGTGTCAGTTGCTGGTCTTAGTGTCTAGTTCCTTTAGAGTTTCGAGTTCTGTTCACATTAGTCACGCCGCCGCTGCATCATTATCTCTTCCGCTGTCCACCATCCCATCTATTAATTTCCACCACGTGCTCTGCTACTGTTCATTGTCATAATCATAGTTGAGGTCATTCACATCTTCGCCTGATCCAATCCGCATCTTATCTAGTTTATCTTGGAAAGAGGGAGAAAAAAGAGAGAAAAAAGGAAAGAAAAAGAAAAGGAGAGAGAAGAAAAAGAAAAAAAAAGAGTGAGAAAAAAAATAGAGAAGAAAAAATATCGGATCTATCTCGAATCAATCTCGTACCTGAATTCGGATTGGAATCTGTTTTGCGCACTGTTCAGTAAAACAGGTGTATCTTCCTCATATGAAGTCCGTTTTGGCTCCGTGAGTACTCAAATTGAAGCTAGTGACGAGCCGCATCTAAATAGTTGTAGAAGCTAGTTCAATATTTGACACCTCAAAATCGGCTTCTAAATAGGTCTTTTTGCCCTCCGAAGTTCGTCAACACAGCTTGTTCCAATATTTCAGGCCAGTTTTCGAATTCTTTGACTCCTTATATCAACTCGGAATTGAGTGATTCTTTTTGCATTGGAAAGCTTGAGTTAGTAGCATTCTTTGAAAGAATTTATCATAAAATTGGCTCAAACTTTTCAAGAGGAAAGTTGAAGAGACAGTTGTTGTATATCCTGCTTGGTAGTTGTTTTTCATCATTATCTTCACTACCGTTGTGATCTTCAGTTCTATCTTGCTGTCAAGAGCTACTTAGTATCCTTCATTGATGCTAGTTGTGCTACGCCGTGACCTCATTAGTGTTCTTGGCTCGCGTCTCTAGTCCGGTCTAGCCTAGGACCAGCACAGTACCGTCGTTGAGCGTTTATTCAACATTGCATCTCTGAATTGATTATTGCTAATCTTTTGCTACCATATATAGCCAACCCAGCTCCACATATTTCTACACCGTATGCGTCGTTCACTTGGCAATCGCTTTACGCAATCTTGAGTTATTTGACATCGCTGGTTGCTGTCACCACCGCCGCATGGTAAGAACTTGTAAGATATTGATATTTGCTTTCTTGTGAGCACTTTACAACCACATCCTAGTAGTTCATAGGAACATTATTCTGGAATTTTGTTTCTTGTTTCTACTAATCATGACAGGTTCGGAGATAGAAGTTCTTGGACGATGGACACATCTTCACCATCACGAGAGTTGGGACAACACACACAACCACATGGTCAGTTATCTCTTTACCGTCATTTGAGGGTAGATTTAATCCTGCTATTTATCTAGCTTGGGAGTTTGAAGTAGAACAAGTTTTTAGTAACCATGACTTTTCTGAACTTGGCGAGTACGAGCTGCCACTAGAGCATTTACTGGTTTTGCTTCAGTTTGGTGGAGTGTGCATTGTAAGAAAAATATTGATAACCAACCCACAACTTGGAAAGATTTGAAAGATGTAATGAGACAACATTTTTCCCTCCTTACTATCGTCGTGAATTGCTTCGCAAATTTGAACAATTTAAACAAGGCAACAACACTGTTCATGCTTACTACAAAGAGTTCAAATCTTATATGCATCATTGTGACATAGAAGAATCTAAGGATGATACAATGAATAGATTTTTGGTGGTTTGAACCATGATATTCAGGAAAGATTTCAGATATTCCTCGTTGCATTACTGGTATGTATGTTCGTGCTTGTACCTTTGAGAGACAGATGAGGAGGATGCATTGGGTGACTACAACAACTACTATTCTAGTTCATGCTCACCACCGCCGGTTGGTTCCTCCACCGTTGCACCTACTAGAGCAGCCCCACCCCGGATTGTGAGCGCGGCATCATCTCAAGAGCATGGTGCATTGTCTACGTCTGTACCTACATCAGCTACGTCTTTGCGACAAGGTAACAGTAAAGGTATTGATGATTTAACTTCACATGAGAATGATGCATCCCTAGTTAAGTTGAATGCATCATGTGTTGAGTTACCTGGTGATTTGAGCACATCAACTATTTTAGAGAATCTTGAAACTGTCATGAATGCGTCATGTGATCAAACAACTGAAATACCAACAATTTTGAGTGCACCCATTGAATTAACTGTTGATGCAAAAGAATCAATGTTTAATCATTTTGATATGACCTCTAATCTTGGTGATGATTCTGTGTCGAATGACTTATTGCATGTTTGCTTATCTAAGCATGTTGTAGCATGTAAATTTGATTCAAATAAGGTTTATTCACCAATGTTGGGATGGTTTAATGATGAACATTGTCAATCTTTTGAAATAAATAAGAGCTTCACTTATATGTGCAAAATGAGTTGCAATATTTTCATGCCTTCTAGTTCTTGTGCTAATTTGTTGGCTTTAGATTTTATGAACTATGCAAGTTACTCATCTATTCATGTGTCATATATGCAAAAATCAAGGGAAGTAAAAAATGGATGACGTATACATATACAACATGTACACCTTGTCTCTTTTGTTAGCCACATTTCAGATTAAGCAACGCCGAGGAGGGCTTCGTTTTCAAGAAGGGGAGGATGATGAGGACATGAATACCTTCGATAAGACCAAACATATTGCATACATGCATATTTGTCAGGTGATTTCTAGTGCAAACTATTCAATAATATATTTATGTTATCCAGAACAAAAATACTTCACATACTTTTGTGTTTTGTCTAATTGCAGATGTATGGGACATTTGTTCAATCCACATATGAAGATAAGTGAAAATTAGAAGTTTAGGTGCTGTTCAAAAAGTCTTCTCACGTCACTTTTGGGCCAAGAGAACATAGAGTCCAAGTCTCTCACGTTCTGGATTCAGATTCGGACTGCATGACATACGACTCAAAACGCCAACAACTTTTTCATACGGACTCGAATTGGGTGATTCTTTTTTGTTGGAAAGTAGATTTCATTCTCTTTCCAGCACAATTGGAATCACCTTAAAATCTGTCCGGCGTTGAGTTATGGGCGAAACAATCTGACGCTGCACGAATCCGAGTCAAACTACAAGTCCAAAGGTGTTCGTCACCTCCACTTGGGCCCATTGGCCTTGTACGACCTTAGGTTAGTTTTAGGCTGCCATGGGACGTCCTCCCACCTCCTTGGCCGCCACCCTTGCTCCTATATAAGTAGATCCATCTAGTAGCTTTTCCTTGGGATTTGTTTAGTTAAAGTTAGCCATTGCAACCGTGTGCTTCGTTTGTGTCCAACGACCGCACCAAGACCGCTTACGGATCCCCATCTTTATCAATACTTCATACATACTACGCAATATTCAGATTGCTTTTATCATATTCTTGCTTGTTCTTGATTGCTTGCGGAATAGACCTTCGTGGTCGTTGATTGTGCTCGGCGTGGTCAATAACCTCTCGGAGTTGGTTTAGCGATTGCTAAGGCGCAACGTCGTGCACGTTTGTAGTCGGATCGTCAAAGTCGTCTCCACCAAATCGATAGTTATCATCTCATCGAAAGATCGGGACACCCCGCCTCTATCACGCATGCCTCTGGCGAAGCTCCGATCAGCCAAGCCACGCCCGTCCTTCCCTCCTTTCTTTCCCGTTCCTTCTCCCCGTCTCTCCTCTCTGAACTCACTTGCTCTCTGTATTTCTTCGCAGGAGTCGACCCATCGTCGTCCTGTTTGACTCCCATCATCGGGAACCGACTCCCCTCGTCAGATCCCGTGGATCCCCGCCGCCGTCCGCCGCCTGCAGGACCCATCTCGTCGAACCTCCCATCAAGCAGCTCCGCCTCGCCTTGCCTCCTGTCCCGCCCGCGCCAAGGCCAGCGCCCGGCCTCTCCTTCCCCTGCTTCGAGCAGCGGTTCGAGAACGAGCGCACGCTGCCGCCACGCGTTGACTCGCGCCTGGGTGGCATCCAGCATGCTAAGGCCCAGCGCCTCTACATCCCACGGCCGGCCTGTTGGCCCGATGTGAGCAGCCGCCCAGCCCCTCCTCTCTGTTGGCCCATCATGCACCAGATTTGGCCCATGTCATGTTTTTTCCCTATTCTGTGAATTTCCTAATTATCCAGAGAATGCAGTTTTGCAGAAAAACCCTCATGTTCATGCATTTAATAACTCATAAACTGTGCATCGGATTAAAATGATTCAAACATGTAAAATGCTTAGAATTTTGTGTAGATTAATAATTTGCATTTTTCACCCATGTTAATATTGTTTAAATGTGTTGTTTGAATTAATTTGCATAAATGACATGTTACAATGATTTATTCAATAAGTAAATAACCGTAGCTCGGCTTTAAATAAACTTTATATCTAAATGGGGTGGGAAAATGCCTAGTCTAACATCATGGACTTTATTTTCCTGTTAAACAACAATAAAATATGTTTTAGGGTAGAACAGTACCAAATTCGAAATATGCATATGGGGATTTTCTGGAATTGTTGTCTGTTGTTCCGGCCTCATTTAAACTTGCCTAAATAGTTAGTTTACTTATGCTTCACCTCTTGCCATGTTTAACCACATTTAATATTGTTGTATACCTAAACTAGAGCGAACTAAATAACTCGAATGTGGTGTTTCGTCAATATGCAACTCATTGCATATTGAGCTCCACTTAACTTGTAGTATTGTTTGTTGCACTTTGCCATGCCATGCCTCTTTAAACCGGACATGCATCATACTTGTTTGTGCATCATGCCATGTTTATGCTTGTGCATTTACCATGTTGTTTGTTTCTTTCCGGTGTTGGTTTCAGTAATGTTGTGATTGTGAGGATTCGTTCAACTACTCCCGTTCGTCTTCTTCATGGACTCGTTCCTCTTCCTTGTGGGATTTCAGGCAAGATGACTGTCACCTTGTATCTTATTGCTATCATTGCTATGCTAGTTGCTTCGTTCTATCGCTTTGCTACGCTACCTATCACTTGTTCATAAAGCCTCCCAAATAGCCATGTCAGCCTCTAACCTTTTCACCCTTCCTAGCAAACCATTGTTTGGCTATGTTACCGCTTTGCTCAGCCCCTCTTATAGCATTGTTAGTTGCAGGTGAAGTTGAAGATTGCTCCATGATGGACAGGATTATGTTGGGATATCACAATATCTCTTATTTAATTAATGCATCTATATACTTGGTAAAGGGTGGAAGGCTCGGCCTTATGCCTGGTGTTTTGTTCCACTCTTGCCGCCCTAGTTTCTGTCATACCGGTGTTATGTTCCTTGATTTTGCGCTGCTTACGCGGTTGGGTGATTTATGGGACCCCCTTGACAGTTCGCTTTGAATAAAACTCCTCCAGCAAGGCCCAACCTTGGTTTTACCATTTGCCTACCTAAGCCTTTTTCCCTTGGGCTTCCAGAGCCCGAGGGTCATCTTTATTTAACCCCCCCGGGCCAGTGCTCCTTCGAGTGTTGGTCCGAAATGGGCAGATTGTGGGGCCACCACGGGGCAACTCGAGGGCTTGTTTTACTCGTAGGCTGACCTATCCGTTGTGCCCTGAGAATGAGATATGTGCAGCTCCTATCGGGATTTGTCGGCACATCGGGCGGCTTTGCTGGTCTTGTTTTACCATTGCTGAAATGTCTGGTAAACCGGGATTCCGAGACTGATCGGGTCTTCCTGGGAGAAGGAATATCCTTCGTTGACCGTGAGAGCTTGTGATGGGCTAAGTTGGGACATCCCTGCAGGGTATAAACTTTTGAGAGCCGTGCCCGCGGTTATGTGGCAGATGGGAATTTGTTAATATCTGGTTGTACAGAACTTGACACTTGACTTAATTAAAACGCATCAACCGCGTGTGTACCCGTGATGGTCTCTTTTCGGCGGAGTCCGGGAACTGAGCACGGTTTTGGGTTATGTTTAACGTAAGTAGGAGTTCAGGATCACCTCTTGATCATTGCTAGCTTCACGACCGTTCCGCTTGCTTCTCTTCTCGCTCTTATTTGCGTATGTTAGCCACCATATATGCTTAGTCGCTGCTGCAACCTCACCACTTTACCCCTTCCTTACCCATTAAGCTTTGCTAGTCTTGATACCCATGGTAATGGGATTGCTGAGTCCTCGTGGCTCACAGATTACTACAACAACAGTTGTAGGTGCGGGTTATGCGATGATCATGACACGAGAGCAATGTTTGCTTGTTTTGGATTTCTTCTCCTGCTTCTTCTTCGATCAGGGGATAGGTTCCTGGTCGGCAGCCTGGGCTAGCAGGGTGGATGTCGTTTGAGTTTCTGTTTGTGTTTCATCCGTAGTCGGATGATGTTCTTGTGTATGATGATGTTGTATTCATGTGGCATTGTATGCCTCTTGTATGTATCCCCATCTATTATGTAATGTTGATGTAATGATATCCACCTTGCCAAAGCGTTTCAATATGCGGGTATATCCTTGGTGGGACCTTCGAGTTCCTCTTGGATAGGGTCGCATATTGGGCGTGACACATTAACTAAGAGATTACCCATTATCACATCAGTAGATTCCTCTGTTTGCGCTGCATTCATCATGTTCACCTTTGCGGACTTGGGATTATGCTTGACCACTGCATTTCTTGAAGATCTCACAGGAGGAGGAGGCGGAAGGCGCCTTTGGTTGAAGCACATGTTCGCATAGTGACCTTTCTGCTGGCACTTGTTGCAAGTCACCTCTGAGATCGGACGATGATAAGGAGCATTTGACCTTGGAGCTTGAGAATTTGACTAGTTCTGATAGCCTGGGTTGGGTGGGTGGGAAGATCCACGACCACCTGAGTTCTTCTGTTGGTAAGGTTGATGAAACGGAGGAGGAGGAAGGTAGAACTTCTGCTGCTTAGCTGCCACTTGAGAGGAAGAAGAAGACTAAACTGCATCCCTGATTCTCTTCTTAGAAGCCTAACACTTGAGCCGAGCACCTTCTTGCTTTAGGGCCATGTTGTAGAATTGATCGAACTAAGTAGGCTCAACAAGAACGAGAGCTAACTGCAGATCCTCTCTGAGGCCACCTCTGAATTGATAAATCATACTCTTCTCATCAGGAGCGTCTTGTTTAGCGAAGCGAGCAAGTTTCTGAAACTGCTTGTTCTATTCGTACACAGAGATGCTGCCTTGCTTGAGATTGCGAAACTCCTCACGCTTGCTCTCAACAACACTGGTAGGAATGTGGTGAGATTTAAAGTCCCGACAGAAGTCAGTCCAAGTAATCACTCTACCTCCTTTGGAATCTTTGTATTGCTGGAACCAATCAGCTGCTTGGTCCTTGAGCTGAAAAGAAGCGAACTTGACATAGTCCTCAGGCCTGACATTGCTACATTCAAAATGCTTGTTGATATCCACGGGCCAATCATCGGCATCTGTGGCCTCGGCACAGTAGCTGAAAGACTTCGGCTGATTTGCAAGGAACTGGTTGAGGGTAGGAATCTAAGACTGATGATCGAACTGCCCTTGTCCTTGATTCCCTTGGTTGCCTTGGCCTTGGTTGCACTCCTGCAAGAGCTGAATCATCATCTGAGCGTTGGCGTTTGTGGCTGCCATCAAAGCTTGCCATGCCTCCGGAGGCGGAGGTGGAGGTGGAGGGTTCACCTGAGTCCCATCATTGCGTTCCGGATTCTGACGCGTTGGAGGAGCCATCCTGAAGAGGGTGACATCCATTAGCATCTTGATAGACAGATAGACAGGTTGAATCAACGAATAGAAATTGCAACATATAGTCTTCACAATAAACATTCGAACAAGGATGAACGAATGAATTCCAAAGCTAACATCACGTCCATTAAGGTGAGAAGCCACTTGATAAGAGATTGATGAAAGAAAAACCAAGGTACGGCTAGAACAAATAAGTGGTAAGGATTACCCAATCACAAACCAAATATCTGCGGGAAGAAAAAGCTAGAGCTACTTGAATCCCACCTATAAACTCCCGAAACTTTCTGGTTATGAAATCAGGTGTTGGGGATACAGGGGAAGCAATATATCTCACCCAAACTAACAATCCCTACATCCAGCTGTATCCATCCGTCAACACATAACCAAGAAACCTTCGGAAATCGTGTACCTCAACCATCGAAAAGCATCTGTTATATGAGTTATGGCAATACTCCCGAACTCCCCAGTACTGGGTGACGTCGAGGTTATCTCACCAACAACTGCATAAAAGAGATTTTCGATGTCGACAAAACTCAGGTATTCCAGAACAGCAATGATAAAATTGTGACGACAACACCTCGGAGCTCAACTCCCCGGGACACTGCCACAACCCCTAAATGTCAGGAGGCACCAAGAACAATGTTCTCGTCACAAAACCATCGGAACGATTCCAAGATACCCGCGTGAACCTAAAAAAATTTAGTGAAATTTGAGGAGAAGAAAGTCAAAACATCTACGTCAGGAGACCTCACCAGAGCGACGAAGGGACTGAGGAGTAAAAAGAATCCTACTCTCCGATATATATAATCCTAAGACTCAAAACATTTTTGTTCTAGACTCAACAGCGCTAGCGATTCAATCAAGCAGGGGGCTCCTAAGTCGGGGAACAACTTAGAGGCATAACCGCATTGTAGGTTTTGTCGCAAGAAGGGTCATCTTCACACAATCCCACGTAATGAACAAGAATGGGATAAAGAGAGTTGGCTTACAATCGCCACTTCACACAATACATAAATAGATTCATACATCATTCAAAATACACATAGACCGAGCTACGGTCAAATCCAAATGAAATGAAGATAACCCCAAATGCTAGATCCCCGATTGTCCCAACTAGGCTCTACTACTAATCATCAGGAAACGAAACATAGTAACGACCAAGGTCCTCGTCAAACTCCCACTTGAGCTCGATTGCGCCACTTGCACTGGTATCCTCGACACCTGCATTTGTTTTGGTAGAATCTGTGAGTCACGGGGACTCAACAATCTCACACTCGCGAGATCAAGGCTATTTAAGCTCATGGGTAGGAAAGGGGTAAGGTGGTGGAGCTGCAGCAAGCACTAAGCATATATGGTGGCTAACATACGCAAGTGAGAGCGAGAAGGGAAGCAACACATCGGTCGAGAATCTAGAAGTGATCAAGAAGTGATCCTGAAACTACTTACGTTCAAACATAACCCAAACCATGTTCACTTCCCGGACTCCACCGAGAAGAGACCATCACGGCTACACACGCGGTTGATGCATTTTAATTAAGTCAAGTGTCAAGTTCTCTACAACCGGACATTAACAAATTCCCATCTGCCTCAAAACCACGGGCACGGCTTTCGAAAGATAATACCCTACAGGGGTGTCCCAACTTAGCCCATCACAAGCTCCCACGGTCAACGAAGGATATACCTTCTCCCAGGAAGACCCGATCAGTCTCGGAATCCCGGTTTACAAGACATTTCGACAATGGTAAAACAAGACCAGCAAAGCCGCTCGATGTGCCGACAAATCCCGATAGGAGCTGCACATATCTCGTTCTCAGGGCACACCAAATGAGCCAGACGTCGGGTTGGCATAGACCCTGGTTGCCCAAGGGGCGTCGGACATCGCTCAGGTTGGACCAGCACTCGAAGGAGCACTGGCCCGGGGGGGGGGGTAAATAAAGATGACCCTCGGGCTCGCGAAAACCCAAGGGAAAAAAGGTCTAGGTGGCAAATGGTAAAACCAAGTTTGGGCCTTGCTGGAGGAGTTTTATTCAAAGCGAACTGTCGAGGGGGTTTCATAAATCACCCAACCGCGTAAGGAACGCAAAATCAAGGAACATAACACCGGTATGACGGAAACTAGGGTGGAAAGAGTGGAACAAAACACCAGGCATAAGGCCGAGCCTTCCACCCTTTACAAAGTATATAAGTGCATTAATTAAACAAGAGATATTGTGATATCCCAACATATCCATGTTCCAACAAGGGACAAACTTCATCTTCACCTGCAACTAGCAACGCTATAAGAGGGGCTGAGCAAAAGCGGTGACATAGCCAAACAACGGTTTGCTAGGACAGGATGGTTAGATGCTTGACATGGCAATATGGGAGGCATGATAAACAAGTGGTAGGTAGAGCAAACATAGCGATAAAGTGAGCAACTAGCAAAGCAAAGATAGAAGTGATATCGAGGCTATGGTCATCTTGCCTGCAAGGTTCTCAGAGTTGTCGAAAGCTTGATCCTCGTAAGCGTACTCAACAGGTTCCTCGTGCATGTACTCGTCTCCCGGCTCTACCCAAAGCAAGAACACAAGCAATGGAATCACAATCAACCACAGTGCAATGCACAAGCAACATGATGCAATACATGGCATGATATGCGAGATGTGATATGCGATGCATATGCGTGCTCCGGAAGGAAAATGGTGAACAAGGCATCAACTTGACAAATCAAGTATGCCGCTGGAAAGATGAGATGATTTCGGTTGAAATCGATACAAAGATCACCGTTATCGGATGCACGGTTTGCAAATGGCAAGCAAAACAAGGATGGCACAATTCTGCGATTAACAGCACGATGCTACTTAGCATGCAACAAGAAACTAAGCTACTGTAGTCCAACATAGCAACAAAGCAGATGGAAGTGAAGTACAAGAGATGCTTGACAAAAGATGAACACTGAGCTACGGCTAATTCACACATTAACAGGTTCAAACAAGCATGGCAAAAGTGCAAAAGATATCAGCTTCACAGCCTTGGTGAAAATACTAAACAAGGCAGAAACAGCATCAGGAAGCAAAGTTTAGGGCAAGCAAACATCATGCTACAGGAACACATCATAGAAACTTAAGGCATCGCATGATACTACTAAATGCATTGAACAAAAGTCCCTTACTGATCATGAGCCAAAAAGGACCAGAAGATATGATGGCACCCATGTAAACATAGCAAGTTTCGTTAACAGATTCAGAAAACAGAGCATGGCATTAATAGAATTATGAAGGCATCTTTGCGAGCTCGATTCAGTCACCACAAGACATTGCATGACAAGATAAGCATAGCACCAGCAAGAAGTCATGTTTATGAAACTAAACATGGCAAGAACAAGCTCATAGCATGCAAGGATCAACTTCAACAACCTTGGCAAAATTGAATAACATGTAAACAATCTGCCAGGAAACATTTTATAGCAAAAGTAGAGCCAGGAAATGACATGCTAGACTACTCCATAATTGCAAGGGGCATGGATGGATATAGCACAAGCATATGTTCAAAACATCCTTACTGAAGTATCTCAAAATAAGCATGGATCTCTCTATAGCATCAAGTTTACATGGCATCAAAATAACAGCAGAACAGGGACTGAAATCAGCAACATCACGAAGCCTGGTTTGCGTGCTTGTTCTAGTCACCACATAGATCACAAAAATACATGGTATACACCCATGTAAAGATGGCATGGCATAGCCCAAAACACATGTAGAGCTCATACCCATAAGATGCACACAATAAATGTAGCGAAAATGACAAATGCCCATTATCTGTTAAGAATCAGAAACTAACATTTTATAGCACTCCTGCATTAGAGATTTGGGCATCGAGATGAAGAGCACATCCTGATGAACATTTTGATATATCATACGCATGAATCGGAGCTATATGCATGGAGTTATGATGCGATGAATATGGCATAAAAATACTACAGGAAAAAGACTTGGACGAATTCGATGGTCAACCTAGGCTGGATCTGGATCTGGATCCGGGGGCGCGGTTCCTGAGGTTGGCCGGAGAACGGGCGGTGGCGGCCGGAGAAGGCGCCAGCGATGTCGGGGCGAGGTCGGCGGGGACGGGGCTGGCCGGAGGACGGCGAAGGGCGGCGCTCCTTGGTTTGCCGCGGCGGCGGCGCGGGTGTCCGCCCGGATTTTACACGTCCGTGGGCGCGGAGGGAGGTTTGCTAGGGTTTTGCCCGAAAATTTAGGGGAGGGGCACATATTTATAGGTAGAGGGAGCTAGGAGACTCCAAATGGAGTGTAGTTTTCGCCCACACGATCGTGATCGAATGACCGAGAGCATGGAAGTGACTTAGATGGGTTATTGGGCTGTTTTGGAGGGGTGTTGGGCTGAAACACACAAGAGGCCTTCGCGGTTACCCGGTTAACCGTTGGAGCATCAAACGACCTCCAAATGGAACGAAACTTGACAGGTGGTCTACCGGTGGTGTACCAAGGCCACTTGGTAAGCCTCGATCAGTTCCGAGAACGTTCAACACCCACTCACGAAAAGAGACAAGAGGGGTGCGCCGGTGAATGTGGGAGTGTCGGATTGCAAAATGGACAACGGGGAAAATGCTCGGATGCATGAAACGAACACGTATGCAAATGAGATGCACATGATGACATGATATGAAATGCATGACATGAACAAAATGCAAAACGAAGACAACACCCAACCACGGAGGGAATATCATAACACATAGCCGAAAATGGCAAGAGTTGGAGTTACAAATATGGAAAGTTACATCCGGGGTGTTACATGGCCACTCACACGGCCGAACCTCCATGGTGCGAGCAAGGTTGTACTTGAGCGTTTCCTTCTCTTCATTTTCTTTCTCCTTTGAACCCCGGTTCGAGGAGCCTCTCAATAATCTCCTCATCATTTTCTCCCTCTAAAAAATTTCTTGAAATTTTAGCGACTCAAAATGAAAGTGAATCAAACTCAACAAAATTGATAGCAACTACTCCCACAAGTGCCTAGAGGCTATATCATGCATCAAAACTATTTTGGACCATATAGATTTGACATGAAAGCTAAAGAACAGGGTCACCTCTGTAGAAAAAAATTGCAACAAATAAAGCACTACAACATAAACTAATTGGACCATTGGAGGAGTCACATACCGAAGAAAAATCCCCCAAGGTAGTTTTCTGAATGCAGCTTTGAGCAAGGAGATCGAAAAAGATAGCAACATGAGCAAGAACACGGTTTGAGCTAAGGGACGATTTTTTCTGGAGGAAGACAAAGTGGATGGGTGCTAGAATAAGTGGAGGGGACCCACGTGGCGCCCACAAGACAGGGGGGCGCGTCCTCCATCCTTGTGGCTCACTGGTGCATCCCCCTGGTGTGTTCTTAGTGCGAGAAATTCTCAATATTCTAAAAAAAATGTACTTCAATTTCAAGGCATTTGGAGAACTTTTATTTTCGGTGTATTTTTTATTGCACGGATAATTCAGAAAACAAACGAAAAATACTATTTTTGCTTTATTTAATCTAAATAACAAAAAGTAAAAGGTGGGTACAGAAAGTTTGGCCTTCTAAATTCATCCATCTCATGCTCATCAAAAGGAATCCATTAACAAGGTTGATCAAGTCTTATTAACAAACTTCTTCTGAATGACATGAAATCGAAGAATTTTTGAATAACTAGGTTACCTCAACAGGGATATGCATGTCCCCAACAATAATAATATCATATTTCTTTTTGACAGTACGAAGAGGGAATTCAAAACCTCCAATAGTAATAGTTGAAACTTTTCCAATAGAATTGATACTATGAACTTGAGGTTGTTTCTTCGGAAAGTGTACCGTATGCTGATTACCATTAACATGAAAAGTGACATCGCCTTTGTTGTAATCAATAATTGCCCCTACAGTATTCAAAAAGGGTCTACCAAGGATGATCGACATACTGTCGTCCTCGGGAATATCAAGAATAACAAAGTTCGTTAAGATAGTAATGTTTGCAACCACAACAGACACATCCTCACAAATACCGATGGGTA
Source organism: Aegilops speltoides (assembly GCA_021437245.1). Lineage (NCBI taxonomy): Eukaryota > Viridiplantae > Streptophyta > Magnoliopsida > Poales > Poaceae > Aegilops > Aegilops speltoides. The sequence goes on along the minus strand of CM038142.1, from coordinate 247,629,375 downwards.
TAGCAGTTGATATATTAGCCATTTGCAAAGAGATTTTAGTAGGTGTTAACTTTTCCAAATAAAGTCTTTGATATAAAGAGAAAGGTAGAACACTAATACCGGCTCGAAGATCACATAAAGCAGTTTTAACATTGTTTCTTTTAATGGAGCATGGTATAGTTCGTACCCCTGGGTCTCCTAGTTTCTTTGGTATTCCACCCTTAAAATTATAATTGGCAACCATGGTGGAAATTTCAGCTTCCAGTATCTTCCTTCTATTAGTGAAAATATCTTTCATATACTTAGCATAAGGAGGCATTTTAAGCATATCAGTCAAGCGCATACGCAAAAAGATAGGTCTAATCAATTCAGCAAAGCGCTCAAAATCCTCATCATCCTTTTTCTTGGATGGCTTACGAGGAAAGGGAATGGGTTTCTGAACCCATGGTTATCTTTCTTTACCGTGCTTCCTAGCAACGAAGTCTCTCTTATCATAATGTTGATTCTTTGATTGTGGGTTATCAAGATCAACGACAGGTTCAATCTCTACATCATTATCATTACTAGGTTGAGCGTCAACACGAATATCATCATTAACATTATCACTAGGTTCATGTTCGTCACCAGACTGTGTCTCAGCATCATAAATAGAAATATTTTTGGGATTCTCAGGTGTGTCAATAACAGGTTCACTAGAAGCATGCAAAGTCCTATCAGTGTTTTTTTTCTTTTTATTAGGTGCATCAACATGAATTATCTGAGAATCTTTCTCAACTCTCTTAGGATGGCCCTCAGGATATAAAGGTTCCTAGGTCATTTTACCACCTCTAGTCATGACATAACAACATTATCATTGTTCTTATTATTTAACTCATGGAGCAAATCATCTTGTGCCTTAAGTACTTGTTCTACTTGAGTTGTAACCATGGAAGCATGTTTACTAATAAGCCTAAGCTCATTCTTAACTCTAGACATATAATCACTCAAGTGTTCAACCATATAAGTATTACGTTTGAATTGTCTACCAACATAAGCATTGAAGTTTTCTTGTTTAATAATAAAATTATCAAACTCATCCGAGCATTGACTAGCAGACTTATTATGAGAGGTATCACCTTCATCAAATCTATAGAGAGAATTTACATCTACTGCCTGTGTTGGGTTATCAAGACCATGTATCTCTTCAATAGGCAGTAAATTCTTAACATCTTCAGCTTTAATACCTTTTTCTTTCATAGATTTTTTTGCCTCTTGCATATCTTCGGGATTGAGAAATAGAATACCCCTTTTCTTTGGAGTTGACTTAGGAGTTAGTTCAGGAAGTGTCCAATCATTATCATTACTCAATATATTATTCAATAGCAATTTAGCTTGCTCAACAGTTCTTTCACTGAAAACACAACCAACACAACTATCTAGGTTGTCCCTAGAAGCATCGGTTAGTCCATTATAAAAGATATCAAGTATTTCATTTTTCTTGAGAGGATGATCAGACAAAGCATTTAGTAATTGGAGAAGCCTCCCTTAAGCTTGTGGGAGACTCTCTTCTTCAATTTGCACAAAGTTAAATATTTCCCGTAAGGCAGCTTGTTTCTTATGAGTAGGAAAATATTTTGCAGAGAAGTAGTAAGTCATATCCTTGGGACTACACACACAATCAGGAGCAAGAGAATTAAATCGTATCTTAGCATCACCCTTTAATGAGAAAGGAAACAACTTAATAATATAGTAATAGCAGATTTTTTCCTCATGAGCAAATAGGGTGGCTATATCATTCAATTTACTAAGATGTGCCACAACAGTTTCAGATTCATAGCCATAGAAAGGATCAGATTCAACCAAAGCATTCAAAGACTTTTCTTTCAGCTTAGTTAACAGTTTCTTAAGATCATCTCTATCATTGCAAGCGAGAAAGTCTCTAGCAGTTTCTTCATCCATAATATAACCCTCAGGTACAACATGCAATTCATATCTAGGGGGAGAACCATAATCTTCAGTTTCAATAGTATCATCAGTTTCAGTAATTTCATTCTCTCCAACCCTAGAAAGTTGTTCATCAAGAAATTCACCTAGTGGCACAATATTATCAAGAAAAGAAGTAGTATCATCGTAAGCATCATGCATATCAGAAGTGGCATCATCACTAACATGTGACATTTCAGAATCAATAGCAGGTGTAGGTGTCGCAAGTTGACTCAAAATAGAAGGTGAATCAAGTGCAGAGCTAGATGGCAGTTCTTTACCTCCCCTCGTAGTTGAGGGAAAAATCTTGGTTCTTTGATCTTTCAAATTCCTCATAGTGATCAATACATATAAATCCCAAGTGACTCAAAGAATAGATCTATGCTCCCTGGCAATGGCACCAGAAAAAGTTCTTGATAACCCACAAGTATAGGGGATCGCAACAGTTTTCAAGGGTAGAGTATCAACCCAAATTTATTGATTCGACACAAGCGGAGCCAAAGAATATTCTCAAGTATTAGCAGCTGAGCTGTTAATTCAAGCACACCTGAAAGACTTAATATCTGCAGCAAAGTATTTAGTAGCAAAGTAGTACAGAAGTAATGGTAAAAGTTGCAACAGTAACGATAGCAGTTTTGTAGCAATCGTAACAGTGGCAATGGAGAAGTAACTGAGCAAACAACAATATGAAACGAGCTCGTAGGCAATGGATCAATGATGGATAATTATGTCGGATGGCATTCATCATGCAATAGTTATAACATAGGGTGACACAGAACTAGCTCCAATTTATCAATATAATGTAGGCATGTATTCCGAATATAGTCATATGTGCTTATGGAAAATAACTTGCATGACATCTTTTGTCCTACCCTCCCGTGGCAGCGGGGTCCTATTGGAAACTAAGGGATATTAAAGCCTCCTTTTAATAGAGTATCGGACCAAATCATTAGCACTCAGTGAATACATGAACTCCACAAACTAGGGTCATCACCGGGAAGTGCCCCGACTATTTTCACTCCGGGCTTGCCGGATCATAACACGTAGTAGGTCACTATAACTTGCAAGATAAGGTCAAGAACACAAATATATTCATGAAAACATAATAGGTTCAGATCTGAAATCATGGCACTCGGGCCCTAGTGACAAGCATTAAGCATAGCAAAGTCATTGCAACATCAATATTAGAACATAGTGGATACTAGGGATCACACCTTAACAAAAAAACTTGATTACATGGTAAATCTCATTCAACCCATCACCGTCCCGCAAGCCTACGATGGGATTACTCACACGCGGCAGTGAGCGTCAGGAAATTGGTGATGGAGGATGGTTGATGATGACGACGAAGAGGATTTCCCCTCTCGGGAGCCTCAAACGCACTCCAGATCTGCCCTCCCGAGGAAGAGCAGGAGGAGGCAGCGGCTCCGTATCATAAAACACGATGAATCCTTCTCTCTGAATTTTTCTCCCCGAACGTGAATATATGGAGTTGGAGTTGGGGTCGGTGGAGTTCCAGGGGGCCCATAAGGATAGAGGGCGCGCCCCAGGGGGTGGGCGCGCCCTCCACCAATGTGGACAGGGTGTGGGTCCCCTTTGGTTGATTCTTTTGCCAATATTTTTTATTTATTCCAAAAGTGATCTCCGTGAAGTTTCAGGTCATTCCGAGAACTTCTATTTCTGCACAAAAACAACACGATGGCAATTCTGCTGAAAACAGCGTCAGTCCGGGTTAGTTCCATTCAAATCATGCAAATTAGAGACCAAAAAAGGGCAAAAGATTTTGAAAAAGTAGATACGTTGGAAACGTATAACGCGCGCGGATTGCTGGGAGGCAGTGGCGACCGAAAAGCCTGGGACGGCCGACGGATCATACCACAAGATCCACCGAACCAAGGGCCATGACCTCCAAGAGTGTCACCAAGTTGAGAAACTTGTCATGAAGCAGATAGCTGAATATGAGAAGTGTGACAAGGAAGGAGACCAGGAAGGTGCTGGCGGGAAGGGCCGAGGCGGCAGAGGAGGCCGCCAAGACAAAATTCCCCAGCCAAAAGAAAAACCTGCTAGAGGCTGTAAGAAGAAGGAAGATGATGGCGAAAGTGATGAAGGGGATGAAGAGGAAACCAGTGAGCAAGAGTTCCAGAAAGCCACTGAGGCCCTGTGCATTGGAAGGGGCGCATCGTTGCAATCCTCTCACAGCCAGCTTAAACAGTGGGCACGTGAGTTCAATGCTATAGAGCCAGCGGTAGACTCCCAAAAACAACTCAAATGGTCCCGCACGACCATCATCTTTGACGAAGAGGATCACCCTGACTGTACCAATGCGGTAGGGTACTTTCCGTTGTTGGTTTCACCAACGATTGCAACCTCAAGGTCACAAAGATGTTGGTTGACGGCGGGGCAGGTGTCGCGGGATACCATGACCACCTATGGGGCTAGGAGCCCCTTTTGGTTCGACGAGGGGATGGGCATGTTGCACAAAGAGCGGAGAAGCATCATGCAGCACAGCAGAGATCACACCAGCAATTTACCCAGGTTCGGGCCATCGTGAGGCGTAAAACCCTACTCCTACTTTGGTGGATTGATGGTGGAAAAGGTGGTGGTGAACACATCGCACTTTGCCCGACAGGGTTGCATCAGTCGAAGTGGCTATGTGTGTATGGGTACGTGAGGGCCTGAGCTTGGTAACCTCGTGAACCGAACCTTTTTTACGTTTGCCATGGGCCTCCTTTTATAGACCAAGGGGTTACCACAGTGGAAAATCAGTCTTTGCTTACTGATTCGATAGCAAACATTGCTATCGTACCTAAGTCTATAGGCTGCAGAGCGCATTAGATGGGCCATCTAGTGTCACATCACGGCGTGCTTGGCGGCACTTGCCGGGCTATTTTGCCAGCTTCGCGCCTGCTTGCTTGACATGTCCCAGAACGGGTGTCATACGGAGGTGTTGCTGTAGAAAGTGGCGACCATGTGGCAGAAAGCAGCCACTTAGTCATCTCGGGGCTTGACACCACACTGATCTCTAACTTGCGTCTCTTGTGAGGGGGAGAGGTGGATTAGTTGGACTCCATAAGCCCCGGCAGAGCCTGTCAGGACAATCTGGAAATATGCTTCCGGGGCAAACCCAACCCCACCAGGCTCGCCTACCCGACAAGGGAGGTTCTACCCTTCACAATATCTTTCTTCTTTGGCTTATCTCGATCTTCTTTATCTACACTTGGACCCTTTGATGAACTGGTCCTCCTTTCTTGGCTTGATCTTGGTGTTGCAATATCTGTCTTTATGCCTGTGCATAGTTAGGGCAATGGACCCAGGTTTTGTTGCATCGACAGGAGCCCTCGGGCCTGGCACAAATGTGCCGCTGAGCGTTGTCGGGGCAGGCCCTAACTAGTGCATAGGCAAGAATGCAAGAACGGCTCCGCTCTTTGAGATCTTCTTTGCTTCTTCTTTATCTTGAATTCGGGTTAGTTTTCAGTTTTTCCGCACGCCGTGTAACGCCAATCTTGGTGGGGCCATCCTTGTAATGGCTCATGAATGACTTTAACGCACGGGCGGGTAACTGCCAATTCACTCTTCCCACCATGCCCTTATCCTCAGCCACGTATGCCGCACTCATTGAGTGGAGTAGGTAATGGAGGTGCATGGTGCGGAAGAGCATCAAGGAAGAGGCCCGTTCTTCTGGGATTGGTGGAGGAGGGCGGTGGTTACCCATCGAGGAATCAGCCACCAGCCCCCAACTCGCCTATAAAAGGAGGAGTGGGGGAGGAATGGAGGCATTCATCCACTCCCCTTTCTCCCTTCATCCTATGCTTTCTCTCTGGTATGCTGAAGGGGAGAGCCTGGGGCCAGGTCCCGGGCCTTAGCTTGGAGTTGATGACGCCAAGTAATGGTGCTGATGCTCCGGGAGTGAGTCTGGTCCGGGTCCAAGGAGTAGGGCTGGGGATCATTAGAAATCCCAGTACTGCCCCTTTCCTTGGAACTGGGGTTGATGTCGATGAGGAGGGCGCCTTCCTGCCCGCCAAGTTGGGGAGCGGCACACCTTGGGCATCTTGGTTGCTCCTGCCGCCGGTCATCTCTCCGTGGAAGTTGACGACTCATGAGTCCGGCGTCTCCCTGGAGTAGTGGTCAAGGAGAGAAAATGATGGACGGCGGGGAAGGCGGGCAATGGGGTGTCAGGTCGGAGTACGATGGTGCCGATGCCTTTGTAGCATATTGCCAACCGCCCCATTTTCCTGCTTCCCCCTTCCCTCCCCGGCACCATCATCACCAGTCTGTTTGGGTGATAGCCGGGGAGGGATGTTCTCTTGGCACCTTCGTCCCCCTCCAGCAGTCTTCTAGCTCAGCATTGGTGGTTGATTTCTCCATTAGTCAAGCTGGGGCTTCTTGCTCGTCCCGGACGTGGTGGACTATCGAGCTAATTTATGTGCCCCCTTTGGAGCCTCACCACTCCCGATCTTGTCAGGCTGCATTTGGCCAGCCATGAAAAGACCGGGGTGGACCCCTGCTTGGAATCGCCTCTAGTCTTCTCCTCTTCCCATCGCAATACCTGGTGGAGGGAAAACGAAAAGAGGAGATCACGGGGCACTTATATTTTTTCAATCTTAAATCTGTAGGCATTTGCCAAATTTTGGTTCAAATAATGTAATCTCTCGAATCCATGTGTGTGTATGTAAGGTATGTACTTGTTTGATCTGCATATTAATAAAAAGATGAACCTTGTCGTGGACTCGTGCATGTGTATGTCCATGCAGAGGTGGGATGCCTCTATACTTTCAGATCAACGAGTTTCTCCCGGCAGGCTATCCTGTCGGTACCCTCTGTGTTGTTGCCGGGAAGTAAGCCTACCGGGCATAAATTACACATAGGGACCAGCCCCCTGCCGGTCCTTATCCATCAAAGGCCACTACGACCACCCTAACCGAAGCAGCGTTCGAGTTGAACGGTGGGAGCACCTAAGTTTCAATGGGTAGCAGGGTTTTCTGATGCAAAAGCCTTTACTTACAAAACACATATGGATAAGAGGATGAACTTATTTGTTTGGCTTGCCAGATACCGCAGTGCTACCTTGTCTTCTCATCTCCTCTTGGGGGCTGAGTCCATGATAGGAGCCTGCAGTTTATGCATATGAAGATGATGCCAAATGCAATTTTATCTACATGAACATGCAATTCTCATGATATGCTTATGGATGCATGCACTCGTCAAGGCCCCCCAGCGCTTCATTTATTTCTTTGCTCCTCAGGGTCTGCGCCTGGCTTTGTACAAGGGGTAACGTGCAACTAAGGCAAGGTCGGTACAAAAGGGTGGATGTTGGGCAGGGCCCGACAGCCACCCCATACGGATAGAACTTGTGGAGATGCTCAATATTTCATGAGTTTTGCCATTGAATGCCATCTCCAGTCTCCAGACAGACTGCACCAGGCCTGGTGACTCGTACTACCCAGTAAGGGCCTTCATACTTCAGTGATAACTTGTTTGCACCCTTGGCAGACTGAACGCGCCTAAGGACAAGGTCACCTTCCTCAAAACACCGGGCATGAAACCTGCGGCTAAGATAGAGGTGCAGGGCTTGCTAGTAGCGTGCAACACACGTAGTAGCTCGGAGATGGTTATCCTCGAGAAGCACAACATCGTCACGCCAGTGTTGTTCTTGTGCTACTTCATCGTAGGCACGTACTCAAGGTGACCCGTAAATGAGTTCCGTGGGGATAACTGCTTCTACCCCATAGACTAGGGAGAAGGGAGTCTGCCCGGTAGCCCGATTTGGTGTTGTTCTGAGGGACCAGAGGACCACCGGCAGCTCATCGATCCATCGCCTATCGCACTTCAGCAACTTATCAAATGTTCTTGTCTTGAGGCCCCGCAGCACTTCAGGGTTCACCCTCTCAGCATGTCCATTGCTTCTGGGATGGCATGAAGGCGCGGCTCGTGAATTGGGTGTTGTTGTCAGTGATGATCCATCTAGGAACTCCAAAGCGGCACACCTAATCTTTCAAGAACTTGATAGCTGACTAAGAAGTCACCTTTCTCACGGCATGTACTTCTATCCACTTTGTAAACTTTTCGATTGCAACGAACAAAAATTCAGAGCCCCTGGCACCTCGAGGGAAAGGGCCGAGGATATCGAGCCCCCAGACCAAAATCGACCATGACAAAGCGATTGTTTGAAGTACTTGGGCTAGCAAATGGATGTTCTTGGAATGGAACTAACAGTCTTCACACTTGGTGACTAGCTCGACCGCATCTTGGAGTGTTGTGGACCAATAGAATCCTTGCCGGAATGCTTTCCCAACTAAAGCCCTTGATCCAATGTGGGAGCCGCACATGCCTTTGTGTATTTCCACCAGCAGTTCCTTTCCCTCTTCCCGTCAAATCCACTTCAATTTCACACCGCTGGGCCTCCTTCTGTATAGAGTGTCATCAATAAACTGGTACATACTGGCCCTCCGGGCTACTCTTTTCGCTTCTTCTTGCTCTTTGGGAAGTTCTTTGGTTTGGAGGAAATGGACTTTGTGCCTTGCCCAATTGGGAGCCTGAGACTCGTCAATGAGGACTAGCGGCACCTCCTCATTCATGGGGGTGCATCTCTCGACCATGGGGACCATTGGCCTGGTAGGAGGGTGCGACCCGGCAGTCGAAGGGGAGTGGTTTCCGGCAGGGTCCCTTCCAGGAGCCTTGGGAGGCTCTATCGGGAGAGGCTTACCGGAGTCCAATTTACTCCTCTTTCGGGCCATTGTTGTCTAGGATACGGATGGTTGAGTAAGATGGAGAACAAAAGTTCCTGGTTCCACAGGAAACTTCTGCACAGCGCACTTTGATAGGTGATCAGTTATGTTGTTTTCCGCACGAGGTACGTGCTCCGTTTGTAACCCGTCAAAGCACTCCTCTAATCTTCTCACTTCCTCGACGTATGCCTCGATCAATGGACTTTGGTAGTCCTTGTTGACTTGTTTCACCACAAGCTGTTAGTCTCCTTGAATGATCAGCTTCTTGATTACCAATTTTATGGCAATCCTTAGCCTGGCAAGGAGCCCTTCATACTCTGATGTATTGTTGGTTGCCTCCTCCCGGGGAAAGTGCATCTGGACGACGTAATTCAAGTGCTCTCCAGTGGGATAAACGGGAAGCACGCCAGCCCCTGCAACTTGCAGGGAGAAGGCACCATCAGAAATACATGGTCCATTCTTAGGGCGATTCCTTGCTGGGGATAACTGTTCAGAGCATTTCCTCATCAGGGGTTGGTGTCCATTCCGCAATAAACTCTGCCAAAGCCCTGCTCTGAACTATTGATGTGCTTTCAAACTTTAGGCGAAAGCTGGATAACTCCAATGCCCATTCCACTATTTGCCAGTAGCCTCTAGGTTCCGGAGTATCCTTTGTAACGGAAAATGTGTGACAAACGTGATCTCATGGGCTTGGAAGTAGTGGTGTTGTTTCCTTGAGGCCATGATGAGGCCAAAAATGAACTTTTGCACGCTGGAATACCTGGATCTAGCCCCCTGCAACAGGGAGCTGACGAGGTATACTGGGTGCTGCACCAGTTTCTTCCTTACCGTGTCTTTGGGTTGTCTCCGCTGTCGTGCTTCTCTTTGTCCTGATCCATATCTGACCTTGCCGGGCTATTCTCTCTTTCTTCCCTTGGCGGGACATCTGCTGAGGCTGCTGTCTCCTCTACCTCCCGTTGCACCACTAACGATGCGCTGACCACTTGATTAGCTGCTGCTAGATATAGTAGCAATGGTTCTTGGGGCTTGGTGCAACCAAAGTGGGCACAAAAGATAAGTATGTCTTCAAATCTTGCAATGCCGCATCGACTTACGAGGTCCACTTCATAGGCCCTGCCTTCTTCAAAACTTTGAAGAGCGGCAAGGCGCGCTCGGCAAACTTGGAGATGAATCTGCTAAGCACTGCAATGCACCCCGTCAAATGCCTTACATCCTTAACTGTCTTGGGTGCTTGGATCTGCTCAATGGCCTTAATCTTATCTGGGTTGGCCTCAATCCCACGATGGGACACAAAGAAACCAAGCAGCTTGCCGGAGGGAACACCAAACACACACTTCTTCGGGTTTAGCTTCAAATTGATCTTACGCAAATTAGTACATGTCTCTTCCAAATCCTGGATGAGGGTTGATCTATCCTTGGTCTTGACCACAATTTCATCCATAAAAGCTTTAATGTTCCTATGCAACTGTGGCTCGAAAGCAATTTGGACTACTCTTGCAAAAGTGGACCGACACTCTTCAACCCGAAAGGCATGCACACAAAGCAGTATGTGCCACATGGGGTCATGAATGAGGTCTTTTCCTCATCTTCCTTGGACACGAATATCCGATGGTACCCAGAATATGCATCCAGAAAGGAGAGCAGATCACACCCGAAAGTGGAATCCACAATCTGATTAATGCGCGGCAAGAGGAATGGGTCCTTTGGGCATGCCTTGTTCAAATTTGTGAAATCAATGCAAAGCCTCCACTTCCGACTAGCCTTGCGCACAACCACTGGGTTTGCTAACCATGTTGGATGCAGTACTCCTCTGTCCAAACTAGCTGCCTCAAGTTTTTTAATCTCCTCGGCAATGAACTGATGCCGCTCCAAGGCCTACTTCCGCACCTTCTGCTTGATGGGTCAGGCATGTGGGCAGACAACAAGGTGGTGCTCGATTACCTCCCTGGGAACACCGGAGATATCAGATGGTTTCCAGGAAAACACATCGATATTCGCCCGCAGGAAGGAAACGAGTGCGCTTTCCTATTTGTCATCGAGGGTGGCACCGATGGTAAAGGTACCATCAGTTCCAGCCAGCCCTGCCGGGACCTTTTGCACATGGGGTGCAGGAGCCTTGGTCGTCTTGCTGCTGGAACACTCCGGCACTTCATCAATGGGTGTTGTGCACTCGGTAGGGGCACGCTTCCCGGATTCCTTGCCGGTGTCCTTACTATCCTTCTTATTTCCTTTGCTTTCCTTGGCGACCGCGGTTTCAGCAGCCTCTGTCGCTACCACGTTCTGGTACATCTTATCCACGCATATCACCGTGTCTTTCTTATCTGATGGAACGAAAATGACGCCCGTCGGGCCTAGCATCTTCAAGGTGTTGTAGGCATAGTGGGATGCTGCCATAAACTTGGCCAGGGCCGGGTGCCCAAGGATTCCATTGTACAGCAAGGGGAGGTCGACCACATCAAACACAATCTTTTTATTCCGGTAGTTTAACTCACCCCCAAACGTCACTAGCAACGTGATGTTTCCCTTAGGATGGCTCCTGCCGCGATTAACTCCTTGAAAGTGCCAGTGGCCTTAAGCTCTTCCTCTGCTATCTGGAGTTTGCTTAGAACTTGTGGGGAATCCAGATTCAACCTAGCCCCTCCATGAACCAACATCTTTGTGACCTTGAGGTTGCGGATCGCTGGGGAGACCAACAACGGCAAGCACCCGACCGCAATGGTGCGGTCGGGGTGGTCCCTTTGTCAAAGATGATGGGCATGTATGACCACTTGAGCGGCTTCCGTGAATCTGCTACTGGCTTCGTGGCATTGACCTCACGCGCCCACTGTTTAAGCTGGCGGTAAGAGGAGTGCAAAGATGCACCCCCGTCGATGCACAAGGCGTTAGTGGCCTTCTGGAATTCTACCTCGCTGGTTTCCTCTTTATCCCCATCATCACTTCTAGCATTGCAATCCTCTTTCTCTCTACCCCTGGCGGGGTTTCCTTGGTTCTGGGGAGCCTTACCGGGGCGATTTGCTTCACCTCCCCGGCCCTTACCACTGGTACCGTTCTAACCTTTTTCCTTATCTCACTTCTCATACTCGGCTCTATGCTTCTTGACGAGCTGCTCAACTAGATGACACTCCTGGAGATCGTGGCCCTTGGTCCGATGAATCTTGCAGTATGACCCATCACCTTTCCCAACTTTATTGGCAGCTACAGCCTCCCAGCAGTCAGCGCATGCGGCAACTTCCTTGTCGAGGGCTTCAGCTTTAGCCTTCTTGCCGGTACTAGGTGTGCCCAATCTGTCAACGGTCATTACTGCCTTATCCTTACGCTTCTTGCTGTGCTTCTTATTTTTGTTCTTCCGGCTAGTGGTCTCGTCGTCATCTTCTGAGTCGATGTTGATGCAATCCTCCTCTCTAGGAAGTTTCCTCCCTTCCTCCACCCGAGCACACTTGTCCATCAAGGTGTACATGTCCTTCATTGTCTTGGGCAGCCGAACGTTCATCTTGGAATGTATCTTGCGGTTGCGCCAAGTTGGATTGGAAGGCGGCTATCACAACTGCCGGGTGGATATCTGGAATATTCCTGTGGACTCTGCTGAACCTTTGCAAGTACTTCTGCAGAGTTTCTCCTTCTTTCTACTGGAGGAGCAACAAATCGCTGGGCCACCCTGGTTCTTGATTGTCGGCGTCCTGTATATGGGGGTATCCAGCCCTGCCTGCCTGCGGCCCACCACGTGGCTCCATCAACGGCCTGGTACGGCCCAGCTGTCGGTGTTCTGGTAACGAGGGTCCCAGACTTGCCTGCCTGTGGCCTGCTGCGTGGCTCAACCGGTGCCTAGTGCGGCCCGTCTTCATAAACCAAACACTCAAGACCCTCGCGAGGGGCCAAGCCTAGCGGGGTGGATAACGCAAGGCCTCCTCAGGAGTGGCCTCACCAGGCAGGCTCGCGAGGAGGCGGAGAGATCAAGGCAAGGGGTACCTCGCGAGGTCCTCATGACGCAAGCCATGAGGATCAAGACCAGGCGGGCGCCAGCCCGCGCAGTGTCCTTGTTTCCTCTTTGGTGTTAAGGGGCGGCCGCAGCGCGAGTCTTGAGGCATCCGCAAAGGTTTACAGACAAGGCAACAAGACCAAGACCAGTAGGACGGTAGGACGGAGGTCACCGTGGAGCCCAAGACGGCGTCACCACCAGCGCCTTTGGCAGGCGAAGACCACCTTTAGTCAGTATAGCTTGTACTAGCTGTCCCCTTTCAAAATGGCTGTTGTCGGATTCCTTCCCGCTCAATATTCGGGAACAGGACCAGGGCCTCTATAAGTAGGGGCTAGCCACCACAGTAGAAGGGGATCCGAACTCAGTTCATCTACACACCGCACCAAGCACAAGAACACCTCTCCTCGCGAGGCTGTTCTTCCCTTGTACTGTTCATCATCAGCCCAAGAGGCAATCCACCCCACCACACACAGGAGTAGGGTATTACACCACAATGGTGGCCCGAACCTGTATAAATCTTCGTGCGCGCCCCAGTCCTCGAACCTTAAGGGTTTTGCCGGAACCCGATATCTGACACCAGCTTCAGCATCAACATCGCAAGACCCTCGCGAGGGGCCAACCTCGCGAGGCGGACGACGCCAAGAGCCCCGAGGGGATCAGTCTCCCCAGGCTAGCTCCTGAGGGGCCGAGAGTTCTATGCAAGGTTTACTTTACGAGGTTCAGCTGACTTGAGCCATGATTTACCAAGGCGGTAGCGCGCCAAAGCGAGCGCTTGAGTTTCCTCTTGCAAAGCAGGCAAGCCACAAAAAGTCTGAGTCGAGGAATCAGCCAAAGGTTTCCATTCTGGTGCAACGAGACCAAGACCGCCAGGACGGTAGGAGCCCACCGTAGCATCACGACCAGAGGCTTTTCGTAGGTGAAGACTACTTTTGTGAGGATAAGTTGTACTATTTGTCCCCTTTCAAATCCGGCTGTTGTGGGATCCCTTCCCGCCAACATTTGGGAAGAGGACTAAGGCAACTATAAATAGGACTAGCCACCACCATAGAGGCAAGGAAAGTCCAACTAGCTCACACCTCACTAGCTCCCTTGAGGTCAAGAACACCTCACCTCCTGAGGCCAGTTCATCTAGTTCATCCTCAGCCCTCCGAGGCAATCCACCAAAAATGCTCGAGTAGGGTATTACACCGCAAGGTGGCCCGAACCAGGATAAACTACTGTGTCTCTTTGTCTCTTTGAGCTTGTCACGCTAGGCTTAGTAGGATCGCGAGTAGGCAGACTGGGTAGGTTGAGATCTCCGCACGCACCCCAGAGTTCGAACCTCTCGAGGGTTTGCGGAACCCGTAATCCGACATTTGGCGCACCAGGTAGTGGTGCATCGGATCTTCTCCTCCGTCGATCAATCCACCGCCACTCGGACACCTCCATGGCCGACGCACGCCCAGCTAGCGCCGAGCGTCGGGCCACAGTCACCGCCCGCGTCGCTCAGACGGCTCCGGCGGGTGATGGCTATCCCGTCGTGCTCCATCTCCCGTGGACAATGCCGCCACGTGCCCTGCCGGCCACGAGCAGCAAGCTTCATCGCTGCACCCATCGGTGCGTCGCGACGGGCGCACCGCTACTCTATCACTAACCCCAGCAGCTTCGTCATCCCACGTGTGTCGCGGTCAGGCGGACGCGCATGCCACTCTGCTCATGGTGCGAGAGCTCCTTCGCTACTGCCCGGTGGGTGACCTCTATGAGGAGTGGCTCGAGCGGATTGCTGAGCTCATCAGCGTGGCGCACGGGGGCTCCACCAATCCGGCTCGCTCACTGCCTCAACAACCTCCTGCAATGGGCGACGTTGCGCACGGGGCTCCTCCACCACCTCCGGCCTAGGACGCCATCGTCCGGCAAAGGCGAGCGGCACTGCGGCACGATTCGCCGTGCCCGACACCAGCTCGGGCGGACGTGAGCTGTCAGGTGGCGCAGCGACCTCAAGGAGAAGTGCGCGTACTTCTAGCACCAGAGCATCTGGCCCGCGTACCGCTGTAGGAGGTGACGGTGAGCGTGCACCAGGACCAGTTTCCACCCCCTCGACGACCTCCGATGGCCATGGCAGGGTGCCGCGCATTCACCCCAGAGTTCCACAACATCGTCTGGCCAAGCAAGTTCAAGCCTAACCTGCCTCCGCGCTACGACGGCACCGGCGACCCCGCCGAGTCCCTGCAGATCTACAAGCTGAGCATTGAGGCGACCAGCAGCGATGAGAAGATCATGGCAAACTGGTTCCCGATGGCTCTCAAGGATGGTGCACGTTCTTGGCTCCTGAACCTACCCGAGGGGTCGGTTTCTTTCTGGGAGGAGACGCGCGGCCACTTCATCGCCAACTTCTAGGGCACTCGCGACCGTCCACCGGCTGCAGGAGACCTGCGTCCCATCAAGCAGCAACTTGGAGAGAGCCTGCAGAAGTATATCCAGCGCATCAACAACATTCGTCTCAAGATCCCCAAGGTGTCGGACGAGGTCATCATTGCAGCATTCACTAATGGCGTCTGCGATGTCAAGATGAAGGAGGAGCTCGCTATCCATGAGGATCTCTACACAGCTCTGGAGATGTTCAACATGGCAAACAAGTGCGCAAGGGCTGAGGAGGGGCGCCTCTCCCTCCTCGAGCTCCCCTATGCTGATCCAGAAGACAAGAAGGCCAAGACCAAGGATGTGAAGCGCAAGGAGCCAGCCGTGCTTGCAGCTGAACCAGAGACGAAGCGCGGCTGTGACCACCCCGAGTCATCCAAGAGCAACAGGCCATTCTGCGTCTTCCACAACTTTCACAGCCACAACACCAATGACTATCAGGAGCTCAGGGCCCTCCGCAACGGGTGCCTTAGTCGATGCCCCAAGCGCAACGATCGAGGCTATGGTCCTGGAGGCAGCTGTCGGATGTTGGGTTCCGGCAGACCCTCAAGGTTCGAACACTGGGGTGCGCATGAAGATCTCTCCCCTACCGATCTACGTCTGATCGCCTCGTGAGATCTAAGTTGGAAACGATGAACAACACAAGGGACACAAGATTTATACTGGTTCGGGCCACCGTTGTGGTCTAATACCCTACTCCAGTGTGTGGTGTGGTGGATTGCCTCAGGGGCTGATGATGAACAGTACAAGGGAGGAACAACCTCACGAGAGGTGTTCTTGAGCTGGTGCGATGAACTGCTTGGGTGAGTTCGATCGCCTCTCTCTCTCTCTCTGCTAGGGCTCTATCCGATGCCTCTACTCTGTGGTGGCTAGCTCTATTTATAGAGGCCCTGGGCCTCTCCCCAAATATTGAGCGGGAAGGGCGCCAACAACGGCCATTTCAAAGAGGAACATCTAGTACAAGTTATCCTGACTAAAGTTGGTCTTCAGCTGCCAAAAGCACTGGTGATGACGCCGTATTGGGCTCCACAGTGAGCTCCATCCTGCTGCTCCACTGGTCTTGGTCTCGTTGCACTGAAAAGGCAACCTTTGCATGATGCCTCGGTAGTGCATGTCTGCGCTTGCCCCCTTTGCACCAAAGAGGAAACAAGGACACTGCACAGGCCGGCGCCTGCCTGGCGCCTGCCTGACCTTGATCGTCATGTCTTGCATCACGAGCACCTCACGAGGTACCCTTCCTTAATCTCTCCGCCTCCTCGCGAGCCTGCCTGGCGAGGCCGTTCCTGAGGAAGCCTTGCATCGTCCGCCCTGCGAGGCTTGGCCCCTCGCGAAGGTCTTGAGTCTTATGCTGATGAAGATGGGACATACTGGGCCACCACTTGAGCCACGCCGCAGGCCACAGGCAGGCAAGTCTGGGGACCCCCATTCCCAGAACACCGACAGTAGCCCCCGGGACCAAGGCGCACTCGGACTTGGCTTAGCGGACAAGCGAAGGGGCAAGTATGGAGCGCCGCGGGCCCCATCAGCCTGCGGCCCCGGGCGCCGTGTGGCGGTTGATTGGACGTGGGCGTCTCTGCTCCCCCACGCTGCCTCGGCAACTGCTCGACTGACAAAAGGCTGGCTATGGGTTAGCCTTACCTCATTACCCTCGTTTTCCTTGCTCCAGATCCCCTTTCTTGCTCTTCGCCTTCCTGCCTCCAAACTCTCCAAATCTGCCGCATTCCTTCTCCACCAGCAAACTATGGCCCCACGCAAGACTCCGGCTGGGGCTGCATCGGCCTGGTACTCGCTGGCCCTGGTCTCTCCCAATGTGACGGGGAAGAATCTCGCCCTCACGCGCCGGGTGGCGGCGTCGCAGATCAACGAGATGGGGGAGACTGCGCTCCGTCTAGGCTCCGCCCAGCCGGAGGACAAGGGGAGCACCTTCTATCCCTTCTTCATGAACGCCGTCATGGCTGGTCTGGTTCCTCCCTTCTCTGAGTTCTTCCTTGCCGTCCTTCGCCAGTACCGGTTGCATGCTTTGCATATCCACCCCAACTCCATCCTCCTGAAAGTTCTAGTTATCGACTAGAGGGGGGTGAATAGGCGATTTTGATGGAAGTCTTCAAAACATGAAAGTTTCGAAGAAAAACACGAAAACAGGACCTATAAACATACAGCGGAAGATGAACTACACTAGACAAGCCATAGTCAGACAAGTATGAAACTAAAGCATGATGACTGATAGTAGCTAGGTAGTAGGATCAGGATGGAAGATAGTATGAATCCAATCAGAACAAGTAGTCACTCGGTGAAGTCAAACAGGCATAGCAATCAGGCAATGGCTTCACAAAGACAAACTGTAAGTAAGGAGAGTAAGAGATAGAACCAGTGCGTTGTGAAGACAAGGATTTGTTTGACCAGTTCCAGTTAATGTGACAACTGTACGTCTAGTTAGGGAGGCTGAGATTGAACTCAGAAAACCGTGTCTTCACCTTATCCCCCTTGAGCTAAGGACACACAATCTTCGCCCAATCACTCTGGTAAGTCTCCATGGTAGACTTCCAAACCTTCACAGACTTTGTTCACCGGCAATCCACAATTACTCTTGGATGTTCAGAATGCGACGCCTAACCGGCTGGAGGATTCACAGTCCTCAAGTGTAACAAGTCTTCAGATCACGCGGACAGAAAGACTTCAGTGATGCCAAACACTCTTTGGGCTCTGGGTGTTTTGGGCTTTGTCCTCACAAGGATTTCTCTCTCAAACTCTTCAGAGGTGGGTTGCTCTCAACGACAAAAGCAGTGCACTAACTCTGAGCAGCCACCAATTTATGGTGTAGGGGGTGGGCTATTTATAGCCACGAGTAACCCGACCTGATTTGTCCGAAATGACCCTGGGTCACTAAGGAACTGACATGTGTCACAATGGTCAGATTTCAAACACACACGACAGCTTGACTTGGGCCACAACTAAAGCTAACTTATCCGACTCTGGATAAGATTTGCTCTCATTGTCTTCGCACGAAGACATAGGATTTTGGTTGAGCATCACTTCAGTCACTCTGACTTTGTTCACTTGGACCCCACTTAATAGTGTGGTGGTTCCTATGACTCAACAAAGAAGAAAAGAAACAACGAAACTACTAAGTCTTCATGCTCCATAGTCTTCACTCAATGTCTTCTTCTGTCATAGTCTTCAGTGCGAATATCTTCACGTACCACCATTATCTTCAATGTCTTCATACACTTTTAGGGGTCATGACCGGTAGGTAAACCGAATCAAAGAGGGGCTACTACCTGTTTTATCCTGCAATTCTCACAAACACATTAGTCCCTCAACCACGTTTGTCATCAATACTCCAAAACCAAACTAGGGGTGGCACTAGATGCACTTACAATCTCCCCCTTTTTGGTGATTGATAACAAACTGGTTGAAGTTTTCAACGGGGATATAAGTATGTGAAATTTTAAAGGATGAGGTATTGTCTCCGTAAGTAGCAAAAGGCTCCCCCTGAAGATGTGCATATAAGTAATTTGCTTTTCGAATGCAAATGCACATGGCAGGTTCTATTTGTGGAGATCCTCTTCAACTTATGAAGACAATTCATCATGCATGAACCGATGTATCGAAGATAATGACATGCATAATGAAAAATGGACGTCTGCAAAATGATTTAAGTACGGAAGTTATCGTCGCACATGCGAAATTTATCATTGCATCACAAAATAGCAAATGAGTGGCAGACGACCATCGAGTTTAAGTGTTACAACTCAGAGAACCAAATGTATCAAAAGCAAGAGTTGTAAACACTAGGCAAAATATAATGCAACCGCCCATATGAACCCGCTTGAAGACTATCAACTCATAGCTTCTCCCCCTTTTGTCAGTAAGGACCAAAGAGGGTTGAAGACATTGAGCCTCTACTCATTCCCAGAAGGAGTAGGAGAAGTTGCAAGGTTGGTGTCGAGGTTTGGCGGTGCAGACGAACTTGGAGAAGTGTCGATGCAAGTTGGAGGTGGCAAAGTAGCATCATCTTGATCATCGATCACATGAGCATTCACAGTTGCAGAAGAAGAGGAGTATTCCGAGTCTTCAAGAGATGGAGCGCGCTGCAGAACAACATTTCTGGGCGGAGTGGAATCAAACTTGAATCTTTCTGAGAAGCCATCGTCCTGAAGATCTTCCTCAGCACACATAAGCGTCAGCCCTTTCCATGTGCGGCAACAGGTTTCATGAGCAACAAAGGCATTCTTGGTTGCAAGGTTGCGAATGCAATTGACGTCAGTCATGATGCTCTGCATCTGGCGCTTGAGCCAATCATGATGCCTATCCTGTTTCTGATGCAGGCCAACGAGAAGCTCTTGGTCATTGAGAACACGAGATCGCTTTCGAGGCTGTTGAGAAATTGTGATGTTAGTGGCTTCGGTTGGGGCACGATGAGGTGCACGTGTAGTACCAGCCAATGGATAGGCTCGAGTGGCAGCCAGCACACCTTCAATGGGCTGAGTGAAGCTCTGACGATCAATGTTATGAAGATAAAGTGGCTCTTTGTCAGGCTCTGGATAGATGGCTTCAACAGACATATCAACATCTGGCAAGAAGACAATGTGGTTGCGTGCAGATGGCTGATAGTTGAAAGAAGTGTGAAGCTTGATCAGACGCATGATCCATGGAGCACAGAACTTCAAGCCAAAAATGTCAGATCCTGATGCAGCAAGTTGGCGGATGAAGAAATCTTGTGCATTGAAGCTTTTGCCATGAATAATATGGAATACCAATGTCTTCATTGCACCTTCTAGCTTAGCCTTTGGAGAATGTCCTTTGATAGACCAGAGAGTTTGCCTTATGATGTGATAGATTGTGTGTGGCAGATACTCAAGGTCTTCAACAAAGAACTCCGTAGGATATTCTGCATCTAGAGACAATGGCTTCATCATACTGAGCATCTGGCTCATGTTGGGTTCTAGCTTGTGAAAGATGCTTTCCACAGCTGCAGTGTGAAGCTGACAACCAGGCTCATTGAGATCACCTAGAGTGGGAAGGCCAGTAAGCTCAGTGACATCAAATGCTTTGGCTTTGTGATGGACATTTCCAGTCATCCACTCAAGGACCCAAGTCTTAGGATCCCTGTTGTAGCCTCTGATATGAAGAGTGGCATAGAATTGAAGCAGCAATTCTTCATTCCAGTGCTCCTTATCTGTGACAAAGTGCAGTAAGCCAGCCTCTCTGAAGGAATCGAGAGCTTCTTCTAAGCAGAGCAGGCCAGCTATGGCTTCAGTATCAAGGTGCATATGCGGAAATATGCGGCCTTGGTTGTATAGAATGCATGAATAATAGCTGCGCTGCTGATAGCTCCAGAACTGATCAGATGAAATCTTTGGCTTGGTGTAGGGGTTCTTCTCGCTATCGAAGAAGGTGTTGTGTGCAATGAAGCCGCTGACATTGAAAGACCCTGGTGAATTGGCAGTACCTGGAAATCTGGGCAGTCTTGGCTTTGACTTCTGAACCTGAGGCCTATGCTTGACATGGTAGTCAAATTGAGGACCGACAGCAGGTGGAGGAATCAGAATAGGCCATCTGACAGTGACAAGCTTGCCATAGTTGTATGCTTGCTTGATAGTGTGTGGCCTTGGAGGCGGAACAGGAGCAGTGGCATCGACTTCAGGCTGTAGACTTGCGACAGGTGCGGCATTGACTTCATCTGCTACATGGGCTTCATTGGCTTCATTGGATTCATTGGCCACTGTAGGCACCACATTAGCGTCAGCCATGAAAATGTCATTGGCTTCAGGAATGTCATGTGTGGCAACCTCAGGGTTCTCACCCTCCACTTGAGTAGCTGGAGGTTCTGGCATAGACTGGTTCTCTTCATGTACTTCTTCTTCGGTTGTAGGGGGAGTAGCGACACGCTATTCTTCTTGTGTTGCTCCGACTGATGCAGCCGGAGGGTCTTCAGCAGCATTGGCTTCAGACACAGGGACCATCACAGAGGGTTTGTCTTCAGAGAACACTTGACGTGCCACTGAACTTGACAAGTTGGAGCCCTCCTCTAGGATGGTGGTCATGGAGGCAGATGGCTTCAGGCCTTTGCGAAGCCATTGGAATACGGGCGACGCCTTTGGTGATGGTGATGTCTCCATGTAGTTGTCATCATTTGACATGGGGCTGATGACGGGCACATATGACGGCTGGGGTGTACTTGGTGAGTCTTGATGTGGGGTAGCTTGCTGGGGGCGAGCCAACGATGCATGTTGTGAGATTGGCTTCAAAGGACGACCAATACTGATAAGCTCATTGTTCGTTCGAACAGGCGATGATACCGTTGGGCGCTCAATCTGAGGAAGAACTGCATCATCTTGAACAACATCTTCAGTCGTGATGGGATCATCGACTGGGACTTCTTGAGCTTCAGGAGCCTCTGTGGAAGCAGGCTCATGAACAATCATGCGACGCTCTTGGTTTGTAGACGGAGGGGGAACAAAAGCAAGGGGTTCAACAACAAGGGGCTCTGTGGGAGCAGCCCGATCTCTTCTCTTGGTTTTTCTCTTCTTAGGGGGTGGTTCTTCATCAGTGGTGCGCTTGGTTTTCCGCTTCCTGGCTTTGGCTTCAGCTGCCTTTGTTTTCTTACGCTCGAAGCCACCAAGGAGCCTTGGGCTTGAGCCCGCATCTTTGGCAAAGTGAAGACAATGTGTGGTTCTTCCTGCCGTGGTGCTTCAGTGTTGGCTTCAGATGACTTCTTTTTCTTGGCAGCCATTGAGGGGTCAACGCCTGGGCGGCCAAGTGCATTGCACTTTTCACCTTCATTGTAGGCTTTAACGCATTTGTCAGCGAGTGCTTTCATGCGCTCTCTTGAGCCTTTGGCTTCCTCGCGTTTCTTTCGAAACGACTCTTTGAGGTCATTCAGCATCACCTTGAACTTTTACACATCAGCCACATTCAGCTTGGCGACATGCTGTAGGATCGAAAGTATGTCTAGAGGGGGGTGATTAGACTACTTGACAATATAAAAATTCAGCCTTTTGATAAAGACAAGTTTTTTGGCAGATTCACGATGATGATCAAGTCAAGTATCACCCTACACATGCAATTCTAGAGTATTGGCAGCGGAAAGTAAATTGCACATGTAGTAAAGAGAGGTGGAGAAGAGCAAACGCAATTTGGAGACACGGAGATTTTTTCTCGTGGTTCCGATAGGTGGTGCTATCGTCAATCCACGCTGATGGAGACTTCAACCCACGAGGGTAACGGCTGCGAGAGTCCACGGAGGGCTCCACCCACGAAGGGTCCACGAAGAAGCAACCTTGTCTATGCCATCATGGCATACGCCCACGGAGGACTAGCCTTACTCGGGGTAGATCTTCACGAAGTAGGCGATCTCCTTGCCCTTACAAACTTCTTGGTTCAACTCCACATCTTGACGGAGGCTCCCAAGCGACACCTAACCAATCTAGGAGGCACCACCCTCCAAAAGGTAATAGATGGTGTTGATGATGATGAACTCCTTGCTCTTGTGCTTCAAATGATAATCTCCCCAACACTCAACTCTCCTCACCGATTTGGCTGTGGTGGAAGAAAGGATTGAGTGGAAAGCAACTTGGGAAGGCTAGAAATCAAGTTTCATATGGTGGGAGTGGAGCAACTTGATCTCAACACAAGGGTAGGTAGTTTTCTTCTCGAAAATGTAAGGTAGGAGTGGTAGTTCTTTCGATGGCTCTCTCCACGAATGAAGAGGGGTGGAGGGTATTTATAGCCTCCACACAAAATCCAACCGTTACACATTTGACCAATCTCGGTCGGACCGAAGTTGACAACTCGGTGAGACCGAAAGTTCAAATCTTGTGAACGTTGGGATTTTCGATGGGACGGAAAATACAATCTCGGTGAGTCCGATTCTTCCAAAGACTAGGGTTTGCCAATCTCGGTGGGACCGACTTTATCATCTCGGTGACACCGATTTGATGACGAAGGTTCTGAAGCTTGGCAACACTAGTTTCGTGAGACCGAGTTCGAATCGGAAAATCCAAAATATCTAGGGTTTGGCTTTGTGGTGAGGTGGTTCATCTCGGTGTGACTGAGTTTAGGAAATCGGTGGGACCGAGATTACTTATGAGTGTATGTTGGAATGAAAGATTGCTGATAGTTTGGGAGATGTATCACTAAGCACTTTGAGCAACGGATCATTAACATAACCTCATCCCTTTAATAGTATTGGCTTTCCTATGGACTCAATGTGATCTTGGATCACTAAACCAAAAATGGAGTCTTGAGCTTTTGCCAATGTTTGCCTTAGCATTTTGAGGGTCCACTTCTTCACCATTGCCATACCCATATCAATGAACTTTCGAAATGATTCTCAAGAAACTATTAGTTCAATGATATATATGTTGTTATTAATTACCAAAACCACCCGGGATTAGTTGCACTTTCAATCTCCCCTTTTGGTAATTGATGACAACATATAGATCAAAGCTTCGACAAATGATATAATCAATGAATAATATCGTCGCTTTGAGAAGTATGTGATAAGCAAGAGCTCCCCTAAATTTGTGCATTATTTAAGATTTGCGCTTGAATGCAAATGCACAATCGATTAGGATCATGGGTCACTCTTCCATGTCACATACATCTTGGTGGAGCGCACAAAATGATAAGAATGAATAGCATGCACCCAATCACCAAGACATGAGTAAATGGTCATACAAGATATGAATAGCATATGATAAGCATTAAGCACACATTAAGGCATAGTACGACCAAGCACTCATCAATGTAGAGCAAACGTAGTATCAAACACACGGAATGTCTCGAAAAACTCAAAAGTGTCTCAAAAAGACCGCAAATGAAACGAAAGAGCAAAAGCGCAAAGACAAAGCACTCTCTCTCTCAAGTCCTATGATCTATACACTTTCTCCCCTTTGGCAACAAGTTACCAAAAGTTCAAGGTATAGAGCTAAACGTCACTAGGGACTCTGCTGGCGGCTCTATGCAGGTTGATGGAGTTGAGATGGCAGCATCGGCGAAGACTTCACCGATGTCTGTGGAGCTGGAGGAGTGGTCACCGGAGCTGGAGCTGGAACCGATGGAGCTGTGGAGGTGCCGAGGCTGTAGTCCCGGTGTCATCCATCGAATAGCAGCTGATCGGGTCTGTAGGAACCGGAGCAGCTGTTCATAATCATCTGGACTAGGTCATCTTGCATCTCACGCATGAGCTCTTCCTTCTCCCTCTTTGCTTCCTCGATATCTGCCTCAAGCTTGTTGACAAGACTTGCACTTCATCACCTTCACATCGAGCATGGATCTTGTCTTCAACAATCCCTCAAGACTCTCCCGAGATTGCACAATGCTGGCAAAGCGTTGTTCAATCCTCTGGTAGCTTCAAGGAGCTGCTCTCCAACACTCTTGGGTTTAGCTGCTGCCTGCTTTCCTTCTCAGCTTTAGCTTGCTTGGCAGCTTCACTCTTTGCTTGACCTTCAACCGACGTTGGATCATCCTCATCCATCACAACTTCATTGTCCTCATGCTCAAAGCTGCAGAGGCAAATGTGGTCTATCCAACAAGTAGGTGCCCGTGCCAAACTTGGCATTGATAAGCATCTGAATGTGCGGGCAAATCCACACGACCTCTTCTCGTCACCGCAGTCCTCTTGATAGTCTCAACTATCGTGTCCATCACCTTGAAAGGTGCCTTCTGATCAAGTATATGCAGCATGTTGATAGAATAGCCTCTTATCATGCGATGATCTCCAGACTTGGGCATCAAGGTATGCCTCAGAATAGTGTTTGTGGTAGGTAGACCTGCCTGGAGATGATACACTGAGCCGAGCTTCCAGATTTCCACATCCTTAGCTGGTACCTCATTGTACATATTCTTCATAGATTCATGGTTCTTCTTGGGAATACCATAGACATTAACATCATCCTCTCTCTGCACTGGAGCATTCAGCAGTGCTGCCCATTCTTCAATAGTTGAAGAGAATCTTTGGCCTTCAGTCATCCATACAATCCTTCCATCTGGATAGAAATGAGCTGTGGCATAGAATTGCATGATCATCTCATCATTCCAATCAGTCAACTTCTGACCAACAAAATCAGCAACACCACATGCAGTGAAGCTCTCATGCACATGTGGAAAGAAGTCTCTGTGCTCTTCATCACAATGTATGCCCAATAACATAGCGAGTGTCTGCAACAATGGGCTTCTTGTCCATTAGCACAGCCTCATAGAAGTCCCGCTTTGCTCTCGGTGTGGAATCTTGGATCAACAGCAGTTCTTCTCCTCACAAAGATATGGATCAGCTTGTCTCCATAGCCCGAGACCTCTATCCTTTCTTTCCTTCATGTTCTCAAATCGAGGATGAGCATCATTGTGAATTGGCAATTTCGATGGAGTTTCAGAATACAGTGCCTCATCATCTGACTCAGCTGGTGGCACATTATCTTTCTTCTTCTCTGAAGCTGGAATGTTCCTGACAGTTTTCTTGGGCTTGGCAGCAGGCTTGGCTTGAGCTGCCTTGACTGGAGCAGATGGCTTGGGCTTTGAAGGTGCTCCTGCCCTGATGGCATCACCCATGAACTTAGGCTTCTGAGGAGGAGGCTGGGGTGCTTCCTCATCCTCATCTTCTTCAGCTGCATCATCATGCACAATCCTCTTCCTCTTGGAAGTTTTCTTCACTTTGCTCGTAGTTTCTTCTTCCATACTCAGCTTCTTGGCAACAGTGGAACTTCTTCACTTTACTGGTGCCTTTCTTGGTTTGTTGCCCTTGATGCTCTTTGGCAACAACTTTCCTCTTTGGCTTGGAGGAGATCTCTTCTTCAGCAATGAAATCAGAATCCTCTTCATCAGAGTTCCTCTTCTTTCTGGCCCTGGTGGCAGCAGGAGGCAAACCACTTGGTGTGCTCCTCTCACCATCATCTGAAAAGTTGCTGGCCTCAGGACTAGTGCCTGCCTCTGGAATATCAGCAATTGGTGATTCAGACCTGTTCGCTGTCACCGCATCCGACATGGTGACAACCCGTGAATAGATAAGGTGTAGGCGAGTAGAAGAGTTATCACAAACTGCGAAGATTTTGCAAAAAATGAGTTCAAATTTCAGTTTTAGGTTTTCACGAATGCATTTCGTCGACCGAGTTTAAAATTCGGTGAATCCGAAGTGTTCTAACAGAAGCATTCACACCACTTTCGGTTGGACCGATGTGGGTTTCGGTCCTGCCGAAAACACTAGGGTTTCACTAAATCCTCATTTCGGTCGCACCGATTTGCACAACTCGGTTGGACCGAAGGGTGCAGTGCAATGGCCAGAGGCCAAATCGGTCATACCGAGAATGTAAAATCGGTCTCACCGAGATGTATTCGGCGGAAACCTAACCCTAAAACTCTTACTCGAATTTCATTCTAACAAACTAATCTGGTGTTAAGGAGGATCTCAAACGTGGCAAGATGCTAGGCAAACCAATCGTGCGTAGAATCGGAGATGGGAGCACGAGAGGGATCGAAACTCACCCTAACTTGGCGGAGTTCCTCTACGGCGGCAACGGCGCGGAGAGAATGTCCGCTGACGGCGACGGAGACTGCGGCGAGGGCGCCAAAGCGGCACGGAGACGATCCGGAGACCACGGCGACGCAAAGAAGGGGTTTGGGGCGAGGCGTTTTGAAGTAGGAATCAACGCGCTGCCCTCGGAGTATATATACCCTTTAGATGTCGGTGGGACCGAGTTGTAAAACTTCGGTGGCACCGAGATGGATAATCTGCAGATTACACACTTGATCACGCCGAAAATTGCAACTTCGGTTTCACCGAGGTGAAAACCTAGATTAATCCAAGTGCTTTCGGTCGACCGAGTTTGAGTGGGTTGGTCTGACCGAAATCACTTAGAAGGTTTTGGAAGTTTAGCCCTTGACGGATCGGTGGCTCCGAGTGCTCCTCACTCGGAGGGTCCGAAAATGACTTGTTCAAAGTTTGTGATGTAAGCATGAATAGAATTTGAGACAAGAAAGCATAGATAGCTAGGGAGGAACTTAGGCATTCTTGTCCATCCATTTGGTCGAAAAAATCCAAAAGACCAAAGCAACAAATGGATGTCCTCGAATGGATAAAATTATGCATCCAACATGCTCACACAATAAGATAGCAAATGAAATATGTGTCAAACATGCACAAACAAAACACTAGCTACTATCACACAATTTGTCGATGACTAGGTCATCTATATATGAGTATATTGACTTAGGAGTCAAATGAGAACATTTGATCATAGGTCATACTCATCGCTTAAGCACAAGTGGGGTTACCACTTTTACATAAAGCATTGATGTGTTCACATCATTTGAAGATGCTTTAGCTCAATTCTTTAGAGCAAAGCTCCCCAAGATGTGAGAACCCTTTAAAGGGTCAAACTAACCTTGGGTTGTCGAGAAGACTTCATGTAGATGTTGAAGATGTGGATGCTCAATGTTGATGAAGATCATCAAGAGTTGGGAGCAATCCTTTGGATTCGGGCACTTTCAATACCTACATGGGTTAGTCCCACAAGGAACAAACAAGGATATCCATGGACATAGATTGAAGTACACAATAGATGATGTCCATGAAAGCAATGATTACCTTGTCCCTTTACTTACCAACAAGAGGGTTTGTGACTCCATGAACTAGTGCAAGATGTGGAAGTTGATTGCACAAGTTTTGCCAAAAAGAATGTGAGTGAAGTATGTTGGCGGAGTCACCCTCAAGAACTCTCTAGTTCTTCTTCTTCGGGATCCACATCATCTTGATGGGAATCCTTGGGGTTGTAGTTGAGCTTGACAAAGTAGAACTTGACGTTTCCTTGGGAACCTACTTGACCATGGCTTTAGGTGCTTCAATAAATGCATCAATCTCCTCTTGAAGCTTGTCCTTGCCTTTTAGCTTGTGGTCTTGTGGTGGAAGGTCATCTTGAGCTTGTTCCACATTGGAAGACGTAGGATCATACTTCTCCTTTTGAGAAACAAACTTTGGAGTGAGATATTGACCTTCTTCCCATTCAACACCCTCGGCGTTGAACTTTCGCTCAGAACCAATTCCTTGATTCTTCCGGTGCCTTCCTTGCTTGCGAACAATTTCCTCAAAGTTCTTGCTTCCGGCAAGGCTCTTGTAGACACCTTTCTCTATAATCCCTTTCAATAAACTATTTTCTTGCTCAAGTGTAACTTGGCTTGAAACATTGTTAGTGGAATCAAGAGAACTACTAGAGGTAACAACATTAGATTTAGCATGGTTATTGTTACTACTAGATGAAGAATTTTTCTTATGCTTGTCATGCTTAGTTTTAATAGGTGGCAAGAAATTAGACAAGATAAGTCGTTTGGCAAGATATGAAGAACTCTTCTTTCGAAGATCGTCATTGATTGCTTTTAGAAACTCATGTTCTTGCTCTAGATTGAGCTTCTCGAAGCGTAGCTTCTCATGAGATCTTAGGAGCTCTCTATGATCTTCTTGAGTTGTTTCATGAGCTAACTTAAGAGTGTTTAGTTCTTTAGTTAAACGCTCAATCTCCTTCATAGCATTGTCATTCGACTCTTCTCGACTATAAAGACTACTAGCATGTTCATCATTACTAGGCTCACTAGATTTGTCATGTAAAAGCTCATCTTCACCAAGCAAGTCATCCTCATCACTATCAAAGTCAATAAATTCAGGGTGTGATACCTTGGGGCCTGTAGCCATGAAGCATCTTCCAATTCCCTCATTTAATGAATCAAACAAGTCATAGGAGTTGGAGTTGGAGGATACGAGAGCAAGACCGGCAACACCTTCATCTTGATCAGATTCGGAGTTGGAGTGATAGCTTCTTCGGAGTGATTGTCGAGTCGGAGCCGGAGACCCATTCACCTATATGAGCTTGATGTTTTCTTCTTGTGTAGCTCCTTGATGACTTGTCTTTCCTTTCCGAATCCTTGCTTCTCCGAGAGGATCTTCGTTCATAACGATCATCTCTACTCCTTCTCTCTTTCCGAGGTGACTCTTCTCTTGAGCTTCTTCTTCTTGGAGATTCTTCTCTTCTCTTGTGGGGAGCCGAACACTCATTTGAGTAGTGTCCGGTCTTCCACAATTGTAGCAGTTTCGATCACGACTAGAAGATCTCTTTTCATCATATGATCTAGACTTTGAGCTTCTCCTTGCTTCTACTCTTGTAGAATTTGTTGAAGTTCTTCACCATTAGGCTTATCTCTTCATTGGAAACTAGCTTGTCACTTGAGGTTGTGGGAGCATCACTTGTAGCTTTGTAAGCACCACTTGACTTGTTGTGAAGCTCTTCCTTATCTATAAGTGTCATCTCATGAGCAACAATTCTTCCAATGACTTCGGTAGGCTTGAGATTCTTGTAGTTTGGCATCATTTGGATCAAAGTGCACACGGTGTCATACTTTCCATCCAAAGCTCTGAGAATCTTCTTGATGATGAATCGGTCGGTCATTTCTTTGCTTCCTAAGCCGGTAATCTCATTTGTGATGAGAGCAAGCCTAGAGTACATTTCAGCGACTCCTTCACCTTCCTTCATCTTGAACTTGTCAAGTTGACCTTGAAGAACATCTAGCTTTGATTCCTTCACGGACTCGGTACCTTCGTGCATTTCGACCAGAGTATCCCAAATCTCTTTTGCATTCTCAAGACGGCTGATTTTGTTGAACTCCTCGGGACACAAAGCATTGAAGAGAATGTCACAAGCTTGAGCATTGTTTTGCAACATCCGCAATTCATCCGCAGTAGCTTCACGATCCGGAACTTTTCCTTCCTCAAGAATTCACCTTGCAAACCAACACAAATAATGCCCCATGCGGCAGGATTATGTCCAAGAATATGCATTTTCATTTTATGCTTCCAACTAGCAAAATTTGAACCATCAAAGTAAGGACCTCTCTTAAAATTACCCTCACTAGACGCCATACTCTCCTAGGTTGTGAAACCAAGCTTTTGGAGTCCAATGCAATGGAAACCAATACAATGGAGACCAAAGCTCTGATACCACTTGTAGGATCGAAAGTATGTCTAGAGGGGGGGTGATTAGACTACTTGACAATATAAAAATTCAGCCTTTTGATAAAGACAAGTTTTTGGCAGATTCACGATGATGATCAAGTCAAGTATCACCCTACACATGCAATTCTAGAGTATTGGCAGCGGAAAGTAAATTGCACATGTAGTAAAGAGAGGTGGAGAAGAGCAAACGCAATTTGGAACACGGAGATTTTTCTCATGGTTCCGATAGGTGGTGCTATCGTCAATCCACGTTGATGGAGACTTCAACCCACGGAGGGTAACGGCTGCGAGAGTCCACGGAGGGCTCCACCCACGAAGGGTCCACGAAGAAGCAACCTTGTCTATGCCATCATGGCATACGCCCACGGAGGACTAGCCTTACTCGGGGTAGATCTTCACGAAGTAGGCGATCTCCTTGCCCTTACAAACTTCTTGGTTCAACTCCACATCTTGACGGAGGCTCCCAAGCGACACCTAACCAATCTAGGAGGCACCACCTCCAAAAGGTAATAGATGGTGTTGATGATGATGAACTCCTTGCTCTTGTGCTTCAAATGATAATCTCCCCAACACTCAACTCTCCTCACCGATTTGGCTGTGGTGGAAGAAAGGATTGAGTGGAAAGCAACTTGGGAAGGCTAGAAATCAAGTTTCATATGGTGGGAGTGGAGCAACTTGATCTCAACACAAGGGTAGGTAGTTTTCTTCTCGAAATGTAAGGTAGGAGTGGTAGTTCTTTCGATGGCTCTCTCCACGAATGAAGAGGGGTGGAGGGTATTTATAGCCTCCACACAAAATCCAACTGTTACACACATTTGACCAATCTCGGTCGGACCGAAGTTGACAACTCGGTGAGACCGAAAGTTCAAATCTTGTGAACGTTGGGATTTTCAGTGGGACCGAAAATACAATCTCGGTGAGTCCGATTCTTCCAAAGACTAGGGTTTGCCAATCTCGGTGGGACCGACTTTATCATCTCGGTGACACCGATTTGATGACGTAAGTTTCTGAAGCTTGGCAACACTAGTTTCGTGAGACCGAGTTCGAATCGGAAAATCCGAAATATCTAGGGTTTGGCTTTGTGGCTGAGGTGGTTCATCTCGGTGTGGTGAGTTTAGGAAATCGGTGGGACCGAGATTACTTATGAGTGTATGTTGGAATGAAAGATTGTTGATAGTTTGGGAGATGTATCACTAAGCACTTTGAGCAACCAGATCATTAACATAACCTCATCCCCTTTAATAGTATTGGCTTTCCTATGGACTCAATGTGATCTTGGATCACTAAACCAAAATGGAGTCTTGAGCTTTTGCCAATGTTTGCCTTAGCATTTTGAGGGTCCACTTCTTGATCATTGCCATACCCATATCACTGAACTTTCTGAAATGATTCTCAAGAAACTATTAGTTCAATGATATATATGTTGTTATTAATTACCAAAACCACCCGGGGATTAGTTGCACTTTCACATGCTTCTTGAACTGTTCCTTCTCGAACTCTATCTTTCGCTTCAGTTCAACAATGCACTGAGCCAGAGCAAGCTCAGGAGCGATGGCGCCTTGAAAAGCAACGCTGACGCCAATGGGAACCTGAAGGTCATCAAGGCTGAGATCCTGATTATCAAACCACTCATCAATGAAGTTCTTCAGAATGTTTACATCAAAGAGGGGCAGATCGTTGAAGATCTCCGCCTCTTGCTTGCTCTTGATCAGTTGTTCCAGAGCATCCTCACCAAATTATTCATCAGAAGACAGGTCAATGGGTTCAGATTCATTCCTCAGAATGGCAGCAGGCGTCAGTGCATGACTCAGTTTCTGAACTGGTGTCTTCTATGTCTTCTCACGCCTCTTGGAGATGCGAGAGAGATCTTCAGAGTTATTGCTTGGAGCAGAAGGGGCAGTTGCCAATGGCTTCACTCTTGAAGCTTTTGGAGCAGTAGATGACTTTGAAGCTTTAGTCTTCTTTTACTTCTTAGGCTTTGGAGGAGGGGCTGGAGCTTCGTCGGTGTCAGCATCATCATCAGAATGATCCACTTTAGCACCTTGAACTGCAATGTGAGTGATGAGGCCAGCAAGATTGTAGAAGGGGCCAATCCTGTTTTCATTGGCTTCCTGGGTGCCATTGTCCCGAGGTGAGGAGGGACGAGGGTTGAAGTCAAGCCCTAGTTCCTTCTTGTTCTTTGTAGCTGAGTCTTTGGTGAACTGGTAGTTGCGCTTGAACAGACAGTCTTCACGACACCAGAGCAGTCAAGATGGGTCAGCATTCTCAGGATGTGGTCCGCGCACCATGCAAGGATAGAAGCCTTGCTCAATAGCTTCAGCCTGATTCCTAGGTGGAAGATTTCTGTATAGAATATCACTCCAAGGTGCCTTGATGGCATTCTTCTCTGCATATTCTTTGGTGATGAAGCGATATCTGAACCATTCTTCTGCCCAATATCTTCGAATCCATTGGATTCGATTCTTGCGTTCAGTGTAGGTTTCTTCTGGATTAGTTTTGTACATCTCGTGCAAATCAGGAGGTAAGTCCTTGGAAGTGTCTCCACGATGTTGTCTGCCTCCCTTTCTTGCTGACTTTCCAGTAGCCATGAAGTGGAAACTGAAAAGGCTTCAGTACTTGCAATGGCTTCAAACGGCTGGACTGACAGGAACTCGCTTCAGGTGAGTTAATGTGACTCTGCAAGAATTTTGCAAATGAATGCAGACTATGAGAACCAAGGGATTCTCCCACGGACATGTACCTGTGACAACATTAAAGGTGCGAGGGAAGGGGAAGAGGTCACATGCATTCTCAGAAGATTTTGAAGATAAATCAGTTTGAAGACATTGACCTCATAATGCGAAGACATTCACTTATATGATGAGAGTTGGTTCCAGAGTTGTACAAATCCAAGAATAAGTACAAGTGAGGAATCTAACTTGTGAAGAAGCATAAGTGAATATACTAGGCAGAATATGAGATGCAGAAAGTGATAGATTCATGTTCGAAGATCTAGAAACCACTTTTGGTAGTAAGGGATGAATCTATCGTATCTAAAAGGCGGTAAAAAGTAAACTTTTTATTACCACACGAAGAACTGGTAGACGGAGCGAAGATGGATGACGAGCAGTTCGATCTCCCGTGCCCTAACTTGGCGACGGAAGACACCTACGGTGACGGCGGAGAAGACGAGGTCCGCGGCCGGCATGAGGACGGCGTCGATGATGTCGCGGCAGCTAAGCGCTTCGTCATGGGCTTCGTCGAGAGCTAGCGTAGGCGCTAGGGTTTGCGAGAGATGGAGAAGGAGGAAGAAGGATTTTGACCGAGACGAGACAGGCATTTATAAGGATAGAGATAGCACAGCGCAATTACGCAGGTGCCCCTAGCGGTTCACATCTGATGGACACGTGGCGAACATGCAACTCATTGAAAGTTGTTCCACGTCCCCACGCACGCCTGGATTGTCGGGGTGGTCGTTCCGAATTCTCCGGGTTTCAGGAAAAAGGATATGTCATTAAAGCTAGATATAAATGTTTTTCTCTGTATCTTCTGCTGACAAGGACACAGAGAAGACATTCGACAGTTTCAATAGAATGCATATGATTTGGATAGATAGAGTTTGAGGTAGAAAGCATAGAGAGGTTAGGGTCTGATCACATTCACTTAGTTCAAAAGATTCAAACAAGAAGACATAGCCATAAGTGAATGCTTTGCGAGATGTAATACAATATATATATATATATATATATATATATATATATATATATATATATATATATATATATATATATATATATATATATATATATATATATAATGAGTAAATCCAAATCAGTAATCATGAAGTCAAATCAATGTTGAAGTTAAATCAATTGCGAAGACTTTGCAAATATGACGCCATGAGGAAACACTTCTCAAGAGTTTGGTGTTGGCGTTTCCCACCGTATAGGAAGTATTAGACCCAGACACGGTGCACAATTATCGTGGCGCTCTGAAGTCAATTTCCACATTAATGTATTCACACTTAGAGTGTATGTCTTCATTGATTGAAGATATACATTACTTAAATGTGTTGCACATCTAAGTCATCAAACTGCATAAGTGTTAGGATGTGTGCCTAATCACAGGACATTCCAGGATTCCAAGATATTTAGCTCACACCGCAACTTGCAAAACCTTTTCTCATCCAAGGGCTTAGTGAAGATATCAGCCAACAGCTCTTCTGTCTTGACGTGAATGATATCAATATCTTCTTTCATGACATGATCTCTGAGAAAGTGATGACGAATTTCAATGTGCTTTGTCTTCGAGTGCTGAACTGGGTTATTGGCAATCTTGATAGCGCTTTCCTTATCACAGTAGAGTGGCACATGCTTCAGATGGATGCCATAGTCCTTAAGAGTTTGCTTCATCCATAGAAGCTGAGCGTAGCAAGATCCAGCAGCAATGTATTCAGATTCAGCAGTTGAGAGTGATACACGCTTACGCTTCTTTGAAGACCAATAGACAAGAGATCGACCCAGAAAGTGACATGTGCCTGATGTAGACTTGCGATCCACCTTGTCACCAGCATAATCAGCATCCGAAAATCCAACCAAATCAAACTCCGAGCCCTTTGGATACCATAATCCTAGTGTTGGGGTATAAGCAAAATATCGAAGAATTCACTTCACAGCTAAGTGATGCGACTCCTTTGGTGCCGCTTGGAATCGGGCACACATGCAAACACTAAGCATGATATCTGGCCTAGATGCACATAAGTAAAGTAAAGAGCCAATCACGGAGCAGTATACCTTTTGATCGAAATCTTTACCATTGGCGTCGGGGCTTAGATGACTTTTGGTTGGCATTGGCGTCGTGTATCCTTTGCAGTCTTGCATTCCAAACTTCTTCAGGCAATCTTTGAGATATTTTTCTTGAGATATGAAGATGCCATCGCATTGCTGATGGATTTGAAGACCGAGAAAGAACTTCAGCTCTCCCATCATGGACATTTGATATTGTTCTTGCATCATGTAACCAAATTCATCACTGTATTACTTGTTGGTGCAACCGAAGATAATGTCATCCACGTAGATTTGGCACACAAACAGTTCACCATCATATGTCTTCGTGAAGAGAGTGGGATCTAGAGAACCAGGTTTTTGAAGCCTTTGCTCTTCAGGAAGTCTTTGAGTGTGTCATACCAAGCACGAGAGGCTTGTTTGAGGCCATACAGTGCCTTGTTGAGCTTGTATACCATATCAGGATGTTTTGGGTCTTCAAAGCCAGGCGGTTGTGCAACATATACTTCTTCTTCAGTTTTTCCATTGAGAAAGGCACTCTTCACATCCATTTGATACAGAAGGATGTTATGATGATTTGCGAAAGCTAGCAGTATGCGAATGGCTTCGAGCCTAGCCACTGGAGCAAATGTTTCATCGAAGTCAATTCCTTTAACTTGTGTGTATCCTTGAGCAACGAGCCGTGCTTTGTTTCTGATTACTTGACCATGCTCGTCTTGTTGGTTGCGATATATCCATTTTGTGCCTTTTATGTTGTGCTTTCGAGGATCAGGACGCTTGACTAATTCCCACACATTGTTCAGTTCAAACTGTTGAAGCTCTTCTTGCATAGCTTGAATCCATTCAGGTTCCATGAAGGCTTCAGCAAATTTCTTGGGTTCAGAGATTGAGACAAATGCAAAGTGCCCACAGAAATTTGCTAGGTGTGTTGCTCTTGAACGAGTGAGTGGACCATGTGCATTGATGCTATCGATTATCTTCTCAATTTGTACTTCATTTGCAACACGAGGATGAACTGGACGAAGATTTTGCTCCTGCTGATCATTGTCATCATTAGGAGGATTGTCTTCAGGCTGGGCAATATCTTGAGGTTGATCAGGTGCAGAAATAATGAGTTCCTCTTCAGGCTGGGCATCTGATGGTATGATCTCTCCTGTTCCCATTAGCTTGATTGATTCACTAGTACTTCATCTAGCACATTTGGCAGGTGCTCTCTTTGCGAGCCGTTAGTTTCATTGAACCGCACATCCATAGTTTCAACCACTTTATAGTGAAAGAGGTTGAAGACTCTATAGGAGTGCGAGTCCTTTCCATAACCAAGCATAAAACCCTCATGTGCTTTTGGTGCAAATTTTGAAGTGTGATGTGGATCCTTGATCCAGCACCTGGCACCAAATACTCTGAAGTAGCTTACGTTTGGCTTCTTACCAGTTAGGAGCTCATAGGATGTTTTATTCAGAAGCTTGTGAAGATAAACATGGTTGATGACATGGCATGCAGTATCAATGGCTTCAGGCTAGAATTTTCTTGGAGTCTTATATTCATCAAGCATCGTCCGAGCCATCTCAATAAGGGTTCTGTTCTTGCGCTCTACGATGCCATTCTGCTAAGGTGTGTAAGGAGCAGAAAACTCATAAGTGATGCCCAAGGTGTCAAGATAGAGGTCGAGGCCTGTGTTCTTGAATTCTCTCTCGTTGTCACTCCTAATGTGCTTGATCTTGATGCCATAGTTGTTCATGGCGCGGTTTGCAAAGCGTCTGAAGACATCTTGCACTTCAGTCTTGAAGAGAATTATGTGCACCCAAGTGTATCTTGAATAACCATCAACAATAACGAAACCATAGAGACAAGCAGTAGCAGTGAGAGTAGAGTAGTGAGTGGGACCAAACAAGTCCATGTGGAGCAACTCAAAAGATCGAGATGTAGTCATGATTGTCTTTGAGGGATGCTTGGCCCTTGTCATCTTCCCAGCTTCACAAGCACCACATAGATGATCTTTCTTGAACTTGACGTCTTCGATGCCTATGACGTGCTTCTTCTCAGCGAGAGTGTGTAGGTTCCTCATGCCAGCATGCCCTAGCCTCCGATGCCAGAGCCATCACTCTGAAGACTTGGCTAGAAGACATGCAGCCATCTGTGGTCCTGCTGAGAAATCTACCATGTACAGATCATCTTTCCTGTACCGTTCGAAGACTAGAGACTTGTCAGATTCCATTAGTACAAGGCAACGATATTTTCCAAACAGCACAATCATGTTTAAGTCACAAAGCATTGAGACAGACATTAAGTTGAAACCAAGGGATTCAACAAGCATCACTTTCTCCATGTGTCGATCCTTGAGATTGCAACTCTACCTAGGCCCAATACCTTGCTTTTACCAAAGTCGTGAATGTGATGTGACTTTTATCACATGGGCGTAAGGTTGAGTCAATGAGAAGACTTCGATCACCAGTCATGTGGTTAGTGCATCCGCTGTCCATAATCCATTCTGAAGCACGAGGTGTCGTACCCTACAGTGCAGTTAGGAGGATAGGCTTCACAAAGAGTGTTGTGAAGCATAAACATTTGACGCACAAGAGGATCATCAAAGCTTAGATCAAGGTTAGGACTGATAGTATGACTGGCAAGCGATTCAGATGTGAAGTACATAGTAAGATCATTTGGGCATTTTATCTTGCGTCCCACAATGTGTTTTAGGTCTCCAGCAATAGCATCGGACGCCTTTGATTTCAGGCTGGAGACCTTTCCCTGCAAAAGAAAGTTAATTCTTCTTAACCACCCACATCTTTAGGTGGCTCAGAAGCAATGAGTCTAAGTGCAACATCTGAGAATTTTGGCTTGGGAACCCTAGCAAATAGCCTTGCAGGAGAAGAGCGATACTCATATGAATAAGCAGAAAAGTTCTTAGTTCTATGAACATAGCGGTTTGAGGACACATGCTCATATTCATAAGTCTGAGTATGGTTTCCCTGCAAAACATTGGCGTTAGGGTGACTCAGGTGAGTCCTGTATCTGTATGAAGCCTTTGGGCCATATGAAGCCACATGTCTGGGGTTTGTCTTCTTCCTTGATGGTGTCATGATGACATTCACAGGAAGATTCTCGATATGCTGTTTAGATACCCAGATCTTCTTCATAGGTGGTCCATTCCTGCAGTTAGTACCAATATACCTAGCAAACACTTCACCATTCTGATTCTTAAACAGTTTCTAGTTTGCATCAAAGGATTCATCAATGATAATAGGGTTAGCGCAAGTGAAACCAGATAAGGTGGATGGATGTAACATCCCAAAATTCTAAATTTTGGAATGTTATATTAAATAGATAGTTTTGATTGATTGTTTGATTTCTTGAGTGAAATTCGAAACTTTATGAAAGTTAAATGAGAGGGAATAAAAGGTCTTTCCCAAACTTTCATCTTGCTTTTATGATCTACGTGAGTTCAAATTGTTTTCACCACAAAACCCTGGAGAAAAGATGACATGACTTCTTCCATTTATTTAAATGATAAGGGGTGTTGAAAATATTTGAATTTCATTTGGAAACATTTCCAATTCATAAACTTCAAGCAACTCAATGATTTTCATGAGAGAAGATAAAATGACTTCTTCAAAACATATGAAATATGAGTTGGGAGTTTAAAAGAATTAAATTCAAAGTTCTTTTGAATTTATTTTTCAATTTGGAGTTATTTGAGTTTTATTCAAATTATTTTTCTCCAAAAATAAAATATACAGAAATTAGGGTAACATGATTCCCTACATCAAAAAATTGGAGAGAAATAAATTTGAATTAATTTTGGTATTTTTAAAATGATTTTTACTGGATTTTACTAGAGCAGAAGCACTCTTTGTTTTATTTGAATTGTGTGTATTTTATTTGACTTCCAAAAAATGTTTATGTCGTATAAAATCTTTTTCTTAAAATTTTTATATATAACATGCCTATATATACTTTTACGTTTGATTTCGTTATTTCAGTTTTCCTTGTGTTTCTAATTAAAAAAGAGAAACTGTGCGTGCGGGCCGTATTTATTTATCGCCAACGTGCGCAGTATAGTAGCTTCTGGCGCCCCATTGTTTTTTTTCTCTTAAATAGGCCAGGCCCAGCCAGCATTTTTCCTTTTCAGATTTTATTTTTCTTTGGCAAAAAAAAAAATGCAGCACGTACGCGCGCGGCCGGCCGATGGGTTTAGGCCCGTGCGAGGCGTTAGCCTTTTTCTTTTCTGTTTGGTTTAATTACGTCTACGTTTAGTCCCACATTGCTTAGCCTTTGACCCCTAAACCTTTTTTCTACCAATAAATATAAATCCATAGAGCCTTTAAAAATCATCCGATTCGGGTTAAATCAATATTTTGGTTTGACTAGATTCATTTGAAAAAAACTATTTTTCTCCTCTCCGGCGCGACTTCTGGAAATTGTCTTCTCTCTCCGAAGTTGTCTTTTCTCTGCCTTATAAAGGTATATTTATTCGTTCTCTGTATTTATACGTTAGACCTAGAATTCTTTTAGCCGTAGCTATTTTTTTTTTCTGTAAAACAGCTTGGCCCTGATTTTTCAAATAGCCATAACCTTTTACTCGTTTATCTAAATCCAACGAAACCAATGCCCACTTTTTGGTTATGATCTCATCTATCCAGTAAAACAACTTAAACATGTTTTTGAAAGTTTTAAAATTTGAATTCAAACAGATTTGTATTTGAACTTCATTTGATCATATTTTGAGTTTTATAACTCCGATTTAGTTGATTCTTTTTGCAAATCGAAGCTCTTGACCTAAACTTTCTGATAAGGCCAAATTCACATAATTTTGGTACTGTTAGAAACTGTTTTATGTGCAAGAGTTATTCGCTTGGTTTTGATGTTTTCTGAATCGTCTTCTTCGTTCTTTCCGATCTTTTGAGTGATTGCTTATGTGTGGTTACCATTGCTTGCTCACGATAGATTAACCGGAGTGTGACGAATAGAACTATCAGGAGTTGAGTGCGAATCATCTTCATCAACATTGCAGGCAAGTAACACGTTGATCATACCTTTTCTACTACCCAGTTTTTATGCATTAGATCAATCCTCAAACATTGCATGATTAGGATCTAACTAAATTGTGGGATGGGAAGTAGATGAGGTAGTACCTATTA
Source organism: Aegilops speltoides (assembly GCA_021437245.1). Taxonomy (NCBI): domain Eukaryota; kingdom Viridiplantae; phylum Streptophyta; class Magnoliopsida; order Poales; family Poaceae; genus Aegilops; species Aegilops speltoides. The sequence continues at coordinate 247,589,440 of CM038142.1, read as the reverse complement.
CACGTTTTATTATCAAACCTTTGGGAGTTACTTCTACGTTTGCTTATTATGCCATGCTATGCTAGTAGACGTGGATTGGATGAGTGAATTTCCATGACAGATGTGAGATTGTTAATTAATGGTTTATTTAAGGTGGCAACATTAATACACATCTGGGTGGATTGAGGCACCTGGTTACTCCAGGACTTGCCTGTCTAGGCACCTAGGTTTCCAGGACTTGCCTGTTTTTCTTCGGACCGCCACCCAGGCTCAAAGGGATCATGAGATTATTCAAACTACAAACTTCCGTGTGCAGCCACATGCTATTATGGGCTCTAGCATAGTTGACTAAGTTGTGCGAACTCTTACGGGGTGGACTAGCAGATGTAGGGGATGTAGGTTGGTACGATCTACCCCTTATGTAAGGTGTAAGTGCTTCTGAAAGACTATGTCTCGGTCATCCGTTTCTCAAACACCATGTAGTGAGAGAAACCAAACGGAGGCGATCGAGTCATGTGGGGAAAAGTGCGCAAACCTCTGCAGAGTGTACAAACTAATCACGATTAGCCGTGTCCCCGATTATGGACATCTTGAGTATCTAGTACTTGATTTTCCTGTGAATCTCATCATGTTACTATAATCAATATTGTTGGGTTTTAATGAGTACTTTTAATTGGGATTGAGAATGCTGTCAACCATTCTCAATGTTTAACAACCACCATGATAGTTAAATAAATTTATTCCTTTGAAGTAGGGAAAATTTCGCTTTATGCAAAAACTGTAACCATAGAGCTTTTCCACCAGCCAAATATGCATGTAGTGATAGCCTTTATTCATCATTGCTCTATGGTGTGAATTTGCCAGTACATTCAATGTACTGACCCTCTGTGGCTGCAATGTCTCATGTTGCAGGATCTTACGACGAGTAAGTGATACGTTAGGGTTACGATTTCCTATACTCAACTTTGCCGTTGGTGTTGATGGGAATCCACAACCTTGTTGCTTCCGCTATTTGGATTGAGGTAATAGTATTTACGCTACTTTATACATGTGATTTACCTCTGTTATAAATCCTCGAGTACTCTGTGTGTCAGCATACCGATCCAGGGATGACACGTAAGCACAGAGACTTGACCCATTCGGGTCGGGTCGCTACAATGGATCTACTGAAGATTCCTTTGCAGCAACCCATGTGGCTTTGGGGTACTGCTCAGGCTTCCAGTACGACCCGTCAACATTAATTTTCCTCTCGAACCCAATACCCTCTTTTCTAGGGTTTTGGTTCAGAATCTGCTTTTTGAGGACATCACATAATGTCTGATGCCCTTTGAGGCTTTTGTACATCCCTGTCTCAATCAGTGTCTTCAACTTGGCACTCTCATCAGTAATAGTAGTTGTATCCTCAACAAAGGAGTTAGTTACCACATCAGCAGTTGAAGATATTGCAACAGGAGTAGTAGAACATCCAGCAACAGAAGTAGCGCTATCACGCTCAATGCATTTTAAACAGGGTGGTTCAAATCCTTCCTGAGCGTGACTAATCTGTTGAGCGCGTAGTGACTTGTTCTCCTTTTGAAGATCTTCATGATCCGATCTCAATTTCTCAAGTTCCTGCTTCCTTTGAAGATAATCGTAGGAAAGCTTTTCATGAGATGTTGAGAGGGTTTCATGACGACCTTCAAGTTCCTGGTACTTAACATGAAGATTTTTATGTCTTCAATTAAGGACCGAGTCTTAGTCATTTCCGCGTCCAACAGGTCATCGATTTTGTCAAACAGTTTTTGAATATGTTCCATAGCTTTCTGTTATTCAGTTGCAATTTTAGCAAGTTTTTTGTAGCTAGGTTTAGTTTGACAATCAGAGTCATCTTCACTTGATGTTTGAAAGTAAGCATCGCGTGAGTTTACCTTGGCACCGCGAGCCATGAAGCAGTAAGTGGGAGTGGAGTCGTCCTTGTCACTTGCATCAGCATTGGTGGTGGATACATTGTCTTCAGTGTTGAAGATGGACTTGGCAACGTAGGCTGAAGCCAGAGCTAGACTTGCAACGCCAGAATCAGATTCCTCCTCAGACTCCATCACTTCTGCCTCCTCAGAAGCAAACTCCTCTTCTGAATCCATTTCCTTGCCAACAAAAGCATGAGCCTTGCCAGATGAACTTTTCTTGTGTGATGAAGACTTGGAAGAAGATTTTGAGTATTTCTTCTTCTTCTTGTCATCAGGATCATATTCCTTGCTCTTTTTCTTTTTCTTCTCATTGTCCCACAGTGGACACTCAGAGATGTAGTGGCCAGGTTTCTTGCACTTGTGACAGGTTCTCTTCTTGTGGTCATGGGAAGAAGCTTCATCATTTCTTGAGCTGGATCGTGAAGACTTTCTGAAGTCTTTCTTCTTAGTGAACTTCTGGAACTTCTTCACAAGCATAGCAAGCTCCTTTCCAAGGTCTTCAGCTTCACCTGAACTGCAGTCAGATTCTTCTTCAGATGAGGAAACAGCCTTTGCCTTCAAAGCGCGAGTTCGGCCATAGTTGGGACCATAGATGTCTCTCTTCTCAAATAGCTGGAACTCATGTGTGTTGAGCCTCTCAAGTATGTCAGATGGATCGAGTGTCTTGAAATCAGGGCGTTCTTGAATCATAAGGGCTAGAGTGTCAAATGAGCTGTCGAGAGATCTCAGAAGCGTCTTCACGATTTCATGCTTGGTGATCTCAGTGGCGCCGAGAGCCTGAAGCTCGTTTGTGATGTCAGTGAGATGATCAAACGTGAGCTGGACATTTTCATTGTCATTTCTCTTGAAGCGGTTGAAGAGGTTGCGTAGGACACTGATTGTTTGATCTCTCTGAGTTGAAACGCCTTCATTAACCTTGGAGACCCAGTCCCAGACTAGCTTCGATGTTTCCAAAGCACTCACACGGCCATACTGCCCTTTGGTCAGATGACCACAGATGATGTTCTTCGCAGTAGAATTGAGTTGAATGAACTTCTTGACATTAGTAGGGGAGACACCTTCACCAGTCTTGGGAACACCGTTCTTGACGACATACCATAGATCAACATCAATGGCTTCAAGATGCATACGCATCTTATTCTTCCAGTAGGGATATTCAGTGCCATCGAAGACAGGGCACGCAGCGGAGACTTTGATTATCCCTGCAGTCGACATAGCTGAAACTCCAGGTGGTTAAACCGAATCACATAGAACAAGGGAGTACCTTGCTCTAATACCAATTGAAAGTGCTAGTTATCGACTAGAGGGGGGGTGAATAGGCGATTTTTATGAAAGTCTTCAAAACATGAAAGTTTCGAAGATAAACACGAAAACATGACCTATAAAGATGCAGTGGAAGATGAACTACACTAGACAAGCCATAGTCAGACAAGTATGAAACTAAAGCATGATGACTGATAGCAGCTAGCTAGTAGGATCAGAATGGAAGATAGTATGAAGCCAATCAGAACAAGTAGTCACTCGGTGAAGTCAAACAGGCATAGCAATCAGGCAATGGCTTCACAAAGACAAACTGTAAGTAAGGAGAGTAAGAGATAGAACCAGTGCATTGTGAAGACAAGGATTTGTTTGACCAGTTCCAGTTGATGTGACAACTGTACGTCTAGTTAGGGAGGCCGAGATTGAACTCAGAAAACCGTGTCTTCACCTTATTCTCCTTGAGCTAAGGACACACAGTCCTCGCCCAATCACTCTGGTAAGTCTTCAAGGTAGACTTCCAAACCTTCACAGACTTCGTTCACCGGCAATCCACAATTACTCTTGGATGCTCAGAACGCGACGCCTAACCGGTTGGACGATTCATAGTCCTCAAGTGTAACAAGTCTTCAGATCACGCAGACAGAAAGACTTCAGTGATGCCAAACACTCTTTGGGCTCTGGGTGTTTTGGGCTTTGTCCTCACAAGGATTTCTCTCTCAAACTCTTCGGAGGTGGGTTGCTCTCAACGACAAAAGTCGTGCACTAACTCTGAGCAGCCACCAATTTATGGTGTAGGGGGTGGGCTATTTATAGCCACGGGCAACCCGACCTAATTTGTCCGAAATGACCCTGGGTCACTAAGGAATTGACACGTGTCACAACGGTCAAATTTCAAATACACGCGACAGCTTGACTTGGGATACAAGTAAAGCTGACTTATCCGACTCTGGATAAGATTTGCTCTCATTGTCTTCGCACGAAGACATAGGATTTTGGTTGAGCATCACTTCAGTCACTCTAACTGTATTCACTTGGACCCCAGTTAACAGTGCGGTGGTTCCTATGACTCAACAAAGAAGAAAAGAAACAACGAAACTACTAAGTCTTCGCGCTCCATAGTCTTCACTCAATGTCTTCTTCTGTCATAGTCTTCAATGTGAATATCTTCACGTACCACCATTATCTTCAATGTCTTCATACATTTTTAGGGGTCATAACCGGTAGGTAAACCGAATCAAAGAGGGACTACTACCTGTGTTATCCTGCAATTCTCACAAACACATTAGTCCCTCAACCACGTTTGTCGTCAATACTCCAATACCAAACTAGGGGTGGCACTAAATGCACTTACACCTCCTCTTGTTGATATTCGCCTACTACTGTTAGGCGCACGTCGGGGTGGCGCCCTCCGTGGCCTTGCCGCGCCACTTCTTCTCCCTCTGGGTCTCCGGCGGCAATATCTCAGCGTGCGCGAGTTTTGTCGCGTGCTCCAAGTCCAACGCCATATCGAAGGCTGGGAAGAGGGCCGAGGGCTTCCGGAGCAAGTGGGTCATGGTGAATGCTGGGTGCCTGTCAGATTTTGTGTTCTGGCAGACCCTTGAGGTTCGAACTCTGGGGTGCGCACAAAGATATGTCCCCTACCAGCTCACGTCTCGAGGCCTCGCAAGGGATCTAAGCTAGAAAGAAGAACACGCAAGGGACAGGAGGTTTATACTGGGTCAGGCCACCATTGTGGTGTAATACCCTACTCCAGTGTGTGGTGTGGTGGATTGCCTCAGGGGCTGACGATGAACAATACAAAGGGAGAACAGCCTTGCAAGGGGCTGTTCTTGAGCTGGTGCGATGAACTGCTTGGGTGAGTTCAGTCACCTCTCTCTCTAGTCTACCTGAAATCTAGATCCCCCCTACTTTGTGGTGGCTAGCTATATTTATAGGGGGAGGCCCTTGGCCTCTTCCCAAATAATGAGCGGGAAGGGCGCCAACAATTGGCCATTTTGAAGGGGAACATCTAGTGCACTTATCCTGACTAAAGTCAGTCTTCGACAGCCAAAGACTCTGACGGTGACGCCATCCTGGGCTCCACGATGACCTCCATCCCGCTGTTCTGCTGGTCTTGGTCTTGTTGCACCGAAATGGTAACCTTTGCCTGATGCCTTGGCCTGTGCTTGCCCCCTTTGCACTGAAGGGGAAACAAGAACATTGTGCAGGCCGACGCCCGCCTGGCGCCCGCCTGGTCTCGATTGTCATGGCTTGCATAACGGGCACCTCGCGAGGTACCCCACCTTGATCTCTCCGCCTCCTCGCGAGCCCGCCTGATGAGGCTGCTCCTGAGAAAGCTTCCTGTCGTCCGCCCCGCGAGGCTTGGCCCCTCGCGAGGGTCTTGAGCTTGAGCTGATGAAGCTGGGTTGTACTGGGCCCCTGGTTGAGCCACACCGCACGCCGCAGGCAGGCAAGTCTGGGGACCCCCGTACCCAGAATGCCGATAGTAGCCCTCGGGCCCAAGGTGCGCCCGGACTTGGCTTACCAGAGAAGCGAAGGGGAAGCACGAAGCACCGTGGGCCCCAATAGCCTGCGGCCTTGGGGGTCGCGTGGCGATTGGTTGGACATGGGCGTCTCCGCTTCCCCACGACGCCTTGGCAACCTCACGACTTGGCAAGTCCCTGCATGCAAAAAGGTTCACGCTTACCTGCGATCGTGGAGGCCGACGGTTTGCGTCCTCTGGCTATAAGTATGGAACGGCGTGAGCCCTTCCAGTCCATTCCTTCCTGCTACTCCCTTTCTTCTTCTCCCTCGCCCTTGCTCCACATTACACCAATGGCGCCGATCCAACGGTTTTCTGCTGAGGAGAAGGGAAAGGCCCCCCGAGAGGGTCCCGACCCACTTCCGCTGAAGAAGCGGCCAGTCCCTTGCCGCCGAGATAAGGGTGCTCGGCAAGAGGCATCGAGGCCCTGGTACAAGCGGCCGCCGCCTGGGTTTCTGCTACCCTTGTACACCCGAATCGAGGGCCTTGGAGAAGAAGGCGCCAAGCGACACCGACGGTGCCGCCGTCGACGCCGGTGGGTTACGGCGGTGCGCGTCGTTCCCCCTGGAGTCCATGTCGAGGGCTCTCCTCGCGAGCTTGTGCTTCACGCCGCCATGCCTCCTCGAACTTGGATTCGCCTTCCTCCCTCCTTCGCCTTCGAGATTCAGCCCAGGGGGCTTGGAAGCTCTGGCTACAGCACGCTGACTGCAACACCCCCGCGACCGAGGCGGAGGTCGAGGTTGTCGCCCCGGGCAAGGTCTTCCTGACCCGTGGCTGGGGCGAGATCGCCCGGGTCTGCTGGATAGGGGACGCCCTCGTAATCCATCTCGAATACGATGGCGCCTCCTTGATGTTCTTCAAGGTCTTCGACGCGGAAGAACACCGACTGGAATGCTGCACCAAGGGAGGAGGCCGGGGCATCGGAGTGGCAAGGACCGGGCCTGCCAACCGCTTCCCCAGCAGCTCCTCAGGTAGCAGCGGAGGAGCCAGAGGGTCCAGCGACTCTGCCGAGCTTCACATGACTCCGAAGACGAGCGAAGATAGCTACGAGCCCCCGAGTTCACGTCACGCTCCGAGCAGGGCGGGTGCATCATGCCGTCGGTGCTACTGATCTGGATGGGGTTGGCGCCGGCGCCCGATGACCCACTATTGATGATGGCATCTCTTGCGGAGGCGCGTGTAGTTGTCGCTCATTAGCACCTTTTATTCCCTGCGAGGAATCGAAATGACACCCCATCGGGGTATGTAAGGCGCCGGCCGTGTCTTTTGTGAATGGTACATCCTTATCATGAAACGATGCGAGAGGCGCGTTCTGCCCCGGCTCAGATCCCCCTTTCTTTCCTCACGAGAGCTTAGTGCTCTACGCCGATAGGTCGCGGTCCCCAGGCAGGCTTCAGCCGTCGCTGGTATGCTAGGTCGCGATGCCGTGGTCAAGGCCAGGAGGTGAGCGGCCCAAGGTCCAATAAGAGCCCCTAAGTCGCGATGCTCAGGAGGTCCCCTTTAGCGCTCAAGCAGCCTCCGCTGGGCAAGAAAGGCAAGCAACATTGCCGTGCCAGAGCTGCAGTAGGCGAGGGTTTAGCGCTAAGTCGATTCAAATTTTGTGTGACTTATCTCGTAGGTTTGGAGTAGTTCTTGGCAAGGCGCAGGGCCTGCATGGGGGCAGCTGGGGTGTTGCTCGGTCAGGCCCTCGTGAGCTTCTTCCCTCTTCCCCGCACTTTCCTTCATGCTCTACGTCCTCAGGTCCCGGCCCTCGAGCGAGGTCAGCCGCCGCTGGTATGGTTGGCCGCGATGCCGTGGGTCAAGGCCAGGGGGTGTGGGATGTAGAGCCAGTAAGAGCCCATGTATCGCGATGCTCAGGCGCCCCCCTTTTAACGCACGAGCGGATCGTGCTGGAGAAAGGGAGAGAAAGCTCGCAATGCCCTCAACGTTACTCCTGGAGCGGGTCCTGCATACTAATCACGAGGGAAAACAACGTCTGTCATTACAGTTGCCAGCCAACCATTGGTCACTCCGAGGGAGTGATTGGGGCACTGAGGGCCTGGTGCGGTGGCGCCTTGCGGGGCTGCCGTGGCCAGAGCTTGGCCACTCAGATTTATCGGTCTTGCAGGGACGGACCCGTATGCAAGCGCCGTGCCAGAGGGAGCGGCTCCAAGGGTAGGTGTCAATCGAGCAGGCGATTAAGTCAAGCAGGTTAAGCATGAAGGAGCAAATCCATTTAAATAGATGCGGAGAAAGCAAACGCCACTGGGTCAGGCCCGAGCAGCTTGGGGATAATGCTGCCCAAGGGGCGCCCCCAACAAGGTAAGCAGAGAACATAAGCAAAATGGATACATGCCGCAGGGACGGACCCACGCGACCTGGGAATGATGCAGCCTGTGGACGCTCCCAGCCAAGAATGGAACTTTGAAAGATGTCACCTGATACCGTTGGAGATGAATGGATGCTGAAGCAGCGGACGACGCGTGGTGAGGAAGCCGACCCTCACGAGCTCCCAGGACCAGGAGCCTCGGGAGGCTCCAGGGGCGCAGGTGGATCTTCGAGGACCATCTCCATCTCCGCCAGGACCGCGCAATGCCTGACCTCCTGGGCCTCCAGAATGCTCCTCAGCAGGCGCTGATGAACGGCGGCCGCGTTCGGCAGGCCGAAAGGCATGCGAACGTAGCTGTGGGGTGGACCCTCGCAACGCCCCAGGCGCGAAGGCCAGAGGCGCTCCTGAGACGCGGCTCAGTTGAGCCATGGCACATCGATGCAGACGTGCAGCCCACCATCCTCGCCTGGATGGGGGGCTACGGTGGGCAAGCGGCGGCTGCCGCGCATGACTCTTGACTCTTGTAACTCCTCAGCATTTCTCGCGATGAACTCTTAAGGGGTTGGACCTCCTTGCCTCATACCTTCCTGAGGGAAACGCGCTTTGAAGCACGCCTCCAAGTGGTGCTCGAGCGCCTCCCTCGTGACCTTGGCAAGGTCGGTGGCCCTCCAGGAGAGAGCCCCCGAGCCCTGCCCGAGGAGTGCGCCAGGCACGCCTTCCTATGCGACAGAGGGTGGCGCCCCTTGAACGGGCGTGGATCCTGACGCAACGCCTCTGGAGGTGCCTGCCTCCTGATGGTTTGGGCCAGGTGAAGTCTTCTTCTTCTTAGGGACTGCCTCGGAAGGCTCCCGCTCCTGTGATGTGGGTCTTCGATTGCCGCGGCTTGGAAGGCACGCTCAAGGGAACACGCTGCATCCTTTTCTTCGCAGGGGACCGTGATGATCCCACCGCTTCCTGGCATCTTGAGGACATTGTAGCCATGGTGAGTCACTGCCATGAACTTGGCCAGGGCTGGGTACCCGAGGATGACATTGTATGGCAGGCGAATGTGGGCGACATCGAAGTCAATGAGCTTGGTGCGGTAGTTGTTGCGCTGCCCAAAGGTGACAGGAAGGCGAACTTGCCCTATCGGAATGGTGGAACCATCAGTGACTCCTGAGAAAGGCTTGGTCAGCTGAAGCTGATCATACGGCACTTGGAGATTGTTCAACGTCTCGATGAACAGGACGTTGAGTCCTGCCCCGCTATCGATGAGGGTCCTTGTGACTTGCACATTACTGATGATTGGGGAACAAAGCATTGGGAGGACTCCGGCCGTTGCCGCGCACTTGAGCTGATCCGCTGAGCTGAACGTGATAGCGCACGCAGATCACCTGAGGGGGTGCGTGGCCTCAAGCTTGGGGAGGACTGCATTCACCTCGCGAGCAAACTGCTTCAAGATGCACTGTGAGGCTGGGGCCTGGGCACCGCCCATGATGCAAGCGATTGCACGCGGCTCCTGGAAGCCCCCAGCCCCTCGTCCTGATGCAGGTCTTCATTCCTCCTTGGCGGTGGTGGCAGAGGAGGGAGGCCTGTGTTGCCTTGCGGGCGATCCTCACGAGGCTGATCCCTCCAACCTCCCTCGCGAGGCTGGTCCTGCCAACGGTCCTCGTGAGGTCAGTCACGCCACCCTTGGCGAGGGCCACGGTCTTCCCATCGTCCTCCACCTCTTCCTCCTCCTCTGCCACAGCCCCGATCATTGCGCTCAGGGAGTCGGCCGATTCGGCCATCTCACACAGCCATGAGCTCTTGGCATTCATTGGTGTTGTGGGTGTGGAGGTCATGGTACAAGCAGTACCGGCTGCCCTTGGACGACTCCGGCTGATCTCTGTCTCGCTTGGTATCTGGCTCCGCTGCAAGCACAACAGCTCCTTTGCACTTCACGTCCTTGACCTTGGGCTTCTTTTCTTCCGGATCAGTAGCTGGAAGCTCGAGGAGGGAGAGGCGCCCTTCCTCAGCCCTGGCGCACTTGGTCGCCAGGTTGAACAGCTCCAGAGATGTGCAGAGATCTTCATGGATCGTTAGCTCCTCTTTCATCTTGATGTCACGCATGCCATCGGAGAAGGCTAAGATGATGGCTTCCTTAGTCACCCTGGGGATCTTGAGGCGGGCGTTGTTGAAGCGCTGGATGTACTTTTGCAGGGTCTCTCCTGGCTGTTGCTTGATGCGGCGCAGGTCACTCATGGCCGGGGGCCGGTCGCGAGTGCCTTGGAAGTTGGCGATGAAACGAGTGTGCATCTCGTCCCAAGAGGAGATCGTGCTGGGAGGCAGGTTTAGGAGCCAGGTGTGGGGGCCATCCTTGAGCGCCATGGGAAACCAGTTTGCCATGACCTTCTCGTCCCTGTTGACGGCTTCGATGCCCAGCTCATAGAGCTGTAGGAACTCCACAGGGTCGACAGTGCCGTCATAGCGAGGGGGCAGGTCAGGTTTAAACTTGCCTGGCCAAGCGACACTGCGTAGCTCGGTGGTGAAGGCGCGGCAGCCTGCGGTGGCCACCGGAGCTCCCTGCTAATGCGGGGCTTGCTCCTGGGGATTCCCACGCACCGCTGTGTGGAGCAGCGCGGGGTGTTGACGTGGTGGCACAGGGATGCGGTCATGGCGCACCGGTGCCGGGAGCACACGAGCACCTTCTTGGGGACAAGGGATTTCTTGGCAGCTCCTTTCTTGTCGCGCGGGCGCCGGACGCTGTGGATCTCATCCTGGGGCCGCGCACCTTGGAGCCAGGGCGCCTTCTTGGGGAGGAGGTGGCGGAGGCACCTCCTGATCTGCGCCTCCTGCGCAGGACAGAGGGCGAGGCAGCGAGAGGGACGGCGCAGGGGAGCCCCCTGCGGCACTGACGAGCTCGGTGATGCGAGCGATCCACTGGTCGTAGACGTCATCGACAGGACGGTAGTGCAGGAGCTCACGTGCCAGGAGCAACGTGGCGTGCACGTGCACGGGAGCACGACGAGCGTGGGACGACGAACCGGCTGGAGTCAACAACGGGGTGGCGGTGTGGCCTTCCCGCCGCACCGAGGGATGCAGCGACGACGCCTGCTGCTCGTTCCCCGCCGGGCCGGTGGCGGCGTTGGCGGCAGGCGACAGGGAACGACGGGGGCACCCGCCAACGGGAGCTATCTGGGCGACTCCGGCGGCGAGAGCAGCCCGACGCTTGGCGCGGGCTCGGCGAGCATCAGACATGGGCACGATGGACGACAAACGCGAGGCAGTGGAAGAAGGATTCCGGAGCACCCCGACCTGGCGCGCCAAATGTCGGATTTCGGGTTCCGCAGACCCTTGAGGTTCGAACTCTAGGGTGTGCAGGAAGATCTCTCCCCTACCAGCTCACGTCTCGAAGCCTCGCAAGGGATCTAAGCTAGAAAGAAGAACATGCAAGGGACACGAGGTTTATACTGGTTCAGGCCACCATTGTGGTGTAATACCCTACTCCAGTGTGTGGTGTGGTGGATTGCCTCAGGGGCTGACGATGAACAATACAAAGGGAGAACAACCACGCGAGGGGCCGTTCTTGAGCTGGTGTGATGAACTGCTTGGGTGAGTTTAGTCGCCTCTCTCTCTCTAGTCTACCCGAAATCTGGATCCCCCCTACTCTATGGTGGCTAGCTCTATTTATAGAGGGAGGCCCTGGGCCTCTTCCCAAATAATGAGCGGGAAGGGCGCCAACAATTGGCCATTTTGAACGGGAATATCTAGTACACTTATCCTGACTAAAGTTAGTCTTCGACTGCCAAAGACTCTGACGGTGACGCCGTCCTAGGCTCCACGATGACCTCCATCCTGCCGTTCTGCTGGTCTTGTTCTTGTTGCACCGAAACGGTAACCTTTGCCTGATGCCTTGGCCTGTGCTTGCCCCCTTTGCACTGAAGGGGAAACAAGGACACTGCGCAGGACGGCACCCACCTGGCGCCCGCCTGGTCTCGATCGTCATGGCTTGCATCACGGGCACCTCGCGAGGTACCCTGCCTTGATCTCTCCTCCTCTTCGCAAGCCCGCCTGATGAGGCTGCTCCTGAGGAAGCTTCCTATCGTCCGCCCCGTGAGGCTTGGCCCCTCGCGAGGGTCTTGAGCATGAGATGATGAAGCTGGGCTGTACTGGGCCCCCACTTGAGCCACGCCGCAGGCTGCAGGCAGGCAAGTCTGGGGACTCCCATTCCCAGAACGCCGACAGTGCCACAACCCCCTGCAGGAGCTGCCGATAAAGCAGCCCGAGGTCGTGGAGGCGTGGTCCCGCGTGAAGCTTGATGACCGGCGGGCGAAACAGGTGTTCAAAAAGATGAACGCCGACCTGAGGCCGGTCAGTCTGAGGGCGGCGAAGCTGACCGGGGCCTCGCTCTTGAGGGAGTTTCTGTCACACTGGGTGGCCCCTCTTCAGGCGCACTCGCGCACGCTGTGGAGGCTTGCAGATGCGGATGCCGTCCTCCGCCTGAGCTTGGATGCCCTGAGCGACGAGGATCTGACCGCGGCCCTGTGCTGCTTGGTTGGAGAGGAAGTGGCAGGCCCGGTGGGTGCTCCGGTCCCTTTGTTCTTCCGTGATGACTGGGAGCTGGTGGTGGACGCCATGCCCACCTTCGACGGGGTCGGCCTGGTGCCGGTGGAGGATCCTGAGGGTCAGGCAGTGACGGCGACGGTGAACCTTTCTTCTGGTGAATCCAGCGGAGAAGAGGAGGGAGATGGTGACTAGGACGAGGAGCGTGGCTCGGAGGCAACCTTTGAGGAGACGGGGGAGACTTCTCCCTGGCGTAGGTCCAGGGCCCTCCGCTCCTTGCCTGACGACGACGAGGCCAGCACCAGGCGAGAGGGGGAGGACGCGCCCTTGATCCCGAGGAAGGACAGGTCCGGGCTAATCCCCCAAGGGTCTACCCCAGCCCCTGCATCGGCCGAAGTTAGCTCCAGCCCTTCAGGCGCGCCTTCTCCTACGACTGGGCCTCCCGAGGCTGAGCCCCGCAAGAGGCTTTCAAGCTTCAAGCTTGGCCGGAGTCCGTGGGCTCCCACGGCGGTTAACAAGTATCCGAACTTCGCCTCACACCCGTCTTTCTGCTGTCAAAGCCTGACATCTTCCATTGGGTAGGTTGCTACCTGCGGCGAAGAGGCTGAAGCGAGGCGCAGTGACCCTGCCTGAAGCTGGCTCATCAGCCGTGGCCGCGTCCCCCGCCCGATCATCTTCGCGAGACCAGCAGGAACGCTCCGGTGAGGAGTCAGCCCCGTGGCCCCGTTGACTCTGGAGGCACCCGTGCCTGACACTGTCGCCGAGGTTGCCAAGGCTCCGGAGATTCCTGCCTCCCAGGTTGTGATAATGATGTCGTCTTCTCCTCCTACTCCGCCAGCTCCCATCTCCTCTGCTTCCTCTGCCACCTTGGACCATGCCGCCGACAAACTGAGTCGGCTGCGGGAGGATCTCCAGAGCGCGGACCCCCTGGTGGCCGGGCGCCTGGTGTTGGTCTCCAGCTGGGCTAGCTCTGATGCCTCCGTCCGAGCGGTGCTGAGCCGGGCCGTGACGGCTTCCGAGAAGGGGAAGCAAGCCACATCCCAGGCCATGGCTGCCCGTGACGCAGCGCTGAAGGATGCTTCAACCATCAAGGGCCGCTGCGAGAAGCTGGAAAGCGAGCTGGAAGAGCTGTGCGCTGAGCTTGCCAAGGAGGTTCGCGACCGCCAGGTGAAGGAGGAGGAGATGAAAGCCCGGGAGGCCCCTATCAAGGAGCGCCGACGCCGAACTGTTAGCCGACCTCGACCAGCTGAAGACGCTGGAGTAGGCGCTGAAGGCGGAGAGGGTCGAGCTGGACGCCGAGGCGAAGATCCTGACCGAAGACCGCACGGCCTTCACGCTCTACGAGGAGAGGGCCCGCATAGCGCTGAAAACACTCTACGACGAGGGCCTGGAGAAGCCACTGGCCAGAGCCAAGGAAGGCCCTGCTAAGTTGGTTCCCTTCCTCATCGAGGCGCTTGAGGAGGTCGTGGTCGGGATCGGCCCCATGGCTGAAGTCGAGGCTCGCGTCCTCTCCTCCGCAGCGCTGACGCGGATCCTCATCCATGTCTACCTCCGCAACCCCGACGCCAACCTCGATGACCTGCTGGAGCCCGTGGATGCCAAGCGCTCCGCTGCTGCTGCTGAAGCCATCAAGGTTCGAGCGGAGGCCCTGCTATCAAAGTTCCGCGCCATCAACACTGCGCCCAAGCGAGGCGCTGCCGGCCCCACAACTCCAGGAGGTGGGGCTGCCAAGCGCGACTCTACCACGAGCGGTGGCGCGGCCCAGGGTTGATTTTCTCGCGGCCTTTTTCCTGCTTTGATTCCTGCAACATGCATGATGCCTCGTGGAGGCGTTTAAATTTGTGTCTGGTATTGTGCGAACAATTTATGTTCTGTAATATTTGCTTCTGGATTTGCTAGATTTTGCGATTTCCTTCCTATTTGCTTGTGTTCTCGTCGGCGAGGCCCGACCCAGCGATACTCGGCGGCGTTAGCCCGACGGATCACCAGGACGGAACTAAGGAGTGAGGGGCTATGTGGCAAGTTAGGCTCCTGAGTCGCGATGCTCAGGAGTCCCCCTTGACGCGCAAACAACAAATAGAGAGGGGATGGAGGAGAGGATTTGTCGTTCTACATCGGCAGGGCCCGGCCCCATGCATACCGCAACTGCCGTTAGCCTTTTGGAACTAAGGAGTGAGGGTCTACGTGACTAGTTAGGCTCCTGAGTCGCGATGCTCAGGAGTCCCCCTTGACGCTCAAACGAGTCTTCATACTTTGGCTCCGCTCGGGGAGGGGCGCGCGATGACCAGGTCCGAGGGACCTGGCTGGGTGGCATGTGCTCGGGCGTGGCCCGGGCGTAGCCCCCGTGTCCAGCCCCCTCGCACGGCACTCCCGAGGGGAGGCTTTGTGATGGTGCCAGACACTGAGCTCTGGGCTCCCTGAGGTTGATACAGCTGTGGGCTGCCCTCAGTTGTTTATCACCAGCGCGGAGCATAGTGCTTCCGTATGTGTACGGGCATAGCCGTTCCTCGGCAGTGTCGTCAGCCAGCGCGGAGCATGGTGCTTCCAATAGTGCGTGGGAGGGGGGATCCCCTCCGGGAGGAGCCCCCGGGGCGTGTACAACCCCGCCCTGACACGTGGCCGACACAGTAGGATAGTAGAGGTGTATCTGGGCACCCGTGAGCCAGCGCGGGACTCATGAGGCCCTACCTCGAGGCGGGTTGCGCCTGGCTCTGGGCCTTTGTCAGTGGTATGTTCCTGCAAGGTGGTTAGAATGCAAATGCTCTATGTCCTCAGGTCCCGGCCCTCGAGCAAGCTCAGCCACCGCTGGTATGACAGGTCGCGAATCCGTGGGTCAAGGCCAGGGGGTGAGGGCTGGAGAGCCAGTAAGAGCCCATGAGTCGCAATGCTCAGGCACCCCTTTTTAACGTGCAAGCACTTTGCATGAGAGCGGAGAGGCCCGTGGTAGGCAGCAGATGATAATCATGAGTTGGTTAAACATGAAGAAGCAAATCAACTTAGATAGATGCGGAGAAAGCAAACGCCACTGGGTCAGGTCCGAGCGGCTTGGGGATGATGCAGCCCGAGGGGCGCCCCCAACAAGGTAAGCAGAGAACATAAGCGAAACGGATACATGCCACAGGGACGGACCCACGCGACCTGGGAATGACACAGCCCTGAGGGTGCTCCCAGCTGAAACGAAAACTAAAAAGAAGTCACCTGATACTGTTGCAGAACGAGTGTCGGAGTAGCTGATGATGCTGGTGAAGTAGCCGGCCCTCACAAGCCCTCGGGACTCTGAGCCTTGGGAGGGTCAGGAGGTCCGGGCGGCCCGACAAGGTCCATCTCCATCTCCTCCAGGAACGCGTGATGCTTGGCCACCTGAGCTTCCAGAATGCTCCTCATCAGGCGCTGGTGGGCTGTAGCCATGTTCGGCAAGCCGAAGGGCATGCGAACGAAGCTGTGCGGCGGGCCCGCGCAATGCCCCACGCGTGAAGGCCAGAAGCACTCCTGAGATGCGACTCGATTGAGCCCTGGGTAGTCGATGCAGACGCGCAGCCCGCCATCCTCGCCTGGATGGGGAGCTACGCCAGGCAAACGGCAGTTGTCGCGCATGACTCTCGATTCCTCCAACTCCTGAGCGGCCTTGGTGATGAACTCCTGAGGGTTGGGTCCTTCTTTCCTTACACTTTCTTGAAAAAAAGTGCCGTGAAGCACGCCTCCAAGTGGTGCCCAAGTGCCTCCCTCGTGATCTTGGCAAGGTCGGTGGCTCCCAAGGAGAGAGCTCCCGAGCCCTGCCCGAGGAGGGCGTTGGGCGCGCCTTCCGATGCAATGGAGGGTGGTGCCCCTTGGACGGGCGCATGTCCTGATGTGGCGCCTCCGGAGGCGCCTGCCTTCTAAGGCCTTGAGCCAGGTGATGTCTTCTTCTTCTTGGGAGCTGCTCCAGGGAGGTTTCCACTCTTGCTGTCCGGGTCCTCGATCGACGCGGCTTGGAAGGCGCGCTTGAGGGAGCACACCGCATACTTCTCTTCACAGGGGACCGTGATGACGCCGCTGCTTCCTGGCATCTTGAGGACGTTGTAGCCATGGTGAGTCACTGCCATGAACTTGGCCAGGGCCGGATACCCGAGGATGGCATTGTATGGCAGGCGAATGTGAGCGACGTCGAAGTCAATGAGCTCGGTGCGGTAGTTGTTGCGCTGTCCAAAGGTGAAAGGAAGGCGGACCTGCCCTATCGGGACAATGGAACCATCTGTGACTCCTGAGAAAGGCTTGGTTGGCTGAAGCTGATCATATGGCACTTGGAGATTGTTGAACGTCTCGACGGACAGAACGTTGAGTCCTGCTCCGCCGTCAATGATGGTCCTGGTGACTTCCATGTTGCTGATGACTGGGGAACAAAGCATTGGGAGGACACCGGCCGTCCCGCGCACTTGAGCTGATCCGCTAAGCTGAATGTGATGGCGCACTCAGACCACCTGAGAGGGTGTGTGGCCTCAAACTTGGGGAGGACTGCATTCACCTCGTGAGCAAACTTCTTAAAGATGCACTGTGAGGCTGGGGCCTGAGCGCCGCCCAGGATGCAAGCGATTGCTCGTGGCTCTTGGAAGCCCCCAGCCCCCTCGTCCTGATGATGGTCTTCATTCCTTCTTGATGGTGGTGGCAGAGGAGGAAGGCCTGCATTGCCCTGCGGGAGGTCCTCGCGAGGCTGATCTCTCCAGGCTCCCTCGTGAGGCTGGTCCTGCCAGCGGTCCTCACGAGGTCGGTCACGCCACCCTTGGAGAGGGGCACGATTGTCCCATCGTCCTCCACCTCTTGCTCCGCCTTGGCCGTAGCCCCGATCATTGCACTCGGGGCAACGACTGACGCGGCCTTCTCGCACGGCCCTGAGCTCTTGGCATTCATTGGTGTTGTGGGTGTGGAGATCATGGTACACACAGTACCGGCTGCCCTTGGACGACTCCGGCTGGTCCCTGCCGCGCTTGGTGTCCGGCTCTGCTGCGAGCACAGCTGCTCTCTTGCGCTTCCATCCTTGGCCTTGGCTTTCTTCTCTCCTGGGTCCACTGCCGGGAGCTCAAGAAGGGAGAGGCATCCCTCCTCAGCCCTTGCGCACATGGTCACCAGGTTGAACAGCTCGAGCGACGTGCACAGATCTTTATGGATTGCCAGCTCCTCCTTCATCTTGACGTTGCGAACACCACCAGAGAACTCAGAAATGATGGCCTCCTCAGTCACCTTGGGAATCTTGAGGCGAGCGTTGTTGAAGCGCTGGATGTACTTCTGCAAGGTCTTCCCATGCTGCTGCTTGATGCGGCGCAGGTCACCCACGGCCGGCGGGCGGTCGCGAGTGCCCTGGAAGTTGGCGATGAAGCGGATGCGCATCTCATCCCAGGAGGAGACCGTGCCAGGAGCCAGGTTCAGGAGCCAGGTGCGGGCACCGTCTTTTAGTGCCATGGGAAACCAGTTCACCATGACCTTTTTGTCCCCGTGGCGGCTTCAATGCCCAACTCGTAGAGCTGTAGGAACTCCGCGGGGTCTGCAGTGCAGTCGTAGCGAGGAGGCAGGTAAGGCTTGAACTTGCCTCGCCAGGCGACACTGCGTAGCTCGGCGGTGAAGGCACGGTAGCCTTCGGTGGCCACCGGAGCCCTCTACTGATGCTGGTCTTGCTCCTGGGGATTCCCACGCGCCGCCGCCTGGAGCAGCGCGGGGTCTTGGCGTGCTGGCGCAGGGATGCGGTCATGGCGCACCGGTGCTGGGAGCACGCGGGTACCGTCTTAGGGACGAGGGATCTCTTGGCAGCTCCTTTCTTGTCACACGGGCACCGGGCGCGGTGGATCTCGTCACGGGGCCGCGCGAGGTAGAGAGAGGGACGGCATAGGAGAGCCCCCTACAGCGCTGACAAGCTCGGTGATGCGGGTGAGCCAGTCCCCGTAGAGGTCGTCGACGGGACGGTAGTGTAGGAGCTCACGCGCCAGGAGCAACGCGGCATGCGCGTCCGTGGGGGCGCGTCGGGCGTCGGACGACAAACCAGCTAGCGTCAGCGACGGGGTGGCGGTGCGGCCTTCCCGCCGCACCGATGGATGCAGAGACGAGGCATGCTGCTCGTTCCCCGCCGGGCCGGTGGCAGCGTTGGCGATAGGCGACGGGGAACGATGGGGACACCCGCCAACGGGCGCCGTCTGGGCGACGCGGGCGGCGAGAGCAGCCCGACGCTCGGCGTGAGCCCAGCGAGCGTCAGCCATGGACATGATGGAAGATCAAACGTGAACAGCGGAAGAAAGATTCCGGTGCACCCCTACCTGGCGCGCCAAATGTTGGATGTTGGGTTCTGGCAGACCCTCATGGTTCGAACACTGGGGTGCGCACGAAGATCTCTCCCCTACCGATCTACGTCCGATCGCCTCATGATATCTAAGTTGGAAACGATGAACAACACAAGGGACACGAGATTTATACTGGTTTGGGCCACTGTTGTGGTGTAATACCCTACTCCAGTGTGTGGTGTGGTGGATTGCGTCAGGGTTGATGATGAACAGTACAAGGGAAGAACAGCCTCGCGAGAGGTGTTCTTGAGCTGTTGCGATGAACTGCTTGGGTGAGTTCGATCTCCTGTCTCTCTCTCTGCTAGGGCTCTATCCAATGCCTCTACTCTGTGGTGGCTAGCTCTATTTATGGAGGCCCTAGGCCTCTCCCCAAATATTGAGCGGGAAGGGCGCCAACAACGGCCATTTCGAAGGGGAACATCTAGTACAAGTTATCCTGACTAAAGTTGGTCTTCAGCTGCCAAAAGCACTGGTGATGACGCCGTCTTGGGCTCCACGGTGACCTCCATCCTGCCGCGCCGCTGCTCTTGGTCTCGTTGCACTGAAATGGAAACCTTTGCATGATGCCTTGGTACTCCACGTCTGGGCTTGCCCCCTTTGCACCAAAGAGGAAACAAGGACACTGCGCAGGCCGGCGCCTGGCTGGCGCCCGCATGGCCTCGATCGTCATGGCTTGCGTCACGAGCACCTCGCGAGGTACCCTGCCTTGGTCTCTCCGCCTCCTCGCGAGCCTGCCTGGCTAGGCCGTTCCTGAGGAAGCCTTGCGTTGTCCGCCCTGCGAGGCTTGGCCCCTCGCGAAGGTCTTGAGTCTTGTGCTAATGAAGATGGGCCGTACTGGGGCACCACTTGAGCCACACCGTAGGCCGCACACAGGCAAGTGTGGGGACCCCTGTTCCTAGAACGCCGACACCAGCCGAGGTAGAGGATGCTGGGACGGACGGACCACCGTCGGGAGTCGCATGACCAGCCTCGTGAGGACCGCTGGCAAGGCCGGCCTCGCGAGGGCGCCTGGAGGGAGAAACCTCGTGAGGAGCACCCTCAGGGCAACGCAGCTTTGCCCCCTCTGCCTCCACCACCAAGAAGGAATGAAGATCACCTCCTGGACGAGGGGGCTGGGGGCTTCCAGGAGCCTCTAGCCATCGCCTGCATCTTGGGCGGCTCACAGGCCTCGGCTTCCCACCGCGTCTTCAAGAAGTTCGCGCGCGAGGTGAATGCAGCTCTCCCCAAGCCCGAAGCAACTCGCCCTCTCAAGTGGTCCAAGTGCGCCATCACCTTCAGCTCCTCAAAACCAGCTCAAGTGCGCAGCCACTGCTGGCGCGCTCCCTATGCTCTGCTCCCCCGTCATCAGCAATGTGGTCGTCACCAAGACTCTCATCGATGGCGGAGCTTGGCTCAATGTGCTATCTGTGTAGCCGTTCGACAGGCTCCAAGTGCCATACTACCAGCTTCACCCAACCAAGCCATTTTCAGGAGTGACCGACGGTTCTACACACCCGATAGGGCAGGTCCGCCTCCTTGTCACCTTCGGCGAGTGCAACAACAATTGCACCGAGCTCATCGACTTCGACGTCACCGATATCCATCTGCACTACAACGCCATCCTAAATTACCCAGCACTTGCCAAGTTCACGGCAGCTATGCACCATGGCTACAACGTCCTCAAGATGCCAGGAAGCGACGGCATCATAACGGTCGCGTGCCAAGAGAAGGATGCGGTGTGCTCCCTCGAGCGCGCCTTCCATGCTGCAGCGGTCGAGAACCCTGAAGACGAGGGCGATGCCCTCCCTCCTGAGGTCGCCCCCAAGACGAAGAAGCTGCAGCTGGGATAGCGGTCTCGTGAAGGAGCATCGCTCGAGGATGCCGCATTGAGCCTTGCGTCCCCGGACGCGGCACCTTCACCCATTGCATAGGAAGGCGCACCTGATGCTACCTCTTGAGCACTGCGTTGGTTTTCCCTTGAAGAGGAATGGGTGATGCAGCAAAGTAGCGTAAGTATTTCCCTCAAATTTTGAGAACCAAGGTATCAATCCAGTAGGAGGCTTCATGCAAGTCCCTCGTACCTACACAAACAAACAAGAACCTCACAACCAACGCGATAAAGGGTTTGTCAATCCCTTCACGGCCACTTGTGAAAGTGAGAACTGATAGAGATAATAAGATAAGATAAATATTTTTGGTATTTTTATGATACAGATTGAAAAGTAAAGATTGCAAAATAAAGTAGATCGGAAACTTATATGATGGAAAATAGACACGAGGTCCATAGGTTTCCCTAGTGGCTTCTCTCAAGATAGCATAAGTATTATGGTGGGTGAACAAATTACTGTCGAGCAATTGATAGAAAAGTGCATAGTTATGAGAATATCTAGGCATGATCATGTATATAGGCATCACGTCCGCGACAAGTAGATCGAAACAATTCTACATCTACTACTATTACTCCACACATCAACCGCTATCCAGCATGCATCTAGCGTATTAAGTTCATAAGAACAGAGTAACGCATTAGGCAAGATGACATGATGTAGAGGGATAAACTCAAGCAATATGATATAAACCCCATCTTTTTATCCTCGATGGCAAAAATACAATATGTGCCATGCTGCCCCGGCTGTCAACGGGAAAGGACACCACAAGATTGAACCCAAAGCTAAGCACTTCTCCCATTGCAAGAAAGATCAATCTAGTAGGCCAAACCAAATTGGTAATTCCAAGAGACTTGCAAAGATAACCAATCATACATAAAAGAATTCAGAGGAGATTCAAATATTTCTCATAGATAAACTTGATCATAAACCCACAATTCATCGGATCTCAAGAAACACGCCGCAAAAAGAGTTACATCGAATAGATCTCCAAGAAGATTGAGGAGAACATTGTATTGAAATTAAAAGAGAGAGAAGAAGCCATCTAGCTAATAACTATGGAACCGAAGGTCTGTGTTAAACTACTCACAACTCATCGGAGAGGCTATGGTGTTGATGTAGAAGCCCTCCGTGATCGATTCCCCCTCCGGCGGAGGTCCAGAAAAGGCTCCCAGATCGGATCTCACGGGTACAGAAGGTTGCGGCGGTGGAAATAGGGTTTTGTGGAGCTCCTGGATGTTTGCAGATATAGGCGAAGGAAGTCGGTCAGTGGATTCACTAGGGTGGGGAGCGCGCACACCCCCCTAGGGCATGCCCTCCTGCCTCGTGGCTTCCTCGTCTGCATTTTGACGTCCACTCCAAGTCTCCTGGATTGCGTTTTTTCCAAAAATATCTCTCCCGAAGGTTTCATTCCGTTTGGACTCCATTTGATATTCCTTTTCTTCGAAACACTGAAATAGGCAAAAAAACAGCAATTTGGGCTGGGCCGCCGGTTAATAGGTTAGTCCCAAAAATGATATAAAATGTATAGTAAATCCCATAAACATCCAAAATATGTAATATAATAGCATGGAACAATCAAAATTATAGATATGTTGGAGACGTATCAAGCATCCCCAAGCTTAATTCCTGCTCGTCCTCGAGTAGGTAAATGATAAAAACAGAATTTTTTATGTGGAATGCTACCTAGCATATTTATCAATGTAATTTTATTTATTGTTGCATGAATGTTCAGATCCAAATGATTCAAGATAAAAGTTTAATATTGACATCAGAATAATAATACTTCAAGCATACTAACAAAGTAATCATGCCTTCTCAAAATAACATGGCCAAAGAAAGTTATCCCTACAAAATCATATAGTCTGGCTATGCTCTATCTTCATCACACAAAATATTTAAATCATGCACAACCCCGGTTTTAGCCAAGCAATTGTTTCATACTTTAGTATTCTCAAACTTTTTCAATCTTCACGCAATACATGAGCGTGAGCCATGGACATACCACTATATGTGGAATTGGATGGTGGTTGTGGAGAAGACAAAAAAGGAGAAGATAGTCTCACATCAACTAGGCGTATCAACGGGCTATGGAGATGCCCATTAATATATATCAATGTGAGTGAGTAAGGATTGCCATGCAACGGATGTACTAGAGCTATAAGTGTATGAAATCTCATCAAAAGAAACTAAGTGGGTGTGCATCCAACTTGCTTGCTCACGAAGACCTAGGGCAATTTTGACAAAGCCCATTATTGGAATATACAAGCCAAGTTCGATAATGACAATTCCTACTAGTATATGAAAGTGAAAACATAGGAGACTCTCTATCATGAAGATCATAGTGCTACTTTGAAGCACAAGTGTGGAAAAGGATAGTAACATTGTCCCTTCTCTCTTTTTCTCTAATTTTTCTTTATTTTGGTGGGCTTCTTTGGCCTTTTTTTTATTTGGGCTTCTTTGGCCTCTTTTATTTTTCATAAAGCCCGGAGTCTCATTCCGACTTGTCGGGGAATCATAGTCTCCATCATCATTTCCTCACTTGCGACAATGCTCTAATAATGAAGATCATCGCACTTTTATTTACTTACAACTCAAGAATTACAACTCAATACTTAGAACAAAATATGACTCTATGTGGATGCCTCCGGCGGTGTACCAGGATATGTAATGAATCAAGAGTGACATGTATGAACGAAATATGAATGGTGGCTTTGCCACAAATACAACGTCAACTACATGATCATGCCAAAGCAATATGACAATGATGATGCGTGTCATAAATAATGGAATGGTGGAAAGTTACATGGCAATATATCTCGGAATGGCTATGGAAATGCAATAATAGGTAGGTATGGTGGCTGTTTTGAGGAAGGTATATGGTGGGTGTATGCAGTGCAAGAAAGTTGCGCGACACAAGAGAGGCTAGCAATGGTGGAAGGGTGAGAGTGCGTATAATCCATGGACTCAACATTAGTCATGAAGAACTCATATACTTATTGAAAAAATCTACAATTTATCAAAACAAAGTACTACATGCATGCTCCTAGGGGAAGGGTTGGTAGGAGTTAACCATCGCGCGATCCAGACCTCCACGCATAAGGAAGACAATCAATAAATAAATCATGCTCCAACTTCATCAAATAACGGTTCACCATACGTGCATGCTACGGGAAACACAAACTTTTAACACAAGTATTCCTCAAATTCACAACTACCCAACTATAATGACTCTAATATTACCATCCTCATATCTCAAAACAATCATCAAGCATCAAATTGATCATAGCGTTCAATGCACTCTATATGATAGTTTTTATTATACCCAACTTGGATGCCCATCATATTAGGACTAATTTTCTAACCATAGCAAATACCATGCTGTTATTAAAGACTCTCAAAAACATATAAGTGAAGCATGAGAGAACAATAATTTTTACAAAATAAAACCACCGCCGTGCTCTAAAAAGAAATGAGTGAAGCACTAGAGCAAAATTTGTCTAGCTCAAAAAATAAAAGTGAAGCACATAGAGTATTCTAATAAATTCTGAATCATCTGTGACTCTCACAAAAGGCGTGCACATCAAGGATGATTGTGTTAAACTAAAAAGCAAAGACTCCTATCATACAAGACGCTCCAAGGAAAACACATATCATGTGGTGAATAAAAATATAGTGCCAAGTAAAGTTACCGATAGACGAAGACGAAAGAGGGGATGCCTTCTGGGGCATCCCCAAGCTTAGGCTTTTGGTTGTCCTTGAATTTACCTTGGGGTGCCTTTGGCATCCCCAAGCTTAGGCTCTTGTGACTCCTTATTCCATAGTTCATCAAATCTTTACCCAAAACTTGAAAACTTCACAACACAAAACTCAACAGAAAATCTCATAAGCTCCGTTAGTGCAAGAAAGCAAACCACCACTTTAAGGTACTATAATGAACTAATTCTTATTTATGCTGGTGTTAAACATACTGTATTCCAACTTCTATATGGTTCATACCCCCCAATACTAGCCATAGATTCATCAAAATAAGCAAACAACACACGAAAAACAGAATCTGTCAAAAACAGAATAGTCTGTAGTAATCTATTACTTTCGAATACTTATGGAAATCTAAAACTCCTACAAAAATAGGAAGTCCTAGGAAATTTGTCTGTTAATCTACTACAAAAATAAACAACTCAAAAGCATGTTTTTGTGATTTATTAAAATTATTCTCGTGCGCGCAAATGTTTCTGTTTTTCAGCAAGATCAAATTAACTATCACCCAAGATGATCCTATAGGTTCTACTTGGCACAAACAATAATTAAAACATAAAACCACATCTAAGCAGAAGCTAGATGAATTATTTATTACTAAACAGGAGCAAAAATTGAAGAACAAAAATAAAATTGGGTTGCCTCCCAACAAGCGCTATCGTTTAACGCCCCTAGCTAGGCATAAAAGCGAGAATAGATCTAAGTATTTCCATCTTTGGTATTCAATTTATAAGTGGCTCGCATAATAGATTCATAAGGTAATTTTATTTTATTCCTAGGAAAGTGTTCCATGCCTTTCCTTAATGCAAATTGGAATCTAATATTTCCTTCTTTCATATCAATAATTGCACCAATCGTTCTAAGGAAAGGTCTACCAAGAATAATAGGACATGAAAAATTGCAATCTATATCAAGAACGATAAAATCTACGGGCACATAATTCCTATCTGAAACAATAAGAACATCATTAATCCTTCCCATAGGTTTCTTAATAGTGGAATCCGCAAGGTGCAAGTTTAAAGAGCAATCATCAAAATCACAGAAACCCAACACATCACACAAAGTTTTTGGAATCGTGGAAACACTAGCACCGAAATCACACAAAGCATAACATTCATGATCTTTACTTTTAATTTTAATAGTAGGTTCCCACTCATGATAAAGTTTTCTAGGGATAGAAACTTCTAACTCAAGTTTTTCTTCATAAGATTGCATCAAAGCATCAACGATATGTTTGGTGAAAGCTTTATTTTGACTATAAGCATCAGGAGAATTCAACACAGATTTCAACAAGGAAATACAATCTATTAAAGAACAATTATCATAATTAATTTCCTTGAAATCCAAAATAGTGGGTTCATTGCTATGTAAAGTTTTGACCTCTCCAATCCTAGTTTTACCAACTTTTGCATCAAGATCTAAAAACTCCGAATAATTGGGATGCCTTTTAACTAAATTGACTCATCTCCAGTCCTATTATTATTATCAAGATTCATATTTCAAAACAAAGATTTAATAGGAGACACATCAATCACTTTTAGATCTTCATCATGATTATCACGGAAACTAGAAGAACATGCTTTTACAAAGCAATCTTTCTTAGCACGCATCCTAGCGGTTCTTTCTTTGCACTCATCAATGAAAATCCTGATGGCTTTGTGAGACTCATTGATATCATGCTTAGGTGGAATACATCTAAGTTTCAAAGAATCAACATCAAGAGAAATTCTATCCACGTTCCTAGCCAACTCATCAATCTTAGGCAATTTTCCTTCAAGCAAAGCATTGAAATTCTTTTGAGAGATCATGAATTCTTTAACACTAATCTCAAAATCAGAGGGCATCTTATTAAAATTTCCATAACAGTTGTTGTCGGAATTGCCATAATTATTAGAGGAATTACTAGGAAACGGCCTAGGATTAAACTTTCCTCTATACGCGTTGTTACCAAAATTATTCCTACCAACAAAATTCACATCCATAGATTCATTATTATTCTCAATCAAACTATACAAAGGCATATCATTAGGATCAATAGGAGCATTCTTATTAGCAAACAATTTCATAAGTTCATCCATCTTTCCACTCAAAACATTAATCTCTTCTATCGCATGAACTTTTTTACTAGTAGATCTTTCGGTGTGCCATTGAGAATAATTAACTATAATATTCTCTAGGAGTATAGCTTCTCCTAAAGTAATTTCCATAAAAGTGCCTGCCGCGGCCGAATCTAAAAGATTTCTAGAAGCAAAATTCAATCCGGCATAAAAAATTGTATGATCATCATTAAATTTAATCCATGTGTAGGGCAGTTGCGAATCATTAATTTCATCCTCTCCCAAGATTGTGCAACATGTTCATGATCAAGTTGCTTAAAATTCTTAATATCTCCACTAAGAGATATGCTCTTAGCGGGAGGAAAATACTTAGAGATAAAAGCATCTTTGCACTTATTCCATGAATGATTACTATTTTTAGGCAAAGACGAAAACCAAGTTTTAGCACGATCTCTAAGCGAAAATGGAAATAACTTCAATTTAACATTATCATTATCCATGTATTTCTTCTTTTGCATATCACACAAATCAACAAAGTTGTTTAGATGAGTAGCGTCATATTCACTAGGTAGGCCAGAGAATTGATCTTTCATGACAAGATTCAACAAAGCAGCATTAATTTCACAAGATTCAGCATCGGTAAGAAGAGCAATCGGAGTTCTAAGGAAATCATTATTGTTGGTATTGAAAAAGTCACACAATTTAGTATTATCTTGAGCCATCGTGACAAGCAATCCAACACACAAGCACACAAGAGGCAAGAGAAAAAGAGGAGAATGGGAAAAGAGGGCGAATAAAACGGTAAGGGTGTAGTGGGGAGAGGAAAACGAGAGGCAAATGGCAAATAATGTAATGCGAGGGAGAAGAGTTTGTGATTGGTACTCGGTATGTCTTGACTTGTGCGAAGACCTCCCCGGCAATGGCGCCAGAAATCCTTCTTGCTACCTCTTGAGCACTGCGTTGGTTTTCCCTTGAAGAGGAAAGGGTGATGCAGCAATGTAGCGTAAGTATTTCCCTCGGGTTTTGAGAACCAAGGTATCAATCCAGTAGGAGGCTTCACGCAAGTCCCTCGTACCTACACAAACAAACAAGAACCTCGCAACCAACGCGATAAAGGGGTTGTCAATCCCTTCATGGCCACTTGCGAAATTGAGATCTGATAGAGATAATAAGATAAGATAAATATTTTTGGTATTTTTATGATATAGATTGAAAAGTAAAGATTGCAAAATAAAGTAGATCGGAAAATTATATGATGGATAATAGACCCGGGGGGCATAGGTTTCACTAGTGGCTTCTCTCAAGATAGCATAAGTATTATGGTGGGTGAACAAATTACTGTTGAGCAATTGATAGAAAAGTGCATAGTTATGAGAATATCTAGGCATGATCATGTATATAGGCATCACATCCGCGACAAGTAGATCGAAACGATTCTGCATCTACTACTATTACTCCACACATCGGCCGCTATCTAGCATGCATCTAGAGTATTAAGTTCCTAAGAACAGAGTAACGCATTAGGCAAGATGACATGATGTAGAGGGATAAACTCAAGCAGTATGATATAAACCCCATCTTTTTATCCTCGACAGCAATAATACAATACGTGCCTTGCTGCCCCTGTTATCACTGGGAAAGGACACCGCAAGATTGAACCCAAAACTAAGCACTTCTCCCATTGCAAGAAAGATCAATCTAGTAGGCCAAACCAAACTGGTAATTCCAAGATACTTGCAAAGATAACCAATCATACATAAAATAATTCAGAGGAGATTCAAATATTTCTCATAGATAAACTTGATCATAAACCCACAATTCATCGGATCTCGACAAACACACTGCAAAAAGAGTTACATCAAATAGATCTCCAAGAAGATTGAGGATAACATTGTATTGAGATTCAAAGAGAGAGAAGAAGCCATCTAGCTAATAACTATGGACCCGAAGGTCTGTGGTAAACTACTACAACTCATCGGAGAGGCTATGGTGTTGATGTAGAAGCCCTCCGTGATCGATTCCCCCTCCGACGGAGCTCCAGAAAAGGCTCCCAGATCGGATCTCACGGGTACAGAAGGTTGCGGCAGTGGAAATAGGGTTTCGTGGTGCTCCTGGATGTTTTCAGGGTATGCAAGTATATATAGGCGAAGGAAGTCGGTCAGGGGAGCCACGAGGGTGGGGGGCGCGCACACACCCCTAGGGCGCACCCTCCTGCCTCGTGGCTTCCTCGTCTACTTCTTGACGTCAACTCCAAGTCTCCTGGATTGCGTTTGTTCCAAAAATATCTCTCCTGAAGGTTTCATTCCATTTGATATTCCTTTTATTCGAAAGACTGAAATAGGCAAAAAAACAACAATTTGGGCTGGGCCTCTGGTTTATAGGTTAGTCCCAAAAATGATATAAAATGGATAGAAAAGCACATAAACATCCAAAATATGTATATAATAGCATGGAACAATCAAAATTATAGATATGTTAGAGACGTATCAAGCATCCCCAAGCTTAATTCCTGCTCGTCCTCGAGTAGGTAAATGATAAAAACAGAATTTTTGATGCGAAATGCTACCTAGCATATTTATCAATGTAATTTTCTTTATTGTTGCATGAATGTTCAGATCCAAATGATTCAAGATAAAAGTTTAATATTGACATAAGAATAATAATACTTCAAGCATACTAACAAAGTAATCATGCCTTCTCAAAATAACATGGCCAAAGAAAGTTATCCCTACAAAATCATATAGTCTGGCTATGATCTATCTTCATCACACAAAATATTTAAATCATGCACAACCCCGGTTTTAGCCAAGCAATTGTTTCATACTTTAGTATTCTCAAACTTTTTCAATCTTCACGCAATACATGAGCGTGAGCCATGGACATAGCACTATATGTGGAATTGGATGGTGGTTGTGGAGAAGACAAAAAAGGAGAAGATAGTCTCACATCAACTAGGCGTATCAACGGGCTATGGAGATGCCCATTAATACATATCAATGTGAGTGAGTAAGGATTGCCATGCAACGGATGCACTAGAGCTATAAGTGTATGAAATCTCATCAAAAGAAACTAAGTGGGTGTGCATCCAACTTGCTTGCTCACGAAGACCTAGGGCAATTTTGAGGAAGCCCATTATTGGAATATACAAGCCAAGTTCGATAATGACAATTCCTACTAGTATATGAAAGTGACAACATAGGAGACTCACTATCATGAAGATCATAGTGCTACTTTGAAGCACAAGTGTGGAAAAGGATAGTAACATTGTCCCTTCTCTCTTTTTCTCTAATTTTTCTTTATTTTGGTGGGCTTCTTTGGCCTTTTTTTTATTTGGGCTTCTTTGGCCTCTTTTATTTTTCATAAAGCCCATAGTCTCATTCCGACTTGTGGGGGAATCATAGTCTCCATCATCCTTTCCTCACTTGGGACAATGATCTAATAATGAAGATCATCGCACTTTTATTTACTTACAACTCAAGAATTACAACTCAATACTTAGAACAAAATATGACTCTATGTGGATGCCTCCGGCGGTGTACCAGGATATGTAATGAATCAAGAGTGACATGTATGAAAGAAATATGAATGGTGGCTTTGCCACAAATACAACGTCAACTACATGATCATGCAAAAGCAATATTACAATGATGATGTGTGTCATAAATAATGGAATGGTGGAAAGTTGCATGGCAATATATCTCGGAATGGCTATGGAAATGCAATAATAGGTAGGTATGGTGGCTTTTTTGAGGAAGGTATATGGTGGGTGTACGGTATCGGCGAAAGTTGCACGACAAAAGAGAGTCTAGCAATGGTAGAAGGGCGAGAGTGCGTATAATCCATGGACTCAAAATTATTCATGAAGAACTCATATACTTATTGCAAATGTCTACAAGTTATCAAAACAAAGTAGTACACGCATGCTCCTAGTGGAAGGGTTGGTAGGAGTTAACCATCGCGCGATCCCGACCTCCACGCATAAGACAATCAATAAATAAATCATGCTCCAACTTCATCACATAACGGTTCACCATACGTGCATGCTACGGGAATCACAAACTTTGAACACAAGTATTCCTCAAATTCACAACTACCTAACTAGCATGACTCTAATATTACCATCCTCATATCTCAAAACAATCATCAAGCATCAAATTGATCATAGCGTTCAATGCAATCTATATGATAGTTTTTATTATACCCAACTTGGATGCCCATCATATTAGCACTAATTTTATAACCATAGCAAATACCATGCTGTTCTAAAAGACTCTCAAAATAATATAAGTGAAGCATGAGAGATCAATAATTTCTACAAAATAAAACCACCGCTGTGCTCTAAAAAGAAATAAGTGAAGCACTAGAGCAAAAAATTTCTAGCTCAAAAGATATAAGTGAAGCACATAGAGTATTCTAATAAATTCTGAATCATGTGTGACTCTCACACAAGGTGTGCACAGCAAGGATGATTGTGGTAAACTAAAAAGCAAAGACCCATATCATGTGGTGAATAAAAATATAGCCCCAAGTAAAGTTACCGATAGACGAAGACGAAAGAGGGGATGCCTTCTGGGGCATCCCCAAGCTTAGGCTTTTGGTTGTCCTTGAATTTACCTTGGGGTGCCTTGGTCATCCCCAATCTTAGGCTCTGGCGACTCCTTATTCCATAGTCCATCAAATCTTTACCCAAAACTTGAAAACTTCACAACACAAAACTCAACAGAAAATCTCATAAGCTCCGTTAGTGCAAGAAAGCAAACCATAAGGTACTGTAATGAACTCATTCTTTATTTATATTTGTGTTAAACCTACTATATTCCAACTTCTATATGGTTCATACCCCCCGATACTAGCCATAGATTCATCAAAATAAGCAAACAACACACGAAAACAGAATCTGTCAAAAACAGAATAGTCTGTAGTAATCTATAACTTTAGAATACTTATGGAACTCTAAAACTCCTACCAAAACTGGAAGTCCTTGGAAATTTGTCTTTTAATGTACTGCAAAAAGAATCAACTCAAAAGCATGTTTGTGTGATTTATTAAAATTATTCTCGTGCATGCAAATGTTTCTATTTTACAGCAAGATCCAATTAACTATCACCCAAGATGATCCTATAGGTTCTACTTGGCACAAACACTAATTAAAACATAAACCACATCTAAATAGAAGCTAGATTAATTATTTATTACTCCCTCCGTCCCATAATGTAAGAAATATTTTAACCCTACACTAGTGTCAAAAAACGTCTTACATTATGGGACGGAGGGAGTACTAAACAGGAGCAAAAAGTGAAGAACAAAAATAAAATTGGGTTGCCTCCTAACAAGCGCTATCGTTTAATGCCCCTAGCTAGGCATAAAAGCGAGAATAGATCTAAGTATTGCCATCTTTGGTATTCAATTCATAAGTGGCTCGCATAATAGATTCATAAGGTAATTTTATTTTCTTACTAGGGAAGTGTTCCATGCCTTTCCTTAATGGAAATTGGAATCGAATATTTCCTTCTTTCATATCAATAATTGCACCAAACGTTCTAAGGAAAGGTCTACCAGGAATAATAGGACATGAAAAATTGCAATCCATATCAAGAACGATAAAATCTATGGCACATAATTCCTATTTGCAACGATAAGAACATCATTAATCCTTCCCATAGGTTTCTTAATAGTGGAATCCGCAAGGTGCAAGTTTAAAGAGCAATCATCAAAATCACGGAAACCTAACACATCACACAAAGTTTTTGGAATCGTGGAAACACTAGCACCGAAATCACACAAAGCAGAGCATTCATGATCTTTAATTTTAATTTTAATAGTAGGTTCCCACTCATCATAAAGTTTTCTAGGGATAGAAACTTCTAACTCAAGTTTTTCATCATAAGATTGGATCAAAGCATCAACGATTTGTTTGGTAAAATATTTATTTTGACTATAAGCATGAGGAGAATTCAATAAAGAACAATTATCATAATTAAATATCTTGAAATCCAAAATAGTGGGTTCATTGCTATGTAATGTTTGACCTCTCCAATCCCACTTTTACAAATTTTTGCATCAAGATCTAAAAACTCCGAATAATTGGTACGCCTTTTAACTAAAGTTGACTCATCTCCAATCCCATCATTATCAAGATTCATATTGCAAAACAAAGATTTAATAGATACACATCAATCACTTTTAGATCTTCATCATTATTATCATGGAAACTAGAGGAGCATGCTTTTACAAAGTAATCTTTCTTAGTGCGCATCCTAGCGGTTCTTTCTTTGCACTCATCAATGGAAATTCTCATGGCTTTGAGAGACTCATTGATATCATTCTTAGGTGGAATAGATCTAAGTTTCAAAGAATAAAGATCAAGAGAAATTCTAACCACGTTCCTAGCCAACTCATCAATCTTAGGCATTTTTTCTTCCAGCAAAGCATTGCAATTCTTTTTAGAGATCATAAATCCTTTAACACTAATCTTAAAATCAGAGGGCATCTTATTAAAATTTCCATAACAGTTGTTGTAGGAATTACCATAAATATTAGAGGAATTACTAGGAAACAACCTAGGATTAAAGTTTCCTATACACGCGTTGTTACCAAAATTATTCGTACCAACAAAATTCACATCCATAGATTCGTTATTATTCTCAATCAAAGTAGACAAAGGCATATCATTAGGATCAATAGGAGCACTCTTATTAGCAAACAATTTCACAAGTTCATCCTTCTTTCCACTCAAAACATTAATCTCTTCTATCGCATGAACTTTTTTACTAGTAGATCTTTCGGTGTGCCATTGAGAATAATTAACTATAATATTATCTAGGAGTTTAGTAGCTTCTCCTAAAGTGGTTTCCATAAAAGTGCCTGCCGTGGCCGAATCTATAAGATTTCTAGAAGAAAAATTCAATCCGGCATAAAAATTTAGTATGATCATACATAAATTTAATCCATGTGTAGGGAAATTGCGAATCATTAATTTCATCCTCTCCAAAGATTGTGCAACATGTTCATGATCAAGTTGCTTAAAATTCATAATATCATTTCTGAGAGATATGATCTTAGCAGGAGGAAAATACTTAGAGATAAAAGCATCTTTGCACTTATTCCATGAATCAATACTATTTTTAGGCAAAGAGGAAAACCAAGTTTTAGCACGATCTCTAAGCAAAAATGGAAATAACTTGAATTTAACATTATCATTATCCATGTCATTCTTCTTTTGCATATCACACAAATCAACAAACATGTTTAGATGAGTAGCGGCATATTCACTAGGAAGGACAGAGAATTGATCTTTCATGACAAGATTCAACAAAGCATCATTAATTTCACAAGATTCAGCATCGGTAAGAGGAGCAACCGGAGTGCTAAGGAAATATTATTGTTGGTATTGGAAAAGTCACACAATTTAGTATTATCTTGAGCCATCGTGACAAGCAATCCAACACACAAGCACACAAGAGGCAAGAGAAAAAGAGGAGAACGGGAAACAGAGGTCGAATAAAACGGCAAGGGTGAAGTGGGGGAGAGGAAAACGAGAGGCAAATGAAAAATAATGTAATACGAGGGAGAAGAGTTTGTGATGGGTACTTGGTATGTCTTGACTTGTGCGAAGACCTCCCCGGCAATGGGGCCAAAAATACTTCTTGCTACCTCTTGAGCACTGCGTTGGTTTTCCCTTGAAGAGGAAAGGGTGATGCAGCAAAGTAGCATAAGTATTTCCCTCAGTTTTTGAGAACCAAGGTATCAATCAAGTAGGAGGCTTCACGCAAGTCCCTCGTACCTACATAAACAAACAAGAACCTTGCAACCAACGCGATAAAGGGATTGTCAATCCCTTCAGGGCCACTTGCGAAAGTGAGATCTGATAGAGATAATAAGATAAGATAAATATTTTTGGTAGTTTTTTGATAGAGATTGAAAAGTAAAGATTGCAAAATAAAGTAGACCGGAAACTTATATGATGTAAAATAGACTCGGGGGCCATAGGTTTCACTAATGGCTTCTCTCAAGATAGCATAAGTATTATGGTGGGTGAACAAATTACTGTCGAGCAATTGAGAGAAAAGTGTATATTATGAGAATATCTAGGCATGATCATGT
This sequence comes from Aegilops speltoides, assembly GCA_021437245.1. Classification (NCBI taxonomy): domain Eukaryota; kingdom Viridiplantae; phylum Streptophyta; class Magnoliopsida; order Poales; family Poaceae; genus Aegilops; species Aegilops speltoides. The sequence continues at coordinate 247,554,816 of CM038142.1, read as the reverse complement.
ATATAGGCATCACGTCCGCGACAAGTAGATCGAAACGATTCTGCATCTACTACTATTACTCCACAATCGACCGCTATCTAGCATGCATCTAGAGTATTAAGTTCATAAGAATAGAGTAACGCATTAGGCAAGATGACATGATGTAGAGGGGTAAACTCAAGCAATATGATATAAACCCATCTTTTTATCCTCGATGGCAACCATACAATACGTGCCTTGTTTTTCCCCTGCTGTCACTTGGAAAGGACACCGCAAGATTGAACCCAAAGCTAACCACTTCTCCCATTGCAAGAAAGATCAATCTAGTAGGCCAAACCAAACTGGTAATTCCAAGAGACTTGCAAAGATAACCAATCATACATAAAAGAATTCAAAGGAGATTCAAATATTTCTCATAGATAAACTTGATCATAAACCTACAATTCATCGAATCTTGACAAACAACCGCAAAAAGAGTTACATGGAATAGATCTCCAAGAAGATTAAGGAGAACATTGTATTGAGATTCAAAGAGAGAGAAGAAGCCATCTAGCTAATAACTATGGACCCGAAGGTCTGTGGTAAACTACTCACAACTCATCGGAGAGGCTATGGTGTTGATGTATAAGCCCTCCATGATCGATTCCCCCTCCGGCGGAGCGCATGAAAAGGCTCCAAGATGGGATCTCACTGGTACGGAAGGTTGCGGCGGTGGAAATAGGGTTTCGTGGTGCTCCTGGATGTTTTCAGGGTATGCAAGTATATATAGGCGAAGGAAGTCGGTCAGGGGAGCCACGAGGGGCCCATGAGGGTCGGGGACGCGCCCACCCCCTAGGGCGCGCCCTCCTGCCTCGTGGCTTCCTCATCTGCTTCTTGACGTCCACTACATGTCTCCTGGATTGCGTTTGTTCCAAAAATATCTCTTCCGAAGGTTTTCTTCCGTTTGGACTCCGTTTGATATTCCTTTTCTTCGAAACACTGAAATAGGCACAAAAAAACAGCAATTTGGGCTGGGCCTCCGGTTAATAGGTTTGTCCCAAAAATGATATAAAAGTGTATAGTAAAGGCCATAAACATCCAAAACGGGTAATATTATAGCATGGAATAATAAAAAATTATAGATAAGTTGGAGACGTATCACCCGGCGCCCCTCTCAGGCTGGACTCGGGGGCTCTCCTCAGTAGGGCCTCAGACCTAGCCAGGGTCATGAGGGAGGCGCTCGGGCACCATGTGGTGGCGCTCTTCAGAGCACGCTTCCCAGGAGAAGGGCAGGCGGGAGGCGCCAGGTGGTCAGGAGTTCGTTAGCAAGGCAAGCAAGGGTTCTGCAAGGCGATCGTTTCCTACCGCGCGGCGCAGCTCACTGCCTTGGCAAGGGTAAGGAGTTCCGCGTGTGCATCGACATCCTGGGGCTTAATAGGGCCGCGTCATGGCAACTCATCTGGCCGTCTCGTGTCGGCCGATGCGAGGGTCCACCTCAGAGCTACATCTGCATGCCCTTCGGCTTGCCTGGCGCGGCTGTGGTGTTCCAGCGCTGCATGAGGGATGCCCTGGTGGCTCGCGAGGCCAGGCACCTGGCAATCCTGGCAGAGATGGAGGAGGACCTCTAGGAGCCTCCCGGGCGCTTTGAGCCTCCCGAGGCTCGGCACCAGAGCGGCTCATGAGGAATGACTCCGGCAGCGTGTGTTTTTTGGCTACTTCAACACCTCTTCAGCGACGGTACCAGGTGACATCTCTCTAGTTAGTTCAGTCTGGGGGCGCCCCTCGGGCTGCATCATCCCTAGGCCGTGTGGGTCCATCCCTACGACATGTATCATTTTGCATCCACCAGGACTATCTAACCATTTCTGTGAGTTTACCTATGATTGTCACCCTACAACCGCCGCCTCGCGGCCCCCCATGTGTTCGCTGGCTTGTACCTCTCCCGCATTGCTGCATGACAACTCACGTCGGCACGACGCTTGCGCTCGGGTCCGTGCCTGGAATGCTGATAAACCCGGGGATCGAGCTCTGGTTCGTGATCCGCCTCGCGCACACCACCTCGCCAGGTCCTCGGTGCCTCTGTCCTATGCGCCAGGATGCAGGCCCGCTCCACAGGGGTTCCTAGTCTTTCCTGTCATCGAACCTGCAGGTTCATATGGCACTGGGCCACGGGTCGGCTTGGACGACCACCATCTGGCCTCGCGAGTCGCTTGCACGTTAAAGGGGGGCCTCCCGAGCATCGCATCTCGGGAGTTCCTACTGGCTCTCCAACCCTCACCCCCTGGCCTTGACCATGGCATCGCGACCTGGCATACCGGCAGCGGCTGAGCTCGCTCGAGGGACAGGTCCCGGGGATGTAGATCACCTGGGCGAGTGGAGCAGGAAGGTGGCCGCTGCAGGCCGAGCCCAATGGTACTACCGCAGGCGCAGGAGCAAGCACCATCTTCCTGATGTACCAAAACATCAAAAGATAAGTCCAGATTCGTTGCGGCACCGGCTTCGCTCCCAGCACACACCGCCTCACAATTCCATTTTTGGCAGTTTCACTCCCCTTTTCAATTCTCTAGGCAGCTGCTTGCGCGCCAAGGGGTACCTCGTGAGCATCGCATCTCATGAGCTCTTACCGGACCTCAAGCCGCTCACCTCCTAGCCTTGACTACGACATCGCAACCTGGCATACTAGTGACAGTTGAAGCCTGCCTGAGGACTGGGTCCTGTCGGCATAGAGCGCCACACTGCCAAGGAAAAAAGAAAAGGGAGGAACCTTGCCGAACGGGGATACGCGAATTCATCACAAAATCAAAAGGAAGCAACGCTGATATTAAGTATACTCTGATCCTTACAATCCCCACGGGGGCTGATCTTCATTCCCCGTAGGGAAAACAAAAGAAAGAAGGCATCTACTGAGCCCTAGAACATCTCTGGTGACGCCGGGCGGCAACCGCTGCTGCACTCCGACTTCGGCAGGAGTTGGACGGCACGTAGCTGTCATCACTCGACGCCGGAGACTCACTGGATTCCCAGGAGTCGCCGCTGCTACTGGACGAGGCGCCAAGGGGGACAGCAGCAAGCCCGATGCCCGCTGCAGCTGTCCGCAGGCTGCTTTCTTCGAGGCAGCATTCCAACCGTTCGCCCTCCTCATTGAAGACCTTGAAGAACAGAGTGACCACACTGTCATACTTGAAGTGGATCACGAAGGCTCCCTCTACGCGGCAAGCCCGAGCGACCATGCCCCATCCTCGCGTCATGAACACGTCTCCAGGGGGCACCACCTCGACTTCAGCTCTGGTGGCCAAGCTGCAGCACCAAGCGTGGTGTAGCCACAACTCAACCGGCCCCCTCAGAGGCAGCTCGCTGGCGAAGAACTACGAGAGTCGGATCCAGGTGTCGGGAGGCATCGCCGCCCACACCATGAACTCACGTGAGTTGCCCTTGGCGTGGGTCTGTGGTACGGCCGGCAGGGCAATGGTGGCCCTGCCATCATCGTCAGACGCCGCTCGATGGTGCACACCTTCATCCTGAGCACGGGCGTATATGGGAAGGGGGAAGCCAGGCGGAGGCCTCGATTGCCAAGGCCTGGTCACCTCTCACCCCGCGCCGGTGACATGAGGAAGGCGGAGCCGTTTCTTTGGCGGGAGTGGATCGGGCCCTCCCTAGGAGCCTTCCCCTTCTCGGCCGCAGAATACCTCCTGATCGGCGCCATGAAAGCAAGATGGAGAAGAGGGAGGCAGACGGAAGCAAGACAAAGAAGAAATGGGCGAGGGGTTCTGCCCCTCCCTCACATTTATAGTCGAGAGAGGCCTACCGTCGGCTTCCACGACCTCGCGTCATAGTGATCTTCTGCATGCCGCATCGTCCCGTCAAGTCCAGCAGTTGCCGAGGCAGCGTGGGGAAGCGGAGTCGCCCATGCCCCATCAATCGCCACGCGTCATCAAGGCCGCAGGCGGTTAGGACCCGTGCAGCTCCACACTTGCCCTTTGGCTTCGCCTGGAAGCCAAATCCGAGCGCGCCTTGGGCTCGGGGGCTACTGTCGGCGTCCGGGATATGGGGGTATCCGGCCCTGCCTGCCTGCGGCCCACCACGTGGCTCCATCGACGGACTGGTATGGCCCAACTTCAGCATCAACAGCACAAGACCCTCGCGAGGGGCCAAGCCTCGCGAGACGGATGACGCTAAGACCCCCGAGGGGATCGGCCTCCCCAGGCTGGCTCCCGAGGGGCGGAGAGTTCTATGCAAGGTTTAGCTCATGAGGTTTAGCTGACGTGAGCCATGATGACCAAGGCTAGGCGGGTGCTAGGCGGGCACAGAGCGTAGGTTTCCTCTCCGGTGCAAAGGAGGCAAGCCACAGGCGCGGAGTCCCGAGGAATCAACCAAAGGTTTCCATTCTGGTGCAACAAGACCAAGACCGCAAGGACGGCAGGACGAAGGTCATCGACGAGCCTACCGCAGTGTCACGACCAGAGGCTTTTCGCAGGCGAAGACTACTTTTTTCAGGATAAGCTGTACTATTTGTCCCCTTTCAAATCCGGCCGTTATGGGATCCCTTCCCGCCAACATTTGGGAAGAGGACCAAGGCCACTATAAATAGGACTAGCCACCACCATAGAGGCAAGGAAAGTCAAACTAGCTCACACCTTACCAGCTCCCTTGAGATCAAGAACACCACACCTCCTGAGGCCAGTTTATCCACTGTACTGGTTCATTCTTAGCCCTCCAAGGCAATCCACCAAAAACGCTGGAGTAGGGTATTACACCGCAAGGTGGCCCGAACCAGGATAAACTATTGTGTCTCTTTGTCTTTTTGAGCTTGTCGCGCTAGGCTTAGGAGGATCACGAGTAGGCAGGCTAGGTAGGTTGAGATCTCCACACGCAGCCCAGAGTTTGAACCTCTCAAGGGTTTGCGGAACCCGTAATCCGACATTGATGGCCACCCGTGAAGGCACCAATGAACTCAAGGCACAGGTCAGTACAAGACGAAATGGAGTTCTATGGCAGTTGCATCAGCCGAGACCTCACATTTGACTTGAGTGCCAAAGGGAAGTAATTGACAAACACTTTCTCTTCTCTTCCCTTGGCAGCCTGAACAACGATGGTGTAGATGCTCGAGAACTCTGTTGGGTTCAACCTTCCACCATAATTCTCGGGTATCTCTGGTTTGAACGTGCGAGTGGACGGCCAACGGACTTTCTGTAGCTCACGGGTGAAGGCAGAGCACACGACCTTGAAAGGTAGGCACCCGCCATCTCCAAGCACAACTCGTCGACGTTGGGGCTATCGCACCCATTGAGCTGCTGTGCGCATGATAATCCCCAAGTGCAGGAAATCATCGTAGCAATTTCCAAAGGTGGAAGTGATAAGTATGGAGTGTCTAACTCACAAGGAGCTAAAGGTAAGATCAATATTCTCTCAACTTCTATCTACCACTGATACGACTCTACGTACACCGAACGTTTGCTTCCAACTAGAAACGAGAAATAGAACTATGTTGTGGGTATGAAGAGGATAACTTGCATGGTACCGGAGATCTAAATTAGAAAAGTAGGTGTTGTTATCATAAAGTTAGAATATATTACTTAAGAATTATAAATAGCGAGTGTGGAATAATGATGCATGGGTCGGTGTGCGGAATTGTCCTAGGCAATTGTTAACAAGATCGGTAATCACTATTGCAATTTCATATGAGGGAGAGGCATAAGATATCATATTTTATCTTCTTGGATCATATGCACTTATGATTGGAACTCTAGCAACCATCCGCAACTACTAAATATCATGAAGGTAAAACCCAACCATAGCATTAAAGTATCAAGTCCTCTTCATTCCCATACGCCATGACCCACTTATTCGTGTTTGTGTTTCAGTCACTCACGCAACGCAGACAATAAGCAAACCATTAACATATTGCAAACCCTACAACGGGGATCCCTCATGCTTGCACGACACGGAGGGCACCATAGGACAACACCAATAATAAAACAAGCAACTCATTAACCCAAAGACAAAAGGGAATCTACACAAAACATCATAGGATGGCAACACATCATTGGATCATAATATGTGGCATAAAGCACCATGTTCAAGTAGGTGATTATAACGGGGTGCGGGAGAGTGGACCGCGTAAAAGAGATGATGATGGTGATGTTGATGAAGACGATCACCGTGGCGATGATTCCCCTCCTGATGGCACTCCGACGCCAACTAGAGAGAGGAGGAGAGGCTCTCCCCCTTGTTCTTCCTGCTCCATGGACTCCCCCCTGGACGGGGAGGTTCTCCCTCTGGTCCTTGGCCTTGATGGTGATGATGGCCCCTCCGAGATCCTCCCCCATGGCTTCCGGTGATGATGGCCCCCTCTGGCAGGGTGCCAGAGAGGGCCTAGATTGCTTTATCGTGTTTCTGGAGGCTTGCGGCGGCGGAACTTCCGATCTCTCCTCTATTCTGGGTTTTTTTGGATTTATATGAGGGGCTGGCGTTGGTTTTACGTCAAGGGGGCCCATAGGGAGTCCACGAGGTAGGAGCACCCTCCTGGGGGGTAGGGTGCGCCCTCCACCCTCGTGGTGGCCTCGGGACTCCCCTCTGGTAGCTTTTTGTTCCAGTATTTTTTATATTTTCCAAAAATATTCTCTGTTGATTTTCAGCGCATTCCGAGAACTTTTATTTTTGCACAAAAACAATACCACGGTAGATCTGCTGAAAACAGCGTTAGTCTGGGTTAGTTCTAATCAAATCATACCAAAATCATGTAAAAATATTATAAACATACCATGAATACTTCATAAATTATAGATACATTGGAGACGTATTAGCATCCCCAAGCTTAATTCCTGCTCGTCCTCGAGTAGGTAAATGATAAAAGAAATAATTTATGAAAGTGTGAACGCTAGCAAGTGCACATGTTTGATCAATGATAATCTGAGTCACCTTTTATAGCATCATTATATATCATAACAGTAGCTCAACTCATAAAACTTCTCATGATCAAGTAACAAGCTATTCACATGTTAAAGTATAGATCATAAACTTTCTTGAAAACAAACAAACTATGTTATCAGTCATCAAACAATTGCAATTCATCTTATTTTCGGGAAGGGTCTATGTAAGAGCTTTGATTTAGCAAATTCCACATACTAAACTATCATTTAATCTTTCACAACTTCTAACACTCACGTGATATTTATGGGTTCAACGTTTTAATCAAACACAGAGAAAGATACAGGCTTATAGTTTTGCCTCCCATCCTTTTACCTCAAGGGTAATTTCAACAATAATACTTTATGAAAACCTACATCCAAGCAGATATATATATCCGAATTATTCCAACACAAAGTGCTTGCCAAAGGAAAAAGTGTAAAAAGGAAAGGTGATGATCACCAAGACTCTTGTATAAGGGTAGAAGATAAAAGTAAAAGATAGGCCCTTCGCAGAGGGAAGCAGAGGTTGTCATGTGCTTTTATGGTTGGATGCACAAAATCTTAATGAAAAAGGATGTCACTTTATATTGCTACTTGTGATAAAGACCTTTATTATGCAGTCCATCACTTTTATTTCTTCCATATCACAAGTTCGTATAAAGCTTATTTTCTTCACACTAATAGATCATACATATTTAGAGAGCATTTTTTATTGCTTGCACCGATGACAACTTACTTGAAGGATCTTACCCAATCCATAGGTAGGTATGGTGGACTCTCATGGCAAAACTGGTTAAAGGGATGTTTGGAAGCACAAGTAGTATTTCTACTTGGTGCAAATAATTTGGCTAGCATGAGAGGGAAAGGCAAGCTCAACATGTTGGATGATCCAAGACAATATAACTTCTATTCAGATATAAGAAAACATTAAGTTGTCTTCCTTGTCCAACATCAACTTTTTGGCATGTCATATTTTAATGAGTGCTCACAATTGCAAAAGATGTCCAATATAGTATATTTATATGTGAAATATCTCTTCCTTCAATATTATTTCATGAGTTGTTCAAGTGACCAATACTGTGTTTGCTTACTTTCAATAAATTTACCACCTATACTTATTATGTGTGAAGTCATTACTCCCCATGGTATAAGCATATGAAACATATATAAATTCAGATTTAGGATATTCAATTCATTCAACCATTTACTCATAGGATATACGTGAACCACGGGAGTAAATGTCAAACTACTCAAAAAAGATATAAGCGAAGGACAATGAGTAGTCAAATAATTAACTAGCCATGGGTGGATTCTCTCTCGTTCTAGATTTCAGATCCAATGGTTTTATTCAAACAACAAGTAAAATTGAAAATGCGCTCCAAGCAAACACATATCATGTGATAAATAAAAATATAGCTCCGATTAAGGTATACCGATGGTTTTGAAGACGAAAGACAGGATGCCTTCCGGTGCATCCCCAAGCTTAGGCGCTTGAGACTTCCTGGAATATTACCTTGGGGTGCCTTGCGCATCCCCAAAGTTAGGGTCTTTCCACTCCTTATTCTCCTCATATCGATATCTCACCCAAAACTTGAAAACTTCAATCACACAAAACTTAACGGAACTTCGTGAGATGGGTTAGTATGATAAAGAGTAAATCATTCACTTTGGTACCGCCAAAGACAAGATTCATTATTGTTCTCACACAATGCCTACTGTACCATATCATTGAGCAATATAAGCCATAGAAACTAGAAAACAAGCAAACTATGCATTGAAAACAAAATCTGCCTGAAACAGAACAGTCAGTAATGATCTGAACAACAACCATACATCTGCTACTCCAACAATTCTGAAAAATTAGGACAACCTAGGCAATTTGTATATCAATCTTGTGTAAAAATTTCAGATCAAAAGCATGCTTCTTTGATTTTTAAAATTCTGGCAACGAGTGCAAAAGTTTCTGTTTTTCAGCTAGATCAAATCAACTATCACCGTAAGCCATCCCAAAGGTCTTACTTGGTACTTTATTGAAACAAAATCTATAAAACATGATTACTATAGTAGCTTAATCATGTGAACATAGACAAATAGTAATGGTAAATATTGGGTTGTCTCCCAACAAGCGCTTTTCTTAAATGCCTTTCTAGCTAGGCATGATGATGTCAATGATGCTCACATGAAAGATAAGAATGAAAACATAACAGGAGCATCATGAAGCATATGACTAGCACATTTAAGTCTAACCTACTTCCTATGCATAGGGATTTTGTGAGCAAACAATTTATGGGAAAAAGAATCAACAAGCATAGGAAGGCAAAACAAGCATAACTTCAACACTTTAAGCACATAGAGAGGGAACTTGATATTATTGCAATTCCAACAAGCATATATTCCTCCCTCACAATAATTTCAGTAGCATCATGAATGTATTCAACAATATAACCATCACATAAAGCATTCCTTTCAAGATCTACTAGCATGGAAATTTTACTACTATCCACATAAGCAAACTTCTTCTCATTCTGAATAGTGGGAGCAAACTCAACAAAATAACTATCATGTGAGGCATAATCCAATTGAAAATTAAAATCATGATGACAAGTTTGATGGTTAACATTATTGTTTACAACATACATATCATCACAGTAATCATCATAGATAGCAACTTTGTTCTCATAATCAATTGGAACCTCTTCCGAAATAGTGGAGTCATTACTAACTAAAGTCAAGACCTCTCCAAATCCACTTTCATAAATATCACACTAAGATTCAACACCATCCAAAATTGTGGGACCATTACTTCCTAAAGTTGATACTCTTCCAGACCCACTTTCGATGATAGTCTTATTCATACTCCAAAAGATATAAGTGAAGTTCATGAAGCATTCCACAAGGCCGTACACAAATGATTTAAGTGAAGCACAAAGAGCATTCTATAAAGACATACTCAAAAGATTTAAGTGAAGCACAAAGAGCATTCTATAAGGTCACTGAGGGAGTCCTGGATTAAGGGGTCCTCGGCCGTCCGGCCTATGTGACGTGGGCTGGACTGATGGGCTATGAAGATATAAGACAGAAGACTTCTTCCCGTGTTTGGATGGGACTCTCCTTGGCATGGAAGGCAAGCTTGGCGTTCGGATATGTAGATTCCTTTCTCTGTAACTGACTTTGTACAACCCTAGTTCCCTCCGGTGTCTATATAAAACGGAGGGCTTAGTCCGTAGAGGTAATCGGAATCATAATCATACAGGCTAGACTTCTAGGGTTTTAGCCATTATGATCTCGTGGTAGATCAACTCTTGTAATACTCATATTCATCAAGATCAATCAAGCAGGAAGTAGGGTATTACCTCCATAGAGAGGGCCCGAACATGGGTAAACATCGTGTCCCCCGCCTCGTGTTACCATCAACCTTAGACGCACAATTCGGGACCCCCTACCCGAGATTCGCCGGTTTTGACACCGACATTGGTGATTTCATTGAGAGTTCCGCTGCGTTGTCACCAAAAGGTTTGATGGCTCCGTCAATCATCTACAACAACGCAGTCCAGGGGGAGGTCTTCCTTCCCGGACAGATCTTCGTATTCAGCGGCTTCGCATTGTGGGACAACTCGCTTGGCCATCTAGAGCAGATCGACAGCTACGCCCCTGGCCATCAGGTCAGATTTGGAAGCTTGAATTACGTTGTCGATATCCGCGGAGACTTGATCTTCGATGGATTCGAGCCCATGACAGCCGCACCCTGCCATGATGATGAACATGACCTAAATCTATCATCGGACCGTGCCCAGGAGATAGCGCATGTAACTGCTCTTGCCCTAGATCCGGAGCAGACTGCGCCGTCTAAGGACGGGAAGCTCAACCCTGCCGCGGAAGTGCAGACTCAGCAGCGTTAGAGCCACACACAGATCCAACCTCGAGCGGGGCCTGTGTCACCGGAACCTCGGATTCGTCTCCGGCCATAGGTTCCGAATCGCGTGCATCCACGCCCATCGAATCTGATCAGGCGCCGATCGTTGAATTCAGTTCTGCAGACATCTTCTGGAACTCACCTTTAGGCGATGTGCTAAACTATATCCAGTTTGGATTGGAAGCTGATGGCGGAGAATTCTGCTTCCCACCCACCACCCACTTCATAGACACTATCGAAGACCTAACCGACATGCTTGATTACGACTCCGAAGACATCGATGGTATGGACGATGATGCTAGAGAGGAGCAGGCACAAATCCATCGCTTACAGGGCACTGGACAGCCACCTCCTCATATGACGTATACATGGTGGATACACCCAAAGAGAACAATGGCGACAATGAAAAGGATCCAGTCGAGGAGAAGCCTCCTGAGATACAGCCAAAGCGCCGACGTCAGCGGCGCCGCTCTAAACCACGCCATGGAAAAAACAGCAATACCGGCACAGGAGGAAATATACTCCGGACAACACCGAAGACAACGAAGACCTGTAACGCCCTCGATGCGGCTATATCTCCCACGTGTTGAAGCACGACTTAGAGGCATAACCGCATTGAAAGCAATGTCGCAAGTGAGGTAATCTTCACACAACCCATGTAATACATAAGGGAAAGAGATACATAGTTGGCTTACAATCGCCACTTCACACAATTACATGAATAAAGCATTACATCATCCAGATACAATCAAGGTCCGACTACGGAACCAAAATAAAAGAAGAACCCCAAATCGACAAAGGTCCCCGATCGACCCCAACCGGGCTCCACTCTTGATCAACTAGAACGAAACAACACAAAGGGCAAGATCTTCACCGAGCTCCTCCTTGAGCTTGGTTGCGTCCACCGCTTTCATTAACATAGGCACCGCAAACTGGTTTTGGATATATCTGTGAGCCACGGGGGCTCAGCAATCTCGCACCCGCGAGATCAAGACTATTTAAGCTTATAGGAAGGATGGAGTAATGAGGTGGAGCTGCAGCAAGCGACTAGCATATATGGTGGCTAACATACGCAAATGAGAGCGAGAAGAGAAGGCAAAGCACGGTCGATAAAAGTATGATCAAGAAGTGATCCTATAGCAACCTACATCAAGCATAACTCCAACACCGTGTTCACTTCCCGGACTCCGCCGGAAAGAGACCATCACGGTTACACACACGGTTGATGTATTTTAATTAAGGTCAACTTCGGGCACGGTGCAAACAAGTGGTACATCTCATACATGCAAGGGCATCTCATCGCGGTCGTCTCGGGTTATACCTTCGAAGCGTGCGTTTTTGGAGCGGTTCAAAATCGTCGAGGGAAGTAGTCGTACACATGTCGTAGTGGAAGTAGTGGTTCTCGCGACGGTAGTGGAAGTAGTTGTACACGTTCGTAGATGTTCGGGTCCGGCGAGGAACTTGACGTCCACGAAATCTTACGGGTCGACGGTAGTGGTACACATGTTGTTGGGGTACTCATCGGTCCGGTCTTGGCGATGGTAGTTGTACACGGGTCGTAGACGTCAAGTGCGGTACTTGGTGAACCGAAGGTGTACTTGGCGGTCTTCAGACTTGCCGGTCTCGGTTCTAGCAACGGCAGTGGTACATCTCGTAGTGGAACTTGACGATGACGGGGTCTTCAGGGTACTTGATGCTTGAGGTTCCAATCTGGTTTCGAATGCATTCACGCAACACATCGCAGGAGCAAGAGGCAACAACTTGGTGGGGTTCTGCCCATACATGGTGAACTCGAAGTCGAGGCGAACGGCACTGCTTGAGAAGGCAAACGACGGCTGTGACGGGGCAAGTGGAGCAACATTCGGCAGGGGCGTCCATGAAGGTGGGCAGGAAAGGCATGGCAAGGAGGCATGGGAGGATCCCGTGGCCGTGGAGGGCAAGCGGCGGCCTGGACAACGGCGGAGACGGGGCTAGAGATGGACGAGGAGGAGGAGAGCTTGGGGTCGAGCATGGTGCAGGGCTCCGGGTGGCTCGACGCGGTGCAGCTCGCACACGAGGAGAAGAAGATGAGGCCCGACGAGGAAGGGGCTCGCCGACTGGGAGGCTCTGGTGGCTGGCGTCCACGCTGGAGTGGGGAAGGCGGCGACACTGTGACGAAGACGGCGTCGGGCACGCGGGACGCAGCAGTGGGGCGACGAACGGGCGGCGGGGCTCCAGGGACTTGGTGCGGCGGCCCTCGCGGGAGACGGGGAGGAGGCGAGATGGCGCGGCGGCGGCCTCACCGGAGTGGATAAGGCGGTGGCACTGGCTCGCGCATGCTGGGATCGGGATCGGGATCCCGACCTCTGTTGCGAGCCTGTGAGGAGGAGGGAAACAAAGAGAGAAGTGGGATCGGGAGAGAGCGCTGGGAGCGATGCGGGCGTGCGTGATGGGGAACGAGAAGAAGGAGGCGGCGCTGGCAGGGAAACGAGAGGGAGAGGCGATCGGGCTCGGCTGGAGGCTAGGGTTAGCTAGGCAGGGGCCGGCTGGGCCTTAGAGGCCGGCGGCTGGGCCTGGGAGGTCCAAGAGGCCCAGGCTGTTGGGCTCCTACTCTCTATCTCTTTAGCAGAAAAAAAATAGAGAGCATTCAAAAGAATTAAAAGAAAAGGCCAAGAACAAGAAAAAATGGTGGGACATATTTGTAAGGCTTTACGGAATATTTCCAACCCAACAAAAATGGTTCCAACAAAATAGGAGAAGTTAAATCTAAAATTATTTAACTTGCACCGAAGGAGTTTGAATGGAGTCTAGGATTTAGGAGTGTCCAAAAATGTTGAGACTTTAGGAGGAGCCTCGATAAACAGAGAAAGAATTATTGACAAGGTTTTGAGGTCAACTCGGAGCACAAAAGGCATGGGATTTATTTTGCACGTGTGTTATGGTGATTTCCAAATTAATGGAATATTTTATATAGCTCCCTAAATATCGAGAGGATATGTTTTAAAGAGAATCACCATGTGAATTCCCTCGATTTAAATGGATCGAAGAACCATACAATTTATTTAGATGAGATGCAAAAGATTTATGAGATGATGGCATGATGACATGATGCAATGCAACAAACAAATACATCGCACGGCGAAACTCGGAATAGCTGGAAGTCTTCTGGAGCGTCGGTCTCGGGGCGTTACAAGACCCCATTGAGCCAACTTCCTAACAGGATGAACGGGAGGATGGGCGAGTTAGCCCCAATGAAAAGGCCGTTAACGAAGACTTGGAGGACAGTAATTATCTTCCACTCTCCAAGGACGACGCGAGCCTCGGCGACGAAGACTTTATCATGCCTGAGGAGCCTGTCGATCAGGAGCACTTTAAGCGTCGGCTAATAGCCACTGCAAGGAGCCTGAAAAAGAAGCAGCAACAGCTTCAAGCTGATCAAGATCTACTCAATGACAGATGGACTAATGTCCTGGCAGCCGAGGAATACGGCGTCGAGCGCCCAACCAAAAGTTAACTGAAACGCAAATTGTTACCCCCATTCGACGACGAGGTGCTGGAGCCCATCCTACCAGCGCATAATGCGGCTGACCTACCACCACGTGGCTGAGACAAAGCGGCAACTAAGGCCGAGCACTAGCACGCACTACCTCGCTCTAAAAACAGAGACACAACAACTCGGGGATACACATATGACCTGCGACTTGACTTGGAAAATAGAGCAGGTCAGACCAGATCGATCTATGGATCGTGGGGGGTGTGCCCCGATGCACGACGATGGCCATCCGGCCGAACATGACAAACATAACCATGCCCGGGCCGAAAGCCGTAGACGAACTCCATCCAAGCTACGTCGCGACTTGGCCCGATATAGAGGCGGCACACGCCCCCTTTGCTTCACTGATGAAGTAATGGAACATGAATTCCCAGAAGGGTTTAAACCCATGAACATCGAATCATATGATGGGACAACAGACCCCGCGGTATGGATTGAGGATTTTGTCCTCCATATTCATATGGCCCGCGGTGATGATCTTCAAGCCATCAAATACCTCCCGCTAAAACTCAAGGGACCCGCTCGGCACTGGTTGAACAGTTTGCCCGAAAACTCAATTGGCGGCTGGGAAGACTTGGAATACACCTTCCTTGACAACTTCTAGGGTACATATGTCCGGCCTCCAGATGCCGACGACTTAAGTCACATAGTTCAACAGCCCGGAGAGTCAACCCGGAAATTCTGGACTAGGTTCCTAACTAAAAAGAACCAGATCGTCGACTGTCCGGATGCCGAAGCCCTAACGGCCTTTAAACATAGCATCCA
This sequence comes from Aegilops speltoides, assembly GCA_021437245.1. Lineage (NCBI taxonomy): Eukaryota > Viridiplantae > Streptophyta > Magnoliopsida > Poales > Poaceae > Aegilops > Aegilops speltoides. The sequence continues at coordinate 247,539,740 of CM038142.1, read as the reverse complement.
TGACGAATGGCTCGCCCGACACCTCGGCCAAGAAAAGCCGAAGTCCATGGTATCCCTCACGACGCTTATGACCCGCTTATTTGCGGGCGAAGATAGTTGGCTAGCCCGTAGCAATAACAATACAAGCGAACCTGGCACTTCTGAAGCCAGAAATAGCAACGGCAAGCCCCGACGCAACAAACAAAAGCATCGAAACAACGGTGACAGCACCGAGGACACGGCGGTTAACGCCGGATTCAGTGGCTCTAAGTCCGGTCAGCGGAAGAAGCCATAAAAAACAATCCGGGTTCGTCCAGCTTGGACCACATACTCGATCGTCCATGTCAAATCCACGTCACTCCTGATAAACCGACCAATCATACAAACAAATACTATTGGGTTTTTAAACAGGCCGGCAAGCTAAATGTCGAGAACAAGAAGGGGTCGCAAAGCAAGGACGATGATGAGGAGCCCCGGCCACCGAACACAAGGGGACAGAAGAAGTTTCCCCCTGAAGTTAAAACGGTGAACATGATATACACTACCCATATCCCCAAGAGGGAGAGCAAGCGCGCGCTCAGGGACGTCTATTCGATGGAGCCAGTTGCCCCAAATTTCAACCCATGGTCGTCCTGCCTAATCACCTTCGATCGCAGGGACCATCCGACCAGTATCCGTCATGGCGGTTCAGCCGCACTGGTCCTCGACCCAATCATTGATGGATTCCATCTTGCGCGAGTCCTCGTGGATGGTGGCACCAGCCTGAACCTGCTCTATCAGGATATAGTGCGCAAAATGGGTATTGATCCCTCAAGGATCAAGCCCACAAAAACCACCTTTAAAGATGTCATACTAGGTGTAGAGGCTCGTTGTACGGGCTCAATCACACTGGAGGTGGTCTTCGGATCCCCGGACAACTTCCAAAGCAAAGAGTTGATCTTCGATATCATCCCCTTTCGTAGTGGCTATCACGCACTGCTCAGACGAACCTCATTCACTTGATTCAATGCGGTGCCACACCATGCTTATCTCAAGCTCAAGATGCCCGGACCACGCGGTGTCATAACAGTCAATGGAAACACGGAACGCTCCCTCCGTACCGAGGAGCACACCGCTGCCCTCGCGTTAGAAGCACAAAGAGGCCTTTTTAGGCAGAACCTTAATTCAGCGACCAAGCTCCCGGACACTGTCAAACGAGTCCAAACTACTCTGCGGCAGGACAGTCCAGCTCGTCAAGAGCTTGACTAGCAATTCGGCCTCCATCCCAGTCCCGACCAAACGGTGGCATTCATACCGCGCGTACATAACTACGCACTCAAAATACCATGCACTGCAAAAAAATACACTTCTGTGATGATACGTGTTTATCATAGTAGGTCGTGTTTTTTTTCATGCATGTACATCCATGATGATTTTATGACAGAATCAAGATAGTCATACCTGCGTTGTCATAGAAGTGTTCCTTGACATTACCAAAATTATCATCACGGAAGTGTCCACTTCCAGGACGATAAATCACGCGTCATAGAAGTGCTTTCGTCAAGGGTGACCAACACGTGGCATCCTGTGGGGACCCCGACTCATAAGTCGTGATCACCGAATGCACGTGTACAGTGATCCCAGAGATCAATGCTCACTGAACACACAGAAGCTGAATAACAAGAGTCTTACATCCTTACATACCGTCTTACACAAATTGCAACCATTATGGTCAAGTCTTACATCGATAAAGCCTTAAGGGCTGAACATCAAATGAAACATAAGCAGTGGAAATCGTCATCAATAAGTAGAACCCATGCCATCTGCCTTAACCCTCAGGCATTACATTGAAAGCGTCCTAGTTTGCATGATCGTCTCCAAAGAACTCTTCTTGAACTCCGGTTCTTCCATGCCCGGTCAATTAAATAACCAAGGCAAGCCAATGAGTACTTTGAATGTACTACAAGCAACCCATGTTTTGGTTCAAGGTACAACAATGCATGACATAGGTAAATTTTTGCATAAAGCTAGTTTTGAGTGCAATGACATGTTCAACATCCTATAAAGCATGCATCAAGAGAATTCAAGTAACCATGAGCACCGGTCACAGATATCAACATAAATAGAATGGGCACCAACCCATTTATCAAAAAGCAGTGGGCACCAACCCATCTCAATCGTGTCAAGTCCTTGACTTGACCCAAGTCATTCCATCATCACACACACCGGTTGAAAACCCGGACATAGTTTAAGCAGACCGCCAACCGTCCTTGACCGTGGACACGGCTACTCGAATAGTTTTACTCTGCAGAGGTTGCACACTTTACCCACTAGATCCGGGAACTTCCGTGTCATCCACGACCAGCGGTACCTCAAGTACCCGGGGTAAGCACCCGATCACCGCCTTTCCCTAGACGACACTAACATGGAGTCCACTCGATTAATAGTAACCCCCCGTGCCAAACATTTCACATCATAAAGTTGCGGAGCCTCGCTCCCATATTCATCACATACCACAAGCACGGGGTACCAACGGTGTGCCCGGTGCTGTAAAGACAGACATGGCCGCCCTACCTGGCACGACCCCATCCCGAGAGAGAGCACCAACTCTCCCCCATCACTAGTAATGCAGGCTCCAAGCTAGTATCGGTCTAGGTACTCAACAATGCCCTTTCCCATATAAGGGTAGAGTGGTCGCGCATGTAAGGTTGGGACACTCATCAAATCTTAAATCTAATCCGTTTTTGAAAACAACACACACTTGCCTCGGTACACCACTTCGTCATCAAGTGGTTACCCATCTCATCATCTCCCTCGGGCATAAGTGGCACCCGACGGGGTTTTCAAAAAGTCTTTTGAAAAAGCTTTGTCTCCTTCACCATGCATAAACCCGCCCCTTTATGTAGCATCTACATTTGCATCCTATCTACTCCCACGGCATAACCCTCATAAGAATGTAGGGCCATGCACAATGCAAGTGTCAACGAGGAATGTAACCGAGGCAACCAACCACGTGGTTCACCATCTCATCATGATTCCGATGCAACAAGTATAACGAACTATATGGCATGTATAAGAAGGTTTCATAAATATGGTCAAAGGGCTGCTTGCCTTGGTTGGCTTGATCTTCAAAGTCTTCAGGCCCTGCTCCTCCTTCTTCCTCAGCTACCTCGTCAAATACGGGATCTAACGTCGCAAGTAAACAACGGGAAAATAAGACAATAATTAAAACAGAAAAGTCAAAGTGCTCAGAAAAATGTCAACTTATTTTTGTAAAATACTAGGAGGAAAGCTAGAAAGGGGACAACTTTTGGTTTTGGTTCTGGAGTACCAGAATAGGAGATATGGATTTTCAAACACATATTTAAATGCTAAAAATCACATTTAAATATTTACAGAAAAGGAAAGGTTGTTGGATCAGAGTGAAAGTTGCACCATTAAATAGGTTGCAATATTCTAGGAATTTAGAAATTGGAATCAATTCATTTGGATAATTATTCACATCTGTGGAATTTCGGAAATAAGATGAAAAGGAAAAAAAAAAAGTGGCGCTGTGTGCCCTTTGGGCGAAGAAGCCACAGCAGCAGAGCCCAGCCCAGCCCCGCCCAGCCCAGGCAAAGACGCTGCCTTGGCGCGTCTTAAACCTCGACGGGCGGGTCCCGCCTGTCCGGGCGTGAGGTGACAAGCACTGCCCATGCCATCGTCGTCAAGCTCGGGACAGAGGCGACGGCGGGCTCGCCCAGCGATCTGAGAACACGGAAGGGATGCGGAGGCTACCGTTGGACTCGAGGACGAGTCGCTGCTACAGTGGAGGTGGAGGCGGTCGCCGGTGCAGCCTGGTTCGCCGGCGACGAGGTCCGCGGCGGAGGTGCTTCGGGAGGTGGCGACTCCGGCCGTTTCCGGCAGCTACAAAGAGGGAAAAGGAGGGGGAAAAGATCAGTGAGGCGAGGGGAGTCCAGATCGAGAGAGAAAAGGGGCGGAGGAGGCCTGTACCCGCAGATCGACGACGACCCGAGGCGGCCGAGCTCGAGCTCGATCTCGAGCTCGGGCGGCTCTGGAGAGAAGTGGGTGGTGCGGGAGGCTGATTGGGAGTGCGGAGGAGCGACAGGGAGGGAGAGAGAGGCTCGGGGCTGCCTTATATAGGCTGGCCGCGGTTCACCGTAGGCGTGGCCTACGGGCGCCCGCGGGATCGGCTCTGGAGGCCGTTGGAGAAGGAGTGGGGCTGTCCACGGCGTTCGTGGGGATGGAGTAGGGCGCCAGGGAGAAGGAGAGAGAGCGGGGAGAAACTTTGGCGCCGCGTGTGTGAGGTCGGGCATTGGCCGAGCCGGCGGCGTCGAGACGCAGCGTTGCAGGAGGTGAGAGAGAGGAGAGACAAGGGGCCTGCGGTGGCGTGTCACGGACGCCGAGGGGCATCGGCAGTGCGCTGGGGTAGCACGAGGTGGTCGGGGCGCGCGTCCAATGGTCGGGAGCGCAGATGACGTGCTCCAGCGCGACTTTGGCGGCATCCGCGGCTTTCCAGCGTCAGCGCTGGCCCACTTCTGTCTGGGAGCTACAAGGGTGTGGGCAAAACTAGGAAAGAGCCTTGGATGCTCTCGAGGCGGAGGGAGAGAGAGAGGCTGTGAGAGAGAGAGGAAAATGTTGTCGAGAAGGACAATGTGGTTTCCCCTTCTTCCACATTGCTTCCTCGGGTGAAAAGCATCTAAGTGACGAGGGGAACGAGGAGGGGTTGTGGTAAAAGATGAATTCAAGGAGATTAGTGAAAGTGGCAAAAATAGGCATTTTAGTTATCTGCCAAGGTGTTTGATGGAGTTTTGGATAAGCTAATGACTTCCTTCGCCAAGATACTCCATGGGGTGAAATGTCACATATATTTAGGGCCTTCCACCCATTTAGAGCTTATTTGGACAAAGTTGCCAATGTAACTCTTGCAAACCCTAGAAATGGGCAGAAATGGATTTGTGTAGATCCAGTGGAGTAGATCACTTCTCCTTGATGCACCACTTGGTGTGGTAGCCTTATTTGGTCATGTGATCAGGCTCACCAAAGTTGGGGTCTTGGAGAAGAAGTTGGTAGTACAAAGTTGTTCAAACTTGATTCTGGTCAGAGAGGGTTTTGAGGCACTTTGACCAAGATTTCCTCTTCTCCAACCTGTGCCATTTGGTCCAGATGCATCATTAGACCAATGAAGCATGTTCACCAAGTTTGAGCACATTTGGACATTGTCGGGGGGAAATGCTGCCCGCCGCGGACACCTATGGGACCGGAGCCCCTTTGTCTATGCGGTATGAGGGCGGAGGGAGCACAGAGAGCAGATCGAGGCGAGCACGCGGGCGGATTTTTACCCAGCTTCGGAGCTCTCCGGAGAGATAAAACTCCTACTGCTGCTTTGTGTTTGTATTGAGCTTGCTCGAGTCACGGCGTATGGTGGTGATGCGTGTGTCGAATGAGCCGAACCCCTTCTACGTTGTGCATGGGCCTCCTTTTATAGTGCAAGGGGTCACCGACAGGTGTCAACGTAGGAGAAAGGGGTAAAAAAGTAAAAGAGGTGGTAGTTGGAACAGTGCGGGAGCAGTGAGCTACAGTGCGTGAACAGTGGTCTCTACCTACTTTGACAGTGGGGGACAAGGGCATTTAATGCCCGTCGCCGTCGACCCCAAAAGCTCCCGCCCGTGCGTCTCCGTCTGCCACGGTGATGGATCCACCACCGTGAAGTGCCACCGTGTCCCCCAGGCTGCACAGCCATCCGCCACGCGTTCCTGGAAAGGCCCCAGGGCGACGCGTGGGCTGATGAGCTGGAGCGCGGGCACACAGCGCAACTCTCCCGGCAAGCACCTTGCCGGGGTCTTGATCTTGCCGGGCCCGGGAGCTTGCCGGGCTCTGTAACTTGTCGCTCCCCGGGCCCTCGCCGGGACGCATGCGGCGCCGAGGCGTGTCTTCTATGATGTAATCTTCTAGTCTTCCCGGCGAGCTCCTCTCGCCGGGGCCTTGCGTGAGTGATGTAACCTCGAGCACGAACGGCCTTCCGGCAAGCTCCGCTTGCCGGGTTTCGATCTTCGTCTTGTACACTTTGTTCTTGAATGGCTTGATATGGAGTAGGAAGGTCTCCGGCAAGCACGCGGTAAACCCGCCGCGGAAGCTGCAATCGCCCGTGCACAAGTTGGGTACCGAGGTACCCCTACCTTAGTACACCGACAGAGCCCCGGCCTGGGCCACACACGGTGCCGAGCGCTGTTGGGCCAGGCCCAAAACAGTGCACGGGCACACGCGGCCCACGGCGCGTCGAATCCACTTCCGCACCAGCCGCATCCCCCCACAACGGCACGCGTTGATTGCGGCGCCGTGGGATGGGACGTGCCCACGTTCTTTAATGGGAAGAGCGGAATGCCCCCCCCACTTCCCCATAAAAGCAGAAGAAGCAGGAGCGGTTCCCCTCTCTTCGCTCTCATTGCATCTTCTTTCTCCTCCAGAGATCCCCTTTGCGCTCCGCCTCCGCATCTCCTCCGCCGCCTCTTGCGTCTGCGGCGCCGCCGGACTCTTCGTCCTCCTTCCCTCGCCGTCTCCGTCATGGCCCCGAAGACCGGGAAGGGGAAGGCGGAGAAGACCAAGAAGGAGAAATCTGAGCAGGCGGCGAAGCTCGCCCTGCTGCGGAAGCGGAACGTCGTCTTCCCGCCGCGGCTCGGCGTGCGGGAACTCTGGAACAAGTATTACCTGTTCTGTGCCAAGAAAACCAATGCGCATCCTCGGACCAGAGCTCATCCGGCCGCCACCAAAGACGACTACCCCGGCGGGTACTATTTCTTCGCAGCCTTCTTCCACTGCGGTCTTTGTCCTCCTTTTTCTGATTTCTTCTGCGACATCATGAATACATACGGCTTCCACCTTCTTGACTTCACCCCCAACGCCATCCTTACAATGGCGGTTTTCGCACACATGTGCGAAAACTTCATAGGGATACACCCAAACGTAGCGCTGTTTAGGCACTTCTTCACTCCTAGAGCAGAGGCGGCGCCCCCTCTCCGGAGGAATTTCTTGGGTTTTAAATGCACAAGAAGGAGTCTTACTTGCCGGGAGCTCCGGCAAGTGGGAAGAGTGGCGTCTGACTGGTGCTGGATCGTTGAAGACGAGCCGCAGCACTTCACCGCGCCGCACAACTCCTATCGTCTTGCGGCCGGACCGAGCGATCTGGATCCGGACGACGCTAAGCTCAACGTCGCCCTTGTCCGGATTCTTCGTCTTCGAGCAACAAAGCTGTCCGTTGCGAAAGTAGGCGCAGATTTCCTCCGCCGCGCATCGCTTCTCCAAGACAGAAAAGGCCGGCTGGGAGTATGGCGGCGCTGGGATATAATGAGGCTGCGCCCGGGCTGAACTTCAACTTCACGACGCTGGAGCTGAGGGGATGGTCCGGAACTCTTTAAATATGACCCGCCCATCGAGTGGTTCAGACCTCCCGGGAGTGGTGCCCTCTGCAACAGCACAGCTCGGGATCGTCTTCTCGCCATGATGCCCGCGTGCGACTCGCACGGCGTGGAGCGCACATGGATTCCGCCCAAGCCAATAGACGTCCTCAACTTCTTCGACAACCTTGAGGAGGTGGCGAAGAACAAGGACGAGACCCGGGGGCTGACGCGGGACACCACGGACCAGGAGATAGCGTACATAGCTTCTCGGGCTGAAAAGGCGCTGCAGCCTGCTGGCGGCAGGAGAGTTCGCTACGCCCGAGGAGGCGAGGCTGCAGAAGCGTCCTGCCAAGCGGAGGAGGCGGAGATCTGCAGACTGCTGCAACTTCCTCCCGACGCGCTCGCCGGGGTCCCCCCTCTGAGGCACTCCGGGATCCCTGGCATTGCGGCCGAGGCCACGGCAAGGGGTGGCGCTGCCGGAGGGAGCGGAGGCGCCGCAGGAAGCGAATGCGCCGGAGGGAGCGGAGGCGCCAGAGGGAAAGGGGCTGCAGCGCAGGGCGCTGGGCCCGGCGAGCCAGCCGGCGAGGAGGAGGAGGAGGAGGACGCCGAGGCCGCCGAGGACGCCGGCGGGTCCATGGATCTCTCGCCGACGACCTCTCCTCGTCGTCGAGACCTCCCGCCCGGGCAAGCCCTAGGCGTTCTCCATCAAGCGCCTCCAAGGCGGCGACCAGGCGAGCGCGAGGCCCCGGCAACAACCAGCGCAAACTTCCGGGAAGCCAGGCTACGCCGAGGACCGCCAAGCGCCGAGGAATCTTCGCCTCCTGCTCCTCGCGCCGCGCCCAAAGCGGAGTATGACTTCTCCGCCTTGAGCGAAGACGACGAGGAGGAACAGGAGTAAGTATCCGAGATCTTCATCTTCTCAAATTCCGCCCTGATTATTGTTGAAGCTAATCTTGTTTCTTGCTTTGATTCCAGGACCTTGGCCCAACGCGAAGAGGGCCAAGGTGCCCGTGTCAATCGCGGACGACTTCGCCCTTGGCGGCGCGGGGGACGTGCGGATCCGAGCTTGCGGATGCAAGCGCTATTCGAGAACAGCCCAGCGCAGCCCCCAGCGTAAGTCTGGGTTCCGCACTTTCGCTCGCCGGGCGTGTTTGAAGATCTTGGTTTTGTATTAATGCCTTGATGTTTTTGTCTTGACTTGTGCAGAGGTGGAGCCACAGCGGCAGGAGCGTCCGGAGGTCGCTCCCGAGGAGCCGCAGGCCCCGCCGTCCCCGCCAAGGTCGAGCTCCCCGGCAAGGGTGAGCACTCCGCCAAGGGCGGGTACTCCGCCGAGGGCGAGCACCCCGCCAAGGGCGAGCAGCCCGGCGAGGGCGGCTACTCCGCCAGGGCGGAGCTCCCCGGCGAGGGAGCCCGCCGATGACGACGTCCGCCAAGGTAGGTTCTGCAACCTTGTCTTCTCGGCGTTGTCTCTTTTTGGATATTTGCTTGAACTTCTTTTGCTTTTTCTTCTTCTTCTAGATCCTCCTCCCCCCGAGCAGATGGAGACGGAAGTCGTCATTGTTGAGGAGGAGGACCTTGTGGCACCGTGGCGGCGCCCGATTGCGAGGACACGGCGGGAGCCGCCGGGCTAGATGCGCCAGAGACCGCTCCGGCTGCGGGCCTTGCGGCGGCGGGGAGGGGGACGGCGACCGCACGCTAGCCCGGGGCGGCGGAGCATCAAGTGCTGCGCCGGTCACCGACCCTTCCGCCGGAGAAGAGCGGTCCGGCTACTACTTGAAAGCCCCCAACGGCGTCTTTATCCAGGTGCCGTGGGGTTCTTCGTCGCGAGCTCCCGCGGAGGGCGAGGCCTTTGATGGGGAGGTCCTCGCCTCCGCAGGCTTGAAGATCGTCGAGGGCCCAAGGAGCGACGGCAGGAGGAGGAGAAGCTGCTTCACCAGCTCCTGGCCCTTTACCGGGCCAGGCAGGCGAACTGCTTCCCGGGAGGCCCTCGTCGCCAAGGCCGCCGAGGAGATGGAGAAGCGCGCGGCGGAGCTCAGCGCCGCCAACCAGGCTGCTCTCCGCGAGGTGGCGGAGGAGCGCAAGCGACTCGCCGGGGAGTATGAGGAGTGGTTGCTGGAGAAGGCCGAGGCCGAAGAGCAGCAGCGGCTCGCCGGGGTGGAGCTGTCCCGGCGAGAAGGAGAACTCATCCAGCGGAAGGTTAACCTCGACGCCCACGAGGAAGACCTTGCCGCTCGGGAGCAGGCCCTTGGCGGGGAACTGAAGGAGGCGAAAACCGCCGCAGCTGCCGCGGAGACCGCCAAGGAGGAGCTTGCCGCCAAAGTCGCGCAGCTGGAGGAGTTCTTGGCGGCGTGGAGAAGGTCGCCCGCCAACACGGAGCGCGAGAAGGATGCCCACACCAACTCGTAACTCAGTAGCGGCTTTCCAAGAAGGGCGACGAGTTGAAGGCCGCCAAGGACTCCATCGAGGATCTTGAGCTGCAAGTTTCTGCTTGAGGACTCGCCGGCGCCGCCCGGGATCGGAGACCAAGTTGAAGGAGGAGCTCCGCGAGGAACAGGCTTTGGTGGACAGCGCCAACAAAGCAGCCGAGCGCTTCCACCGCACCGTCGAGTTATGGACCGAGGACTTGGTGTCTTGTCGTCCGACATTGACCAGGAGCTGCTGGCGCCAAGCCGGAGCATCTCATCTACTCCTCGGATCCAAATCTCGCTCCAGGCGCCAAGCTCAGCCCTTCTTGAGGGGATCGCGCCGCCCTTGCAAATCTGCGGAAGAAGATCCTCGCAACTCGCCGAGGAGACTTCGCCGGCTGTCGCGGAACCATGGAGCGCGTGCTGACGAAGATTGTATACCGCAATCCCGGCATAAACCTCACCAACGTTCTTCGCAGCTTGCCGGCCGACGCGAACATGGAGGCTCTGAAGGAGCAGGTCGCCCATATCATTGCCAAAGTGAACAAGATCCCCAGGGTTGAGGGCGACCGCGTAGACTAGGCCTCCTTTATCTTTATCTCTTTTTGTTGCTGCATAGGGTGTTATGAACTCATTAGCCATTGCGACAAGTTATTCCTTGTACGATATTATCTTTATTTTGATCAATAGATGCAGTGTTATCTCCCTCGTTCTGATCCTCAACTTTGTATGCCTCAACCCTACGCTTCTAGGAAACTTGCCGGCAAGGGGCCCTTGCCGCGAGCGCTGAGTGCGGAACTCGAAGCAGCCTGCTAGCCAAGGTCTTATCGGCAAGCAACCTTGCCGCGGCTAGTCGCAACGCACTTAGCTTGCTGAGCGGACTCGAAACGAAACAAGGGCGCGACACTTGTCGCAGCTCACTTAAATCGTTGAGCGTGCTCGAAAACAAGATAAGGGTGCGGCTATCCACAGGTAAGTTTCTCCGAGCACAGGTTTTCCATACAAAGTGTGATCGTTCAAGGAAGGCAACTTAAAATTTAAAATTTTGGACTGCTCGAATTCCAATAACTTAGCTTTCATGATCCGTGCGTTCTCCGGCAAGCTTCTCTTTCTTGAAGAGCACTTGGTTCATCCTCCGTTTCCTTCCCCCCGGCAAACTTGTGCGCGAGGAACGTTCCTTCTGCTTAAGAGGCAAGGAAAGAGAAGAGGGAAACAAGTATACGGCCTTTCGGCGCGCTATTGCTTACCGGATGTGTACGTTGCACAAAATGCCAAATAACACATGCAAATTGCAAAGAAAAGCATGCAAAAGGCAAATAGCGCAAAACACAGAAACTTTACTGATGCACGGGGTCTGCGCCCGGCTTTGTACAAAGGGTTACATGCAACAGCGGCAAAGCTTGTACAAAAGGTGGTTGCCGGAGCGGATCACGGCAACCGCGCCTTATGGGTGAAACTTGCGAAGATGCTCTATGTTCCGTGAGTTGCTCATTGGTAAGCCTTCTTCGGTCTCGGGCGACAGCGCGGGCCTCGTGACTTGTCTCACCCGATAAGGGCCTTCCCACTTCAAGTCAACTTGTTGGAATTCTTGGCGGACTGAACACGCCAAGAACAAGGTTGCCTTCCTCGAGACTCTGGCTTTGACCTTGCGGCTATGGTAGCGGCGCAAGGCCTGCTGGTATCGAGCAGCTCGTCTGACAGCACAGGACGCCCTCCTCAAGGAGCAATCGTCATCTTGACGATTGCTCTTGCTCGAGCTCGTCATAGCGAGCACTCGAGGAGATCCGTATCTGAGTTCCGTGGGGAGAACTGCCTCTGCTCCATAGACTAGAGCAAAAGGTGTCTGTCCGTGGCTCGATTTGGTGTCGTTCGATCGACCAAAGAGCGCGGCAGCTCCTCTATCAATTTCTTCCGCGACTTGCGCAATTGTCGAAAGTTCTTGTCTTGAGTCCACGCAGCACTTCAGCATTGGCCCTCTCCGCTTGACCGTTGCTCCTCGGGTGAGCAATGAAGCGAACAGACCTTGGTGCCAAGGTCTTGGGCGTGTGCATGAAGGTGCGACTAGTGAATTGTGTACCGTTGTCGCGATAATCTGTTAGGGATCCCTAAACGGCACACAATCGACTGAAGAACTTGACCGCCGATTGTCTTTGTCACCTTTCTCACCGCTCCACTTCGGCCACTTTGTGAACTTGTCGATTGCTACGTACAAGTACTCAAAGCCCCCGACAGCACGGGGGAAGGGGCCGAGGATATCGAGCCCCCAGATCGAGAAGGGCCAGGACAAAGGGATTGTTTGGAGAGCTTGAGCTGGCTGGTGAATCTGCTTTGCATGGAACTGGCACGCTTCACACTTGGTTACTAGTGCAGTTGCATCTTGGAGGGCTTCTTGCCAAAAGAACCCTTGCCGGAAAGCTTTCGACAAGCGCCTTAACGCCAATGTGGTGGCGCATATGCCTCCGTGTATTTCGCCAATGACGTCATCCGTCTTCCACGGAGATGCACTTGATCGACACCATTGAGCCTTCTTCATGCAGCTCGTTATCCACGAACCGGTACATACTTGACTGTCTGGTTATCTTTTCCATTTCTTACGGTCGTCGGGAAGTTCTCCGGTTTGCAAAAACGGACAATCTCTGCGCCCATGCCGGAGCACGGGCTCAGCGGCAGAACTAAAGGCATGAGGGCCGCTGCGGGAACCTCGGCTTCTCGGCAGAACCTCGGGCTCTGCGAGCTGAAGGTCCCCGGCAAGCTCGCCGGGCGAGGCTTGTCGGGAACACTTGCTTCAACTGTCTGAGACCGAGGATCTGCAGGAGCAAACTGTTCCTCAGCGTTCTGGTTGTTGATCTTGGGGACCTTGGCGGCGGCCTCGGGGAGACCTGCCGGCAAGTAGTCGCCGGTGACCAACTTTCTCTTCTTGGACTGCCCATTTGATGGCGTGACGGATGGTTGAGTCAGCTTGAGCAAGAAGGTTCCTGGTTCCACAGGTAACTTCATCGAAGCACACTTTGAAAGGCCATCTGCGATTTCATTCTGAGCTCTCGGGACGTGCTCCATCTGCAAACCTTCAAAGCGCTCCTCAAGCTTCCTCACTTCATCGACATAAGCTTCCATCAAAGGGCTCTGATAGCTCTTGTTAACTTGCCGGACCACCAACTGAGAATCTCCCCGCACAATCAACTTCCTGATCCCAAGTTCGGCCGCAATCCTGAGGCCGGCGAGCAAACCTTCATATTCAGCAGTGTTGTTTGTCGCTTGCTCCCTCGGGAAGTGCATCTGGATAACATACTTGAGGTGCTCTCCGGTGGGCGCGATGAGTACCACGCCGCACCGCGCCTTTGCAGCGAGAAGGCACCATCAAAGTACATTACCCATTCACTTGTCGCTTCTTGTACGGGTGTACTCGTTTCTTGGACTTCTTCATCGGGCGTTGGGGTCCACTCTGCTATGAATTCTGCCAAAGCTCGGCTCTGTATGGTTGAAGTACTTTCAAACTTGAGTCCAAAGCTCGACAGCTCCAGTGCCCACTCAACGATCCTGCACTGTTGCTACGGGTTGTGCAATATCCTCTTGATGAAAGCGAGTGACCACTGTTATCTCGTGTGCCTGGAAGTAATGGCGCAGCTTTCTCGAGGCCATGAGGAGGCCAAAAAGCAACTTTTGCACACCAGAGTATCTTGATCTAGCCCCCTGGAGAAGGGAACTTACAAAATACACTGGGCGCTGCACCATCTTCTTCCGCACCTCATCCTGTTCCTGCGCGGAGCTGTCCTTGTCGGGGCCAGAGCTTGTCGGAGCAGCCCCCTGCTTGTCGCTGGACTCGCTTGCCGGTGGAGTAGCCTCCTCGTCGGACTCCCTCTCCGCTACTAACGCAGCACTAACCACCTGGTTGGTTGCCGCTAGGTACAGCAGCAACTTCTCCTGTGGTCTAGGTGCGACAAGTATTGGAGTGGAGGATAGGTATCGTTTCAAATCCTGCAGCGCTGCCTCCGCTTCCGGAGTCCACTTCATGGGACCTGCCTTCTTCAAGATTTTGAAGAAGGGTAGGGCGCGTTCTGCAGACTTTGAAATGAACCTACTGAGGGCAGCCACACAACCTGCAAGCCTTCTGACATCCTTGACTCGCTTCGGGGCTTCGATCTGCTCGATGGCTTTAATCTTGTCGGGGTTGGCTTCAATCCCCCTCTGTGACACAAAGAACCCGACAAGTTTGCCGGAGGGAACTCCAAAGACGCACTTCTCGGGGTTCACCTTAAGCTGTATCTTGCGCAGGTTCTGAAATGTCTCTTCCAAATCTTGAATCAGCGTATCCTTGCTTTTGCTCTTCACCACGATATCGTCCATGTAAGCCTCTACATTTCTATGGATCTGTGGCTCAAAAGCAGTATACACTACCCTTGCAAATGTTGATCCTGCATTCTTCAGTCCAAATGGCATGCGTATGAAGCAATAAGTGCCACATGGAGTGATAAATGCAGTCTTCTCTTCATCCTCTTTGGCCATAAAAATCTGGTGATAGCCTGAGTATGCATCAAGAAAGCAGAGTAGCTCACATCCGGCAGTGGAGTCAACAATCTGGTCGATGCGCGGCAAGGGGAATGGATCCTTGGGACATGCTTTATTCACATCGGTGAAGTCTATACACAGTCTCCATTTCCCGTTGGCCTTGCGCCTGACGGTCGGGTTTGCTAACCACGTCGGATGGATCGCACCTCTAACTAGGCCTGCTGCCTCTAGCTTCTTGATTTCTTCGTTGATGAATTCTTGGCGCTCCACGGCTTGCTTCCTCACCTTTTGCTTGATGGGCCGCGCATGAGGGCAAACAGCAAGCTTGTGCTCAATCACCTTCACAGGAACACGGGGATGTCGGATGGTTGCCATGCAAACACATCGACATTCGCCCGCAGAAAAGCGACAGCAGCGCTTTCCTATTCTTTGTCAAGCGTGGCAATCGATGGTGAAGGTACCACCGGTGCCGTCCTCCTTGGCGGACACCTTCTTGGTTGCGGCGGGCGCCATTCCCTTTTACTCTTGCGGTGGAGCTCGGCGGGGCGTCCTCGGCGGCAGCGCAAAGACCGAAGAGGTGCGGTTGCGGAGTGGGCCCCGAGCACTTGCGGACTTGATCTTCGTCTTCTTCCCCGAGGGAGCTTCAGCGGCAAGTGTATTCTTATCGGCTGCAGCTGCCGCATCCCGGTAGATCTTGTCGGTGCAGATAAGCGCATCCTTCTTGTCGCCGTGGACAGTGATGACGCTTATCGGCCCCGGCATCTTGAGTACATTATAAGCATAATGGGAAGCTGCCATGAACTTGGCGAGGCGGGACGGCCGAGAATTCCATTGTATGGCAGCGGAATATCGGCGACGTCGAAAGTGATCTTTCGATCTGAAATTGAGCTCCCGCCAAAGGTCACCGGCAGAGTGATCTTTCCCTTGGGCTTGCTCCGTCCCGGGTTGATTCCTTGGAAAGAACCGGTCTCTTCAAGCTCGCCATCTGGAATTTGGAGTTTCTCGATCACAGCAGAGGAGATCAAGTTCAGCCCGGCCCCGCCGTCAACCAACATTTTGGTGACCTTGAGGTTGCGGATGGTGGGTGAGACCAGCATCGGCAAGCACCCGACCGCGGTGGTGCGGTCAGGGTGATCCTCAAGATGAAAAATGATGGGCGTGCCGGACCATTTGAGGGGCCTGCGCGACTCCACGGGCGGCTCCGCTGCATTCACCTCACGCACCCACTGCTTTAGCTGGCGGTGGGATGTGTGTAGAGAGGCGCCACCGTCGACGCACAGGACCTCCGTGGCCTTCTGGAACTCCTGCTCGCTGTTATCCTCATCCTCCATGTCTTCGTCGTCGTCTTCTTCATCCTTGTCGCGGCCCCGGGGAGGTCGATCACCTTGCCGCTGCTTGGCCTTGTCGCGGCGTCCTCCCCGGCCATTGAACGGCCGCTTCTTGCTCGGTTCTCTCCCGCCACCTTGGGCCCTCTCCTTGTCGCGTCTCTCGCTTCCGCGGCGGGGAGTGCATGGTGGTCGCACCCCCGGTGCTCTTGTCGCCGTCGGCCTTACGTCTTCTCGGCTTGCATGCGCGAGGTCGCCGGCTCTTTGTGGAGAGTCGTTGTTGGCGGCGACCGGCTCTTGATGGTAGCCCTCGGTCGTCGGCCTTGTCCGCCGCTGGAGGGAAGTCGAGCGATTCGCCCTGCGGCGCTTCGCGGAGTGGAGGGCGCGGAGCGGCGGTGCGGAGCGGGTATGCTCGGACTCTAACGGTGTTAGAAGGAGCAGGGTCCTGCCGCCGCCGCTTTGCTTGTGTCCGGACGTTGGTCGGAGCATCCCGCGAGCCTCCGGCGTGTCCTTGCCCTCAAAGGGGTACCACCTCCGTGGTATGGCGCTGCTGGGTTGTCGTCTTGCTGAGATGGGCGTGGATCCACGGAGAACGAGCGCGGTCGTCCGCCCTGTCCTTGATCTGGTGGCGCCCGCGAGTGTCTCGCCGGCGCCACCCTTTCGGCAACATCTCCTCCGCCCACCGTTGGCTCGGTGGCGGCGGATGAATCTGACGGCTCCTCAACCTCAAAGCCTTCTTCTTGGGGCCATGGCGCGATTGTTGGACGAAGTTGCGATGGCCGGAGAGGTTGATGAAGAGCGCGCCAGCGCAACGCCGGATCAGGTCCGCACAACCTCGACGCCCCTACTCGCGCGCCCCAGAGATGTCGAGAAATGCTGCCGCCCGGACACCTATGGGACCGGAGCCCTTTGTCTATGCGGTGCGAGGCGGAGGGAGCACAGAGAGCAGATCAAAGCGAGCACGCGGATTTTACCCAACCGGAGCTCTCGGAGAGATAAAACTCCTCTGCTGCTTTGTGTTTGTATTGAGCTTGCTCGAGTCTGGCGTATGGTGGTGATGCGTGTGTCGAATGAGGCGAACCCCTTCTACGTTGTGCATGGGCCTCCTTTTATAGTGCAAGGGTCACCGACAGTGTCAGCGTAGGAGAAAGGGGTAAAAAGTAAAAGAGGTGGTAGTTGGAGCAGTCACGGGAACAGTGAGCTACAAAGCGTGAGCAGTGGTCTCTACCTACTTTGTGATGGGGGACAAGGGCATTTAATGCCCGTCGCCGTCGACCCCAAAGCTCCCGCCCGTGCGTCTCCGTGCGCCACGGTGATGGATCCACCACCGTGAAGTGCCACCGTGTCCCCAGGCTGCCTGCCATCCGCCACGCTGCGTTCTGGAAAGGCCCAGGCGGCACGCGTGGGCTGATGAGCTGGAGCGCGGGCACACAAGCAACTCTCCCGGCAAGCACCTTGCCGGGTCTTGATCTTGCGGGCCGGGGCTTGCGGGCTCAGTAACTTGTCGCTCCCCGGGCCCTCGCCGGGACGCATGCGGCGCCGAGGCGTGTCTTCTATGATGTAATCTTCTAGTCTTCCCGGCGAGCTCCTCTCGCCGGGGCCTTGCGTGAGTGATGTAACCTCGAGCCTGGAACGGCCTTCCCGGCAAGCTCCGCTTGCCGGGGTTTCGATCTTCTGTCTTGTACACTTTGTTCTTGAATGGCTTGATATGGAGTAGGAAGGTCTCCGGCAAGCACGTGGTAAACCCGGCCGCCGGAAGCTGCAACTGCCCGTGCACAAGTTGGGGTACTGAGGTACCCCTACCTTAGTACACCGACAGACATATTTGGCAATGTAAAGTTGATCAAACTTCAGAATGGACAGAAATGGTTTTGAAGGGTTTTGATGAAGTTATCTTGTTCTCCAAGTCATGAGACTTGGCAAGATCATCAAATATGTCATATGTGACATGATAGAATTTTCCTGGAATATTTGGAGGATATTCCCTTTGTAAATATTTCAAAAGCTTGAAATATCCAGAAAGGGTTTTGGAGGGATTTGACCAATATTTTGAACATGACCATGTGTTGAAACTCTTATATATGGACAATATATGTCCTATGAGTTTCCCTAAATTTTGTCAAATATTTTTAAAACAATAAAATAATTTTTCCTATTAAAGACCATTTCGCCTTAAGAAAAAGCTTTTAAATAAAATAGTAAAACAACTTTTAAAATTATATTTTTGTGGTTTCTGGGTATCCTATATCTAATAGGAGTCAAATATTTTTGGAAAGATTTTTACTGCCCTTAATCAAGTACTTGCAGTGCAAACCTCGATTCAGGGGTTTTTGGAAAACTAAATTTAGAAAATACTTTCTGGCCAAATTATTTTGTAAGAAAAATTCTATATAGCACTATACACATGGCATGGTCATTGGTCAGGAGCTTGGGGCAAGGAGATGAAATATAGAGGGTAGAGTAGTTGACTTTAAGGAGCACTTGAAAAGAAACACAGAGAGAAACCAACTCCAACTAAAAGCCAAATAATGCAAAAAGTTTTTGTTGGTCCAAATTTTCATGCTTTATAAATGAAAATGAAATGTTACAAAATGCAGGGTGTGACAGACCTACCCTCCTTACAAGAATCTCGTCCCCGAGATTCCTAAACTAGGCTTTAAAGAGATACGGGAACTCGGATCTAAGGTAGTCTTCACGCTCCCAAGTTGGTTCTGCTTCAGTGTGGTTGCTCCATTGGACCTTGAAGTACTTGATGGTGCGGCTTCGAGTGCGTCGCTCAGCCTCATCCAGAATGCAGATGGGCCTCTCATGATAAGTCAAATCAGGTTGAAGATCAATGGCTTGGTGATTGACATCCTTGTAGAGATCAGGCTTGTCTGGAACTTGGAGACACTTCCGGAGTTGTGACACGTGGAACACGTTGTGCACATCGAAAAGTTCAGTGGAAGTTCCAACTAGTAAGCCAGTTCTCCTCGTCGTTCCATGATCTTGAAGGGCCAATGTATCTCGGGCGAGCTTTCCTTTGACATGGAAGCGCTGGGCTCCTTTGAGAGGGTGACCCGAGATAGACATGGTCTCCAACTCGGAAGTTTATGTCTCTCGACGTGAGTCGGCGTAGCTCTTCTGTCTTGACTTGGCGGACTTGGACGCTCTCGACAAGCGGACTTGCTCTTTGGCTTCACGGAGGATATCGGGCCCAAAGACAAGTCCTTCTTCGGTCTCCGACCAGTTGAGAGGTGTCTGACACTTCCGCCAGATAACACTTCAAATGGTGCCATCGAAGGCTTGCACGATAAGCTGTTGTTGTAAGAGAACTTCGGCGAAAGGAGGCAATCTTCCCACTTAGCTCCATAAGCTAAGACACAGGCTCGGAGCATGTCTTGAGTATCCGATTCACTCGCTTTGTCGACCTCCGGTGCAATGGGTGGAAAGTAGTCTTTGAAGGACAACTTGGTCCCCATGGCCTCCTGGAATTTCTTCCAAAACCTTGAGGTGAACTGGGCTCCTCGATCTGACACAATCTCCTTGGGAACACCATGAAGGCTCATGATTCGGTTGATGTAGAGAGTTGCCACCGGTTGCCGTCATGGGTAGTCTTAACAGAATGAAATGGGCCACTTTGGTCAAATGATCGACTATGACCCGGATGGAGTCATGTCCCTTGTTTGACCTAGGTAGTCGATGATGAAATCCATCCCGACTTTATCCCATTTCCACTCGGGAACCTTGAGTGGTTGGAGTAACCAACCAGGTCGCCGATGTTCAGCTTTGACTCTCGGCATCGTCACATTTTGCAACATAGGTGGCAATCTCCTTTTCATCCCATGCCACCAAAATCTTTCCTTGGTCTTGATACATCTTGGTGCCTCCAGGGTGGATGGAATATGGGCTGTCATGAGCTTCTTGCAAGATCAGGTTCTTGAGCTCAACCTTGTTGGGCACGCAGATGCGATTCCCAAACCACACAATTCCTTCCTCATCCTCTGAGAATCCTGAGGCTTTGCCTGCCTTGATCTTCCTCTTGATGCCTTCAATACTCTCGTGTCCCTTCTGAGCTTCCTTAATATCATCCATCAAGGTAGGCTTAACTTCGAGGTTGGCCAAGAATCCTGGTGCAACCAGTTCCAACCCGAAGCTTTCAAGTTCTTAATACAAGGCGGGTAGCTTGTGCTTTAGCATAGCATTCAAGGAGCAAGCCTTTTTGCTCAATGCATCTGCTACCACATTAGCCTTTCCAGGGTGGTATTGAACACTAAGGTCATAATCCTTTATCAACTCCAGCCATCTTCTCTGCCTCATGTTCAATTCCCTTTGAGTGAAAATATACTTCAGACTTTTGTGATCCGTGTATATCTCACATCGCTTCCCCAAGAGGTAATGTCGCCAAGTCTTCAGGGCATGAACCACTGCTGCTAGCTCAAGGTCATGAGTAGCGTAGTTCTCTTCGTGAGGTCGTAGTTGCCTTGAAAGGTAGGCTACGACTCTGCCTTCTTGCATCAGAACACCTCCCAGTCCGATTCTTGACGCATCACAATATATCTCAAACTCCTTGTGTATATCTGGCGTGGCGTAATCTGGGCGGTGGTCAGCCTCTTCTTCAGCTCTGGAAGCTCTCTTCGCGCCTTCGCGTCCATTCAACTTCTTGTCCTTCTTCAAGAGCTGAGTCATGGGTGGGCAATGCTTGAGAATCCTTCAATGAACTTGCGATAATATCCCGCAAGTCCGAGGAAGCTTCGACTTCCTTCACATTGCTCGGGATTGCCATTCACCACGGCTTCAATCTTAGCGAGGTTGGTGACAATCCCTCTTCGCTTAAAACATGACCCAAGAATCCAACTTCACGCAGCCAGAATTCGCACTTGCTGAACTTGGCATACAGTTGGTGCTCTCGAAGCTTGTCTAGGACCATCCTCAAGTGTTGCTCGTGCTCTTCTTCCGACTTCGAGAAGACAAGAATGTCGTCAATGAAGACAACGACAAACTTGTCCAAATATTCCATGAAGACCTTATTCATGAGGTACATGAAGTAAGGTGGGGCATTGATCAACCCAAAGGACATGACCGTGCACTCATACAGGCCATATCTGGTTACGAATGCCGTCTTCGGAATATCTTGGGGTCTGATCTTCAGTTGGTAGTACCCAGATCTGAGGTCGATCTTGGAGAACACCTTGGCCCCATTGAGTTGATCAAACAGATCTTCAATCTTGGGAAGTGGGTACTTATTCTTGATTGTAACCTCTTTGAGGGAGCGGTAGTCAATGCATAAGCGGATGGTACCGTCCTTCTTTGCCACAAACAGAACAGGTGATCCCCAAGGGGAGGCACTAGGGCGGATAAATCCCTTCCTCAACTGCTCTTCCAGCTGCTTCTTCAATTCTGCTAACTCCTCCGATCCCATTCTATAAGGCTTCTTATAGATGGGTCCTGCTCCGGGTATGAGCTCGATGATGAACTCAATGTCTCGATTAGGAGGCATTCCTGGTAGCTCATCAGGAAAAACATCGGGATATTCGCAGACTACCGGCACTTGTTCCAATCCAACTTCAGTCAGACAGTTGACTTGGTTGGCTTGAGCAGAGGAGGGGTTGGAGGCAAACTTAACTTCGACTCCTTGGTCATTGGTCATAGTGACAGTCCGGTTGGCGCAAGTTGCTTGCTGAGCCAATTCATGCCCAAGATCACATCCAAGCCTTGTGATTTTAGGATGATAAGGTCTGCTAGGAAGTCTACCCCGTTAATATTAATCCCAACTCCTTTACATCCCGTCTTGGCCCTCATCTTTGCTCCGGGGGTTTGTACCACCATAGGGTTATACAGGAGGGTAGGGGTCATGCCACTTTTTAATGCAAAACTTTGGGTGACAAAAGAATGCGTGGCTCCAAATCAAACAAAACGATTCTGGTGCTGAATTGACAAGGCATTACCCAGCCGACGTCCGGTCTTCCTAGGCTTCTTCTGCAGTGACATGATTCACACAACCCCGCCGTTGTTGGGCAGGTTGCGGGAGCTTGGTTCCTTGGTGGCATTCCACGGCCTTGTCTGGGTTCTGCGCATTGGGGCGCGTCGGGCTTCTTGTTGGGGCAATTCTTGGAGTAGTGTCTGGCTGTCCACATCCGAACAAGTGACTTGGTTGGGGATGACGCCCTTGCCAAAGATTGTTATTGGGGTTGATGTAGGCTGGCACAGGGGTTGGCATCTTCTGAGGTGGATAGTTGGTGCGGGTGCGAGGAGCTCGTGGTTGCCGATAGGTTGGCTTGACCGGGCTGGCTGCCACGGACGAGGCTTCAGTTCTTTGGAGCTACCCTTGCTGATCATCTTGCGCTTCTGAGTGTCATCCAGAGCACGTCGCTTGTCCTCAAGCATGAGTGCCTTGTTCACCATATCAGAAAGGTTGGGCAGTCACACACAACAAGCGAGTCTGCAGAGTCCGGTTAAGGCCTTCCATGAAGCGCCCTTTTGGCAAAGATCGGTCTTGACATCCTCGAGGCATATCTTGAGAGAACACCGAACTTCGCATGTACTCCTTGACAAGGCTACTACCTTGCTTGTGGCTCGAACTCACGCTTCTTGATGGCCATGATTCCGAAGGAATGTGGGCCTTGCGAATTCTGTCTTGAAGGTGTCCCAAGTGATGTCTGCTCGGCATGCATAGCCTTGAATCCATCCCACCAAGCTCTGGCAGTTCCCGAGGCAAGGGCAACATAAGCCACTTTATCACGGGTCCTCGGTGCATCCGACTAGTGCCAGCAGATCCTCAATGGTGCGGACCCGATCGTGCGCATCCGAGGGTTCAGCAGTCTCGATGAAGGTGGGTGGTGCATGCTTCTTGAACTCCACCAGTGTGGAACGTCCATGGCCGTGTCCCGCCGGCTGGCGATTGACAGCTTGAGCAATCATCTGGAGGGCTGCAGTGTTGGCTTGGCACTCCTCTCGGAAGGCTTGGAGAAGCTGAGCCATGTCCATGTTTGGAGGAGGTGGTGGTGGTGGTGGTGTCTGCCCTTGGGCTTGGTCCTGGCTGGCTCCTGCCTCAGCAGAACCTCCGGCTTCTTGCGGCTGGGTAGAGGTACCAGTACGTGTTACAACAGGCATCCTGTTGGAGCGGTCAAGGTCTCATGATTGGGAAAGATAAAATGAGGGAAAGCAATATAGATGGGATGCCTAGTAAGGGGGTGGTGTGACACAAATTAAGTTAAACAAGGGCCAGAAGGGCCAAACTCATGCATTAAAACCAAATGGGGAATGTAGTCGTTTACAAGTTCCCGAAGGGAAAGTACGACTTCATCAAAGCAAGTTGAAAGCAAACGCAACATAACATGGTTTCATAAGAACCATTACAAGGACTCGACTTCGCAAAAGGGGTACACGACCTATCCTACCATAGGCTACGAGCTAGCCTATCCTAGTCCTGAACGGTGTCTAAGTGGTGGAATGCTCGGTCGGGTATTCTGGCTCCTCTGGGTCTTCCTCCTCATCTTCATCTGTCTTGGTCTCTTCGTCGCTTGAGGAAGTGGGGGAGTGGAGGAGCTGAACACGGCACTGCTTTGCTGGTGGCATCGTGAAGAGGTTATGGTACTCCTTTGCCGTCATCTGGCGTGGCTGAGGTGATCCTTGGCATGTGCGACCTGTGGGGTCGTCCGCCTCGATAAGCTCTGCGGGCTGTCCAGGTGCTCCATCCTTCTTGATCCTGTCCGCCTTCATCTGAACTATGCGGAGGAGTTCCTTGGTCTCGCGGAGTTCCTTCCGAAGCTCTGTCGACTCCGAGGCCAGGTGTTGTGCCAGACTATCGGCACACAAGCTGAAGTAGGTCTGGAAGCGGAGAGAAAGTCCCTCGTCCAAGGGTGGTGCTGGTGCGCTGCTCTCGTCATCACCTTCCTTACGATAAGGCAGGTAACGAGTGGCTGGCTCACTCGCCATCTCTGGCAGGAGATCCCGGAGGCGAGTCAGCGCCTTGAGGGCAGCAGTCTCCACGGCGAGGAGCAGTGTCGCCATCTGGGGTCCCTCAAAGAACCAGCTCGTCGGGGAGTCGTTCGCCCTCACGACTACCTCCACGTGATACTCCTTCTTGGTGCTGTCGACCCAGTGCTCGTGGTAGGAAAAGGTGGGGACTCGAGTGAACTGGCACTTCCTGAGGCTATCCTCAAGAAGCACGGAAACCCAAGGTCGAAGTCCTCTGCACAATGACCATCTACAAAAGTGGAAGGGGAAGGGTCAATAAAGGGAATGTGACCTATGTTTGGGGATACTAACATAAAACATAGGTATATGGGTAATCTAGGGGATAGTCTCGCTCTAACTAACGTCCATGCTAACTAAGGCTTCCTACAGTCAGGATGGCTCTGGTACCAGCTCTGTGGGGACCCCGACTCATAAGTCATGATCACCAAATGCACGTGTACAGTGATCCCAGAGATCAATGCTCACTGAACACACAGAAGCTAAATAACAAGAGTCTTACATCCTTACATACCGTCTTACACAAATTGCAACCATTATGGTCAAGTCTTACATCGATAAAGCCTTAAGGGCTGAACATCAAATGAAACATAAGCAGCGGAAATCGTCGTCGATAAGTAGAACCCATGCCATCTGCCTTAACCCTACAGGCATTCTGACTGGGAAACGTCCTAGTTCGCATGATCGTCCCCAAAGAACTCTTCTTCGAACTCCGGTTCTTCCATGCCTGGTCAATTAAATAACCAGTGGCAAGCCAATGAGTACTTTGAATGTACTCGCAAGCAACCCATGTTTTGGTTCAAGGTACAACAATGGATGACATAGGTAAATTTTTGCATAAAGCTAGTTTTGAGTGCAATGACATGTTCAACATCCTATAAAGCATGCATCAAGAGAATTCAAGTAACCATGAGCACTGGTCACAGATATCAACATAAATAGAATGGGCACCAACCCATTTATCAAAAACAGAGTGGGCACCAACCCATCTCAATCGTGTCAAGTCCTTGACTTGACCCAAGTCATTTCCATCAT
This sequence comes from Aegilops speltoides, assembly GCA_021437245.1. Classification (NCBI taxonomy): domain Eukaryota; kingdom Viridiplantae; phylum Streptophyta; class Magnoliopsida; order Poales; family Poaceae; genus Aegilops; species Aegilops speltoides. The sequence continues at coordinate 247,515,158 of CM038142.1, read as the reverse complement.
CACACACACTGGTTGAAAACCCTGGACATAGTTTAAGCAGCACCGCCCAACCGTCCTTGACCGTGGACACGGCTACTCGAATAGTTTTACACTCTGCAGAGGTTGCACACTTTACCCACTAGATCCGGGGAACTTCCGTGTCATCCACGACCCGCGGTACCTCAAGTACCCGGGGTAAGCACCCGATCACCGCCTTTCCCTAGACGACACTAACATGGAGTCCACTCGATTAATAGTAACCCCCCGTGCCAAACATTTCACATCATAAAGTTGCGGAGCCTCGCTCCCATATTCATCACATACCACAAGCACGGGGTACCAACGGTGTGCCCGGTGTCTTTGTAAAATGACATGGCCGCCCTACCTGGCATGACCCCGTCGCGAGAGAGAGCACCAACTCTCCCCCGTCACTAGTAATGCAGGCTCCAAGCTAGTATCGGTCTAGGTACTCAACAATGCCCTTTCCCATATAAGGGTAGAGTGGTCGCGCATGTAAGGTTGGGACAGTCATCAAATCTTAAATCTAATCCGTTTTCGAAAACAACACACACTTGCCTCGGTACACCACTTCGTCATAAAGTGGTTACCCATCTCATCATCTCCCTCGGGCATAAGTGGCACCCGACGGGGTTTTCAAAAAGTCTTTTGAAAAAGCTTTGTCTCCTTCACCATGCATAAACCCGTCCCTTTTGCGTCAGCATCTACATTTGCATCCTATCTACTCCCACCGGCATAACCCTCATAAGAATGTAGGGCCATGCACAATGCAAGTGTCAACGAGGAATGTAACCGAGGCAACCAACCACGTGGTTCACCATCTCATCATGATTCCGATGCAACAAGTATAACGAACTATATGGCATGTATAAGAAGGTTTCATAAATATGGTCAAAGGGCTGCTTGCCTTGGTTGGCTTGATCTTCAAAGTCTTCAGGCCCTGCTCCTCCTTCTTCCTCAGCTACCTCGTCAAATACGGGATCTAACGTCGCAAGTAAACAACGGGAAAATAAGACAATAATAAAAACAGAAAAGTCAAAGTGCTCAGAAAAATGTCAACTTATTTTTGTAAAATACTAGGAGGAAAGCTAGGAAGGGGACAACTTTTGATTTTGGTTCTGGAGTACCAGAATAGGAGATATGGATTTTCAAACACATATTTAAATGCTAAAAATCACATTTAAATATTTACAGAAAATGAAAGGTTGTTGGATCAGAGTGAAAGTTGCACCATTAAATAGGTTGCAATATTCTAGGAATTTAGAAATTGGAATCAATTCATTTGGATAATTATTCTGTCCTGTGGAATTTCTGGAAATAAGACAGAAAAGGAAAAAGAAAAGTGGCGCTGTGCCACTGGGCCAGAGAGGCCATAGCAGCAGCAGGCCCAGCCAGCCGTGCCGGCCAAATGAAGAAGCGCTACAAGACATGCGCTTAAACTGACGGGCGGGTCCCGCCCGTCGGGGCGTGAGGCTGACAAGCCTGGCCCGCGGCCGTCGTCGTCAACCTCTGGATAGAGACGACGGCGGGCTCACCGGCGGCGATACAGGGCACGGGAAGGGATGCGGAGGCTACCGTTGGACTCAGGGACGAGTCGCCGTTCTGGTAGAGGTGGAGGCGGTCGCCGGTGCAGCCTGGTTCGCCGGCGACGAGGTCCGCGATGGAGGTGCTGCGGGAGGTGGCGACTCCGGCCGTTTCCGGCAGCTACAAAGAGGGAAAAGGAGGGGGAAAAGATCAGTGAGGCGAGGGGAGTCCAGATCGAGAGAGAAAAGGGGCGGAGGAGGCCTGTACCCGCAGATCGACGGCAACCCGAGGCGGCAGAGCTCGAGCTCGATCTCGAGCTCGGGCGGCTCTGGAGAGAAGTGGGTGGTGCGGGAGGCTGATTGGGAGTGCGGAGGAGCGACAGGGAGGGAGAGAGAGGCTCGGGGCTGCCTTATATAGGCTGGCCGCGGTTCACCGTAGGCGTGGCCTACGGGCGCCCGCGGGATCGGCTCTGGAGGCCGTTGGAGAAGGAGTGGGGCTGTCCACGGCGTTCGTGGGGATGGAGTAGGGCGCCAGGGAGAAGGAGAGAGAGTGGGGAGAGGCACTGGCGCTCGCGCGTGTGAGGCCGGGCATTGGCCGAGCCGGGCGGCGTCGGTCCGCGTTGCAGGAGGTGAGAGAGGAGAGACAAGGGGCTCTGCGGTGGCGTGTCACGGACGCCGAGGGGCATCGGCCGCACAGCAGGGGTAGCACGAGGTGGTCGGGGACGCGGCGTCAACGGTCGGGAGCGCAGTGACGTGCTCCAGAGCGCGACTTTGGCCGGCATCCGCGGCTTTCCCGCGTCGCGCGCGCGTCCACTTCTGTCTGGGAGCTACAGTGGGTGTGGGCAAAACTAGGAAAGAGCCTTGGATGCTCTGGAGGGCAGAGGGGAGAGAGAGAGGCTGTGAGAGAGAGAGGAAAATGTTGTCCAGAAAGGACAAATGTGGTTTCCCCCTTCTTCCACATTGCTTCCTCGGGTAGAAAAGCATCTAAGTGACAGAGGGGAACGAGGAGGGGTTGTGGTAAAAAGATGAACTCAAGGAGATTAGTGAAAGTGGCAAAAATAGGCATTTTAGTTATCTGCCAGAAGGTGTTTGATGGAGTTTTGGATAAGCTAATGACTTCCACTGGCCAAGATACTCCATGGGGTGAAATGTCACATATATTTAGGGCCTTCCACCCATTTAGAGCTTATTTGGACAAAGTTGCCAATGTAACTCTTGCAAACCCTAGAAATGGGCAGAAATGGATTTGTGTAGATCCAGTGGAGTAGATCACTTCTCCTTGATGCACCACTTGGTGTGGTAGCCTTATTTGGTCATGTGATCAGGCTCACCAAAGTTGGGGTCTTGGAGAAGAAGTTGTTAGTACAAAGTTGTTCAAACTTGATTCTGGTCAGAGAGGGTTTTGAGGCACTTTGACCAAGATTTCCTCTTCTCCAACCTGTGCCATTTGGTCCAGATGCATCATTAGACCAATGAAGCATGTTCACCAAGTTTGAGCACATTTGGACATATTTGGCAATGTAAAGTTGATCAAACTTCAGAATGGACAGAAATGGTTTTGAAGGGTTTTGATGAAGTTATCTTGTTCTCCAAGTCATGAGACTTGGCAAGATCATCAAATATGTCATATGTGACATGATAGAATTTTCCTGGAATATTTGGAGGATATTCCCTTCGTAAATATTTCAAAAGCTTGAAATATCCAGAAAGGGTTTTGGAGGGATTTGACCAATATTTTGAACATGACCATGTGTTGAAACTCTTATATATGGACAATATATGTCCTATGAGTTTCCTAAATTTTGTCAAATATTTTTAAAACAATAAAATAATTTTTCCTATTAAAGACCATTTCGGCCTTAAGAAAAAGCTTTTAAATAAAATAGTAAAACAACTTTTAAAATTATATTTTTGTGGTTTCTGGGTATCCTATATCTAATAGGAGTCAAATATTTTTGGAAAGATTTTTACTGCCCTTAATCAAGTACTTGCAGTGCAAACCTCAATTCAGGGGTTTTTGGAAAACTAAATTTAGAAAATACTTTCTGGCCAAATTATTTTGTAAGAAAAATTCTATATAGCACTATACACATGGCATGGTCATTGGTCAGGAGCTTGGGGCAAGGAGATGAAATATAGAGGGTAGAGTAGTTGACTTTAAGGAGCACTTGAAAAGAAACACAGAGAGAAACCAACTCCAAATAAAAGCCAAATAATGCAAAAAGTTTTTGTTGGTCCAAATTTTCATGCTTTATTAATGAAAATGAAATGTTACAAAATGCAGGGTGTGACACATCCACCGTAACGGAACACCGTTAAGCTATCGGGTCCGATTTTGGATCCGATAACCTGTTAACAGCCCGGACCAATGGGGATTTTCCACGTGTAAAATCATCATTGGTCGGAGGAAACACGTGTTGCCTCACCCTTGGGACAGACGTCATCCACTCATTGGACAGGAGGCGCCTATGATAGGTCGACACGTGGCACGGCCCAACAGTGGCCCATTCCGGTGAAAAAGGCCAGCCCAGTAAAAATTAGCAGGCCGCCCCATATAAGGCCTACTTGTGTCAGGTCCATTTAAGCCCATGGCCCATATTAGATGTGCCAATTCAGCCCGTCAATGGCCCATTAAAGATTTGACACCACTGCAGCCCATCCTCATTTCGAGCCCATTAACAGCCCGCTATATATTTGGGCTCAATATCGGCCCAATGAGATTTCGGCCGGTTAACGGCCCATTCAATGGATGGGCCAATTTTCAGGAGGCACATCTTTCAGCCTTTTAGTGACCCATTTAAATGTTGGGCTAATTTTCGGCCCGGTGTGTCTTTCAGCCTGTTGACAGCCCATAAATCAGATGGGCCATTTGTAGTCGGACCTGAGTTTCGGCCTTTTAGCGGCCCATTTAAGCATTGGGCCAATTTACGGCCCGGTGTCTCTTTCAGCCTGTTGATGGCCCATAAATCAGTTGGGTCATTTGTAGTCGGACCTAAGTTTTGGCCTTTTAGCGACCCATTTAAGTGTTGGGCTAATTCCCGGCCCTGTGTGCTTTTCGGCCTGTTAACGGACCATAAATGAGTTGGGCCATTTGTAGTCGGACCTTAGTTTTGGCCTTTTAACGGCCCATGCCCTTCGTGGTCCAGTACCAGCCCGGTTTGTCTTTCGGCCTGCTAAAGGCACACAACACAGTTGGGCCATTTACAATACGACCTGACTTTTGGCCTCTTAGTGTCCCATGCTCTTCATGGTCCAGTACAAGCCCGCTGTCTCTTTCGGCCTGCTAAAGGCCTACAGTATAGTTGGGCCATATGTAGCCCAAACTTAGTAATGGTCTGTTAGCGACCCGTGAAATCAAATGGGCCCACCTGTTACCCGGGAGGTAAGAGGGCCGACCATTAACTTTCGGCCTAGTAACGGCCCATTAACTTAATGGGCCCACTAAAGTTCATACATGTCTTTAGGCCAAATTAGATAATTTGAGCCCATTACGATGAGCAATTATGCACAGGACCAAAACCGATCAAGCAAAGGGACGACATACAGGGAAAACCGTTGCACATCCAGCATATATTATAGGAAATTACATCCATTGGGAAATCAAAGATTGATGCCAGTGCAAATAAATGAGCAGAACCTAACGATCTACAACATCACAATCTGCAACCTCAGCACGGATGACGCCCATAAGCATGTGGGCAAGTTCTTGCTGCTTTGTTACACTGTCTCTGAAAACATTGATCAGTTGTTGTTTTGCATGACTCTGCACCGCTAATTCTTCCACCATTTCCATCATTGCTTCAACCATTAATTGGTTCACAAACATACATTTATTCCGTTGCATTCGAGACAGAGGATACTGAACAGATTCAGATGGCGATTTTGGCAGGCTTGTATTATTGATAGTGGAGAGTGTCTCGACCACTGCATCATAACATAAATTAGGAGGGGAACCAAACAGATTAATCATGAGTTATTGCCATATTACCTAGCCTAGATTTATTGGAAAGAAACAATGGGATTGCCTTGCTGTTTTCAGAGTTTGTCTTCTTATCTTCAGCAGCCTGCACCAAATTAACACACTAGCATTGCTATCATTGGCCAAGTCAGATAATAGGAAAGCAACATTGACACAACGAATGTTTGGGCAACTAGCCTACACCAAATTAACACAATATGGCACAACTATCATCAGCCAGGTAAGGTAATACGAAAGCAACATTGACACAATGAATGAATGGGCAACCAGAGCAGCACTACTATTCAGTAATGTGCATGATATGAGGTAGTACACTCATGCAGCTCAGTATGCAAAACTACCGGGCAGTTCTCCTTACAAAAATCAACATTGGCGCCTTTAACATTTTACTACAACTAATTTTAGATCAGATAAAGGTTAGATTCACGCCGATTAAAAAAATACATGCTGATGTAAAAATATAGTGATATACAACAGGTACTTACATCAGCATTGGAGCATAGAGAATTCCCGCAAGATATTTTCCTCGAATACGATCCCAATGGAGGAAGTCTTCTATCGTTTAACCTTATTTTCTAAAAGAGGGATGTGTAAAAAACATGTAGAAAATATGATCAGAATGCTATAAAATTTCATGATGTGAGGATACGCACACGCTTCTTAGAATGGAGTTGACATTATTTTGCTGGACTGGAGCGGACTAGTTCTTTGGCCACTGTAATCTGCTTATTATCAGTGGGAGTTGGGTTTCTGTGTGCTCGAGCAGTATCTATGAAAAATGGAGTTGGTTTATTATCTCCTGGCGTTTGGATCTTTTGCAAAGACCTGGTTTGTAACCCTTCAGATTCTAACATAGACGTCTTCCCCTTGCATGCCTTATATAGCAGAATGGTGCTTCAATTATAAAACATTCTACAGTAGAGATGGAATAGGTACTGAAGAATAGAAAGGCATGACATATTTACATGTATTCCCTCCATCCGGAAATAAATGGATGGGTCTAGGCGTATTTCAGTTCTAGATACATCCAGTTTTATCCATTTCTGTGACATGTAATCCGGACAGAGGAAGTATGATGTAAGAGCTAGGGATACAACAGGACAACATAGTAAAAAAAACACTGAAAACCCACTGCAGAACCAAAGTATTCAAACCCATTGATATGAGATAGTACACTCATGCAGCGCAGGATGCAAAACTACGAGGCAGTTTACCTTACAAAAATCAACATTGTGGCCTTTAATCATAAATTTTTTTACTACTAAATTTAGATTAGATAAAGGTTGGATTCACGCCGATTAACAAAATACATGCTGATGTAAAAATATAGTGATATACAACAGGTACTTACATCTGCATTGGAGCACAGAGAATTCCTGCAAGAGTCTTTCCTCACAGATGATACCAGTGCAGAAATTCTTCTATCTTTTAAGCTTATTTTCTAAAAGAGAGATGGGTAAGAAACATGTAGAAAATATGATCAACATGCTATAAAATTTCATGATGCAAGGATACGCTGCGCTTCTTAGAATGGAGTTGACATATTTTTGCCGGATCGAGCGGACTAGTTCTTTGGCCACCGGAATCGCCTATTATCGATAGGAGTTGGGTTTCTCTGTCTTTGGGCAAGTATCTATAAAAACTGGAGTTGGTTTATTATCTCCTGGCGTTTGGATCTTTTGCAAGGCCTTGTTTGTAACCCTTCAGATTCTAACATGCTCGTCTTCCCCTTGCATGCCTTGTATAGAAGAATGGTGCTTTAATTATAAAACATGCTACAACAGAGAGATGGAATAGGTACTGAAGAATAGAAAGGCATGACATATTGATATGTATTCCCTCCATCCGGAAAAAAATGGATGGGTCTAGGTGTATTTCAGTTCTAGATACATCATGTTTTATCCATTTCGGCAACATGTAATCCGGACGGAGGGAGTATGGTGTAAGAGCTAGGGATACAATAGGACAATACAATAAAAAAACACTAGTTGAATGTAAAACTATATGTTAGCAGAATACGTACAGAAAAAACTAAGGCAACATACATGTCTATGATTGGGAAACTAAGATGGCATTGCAACAGAGCACTAGAACATCACTTTAAGGAAAAAAATGGTATGGTAGACAGATGAAGTACATACTGATGAATAACAATGCATAAGATATTCAGAAGCATGATGTCCAAATTAAGCAAATGGCATTGCGATAGAGTAGAATGACAGTACTTGAATTTGAAAACATGTTATCATGAATGGAATAGGTACTGAAAGAAAGGAAGGCATGACATATTTACATGCATGATCAACATGCTAAGCACATGGCATTGCAACAGAGTATATACACTCTAGGACATTATATGCATGTTGTACCCATATCACAAGCCAAGTTAGAGCAAGGAGCTTGTGGGGTGAAGAGGATTCATCATCTTTCTGTAAGTCTTCTGAAGAACTGCCTTTACATGTTCTATCATATTGGGTATCATTAACATCAAGTTTATTGGCCTTTACATTGCTCCGTGAGGTTCTTGTGGATATATCAGTGTGTGCAATTATATCTAACATGCATGGAAGACAACTGGTAGTTAGATTTATGTAATGAATGTCTGTAGGAGACGACATAAATAGTAGGACTAGGGTTAACTAGCAGCAACAGGTCTCAAACATTAAAGGGAGAACACAGATGAAAGCTACAGAATATGTATTGTTTGTACTCGAGATTAACTAGATGGAACACAAAAGTATTAAAGAACAACATAGGTAATACTAGAGGTGGTATAATACTATAATCACCATCCTGTGGGATAGCATTGGCTGATGGATGATAACTATGGAACAGCGTTACCTAAAGAACAAGTATCTTAGCTGAACTATGGAACAATGTTAACTCCTGAACAAGACCCGTAAGAGATCAGCATGAATATACAGTGAAATGAGATAATCTATTTTCCATGCTTAGATGAATAACAAAGCCATAAATGTTGTAGACAAGTAAGATGAGGGTACAACCTATCTGGCCGCCGTCCATAGGAGTGAGCATCATGTGCTGACTTGTTGATGGCCCTGCAGTTGTTGTGGCTGTCCATGTCGGGCACGTGCATTCGATGCAGGGAACTGTTGAGTGGGGACTATAGCTCCCTTCTGGTGTATGCTTCCCTTGTTGGAGCAGCTGCGGTGAGTCGGAAGACGGTGTGGCTGAAGATGCAGATAACACATAATGCTAAGAATGACCTATCTTTGATCTGAAGAAATACACTAAGAGATCAACAGCAAGGCACGAGAGTGGTCACATGTTTGTTGACTGATGACTAAATTGGGGTCACACAATTTTATTTTATTTTGGTATTGTCCGATCTACGCCGGATGGCTTGATGGCCATCTTGTGCCTCCCGGTGACATTTGCTCGAATCTTCCCGAAGAGCGGCGACCAACGACAGAGCAGCTGCCTCCGTCGTCCGTGGCCCGACCAAAACCCGCTCCGCCTTGCATCAAGACTGTCGTGGTTGTGCGCCCCCGGGCCAATCAACAAAGACTCCCCATCATCCAGATCCGGCGGCAGCAGTACCTTCAACCCACGCAACTCTAAGATAGCCATCTAAGCGCTGCTTGCACGGCGAACTTGCGGCCCTACACCCTTACGTTAGACACCAGCCAACCGGCAGCCTAGGAGCTTGATACGTCCATTTTGCATCATGCTTTTATATCAATATTTATTGCATTATGGACTATTATTACAAATTATATCTCCATACTTATGGCTATTCTCTCTTATTTTACAAGGTTTATCACGAAGAGGGGGAATACCGGCAGCTGGAATTCTGGCTGGAAAAGGAGCAAATATTGGAAACCTGGTCTGCACTGCTCCAGAAATCCTGAAACTCCACGAAACATGTTTTGGAATTTATAAGAATTACTGAGCGAAAGAAATACACCAGGGGGCGAGCACATCGAGAGAGTGGAGCCCCCCCTGCTGTGCGTGCCCCTATCTCTGGGCCCCTGGTGGGCCTCCGGTGTCCATCTTCTGCTATATTAGAGCCTTTACCTTGGAAAAAATTGTGGGCAAGCTTACGGATTTAAACTCTGCCCACGAGGCGGAACAGGCGGAATCAATATAGGGCTCCAATGAGCTGTTCTGCCGGAACACTTCCCTCGGGAGAGAAATCATCACCAACGTCATCACCAGCGATCCTCTCATCGGGGGGGTCAATCTCCATCAACATCTTCACCAGCACCATATCCTCTCAAAACCCTAGTTCATCTCTTGTATCCAATCTTGTATCAAAACCACAAATTGGTACTGTGGGTTGCTAGTAGTGTTGATTACTCCTTGTAGTTGATGCTAATTGGTTTACTTGGTGGAAGATCATATGTTCAGATCCTTTATGCATATTATTACCCTCGATTATGAACATGAATATATTTTGTGAGTAGTTACGTTTGTTCCTGAGGACGTGGGTGAAGTCTTGCTATTAGTAGTCATGTGAATTTTGTATTCGTTCGATATTTTGATGAGATGTATGTTGTCTTTTCCTCTAGTGGTGTTATGTAAACGTCGACTACATGACACTTCACCATTATTTGGGCCTAGAGGAAGGCATGGGGAAGTAATAAGTAGATGATGGGTTGTTAGAGTGACAGAAGCTTAAACCCTAGTTTATGTGTTGGTTCGTTAGGGGCTAATATGGATCCATATGTTTAATGTTGTGGTTAGGTTTATCTTAATACTTCTTTTTTATTTGCAAATGCTTGCAATAGGGGTTAATCATAAGTGGGATGCTTGTCCAAGTAAGGGAGTACCCAAGCACCGGTCCACCCCACATATCAAATTATCAAAGTACCGAACGCGAATCAAATGAACATGATGAAAACTAGCTTGACGATAATTCCCATGTGTCATCGGGAGCTCCTTTCTCATTATTAGAAATTATCCAGGTTTATACTTTGCTACATAAAGGATTGGGCCACCTTGCTGCACTTTATTTACTTTATTTACTTGTTACTCGTTACTATTTATCTTATCACAAAACTATCTATCACCTACAATTTCAGTGCTTGCAGAGAAAACCTTACTGAAAACCGCTTATCATTTCCTTTTGCTCCTCGTTGGGTTCGACACTCTTACTTATCGAAAGGACTACGATTGATCACCTACACTTGTGGGTCATCAGAGCTCCACCGCCTCGAGGGGTGCTGCTTCCCATTGGGAATCGATTGGCCCAGAATAAAAATTCAGACAACTGACGCCTAAGTAAAGTGATTTGAGATGAGGGTGCAACCTATCTGGCGGCATGGTGAAGTAGGCAGGTCCAGCTGTCGAGTCGGTAAGGCCGGCGTGGTTGCGGTGGCGACCGGCGGCACGGAAACAGCGATGTCGCGACGGTCGACGGCTATGGGGAAGCAGCGCCGGGACTCTGGACAGATCCGAAGTTGGAGCCGCTCCAGCGCCGTGAACAATGGCGGGGGTGAATCGGCTCCGGTACGGTTCACGCGGCCATCGTCGAGGCAGCTCCAGCAGCACGGAGTAAGAGGCAGACGGCCCAGTGCATGATGGAAAATGGACAGTGTCTCTGGCATTAGGGAGGAGGGCAGCTGTGAAATTGGTGCGGTGGGGGCGCCATGGAGGAGGGGCTGAGGTTTCACGGCTCGGGAGAAGGGAGCTTCCCAGGGAGAAGGTGATTTGGCGCCCACGAGGTATGAATGGGGGGGGGATTGGGAGGGGAGTGGAAACATGTCTTACGGACGCATTTGTCTGAAATTTGAGGGGGAGTTACAGTTCTACCCCTACATTTAGGCTTCTCGGCTTGGGTCTATGTACTGAGGGTCGGGGATAGTAGAGTAACTTTGCTTCTCCCCAAATAGTGGGCGGAAGCGATTTCGGGCGAGGAGGGCGTGTTTTGAAATATAGTGGGCGCGAGCGATTTGAGGAGAGGCGTGTTTGAAATAGTGGGTGCGAGCTATTTGAGGCGAGGAGGCGTGTTTTGCCGACCATGGTTTATGAATTATTCGGCACATGTCATTTCGACCAAGGAGAAGGCGTGCTTGGATGAAGTTACGAACCTACCCTCGATGTAGAACGGGCCAATTGATGCGTGTCCCACATAGGAGGGTAATTTCACGTCTCTCATTTATTTGCTCGGGCGAATTCCACCAAGCAGAGGATGTTTAACGGTTCATTCAAATTTTGGGAGAACGAGCATCCACATCTACCTTACCAAGTCGATTCGAATCAAATTTTGAAATATTAGCTTGCCACTTCTTTTTTAGATGGAGAGATGATGCTCGGGAGTTGTCGGTGTACTAAAGTAGGGGTACCTTAGTATCCTGAACTTGTGCACGGGCAGTCGCAGCGCCCAGTGGCAGGGCTTGCCGGGCGTCCGCCAAGATCCTCCGTAGCTCATATTGATGCCATTCAAGAAAAAAGTGTTTTGACTGAAAAGACAAGACTCCGGCAAGAGTAGCTCGCCGGGAAGGACAAGGCCCCGGCAAGAGGAGCTTGCCGGGAAGGCCAACCAAGGCACTGCGAAGAACTTGCCGCGACGCGCCGCGCGTCCCGGCAAGGCCCGACGAGCGGCAAGCTCTCGGGTGCGGCAAGACAACGACCACGGCAAGGCGCTTGCCGCGGCGAAGCCACCACTCTGCGCCCACGCTCCAGCGCATTCGTCGACATGTCGCCGGGACCATCGAGGAGAGCGTGGCGGGCGCCAGCAGCAAAGCGGTGCGAGGTGGCAAGTGGAGATGACGAGAAGGCCATCGTGGCGATCGGTGGCGCCCACGACGGTCGTTTCCTGCCTTGTTTGGGCGACGAGCGGGCATTAAATCGCTTGTCCCTGCCGTCGAGTTAGGTAGGGGAGCCTTTGTGATAGCGGTTGTACCAACCCCTCTTTTTACTTTTCTACCCCTGTCTGTGTTGCCACCTGTCGGTGACCCCTTTAGCCTAGAAGCCTACATGGATGACATAGTGGTCAAGAGCAAAGACAGAGCAACTCTGATCCAAGATTTGGAGGAGACCTTTGCAAATTTGCGCAAAATCAATCTCAAGTTGAACCCTGAGAAGTGTGTGTTTGGAGTTCCTTCCGGCAAGCTTCTCGGGTTCTTTGTATCTCAGCGGGGGATCGAAGCCAATCCAGACAAGATCAAGGCCATCGAGCAGATCGAAGCACCGAAGCGCGTCAAGGATGTGCGAAGGCTTGCCGGCTGCGTTGCTGCTCTCAGCAGGTTCATCTCCAAGTCTGCGGAGCATACCGCCATTTTCAAAATTTTGAAAAAGGCAGGGTCAATGAAAATAGACTCGGAGCGAGGCTGCTTGCTGCGGAGACTTGAAGAGATACATGTCCTCCACTCCAATACTTGTCGTACCTAAGCCACAAGAGAAGTTGCTGCTATATCTAGCGGCAACCAATCAAGTGGTTAGTGCTGCGTTAGTAGCAGAGAGGGAGGCAGATGATGAGCCAGCGGTCGCGGCAAGCACATCCAGCGACAAGCAGGGGGCTTCTCCGACAAGCTCTGGTCCCGACAAGGATAGATCTGTGCAGCCAGAGGAAGAGAAACAAAGGAAGATGGTGTAGCGCCCAGTTTACTTTGTCAGTTCCCTTCTGCAGGGAGCCAAATCAAGGTACTCTGGTGTGCAGAAGTTGCTTTTCGGCCTTCTCATGGCCTCGAGGAAGCTGCGCCATTACTTTCAAGCACATGAGATCACAGTTGTCACTCGCTTCCCGTTGAAGAGGATCTGCGCAGAATCCGAAGCAGCAGGCGGGATCGTCGAGTGGGCCTTTGGAATTGTCAAGCTTTGGCCTCAAGTTTGAGAGTACTTCAACTATCGAGCGAGCATTGGCAGAATTCATAGCAGAGTGGACGCCAACACCTGTTGAAGAAACTCCGGAGACGAGCATCCCCGTCAAGGAAGCAAACAAGGAATGGTTCATGTACTTTGATGGTGCCTTCTCGCTGCAAGGCGCCGGTGCGGGCGTACTACTTATCGCACCCACCGGAGAGCACCTCAAGTACGTGGTCCAGATGCACTTTCCCAAGGAACAAGCGACAAACAATACTGCAGAGTATGATGGCTTCCTTGCCGGACTCAGGATCGCGGCAGACCTTGGGATCAAGAAGCTTATTGTCAGGGGTGACTCGCGGCTTGTCATCCGCCAAGTTAACAAAGATTATCAGAGTCCGTTGATGGAAGCCTACATTGATGAAGTGAGGAAGTTGGAAGAGCATTTTGACGGCCTGCAAATGGAACATGTTCCAAGAGCCCGAGCGACATTGCGGATGGCTGTCAAAATCGCCGCCTCAAGTTGCTGTGGAACCAGGGATCTTTGTGCTCAAGCTGACTCAACCATCTGTAACACCATCAACTGGACAGAGCAAGAAGAGGAAGTTGATTTCTGGTGACTACTTTCCGGCTGAGCTCCCCGAAGCCGCCGTCAAGAAGGTCACCAAGATCAACACAAAGGATGCTGACGAGCAGTCTGCTCCGACAAGCCCTAGGGCTTGCTTCGTTGAAGCAGACGCTCCCGACAAGTTTTGCTCCGGCAAGTTTGCCGGGGAACATCAAGCTCCGGCTGAATCGCAGATTCTTGCCGTTGAAGCAGATGTTCCCGCAGCAGCATTTGCGCCTTTAGTCCTTGTCGTCGAGCCACAAGCTCCGGCATGGGCACAGCCGATCGTCCGTTTCCTCCAAATAGGAGAACTTCCCGAAGAGCAAGAAGAAGCCGAGAGAGTATCCCGGCAATCAAGTATGTACCGGTTTGTCGATGACATCTTGCATGAAGAAGATTCAACGGAGTGAAATTGAAGTGCATTTCCCGGGAAGAAGGACAGGAGCTGTTGGCGGAGATACATGGAGGCATATGTGCTCACCACATTGGCGCAAGAGCACTTGCCGGCAAAGCCTTCCGGCAAGGTTTCTTCTGGCCAACAGCCCTCCAGGATGCAACTGCACAAGTAACCAAGTGTGAAGCGTGCAGTTCCACTCCAGCGGATACATCAACCAGCTCAAGCTCTCCAAACAATCCCTTTATCTGGCCATTTTTGGTGCAGGGGCTCGACATCCTCGGCCCCTTTCCCGAGCTGTCGGGGCTTGAGTACTTATGCGTGGCGATCGACAAGTTCACAAAGTGGCCGGAGGTGGAAGCAGTGAGGAAGGTGACAGCCGCGGTCGGCGATCAAGTTCTTGGTCAATTGTTTGCCGCTTGAGTCCCTAACAGGATCATCACCGACAATGGCACACAATTCACGAGCCGCACCTTCATGCGATCGTCCAAGATCTTGGCGCCAAGATCTGCTTAACTTCGCTGCTCACCCGAGAAGCAGCGGTCAAGCGGAGAAGGCGACAGCTGAAGTGCTCTTGCGAGCTCAAGACCGTAACTTTGACAGGCTGCACAAGTGGGGAAGAAATTGGATCGAGGAGCTGCCAGTGGTTCTTTGGTCAATCAGGACGACGCCAAATCGAGCCACTGGCCAAACACCCTTTACTCTAGTCTATGGAGCAGAGGCAGTTCTCCCCACGGAACTCGTATACGGATCGCCTCGAGTGCTCGCTTATGATGAGCTTGAGCAAGAGCAGCTGTGGCAAGATGACGCACTGCTCCTTGAGGAGGATCGTCTTCAGGCTGCTGTACGAGCTGCTCGATATCAGCAAGCTTTGCGCCGCTACCATAGCCGCAAAGTCAATGCCAGAAGTCTCGAGGAAGGCGACCTTGTTCTTCGGCGCGTTCAATCCGCCAAGAATTCCAACAAGTTGACACCGAAGTGGGAGGGCCCTTATCGGGTGAAGCGAGTCACTAGGCCCGGCGCTGTCCGCCTAGAAACCGAAGATGGCTTTCCGGTGAGCAACTCCTGGAACATTGAGCATCTTTGTAAGTTTTACCCATAAGGCGCAGTTGCCGGAATCTGTTCCGGCAACCACCTTTTGTACAAGCCTTGCCGCTGTTGCATGTAACCCTTTGTACAAAGCCGGGCGCAGATCCGTGCATAAATAAAGTTCATGTGCTTCGCACATCTTGTCAAATTTCATGCACTCTTTCTTTTTTGCATGCTTTATCTGACACTTTGTGCAGCACTCGCCCCGGTAAGCAATAACGAGCCTTAAGGCTCCATATCATTATTTTCTCTTCTTTTTCTCAAAGAGAAGGTTCCTTCACCCACAAGTTCACCGGGGGGGGGGGGAGGAGAAGATAAGAAGATAATGGTGTGGACTGGGCGTCGTTCAAAGAAGTTTGGCCTTGCCGGGACACAAACGACAAAAAGAAAAAGCAAACTCACCAAAATCTGAGCATGATCAGTTTTTAAAATTTTAAGTTGTCTTCCTTGAACAACCGTGCTTTGTATGGAAAACCTGTGCACGGAGGAACCTCCTCGTAGCTAGTTGCGCCCTTACTTTGTTTCGAGTCCGCTCAACAACTTAAGTGTGCTGCAACTAGTTGTGGCAAGGTATCTTGCGGGCCTGCACCGCCATGGAGCTCTTGACGTTCAAGACTCAGCACTTGCGACAGCGTGCCAGCGCAAGTTCCCTAAAAGCGTAGGGTAAAAACATATAAAGAAAGGAATCAAGTAAAGCAGATAGCGTAGCAAGCATTGCCCAGAATAAAGTTATATTACAAAAGTAACTTGTTGCGGCGCTGATTGAATTGTTCTCATAACTTAAATATCAGCGACAAGGAAAGGAGAAGAAGGGTGGCCTAATCCACGCGCTCGCCGTCGATCCTCCTGACTTCATTCACCTTGTCCACAATGGGTGCGACAATGGCTTTGAGCTCTTCAAGATCGGCACCCGCTGGCAGCTTCTTGAGGACGCGGGTGAGGTCAAGGGCCGGATTGCGGAAGAGTATCTTCACCAACACCTTCTCCAAGACCTTGGCACAGATTGCGCGCGAATCGTCAGCCAGCTTCTTTGGGATCCTTTCCCGGAGCTGCTAGAGAGCCGTCGCCACACCCTTGAAGAAAAGAGTAAGCTTGGCGCTGGGCTGGAGGTTCTCGTCGGAGGAGTACCCGAAGCCCGCCAAGTCCAGTTCCACCAGCTCTTCGTTGATGACTGCAGCGATGTTGACAAGGCCCTCCATCCAGAGCTCCACTGTAGCCCTGAAGGTGTTTTGAGTCTCGGCGGCCCTCGTTAGCAGTTCCTCGTTGGCCTTGATCTCTTTCTTCAAATCCTCCTCTCGCTTCTTGGCGCCGCCCAGTGTCTCCGTCAGCGTGGCCAGCTTCAACTCTAGATCAGCATTTGAGTCCTTGGCAGCGTTCAGTTCCTTGCCCTTATCGGCAAGTTGGACTTGCAGATCACCATGAGCGAGAGCATCCTTCTCGCCTTCGCGCTGGCAAGCTCCTCATCTTTCCCTTTCAGATCAGCCTCCAGCTGCGTCATCTTCATCTCTAATTCCTTCTTGGCGGCCTCGGCAGCTGCGGCAGCGTCCTTCACTTCCTTGAGTGCCCCGCCAAGTGATTGCTCGTGTGCGGCGAGCTCCTCCTCGTAGCTGTCCAGATTGACTTTCCGCTGTGTCAGTTCACCTTCCCGGGTGGACAGCTCTTCAGCGGCAAGCCTCTGTTGCTCCTCGGCTTCAGCCTTCTCAAGGATGAACGCCTTCTTCGCCTCAACAAGCTGCGCCCTCTCCTCAGCAATAGACCGGAGGGCCTCTTGGTTGCGGCTCTGGAGCTCCTCCGCATGCTTCTCTATGTCAACTCCCGCCCGTGCGACAAGCGCTTCCGGGACTCGGCTTAGCTTGCCGGGCGCGGTAGAGCGACACCAACTTCCGGAGCAGCTGCTCCTCTTGGTCGCCCATCTGCTGCTTGGCGCGTCAACCACCGCCAGCCCAGCGGAGGCGAGTACTTCTCCATCGAAAGTCTCTCCCTCAACCGGCGCCCTGGAACTCGACGCCCAGGGGAGCCTGATGAAGATACCTTCGCCGTCCTTCAAGTAGGCGCCGGGCTGGGGCTCTTCGAGGCCTGGTGTTGCGTCAGCGGCGGAGGGATCGGCGTTCGGTGTAGCGCCAGTGCTCTGCGGCCCCGGTCGTCGACGATCGCGGATCCTCGCCAGGCTCAGCGCCCGAGCCTTGGCGGCTTCTTCGTCGGCGAGTCATCAGCGCCGCCTCCTCTTGATGAGGCGGCATCGCCCGATATCGCCAGCAAGTTCTCTCGACGGTGGCCTCGGTCTCCATTGGCTCATGGAGGAGGATCTGAAGGCAGGAAAAGGGGGGAGAAAAAGTCAAGCAAATATCCCAAAAAAGAATATCAAAAGAAGAAGAAACCAAGGAAAAATTTCCGACAAGGAGGGCTACCTGTGGTGGGCTCTGTGACCATGGGCTCCACCACCGAAGGCTCGCTGGTTCCACCCCTTGCCGGGGACCTCTCCCTTCCCAGAGAGCGCTCCCTTGTCGGAGAATCGCCCCTTGGCGGCGTAGTTGAAGCAGATTGCGCCTCCGGCGGCTTCGTTTGCTCTGATGGGCTGTTCTTCTCCTACACAAGCAAGTCAACAATCAAGATATCAACAAGGAAGAGGCACCCATGCGCCCCCCACAACAGACAAGTGAACAAGTACTTCTGCTGGGGGCTGCGGCTGGGCTGCTTCGAGGAGAGGTTCTTTGGGTCCGTCAAGGTAGTCTCGGATGCATCCTCTGTTGCCACAGTGGGATCGTCCTCGATGACAACCACGGGGACCTTGGCCCTCTTTGCCGCTCTCTCGGCCAGAGTCCTGAGAAGGAACGGGGTTCAGAGGGAAGCAGATCAGATACAAGACAAGAGATAACAAGAATCAAAGAAACATAAGTACAACGAGAAGAAAGTCATACTCCTCCTCTTCTTCTTCCTCCTCGTCGAAGCTCAGTGCGGAGAGGTCGAAGTCCGGCACCCTTTCCGCGATGAGGTGGAGGAGTAGGCTCCTGGGCGCTTGGCGGGAGCTGCGGTAGGATCGGGAGTAGCGGCTCGAGAAGATCCTGCCCGATTGCGGCGCAGGCATCGAGGCGCTCCAGCTGCAACGGTGCTTGTCGCGATAAGCGTGTCCATGGCGCTGCGGTTGTTAGCCCGCCCGCCGCCTCTGCTGTGTCTCCAGTCTTGCGGCGCCTTCTCGGTTGGTGGGGGCTGCACCGAGGCCCCGTCTCAGGGCAAGTTGCTTGAAGATGGCTGGCCACTTGCGCCCCCGGCAGGCTCGCTCGCTTCGGCTTCGGGCTCCCCCTCGCCAACGACCTCCCCGCCAAGGTCCTCCCGGTCGGCAAGGCTTGCCGCCTCGGCCGCCTCTGCCTCCTCCAGCGTAAAACCAAACTCACCCGCGGCGGCGGCCTTCTTTCCACCTGGTGGCGATGTACCGCATCTCGTCATCGGTGGTGTCGCGGTGAGAGCCTCGCTTCGTCGGCACGGTTCGCCACCTCCACCAAGTTGTCGAAGAAGTTCTGCATGACGTCGTCGGCAGGCTCCTGCCACGGTGGGATAATCCCATGCGAGTCGCACTCCGGCATCATTGCACGGATGCGATCGAGCTGGGAGTTATTGCACAACGGCACGACACCCTGCGGCAGCCTGAACCACTCCGGATGGTTGGAGTCGTGCTTGAACAGCTCCTTGAGCATCCCATCCAACTCCAAGACTGTGAAATTAAAATTGAGGCCTGGACGCAGCCTCATGATATCTGCCGGGCCCCCGAACAGCCAGGCGGGCCTCCTCCTCTCTGCGGAGAAGCGTCTGGCGGCGAAGGCGAAGTCCGCGCCAACGGCCCTGATAAGCCCGCAAGCTGAGCCGCAGAATCCGCGTGGTGGCGATCTTCAATCTGGCGTCGTCCGCGCCCGAAGCGCTCGATCGCCGCCACGCACCACTCGGGCTTGACGCAGCTGGTGAATGGCTGCGGATCGCGTCGACAATCCAGCACCACTCCGCCCTCCACTCATCCCACTTGCTGCGGGCTCGCCCTCGAGATAAACCTCCTTCATGCCGACCCTCGAGATCCAGCGATCCCGCCAGACTAAGGGCTCTCCTTCTCGGCCGGGGCATGAAGTAGTGGCGAAAGAGGGCGACATTTGGGTGGATTCCAACGAAGTTCTCGCAGAGGTGTGCGAAAACCGCCATTGTCATAACGGCATTGGGGGTGAAGTCAAGAAGATGAAACCCGTAGGTATTCATGATATCACAGAAGAAATCGGAAAAAGGTGGGCAAAGCCCGCAATAGAAGAACAGGGGGAAGAAATAGTATCCTCTGGGACACTTTTTGAAGTAAAGCGGCGGAGAGTACTGCGTCGCAGATCGCCGCGTCTCCGTCGACCAGAAGAGATAGAACTCCTCCCGCAGCGCCTTCGGGGTGAGCTCGGAGTGCTCGTTCCTTGCGCAGCGCCTCAAGTCGCAGCGCCTCGGCCGACTTCACGCTCTTCCCAGTCTTCGGAGCCAGGGCGGAAGCGGTGGAGGAGGTTGGCGGCGACGGCGGCGGCGACGGCGGAGCGCTGCTCTCTTTCGGCTTGGGAAGCGGAGGGGAGCAGCGGAGCTTTCTGAGGAAGGAACCGCAAGTGGCGAAGGTGGGGGAACGGCCCCTGTTTCCCTTATAAAGAGGAGAGGCGAGCGTTCGCCTTTCTTGATTAAAGAATTGCCCACGATCTCTCCCACGGCGCGCGTTTGGCGCGTGCCGTTCTGAGGGCGCGGTGAATCTGAGTTAGATTTGGTATGGACCCGGGCGCGAGTGCCCGTGCCTGTTTTGGGCACAGCCCAACAGCGCTTCGGCACCGTGTGTGGCCCAGTTCGGGGCTCTGTCGGTGTACTAAAGTAGGGGTACCTTAGTATCCCAAACTTGTGCACGGGCAGTCACAGCGCACAGTGGCAGGGCTTGTCGGGCATCCGCCAAGATCCTCCGTAGCTCATATTGATGCCATTCAAGAACAAAAGTGTTTTGACTGAAAAGACAAGACTCCGGCAAGAGTAGCTCGCCGGGAAGGACAAGGCCCCGACAAGAGGAGCTTTCCGGGAAGGCCAACCAAGGCACTGCGAAGAACTTGCCGCGACCCACCGCGCGTCCCGGCAGGGCCCGACGAGCGGCAAGCTCTCGGGTGCGGCAAGACAACGACCGCGGCAAGGCGCTTGCCGCGGCGAAGCCACCACTCTGCGCCCACGCTCCAGCGCATTCGTTGACGTGTCGCCGCGGGACCATCCCAGGAGCACGTGGCGGGGCGCTGTGCAGCCAAGCGGTGTGAGGTGGCAAGTGGAGATGACGAGAAGGCCATCGTGGCAATCGGTGGCGCCCACGGCGGTCGTTTCTGCCTTTGTTTGGGCGACAGAGCGGGCATTAAATGCGCTTGTCCCCTGCCGTCAGAGTTAGGTAGGGGGCACTGTAGATAGCGGTTGTACCAACCCCTCTTTTTACTTTTCTACCCCTGTCTGCGTTGCCACCTGTCGGTGACCCCTTTAGCCTATAAAAGGAGGCCCATGCGCAACGTAGAGGGGGTTTGAACCCTTCAAAAACACAGAACGCTCACGCTCTTGAGCAAGAACATAATACCACCATAAAGCAGCAGTAGGAGTTTTATCTCTCCGGAGAGCTCCGAAGCTGGGTAAAATCCCTCGCGTGCTTCGCCTCGATCTGCTCTTCGTGCGCCCTCCGCTCCCTTGCCGGACCGAAAGGGGCCCTGCCCTATAGGTGTTCGTTTCCCAACGACAGGAGTAATGTGTTTTTACAAGCTCGTTGCTAGCGATTTACTATATGACAAATAGTTGACCCACTCAAAAACGTGAATCAAACCCAAAATGAAATATCTCGATTCAATGAAATAGCTCATTCACTAGGTCAAAATTAATGAAATATCTCGATTCAATGAAATATCTCGATTCAATGAAACACCTCAATCGAGTACCACGTTGTAAAGTATTATAGTACTCCATGAACATGTCGAAAGTCAAATTAGTGAACTTGTTTGATATACGCATATATCCATTCATGTGTGGATTGCAGACAACATGTTCTCCAATTTAAATATTTGAATGCAAGTTTATATCGAAACATGGTTTATATCAGTCTTTGATGCATAAAACGCGACCTCCCCCTCTCCCGGACTCCTGCTCTCTCTCTCTCTCTCTCTCTCTCTCTCTCTCTCTCTCTCTCTCTCTCTCTCTCTCTCCGACAATCTTCAATTCGGTCGCACGCATCCGACACACAAACCTGTGTTGGTCCCTCTCCATTTCTCTCCATCTCTCTCTCTCTCTTTGTGTGTGTGTGGGGGGGGTCTTTCTAGTTCGCATGCATATATACTCCATCTATAGGTCTCTCTCGCACACTATGTATGATACTCTAGCTAGTCCAAGCTAGATATGTTGGGTGCACTCATCGTACGCACACAAATTCCTTGGGTCGTTGCCCTTAACTCTCTCACGCACCACTCTGTCGTCTCGGAGCTCTTCCCCCTCTCCCTCAAACTCTCCATCTACCTAGGTCACACATACACATGCATATCTCACTCTCACTCGATAGGCCCATCTAAAACTCTATCTCTCTCCCTCGTTCTCTCTCCATCTCACACGCACACACAAACAATCACATGCCTAGCTAGCCAAGTATGATGGTCTCTCACTCAATTGTAGGCACACGCAGTCCCCCCTATATATATGACTAGCTAATCTTATTCTACATCACAAACATGTGCATGGTCTATATGGATTTCTCTTGGGGCATCTTTCTATCGCGCACGCACCTCCCTCGATCTCCCACCCATATAGTCCCCTCACGATCTCGTGGGAATCTCTCATCACAAACACACCCTCTCTCCCTCCCCATGCGTCCATGTCATCCATGTGTCCCTCTCGACCTTTGTTCCTTGTTGGCCAGACCTCTATTAGACATGTGCTACAGGGGTGTCTCTCTCCGTTGCAAACAATCACACACTAGCTATCTTCGTGTATCTCCTCGCCTCGCTTTTCTATCCCGGAGATGCATGCATGATATGTTCGCATAAGAAACGAAAAAACACACTCTCTCTCTAATTTATCGTTTGTTGTCACTTTCTCTTTCACACACATACTCTTTTTGCACACTTACTCATTCTCCTTCACACGCACTTGATCTGTCTCGACTTAGTCACTCTCCTCGGTCCATAGCATATAGATGTATTGAAAAGTCAAACATCACAAAGTTTGACCATGTACGTGGAGAAAAACAATTACATCTAGAGCGACAAACATATACCATTAGATTCACCATGAGATGTAGTTTTGTATGATGTATCTTTGGTATTGTAGATATAAATAACATTTGTGTAAACCTGACCAAAGTTTCCAAAGTTTGACTTCTAAAAAATTTACATGCACTGCATAATCGAGCGGATGGAATATCTCTTTCCCCCTGTCAGTTATCTGACACACCACTCAGGCTTATCTGGGTCCTCAATCTCCCTCAATCTTTATTGGTCAGTTTGCTTCGTGACCTGGCCCTCATGCCTTGATGGCCAGTACTGCCAAGTGTGGACGTGAGATGTAAAATATTTCTGCTTGGCCAGGCTTGTGTGGTGTTGAAGCATTTGGTTCATGCCTGGGCCAGGCAAAGCATCAACGCCCCATCAATCAGTCCATGCAGCAATTATTTAACGCAAATATCCATCCAGGCTGCTGTTAGCCTCATGGCCGCACGACCAGGCACGGCCAGGAGTTCAAAATCGGTCGCCTGGGCCAGGCTACTTGAAGTGACTGGAGTCCAGCCAAGCTAATTAAAGTGCAAGGGAATCCAGGCCAGGTGGGCTTTCTTTTTCACAGGGTAGCAACCATACAAGCGTGGATGCAATCCTGGCACAACCCCAGGCCAGGCAAAAGATGCTCAGGACGCAAACCAAACTGACCTTATATCTCCCTGGTTCACACATACACATGTCTCACTCGCGCTATACATATAGACCCATCCAACACTCTTCACCCTTGTTCTCTCTCCATGTGAGATGCACCCCCCTAAGTACCATAATCCCTCACTCCGTCATAGGCGCAAGCACTGGCCCCTCCTAAGTATGATTATCTCTCACTAGCCATCAGGAACACACGTATTGTCTCCTTCCATCCATACATCTATCTCGATATCTCTCGGGGCATCTTCTATTGCTCACACACCTTGTCACTCGATCTCCCACCCATGTAGTGCCATCACGATCTCCAGGGGATCTCTCTATGACAAACATACACTCTCTCCTCCCAATGTCTGCATTTTCTCCGTACGTTTCTCTCGGCCTCTCTCCCTTGTTTGTCAGACCCCTCTCGGCCACGTGTTAGGGGTCTTGCTCTCTCAGTTCCAAACAACCACACACTATCTCCTCACCTTGCCTCCGTCTCGAAGATGCATGTGTGATATGTTTGCATAAGACACACACGCTTTTTCTCTACTTTTATCGTGTGTTTTCCATGTCTCTTTCACACATGCACACACATTTTTTCACTCACTCTTTCTATTTCTCTCTCTCTCTCTCTCTCTCTCTCTAGTTAGGGACTCTGTCATGTCCATAAGCATATGGATGTTTTGAAAAGTCAAACCTCAGAAAAGTTTGACCAGGTATATGTGGAGAAAAACATTTACATCTGGAACGATCATTAGATTCATCACAACATGCACTTACTTCATATATCATTTATCTTTGGTATTGTAGATATAAGTAATTTCTTTATAAACTTGGTCAAAGTTTCAAAAGTTTGACTTAAAAAAATGTTGCAACTACATTATCGAACGGAGGGAGTAGGTCTTTCTCTCTCTGCTATCTCTCACGGGCCTCCCCTCTCACTCGAACTCTCTATACCGACGGATTATACGCTCACTGTGTCAGCGTATAGCTCTGTATATTGTTTAGTTGACCGGTCAACCAGTCCACAGCTCGTGTTCCGTATCTTCGTGTGCTAGCCCATGTGGCAGTGGGTGAAAATAAGTAAACTAGAGGCCCATCTGACACGCGATGATGTAAACAAAGTTGAAACCACTCGGGGTAGCACCCTGCACGCTAGTAAATTGAGGGCGCATTGAGCACACACTTCGTGCGTGTGAAGGATGCACTCACGCACAATTCACCACCGCACGGCGGCATGCATAGAAGGACGCACTCGCGCACACCCAGCACACAACACACACCGGCACACGTGTACACCAGCATCGCCACTGGTTGAGATGGACGGCGAGGTAGCCAACAAGCAGAGGCAGCTCGAGCCAAAACCGCATCCGGCGAGCCTGGACTTCATCAGCAGCCTCCCCTATGACATGCTGCTCTTCATCATCGGCCTTCTTCCTACCAAATCTGCCGTATCGACCGCCCTGCTCTCCCTGCGGTGGCGCCCCCTCGGGCGCCGCGTCCTCCTCAACCTCACCATCGACAGCTGCCTACGGAGATTGCAAACGCATGGCCGCAGTCGCCAAGATCCTTTCATCGCACACTAGGCTAGCCAGACGCCTTGACATCCGCATGTTCAGTACCAACTGCAAGGTCCAACCCAAGTTCGACGAGTGGTTCTTATCCCCCGCCCTAGATCAGCTCGAGGAGCTCAGCTTTGAAGCTGGACGATGTCGCTCTCTGCCGCCGTCCGCGCTTCGCCTCACACCAACGCTGCACCGCGCCAGCTTCAGCTCCTGCTATCTTCCCCAAATTAATGCCGCGCCCGCCCTTCTTCTCCCTCAACTCAAGCAACTCGACCTCTTCGATGTTGTCATCTCGAAGAAGGCTATGGATCACCTGCTCCGCAACTGTACTGTGCTCGAGTACCTTCGTCTTGAGCAGATCCATGGGTTCATTAGCCTCCACATCACCTCGACGAATCTCCGATGGATTTATGTGTCTTGCTGGCCCTGCAACAAGACATCAATTGGGAAGAGATCACTCCAGCTGTTCCACGTTATGGTCATTGAGAATGCGCCTTTCCTTGAGAGATTTCTTATATCGGATCTAGAAGGTCCAACAAAAGTCATGGTCATTGACGCGCCAAAATTGACAGCGTTGGTGTATTCGTCTGACAAATTCTCTGAACTCTTTATTGGATCCATAATCATTCAGGTACATCACTCATCTTCTTCTCCGTCTTCTTGAAATTCACATTTTTAAATTTCTTCTTGATGTATTTACGACCGTCTTCCAGAAAATGATTCCCACAAGCTTGATCCACTCCATGCGCACAGCAAAGATCTTGGCACTAAAATCTATCGTCCCCAATCTGGATCAAGTTGGTGGATTCCTTACATTCTTTCCATGCACGGAGAAGCTACTCATCGAGGTGAAACTTCTTTCCTATTAGTAAATGTTAATCACACCATAGCTCAATTTTTTTGTAATTTTCCCAAATTACGATGACACGTTTAGTGTTCAAAACTGCATCTATGCACTGCACCGAAAGAAATGTTTTTAGTATTTTTTTCTCACATGATCACCAGCATCATTTTTATGATGTACTACTATAGTACCCTAGGCTAGTCATAGTGGAAAGTAACTTAGACTACTCCAGTAACTCTATGGTTACCATAAGAGCAAATACTACCTCCGTCCTAGTTTACTCTTCCTATTTTGTAATATCAAAATCTGACCATAGATTTAATTGACAAAATGTTAATGCATGTCACTAAGAACTATATCATTGGATTCGTATTTGAACATAATTTCAAATGGTGTAATTTTTAGTGACATGCATTGGCATTTACTTAGGTAAATCTATGGTCAAAATTTTATACTTAATACGAGGTAGTATTCCCTCCGTCCTGAAATTCTTGTCTTACATTTGTTTAGATACCGATGTATCTAACACTAAAATGTAACTAGATACATCCGTATTTAGACAAATTGAAGACAAGAATTTTGGGATGGAGGGAGTACAAAAGTGGGCTATGTAAGCCAAAACACGTGCCAAATTCACTTGTGATGCATTTGGCATCGATGCCCCTCCATTGCTCACTTGGTGCCCCAATCTGGATCACCAACTTTGCTCCGGCGCCAAATTAACTCACGCAATGAAAAAACACTTGTGTGGGAGACAGAGAGGACTGAGGCAATAAAAAACACTTGTTTGGGAAAGTGAGAGGCTGGTGTAGTTGGTTTGATTGATTTGTTTATACATGTGGGTCTATGTGCACAGCGGTGCCAACTCTCTCACATCGCGAGAGCGTTGCCAAAATCTTTTGATTTGACATTGATGCGTATTATGTGGCATACTTTTGGGAAATATGGCATCGGCCACATAGTGGAAGGCAACAAATGCTCAAGCTCTTCACATGCTCCTAGGTAAATGAGAGGAAACAGAAAAAGAGTGAGAGAGAGAGAGAGTGAAAAAATATCACTAGCCAGCCAACCCTATCATATGAGCGAATGATATTGGTACCTCTTGATGACACGACAATCTTATACAGCTAGCTGCTCTAATATGTTCTCTTCTTTTGCAGATAAAAAAGACCCAAAAGTGAAGAACGTGTTGCACTATAACAATCTCATCGAATGCCTTGATCTCCATCTTACAGAAATTGATTTGATTGACTACCGAGGAAGCACATCTGATATTAAATTGGCCAGGTTCTTTGTTCTGGAGGCAAGTGTGCTCAAGGCAATGTGGTTTGGCCTTCTCTGGCGCAACAATGAATGGTGTGCTGATCACCGCAAGCGTCTAAGCCTAAATGACAAAGTCACCGCAGAAGCTGAGTTTGTTCTTGAAACATCAAGTGGCCAGAGATTCAAAAACTTATTTGCCCATTAATGACTTGTCAGGGCGGTGGATTTTAGTTTTGTACGATAATGCTGCATCCACCTAAAGTAAGGAAAGTTCTTACGTAAACTTCCTAGTAATTCCCTCTTCATAGATGCAGCATTACTCCTTGCATTTGTAATATCAGTTTGAAACTTGTAATATTGTCGTGTCCTATTCCTGCGTTTGGAAAATCCTACGAATCAAACAGATCCTGAGTTGGTGATGATGTTGTGCCTCCCATCTTTCACCAATACCCGTCGGATCTAGATCTGACGCATACAAACCAAACTTCTCCATTTTTGCAAAAAGATGCCCGCACTTGTTCCCTATTTACAAACAACTCCTTGTCTCTCACAATCAGCCTTATCTCCTCCCCAACACATCTAGAAGGTCGTGGAAAAATCTGGCACGATGGCCGCTGCCGGCGCCGTCCACCCCAATCTTGGTGTTCCGTGCAATGCACAAGCATCTACGCATGGGAAATTATGTCGAACAGGGCTAGTTGTAAGCAGGCTAGCTCAACAGCCATGATGATAGTGACTGCAGACGGTGAGGCTGACTATGGTATGCCGAACGCGGCGCCTATACTCAGGTGTCATCTCCGGCGCAGGGTTTGTCACTTCACAGTGAGGAGCAGCACGTAATAATTTGACCAACGGGTAGTACAGTGCTAGTACTCCTACTACATTGATAGTACTACTACTAGTACTAGTAGCACCACTGTCTGGATTTACCAGTACTACCACGTCCATCTAGATTTTAGTATTTGACTAGCAATATCTAGTAATGCATGTCACAGAAAATGTACTACTCGCTCTGTACATAAATACATGGTGTATTGTTTTATTCCTATCGGTGAGAGAACTTAATGTCTTTTTGCTAATTAATAGGATTACATGCAATGAACTAAACACTGCATGTCATGTTTGGTAGTCTCAAGTCATTGAAAGCATGCACGTCCCACATATCTCATTGGTTGATATGTCACGAAATAAGAAACGAGGAGGAAGTTATTGTATCGTGCCTAAGTGTTTTGGGATTATTTGGTTTTCATAAGGTGACTTACACAGCATTTTTGTTTACATGCATTAACATTTTATTAGTTAAATCAATGGTCAAAACATGGCGCAAAATGCAAAGGGGGCCAATAAACCAGTAATACATCAAACTTCTCTCGTTTGGCCCCAACTAGAGGTCCGGCGAGATGACTATCTTTCAGACCGCACGGAGGGGCGCAACCGGTGACTTCTGCAACTGCCTTTGGGTGAATGACATGTGGGCCCAACGGGTGGCTGGCCCACCTATCATACAGCCAAAGTCAGGTGAAGTAGAGGGCCGAGGAGTAGATGGCTAACACGCATGTGAATTCAACACAGTCTGCACTTCTCATATAAAGGCTCCCCGCCAGTCAAATCTACTTCCTCCGTCCAGGTGAGTAAGCCTTCTTAGGTTGTGCACCGTGACCAAGAAGGAGGGGAAAATGAGAGAACTTAATGTTTATTTGCTAATTAATAGCATTGCATGCAATGACTGACCACTGCATGTCGTGTTTGGCAGTCTCAAGTCATTAAAAGCATGCACACCCCAAATCTCTTATTAGTTGATATGTCAGGAAACAAGAAACAAGGTAGAAGTTAATGCACCGCGCCTAAGTGTTTTGGGATTATTTGGTTTTCGCAAGATGACTTACACACCTAGAGAGAGGGAGTAGTACAAAATCCTACGCACCTACGCACGCTAACCAAGGGCAAGAGTGATCACTCGAATCGCATGATCAGTTGACTAGCAGTTAAGCTAGACCCATGGAGGTGATGAGCGCGAGGATTAGCCGGCTGTGCCAGATGGTCCACGACGCCGGCCTGCGGCCCGGCATCGAGGAACGTCTCCAAGTATTGCTTGAGGCCGCCAGGGTGAGGGGCCGCTTGGACGACAGCTTCGTCTCCTTGGTCGACGAGGTCCTGGTCGGTTTCCTCGACAAGTTCACCGTCGTTAAGAAGCTCGTGGACGACTTTGACATACGCCTCTAGCTGATGCACCCAGGCTCTGTGATGCCCGCCACCCTCAACGGCCACTATGGTGACAACCTCTTCGACGCACGGGTGGCGCTGTGACTGCCCGCCGTTGCACCGGAGAATGTCCACCTCAAGGTCGCGCTCGCCGCGCAACGCCTGGCGCAGCAAGACACCATCGACATAATCACCCACGTCTATGCGCAAATCGTCCACAAGGACTACTACATGCAAGAGGAGGACGATAGGACGCTGGCCTTCTTGGACCGCAGGGCAACCTTAGACGGCATTGTTCAGAAGCACGTTGAGCTCGCCGCTAACGCCGATGCTCCTCACACGTCGTTTGGTGACCCGGCGCACTAGGGCGTGAGGATGTCGTTGATGGATCTGCATGTATTTTTGTCTTTCCATCAAATCCATGTTGTAGTATATGGTACTACTAGTAATTATCTTACCTTGCGCATCAACTTCATAATTTTCGTATGTGCTCCATGCATGAACGGCGCCAGAACCAAACTTCTCATTACTCTAGGGAAAATCATTATTTTCTATCTACGGTCGTGCCATGGAGCAGAACCAAATTTTACAAGTTACAAGTTCAAAAGGAAAAGCCTACCGTGTTCGCGTTGCACCCCCACATGGTTGGGCTGGCACGCCGCTTAAGGGGGAATGCGTGCGGTGTTGCATTTTCACTTACAAGTGGGACCGCAGTTGAGCAAACCGACTATCGGCAAACCCCCAACCCACCCACCACGCGATGGCTGAGAAAACAGGAGGGAGAAGAGATGGCTATATCGCGGACTCCAAGAAAATTGCTGTCGGATGGGACTCGTGTGGGTGGCGTGTGCCGTACTGCTAGACGTGAATGCTAGTTATCGCCCATGCCACCCCACTATATCGAGCCTATATCGAGGTGCTGTTTATGTAGAACAAATTTCTTGGAGTCCGTGCTTAGCGCTCCTCTATCTCTCTTCTCCGCCAGCCAGCGGGCGTGCTGAGCCCGGCGTCTGTTTGCTCATATGCGGTCCCACATGTCATCGAAAATGCAAGAGGATCCACTGAACCTGCACATCTTTCACCTCGACGTGCTGGTGATGAAAAACAAATCCAATAAAGATCTTCGGTGGCCGCTTTTGGAGTTACTCAAGAGTAGTAAGATTCTATTCTGATTTAACCCAAGATGCACATCCGTGGCTTCAACTACCACTCTATTTTCTTGCATGACACGACACGGATCTTTGGATGTCCCATGTGTCGGCAAAGGAGGAAGAACCCGACCAAATCTTCGGTTGTGCTCTTGGATTAGACTAGTTGTGCTAACTTAAAAAATTTATTGTGTAGAATGGATGCAATTTTTGGTATTGGGAAGAAGAGTACATATGTTCTAGCACTTTTAGCTAGCATAGAGGCTAGAGATGAGACTAGTGCACTTGTTGATACTAGAATAGAGGCTAGACATGAGACTAGATGCAAGGAAGGAATGTCTACTTCTTTAAACTCGAAGAAGAAAGAAGCACGCAAGATGGAGCCTCCATAGATCAACAATGAATGCATTGCGAAGGCACTAATCCAACTTACAGGAGCAGTTATGGAAGTTCGATATCTTCTAAAATGTATTCTTGTGGTTCTTGTTTTCTTTGGTCTCGCTTTTCTAGTCAAAATTATCGTTGGAGTTCGTGCAAAACGGAGGTCCGTTTGGGGTCATGTGTTGGAGTTAACCTTACAAGTGGGACCGCAGTTGAGGAAACCTACTATCAGCAAATCCCCACCTCGCCCACTGTGCGATGGCTGAGTTAGAGAAACGACGAGGTTGAAAAGATTGCTCTAGCACAGACTCCAAGAAATATGGTGTCGGATGGATGTCGTGCTGGCGGCATGTGCCGTACTCCTAGACGTGAATGCTTGTTCTGGCCCATGCCACCCTACTACTCCTACTACTTATATAGTACTAGTAGTATCGAGGATTCGAGGTGTTGGTTACGTACAACGAACACATTAACATACGGCTACAGTAAAAACACCCGCCCGACGCGCGAAGCATGTGAAGCTAGCACAAATAGTGTACTACTATTGTTGATTGGCCTCATCCGATAACCTATAGCAATGCACGTACAATTATGTATTTGGAAAATATTTTTTGCCTCGTCGCACCACTCACTCAGAGAAGCGACTCGAAAGCCATTAATAAATTTAGTAAGTTTATCACATGCATATCATTTTATTACATACAACAGGTCATCAACCCACAATGACAACGAGGATACATTATGAATACTAAAGTTTTCATCACACAACTAATAACAAGAAATGAAATGAACTTCAACTCAACCAATCCTCGGCGTTGGAAACGCTTGCTTTGAACCACAAGTGATTCTCTAGGAAGAGCCATCCATGGTCGATCTCGAGACCAACATAGGACTGATCATCCAGGCTGAAGCGGCCTACTATATCAGTACCAGGGTAGGGAACCACTGAAATGTACGAGGTATAGATACAGTTGCTTCTCATAAATGGTAGTAACGTTGTGTCAACAGCAGCTGGATCGCCCTTCACGATCATTGGATAGTTTTGTCCAAGGAAGAGCGAGTTTTCTCCAAGACTATCAATTCTGTACCAGGGAGAAGGGTTGGAGCTAGCACACTAGTATCCATCCCGAATACCATGCAATGGATGTTGGAATAGGTCCAGAGAATGCGACCATGGGAGACAACACCTGCTTCCTTAGTAGTAACATCAGCAGAGGTGATCCATCGGAATTAGTTGCCAGGCGCCACTGAGTATATGGGCGCTGCTCGTCCTCATGCTCGTGATCATCACCATCTTCATCTCCCCCTTGGTTATAAAAATTTTCATGTATAGGTGGTGGAATGTTCACAGGACCTTGGAAACACAAGAATAAGGTTAATTAGTAAAGGGAAACTTGCTAACCCGCATGCATGTGGATGAAACAATTATAATTACGGTGGAAGACAAACATACCAAAACTACGAGGATCCCATGCAAAAACAGTGCCATGAGTGGTGGAAGCAAACACAAGACCCTTGTATTGAATTGCATCACAGTACTCATCCGTGTACAGAAACTGATCTTTGAGCAATATCCATCCAGTCAAACCATGAAGGACGGCATCAAGCTTGGTGAAGATAGCAACAACTACATAGTTCTTGTAATTCCAAGAGTGCTTGGGAACTCGACGAATTGCTATCTTCCGTAGAAGACAGTCACCATGATCGTATTTGAACGTGCGTAGAATACCGGTGTGCTCAACCTCTGGGAAGTCTGCTGAGATTTTTGGAAGTGGAACCCGGTGACGAGTGTACACATTCACAAGTTCCCACTCGCAGTTGCACCCAATATAAACAACCCAATCTCCATTTGCGCCTGCCCAAGCCTTGCCCTCAAGCGATGGCATCTTAACATCATACGTATCATTATCAAGCGGCATCAACTTGCACAAGGCGAGGCCTCCGTCATCCCCGCACCAGTCATCAGAATCATGGCGAAGAAGATAGGGGAGATCAAACCGATCCTTGACCCTTGGGTTCCTTGTAATGATGTCATTAGTTGAGTCGAGAACGGTCTCGAACGAACCTGCCATGCTAGCCGAGGTGATGACGTCGCACCGATCAATGAGTTCCTCCACCACGTCATCTTTCATATCAGGGCAAGAATAATGGGGTTGTTTCCGGCTTGTTCCCTCCATGGAGAAGACGATCGAACAATGGCAGAAGGAAGGGTGAAGGCAAATGGAGGAGGGAGGAAGAGCGTGCGACAGCAGTTCCAAATCGAGAGGGAAAGGCGAAGAGTCGGTGGACGGTTGCCAGTTTGCCACGGTACACGAAGAGGCGTCCCGGCCTACACGTTCGTTCGGAAATACTAGTAGAAAAGGACTCGCCGTTGTCTCACTGATATGTTGGAATGGGACCACATGTCAACGAAACATGGTGTGTAATTTCTCGTGCAAAATGCGATCTGGCCGTGTTGGCCCGAGGTGCCGCATTAGTTATCGACCTTTACTTTTTTAATTGTGTGCCATTCAGTTTTGAAGCACGACTAACTGGTACTGTATGCAGAGAAAATATAAACTACTCTACCACTACTCCACCTCTAGTACTAGTAGTATAAAAAAGATATATAGGCTGGAGCTTCAGCGCTTTCTTGCTAAGGGCTGCACACTTGCTTCTCACACCGGTGGTCACAGATCCGCCGGGGAAGAAAAGGATGATACATCCATTTTGCATCATGCTTTTATATCAATATTTATTGCATTATGGGCTGTTATTTCACATTATGTCACAATACTTATGGCTATTCTCTCTTATTTTACAAGGTTTACATGAAGAGGGAGAATGTCGGCAGTTGGAATTCTGGGCTGGAAAAGGAGCAAATATTGAAGGCCTATTCTGTGCAACTCCAAAAGTCCTGAAACTCCACGGAATTCCTTAAAATAAATAAAGAAAAATAAATGCCAAAGATGAAGGCCAGGGGCCCACACCACTCACGAGGTGGGGCGCCCCCCAGGCGCGCCCCTACCTCGTGGCCCCCCTGGTGGCTCTCCGACGCCCATATTCTCCTATATGAAGTCTTTCGACAAGAAAAAAATAGAAGGCAACCTTTGGGAACGAGACTCCGCCGCCATGAGGCGGAACCTTGGCGGAACCAATCTAGGGCTCCGGCAGAGCTGTTCTGTCGGGGACAGTTCCCTCCGGGAGGGGGAAATCATCACCATCGTCATCACCAACGTTCCTCTCATCGGGAGAGGGCAATCTCCATCAACATCTTTGTAACACCCCGGATGTAACTTTCCATATTTGTAACTCCAACTCTTGCCATTTTCGGATATGTGCTATGATATTCCCTCCGTGGTTGGGTTTTGTTTTCGTTTTGCATTTTTTTCCATGTCATGCATCTCATATCATGTCATCATGTGCATCTCATTTGCATACGTGTTCGTCTCATGATTCCAAGCATATTCCACGTTGTCCGTTTTGCAATCCGACACTCCTATGTTCCCCGGCGCACCCCTCTTGTCATTTTTCCGTGTGTGGGTGTTGAACATTCTCGGAATGGACCGAGCCTTGCCAAGTGGCCCTGGTATAGCACCGGTAGACCACTGTCAAGTTTGGTCATTGGAGTTCGTTGATACTCAACGGTTAACCGCACCCTCGCAAAGGCCTCTTTTGAGTTGCAGCCCAACACCCTCCAAAACAGCCCAATAACCCATCTAACTCCCTCCATGCCCTCGGTCGTTCGATCACGATCGTGTGGTCGAAAACTACACCTCTTTTGGACACTCCTAGCTCCCTCTACCTCTATAAATAGACCCTCCCCAAATCCGGTTGAAACCCTAAAATCCCAGATCCGCCGCGCCGGACACGTCCGCGTCGCGCCAGACACGTCCGCGCCCGCCCCCAGCGAATCCGGGCTCGCCACGTGTCGCCACGCCGCCGCCGCCGCCGCCAAGCCGGCCCGAGCCGCCGCCGCCCCCGGCTCCGTCCGTCCGCCGCCCGCCATACCTCCCTCACATCCGCCGCCTTGCCGCTGCTGCCCCCCACAGGCTTGCCACGGCCAACCAACCACCGCCGCGTCTGCCTCCCAGCAGGGAGACGCGCCGCCCACCCTCACGATCGCGCCGCCAAGGCCATGCCGCCGTCCCGGGCCGGCGCGTCCCGCCGGTCGCCGCCACCTCCTCCTCCGCCCTCGGCCTCGCTCCGGCCGGCGACGACCTCGTTCCCCTCCGGTGACCTCGAAGCCCCGGCGAGATCCGATCTCAGGAACTGCCTCGGTTGACTTTTCTCACCCCGAAATCCACTAAGTATTTTATCTGTGTTAATTTTCGTGCATTTTTCATAGCATCACATCTCCGCAACCTTAGCTCCGTCTTGGGCGTATAATATGTCAAATTCTTCGTCTCGAAGAGTACATCATTTCATTCCATTGCGTCATTTGCATTTGAGCTCATCTTGATGCCCGAAATGCTGTTGGAAGAAGGCTTCAGATCGTTAGTTTCAGAATCTTATCAGTTCGAGCTCTTTTGTCATTTTTGCCATGAATTATGTGTGCACCCTATGAACTTGAGTCCTACATGTGAGTTGAACATTGCCATGCCATCTTTCCAGGGGAGTTTGCCATGTATTTTTGTGAGCTATGTGTTGACTAGAACAAGCATGCAAAGTAGGGATGATGATGTTGCTGATTTCAGGAACTTAGTGATTTCACTAAGTCTTGTCCTGCTGTTAATTTTATGCCATATGTTCATGTTGTTACAGAGAGATCCATGACCTTTTTGAGCATGATCAGTAAGGGTGTTTTGAACATATGGATGTGCTCTATCCATCCATGCCTTTGTTGGTATTTATGGAGTAGTCTAGCATGTCATTTTCGTGCTCTACTTTTGCTTGAAAACGTTTCCTGGCAGACTGTTTGCAAGAGATTCAATTTTCACGAGGTCGTTGTAGTTGATCCGTGTATGCTATGATGTTGTTCTTGCCATGTATAGCTCCTATGCCATGTCTTCTTGATGGGGGTATGCTTAGTTTATCTTGAGATGCTCTGTAGTGAGTGCATCGAGCTCACGAACATGCCATGTTGAATCTGTTTTTGCCATGTCCTGATATTTCACTAAGTCTGAAATCTGTAATAAAACTTGCAATGTTTACATGGGTGCCATCATTTCTTAAGGGACTATTGAAATATGCTTTGAGTAGAATCATGCCATGCCTTGCTTTGCTATTATAAGTTCCTGTAGCATGTTGTTTGCTTGCTCTAAACATGCCTTCCTGATGTTAATTCCTGCCATGTTAGTATTTTCACTGTTTGTGAACCTGATATTTTGAGCACTTTCACCTTGCTTGTTTGAACATGTTATGTTGTGAATTAGCCGTAGCTCAATGTTCCTCTTTTGTTAAGCATCTCCTGTAGTTCGCTGCCATATGCTTTGTTTTTATGTTGGGGTGCTGTAGCATAGTTTCGTGTTGCGTGCTAAGTAGCATCGGGCAGTTAAACGCAGATTTGCGTCATTCTTGTTTTGCTTGTCATTTGCAAACCGTGCATCCGATTCGGTGATCTTTATATCGATTTCAACGAAATCACCCCATCTTTCAGCGGCATACTTGGTTTGCCAAGTTGATGCCAGTTCATCATTTTCCTTCCGAGCACACATATGCATTGCATATCACATCTCGCATCGCATGTCATGTTTTGCATCATATTGCGTGTGCATTGTTCCTTGTTTGATTGTGGTTCCGTTGCTTGTGTTCTTGCTTTGGGTAGAGCTGGGAGGCGAGTGCGTGAGCGAGGAGCCTGTTGAGAACGCCTCACGAGGATCAAGTCTTCGACAACTCGAGAACCTTACGAGCAAGATGACCATACCTTCGAAATCACTTCTATCTTTGCTTGCTAGATGCTCGCTCTTTTGCTATGCCTATGCTGCGATACCTACCACTTGCTATATCATGCCACCCATATTGCCATGTCAACCTCTAACCACCCATGTCCTAGCAAACCGTTGTTTGGCTATGTTACCGCTTTGCTCAGCCCCTCTTATAGCGTTGCTAGTTGCAGGTGAAGATGAAGTTTGTTCCTTGTTGGAACACGGATATTTTGGGATATCACAATATCTATTGTTTTAATTAATGCATCTATATACTTGGTAAAGGGTGGAAGGCTCGGCCTTATGCCCGGTGTTTTGTTCCTCTTGCCACCCTAGTTTCCGTCATACCGTGTTATGTTCCTTGATTTTGCGTTCCTTACGCGGTCGGGTGATTTATGGGACCCCTTGACGGTTCGCTTTGAATAAAACTCCTCCAAAGGCCCAACCTTGGTTTTACCATTTCCCACCTACACCCTTTTTTCCCTTGGGTTTCGCGAGCCGAGGTCATCTTTATTTTAGCCCCGGGCGGTGCTCCTTCGAGTGTTGGTCCGAACCGGCAGATGCGGGGGCCACCTCGGGCAACTCGAGGGCTGGTTTTACTCGTGGGTGACCCATCCGTTGTGCCACGAGAACGAGATATGTGCAGCTCCTATCGGGATTTGTCGGCACAGTCGGGTGGTCTTGCTGGTTTAGTTTTACCATTGTCGAAATGTCTTGATGTCCGGGATACCGAGTCCGATCGGAGTGTCTTGGGTGAAGGTTTATTCCTTCGTTGATCGCGAGAGCTTGTTATGGGCTAAGTTGGGACACCCTGCGGGGTATAATCTTTCAAAGCCGTGCCCGCGGTTATGAGGCAGATGGGAATTTGTTAATGTCGGTTGTAGAAAACCGAAGTTGACCTTAATTAAAATACATCAACCGTGTATGTAACCGTGATGGTCTCTTCTCGTGAGTCCGGAAGTGAACACGGTGTTGGAGTTATGCTTGACGTAAGTAGTCGGGATCACTTCTTGATCGCTAATAGCTTCACGACCGCGCCTTGCTTCTCTTCTCGCTCTCTTTTGCGATGTAGTCACCATATATGCTAATTAAACTGCAGCAGCCCTACCTTTTGACACCAGCCTTCCTTAAGCTTAAATAGTCTTGATCTCATGGTGTGAGATTGTTTGAGTCCTGGGCTCACAGATTCTACCAAAAGCAGATCACAGTACGGTGATGCCAGTGATGATGGCGCAACTGAGCTGAAGTGGGAATATGATGAGGCACTTGGTCGTTACTATGTTTCCTTTCCAGACGATTAGTAGTGGAGCCCAGTTGGGGCGATCGGGGATTTGTGTCGCTTTTGGGGTTCTTCTTTTATTTTGGTTCCGTAGTCGGACCTTGATTGTATCTGGATGATGTAATGCTTTATTCATGTAATTGTGTGAAGTGGCGACTGTAAGCCAACTATGTACCTTTTCCCTTATGTATTACATGGATTGTGCGAAGATTACCTCACTTGCGACATTGCTTTCAATGCGGTTATGCCTCTAAGTCGTGGTTCGACACGTGGGAGATATAGCCGCATCGAGGCGTTATAAGTTAGTATCGAGCCATCCCGACCTTAGGAGCCCCCACCGCTTGATCGTTTTTAGTGGCGAGTTGTGTCTAGAAAAATGTTTTGAGTCATTTAGGATTATATATATCGGAGAGTTTAGGAATTCTTTTTACTCCCAGTCCCTTGACCTTCCGGTGAGGTATCTGACGTAGAGTTTTGACTCTTCTCTTCTCAAATTTCACTAAAATTTTTTTAGGATCACGCGGGTATCTTAGAATCGTTCGATGGTTTTATGATGACAACATTGTCTTGGTTGCCTCGACATTTAGGGGTTGTGGCGGTGTCCCGGAGTTGAGCTCCGAGGTGTTGTCGTCATAATTTTATCGTTGCAGATTCGGAATACCCGAGTTTAATACGCCGACATCGAAAATCTCTTTTATGCAGTTGTTGGTGAGATAACCTCGCTAACCCGATCTTGTGGTGAGTACGGAGTATTGCCATGACTTCGTATAACGGATGCTTTTGAAGGTTGAGGTACCACGATTTCGAAGGTTTCTTGGTTATGTGTTGAAGGATGGATACAATGGATGTAGGGATTGTTAGCTTGGGTGAGATATATATTGCTCCCTGTATCCCCAACACTGATTGCATAACCGGAAAGTTTCGGGAGTTTATAGGTGGGATTCAAGTAGCTCTAGCATTTCTTCCGAGATATTTGGTTTGTGATTGGGTAATCCTTACCACTTATTTGTTCCATTCATACCTTGTTTTTATTTTCATTCATCAATATCTCTTATCAAGTGGCTTCTCACCTTAATGGACGTGATGTTTACTTTGGAATTCATTCGTTCATCCTGTTGAATGTTTATTGTGAAGACTATATGTTGCAATTTCTATCCGTTGATTCAACTTGTCTATATGTCTATCAAGATGCTAACGGATGTCACCCTCTTGAGATGGCTCCGCCAACGCGTCGAGAATCCGGAGCAGTGATGGGAGTCGAGCGAACCCTCCACCTCCACCTCCGCCTCCGGAGGCATGGCAAACTTTGATGGCAACCACTAATGCCAGCGCTTCGATTGTTGATCCAGTGATGCAAGAGCGTAACCAAGGCCAAGGCAACCAAGGAATCAAGGTCAAGGGCAGTTCTATCATCAGCCACGCTTTCCTACACTCAACCAATTCCTTGCAAATCAGCCAAAGTCTTTCAGCTCTTGTGCGAGGCCACGACGCCGACGATTGGCTCGTGGATATCAACAAGCACTTGAATGCAGCAATGTCGGACACGAGGACTACGTCAAGTTCGCGTCTTTTCAGCTCAAGGATCGAGCAGCTGATTGGTTCCAAAGAATACAAGGATTCTAGAGGTGGTCGAGTGATTACTTGGACTGATTTACGCCGGGACTTTAAAGCTCACCACATTCCTTCGGTGTTGTTGAGAGCAAGCGTGAGGAGTTCCGCAATCTCAAGCAAGGAAGCATGTCGATGTACTGAATACAACATACAGATTTGAAACTTGCTCGATTAAGCTAAACAAGGCGTTCTGATGAGAAAAGTATGATCTATCGATTCGGAGGTGGCCTTAGAGAGGATCTGCAGTTATCTCTTGTTCTTTATGAGCCTACTCGGTTTGATCAATTCTATAATATGGCACTCAAGCTAGAAGGTGCTCAGCTCAAGTGTGAGGCTTCAAAGAAGAAAGCAGGATGCAGATTCGGTCTTCTTCTTCCTCTCAAATGGCAACAAAGCAGCAAAAGTTCTACCTTCCTCCTCCTCCGTTCCGTCGGCCTTATCGTGAGAAGAACTCGGTGGTCGTGGATCTTCCCACCCACCCAACCCAAGCTACGAGAACAAGTCTCAGCCTCAAGCTCCAAGGTCAAATGCTCCTTATCACCGTCCGCTCTCGGAGGTGACTTGCAACAAGTGCCAGCGAAAGGTCACTATGCGAACAAATGCCATAACCAAAGGCGCCTTCCTCCTCCTCCCCTGTGAGGTCTTCAAGCAATGCGGTGGTCAAGCATAATCCCAAGTATGCAAAGGTGAATATGATGAATGCAGCTCAAGCGGAGGATTCTTGAGATGTGATCATGGGTAATCTTCACATTAATGATATTCTGCAAAAGTCTTATTTGATCTTTGGTGCATCGCATTGTTTCATGTCAACACCGTTCTTTACCAAGCATGATTTCTCTTCGGAATATTTGGATAAAACTCTAGCAATTGTTTCCCCGGGCAAGCACATGAGTTCTCGTTTGAGGGTTCCGGATGTTTCTATCAAGATGGGCAACTATATATTTCTGTCTTCTCCAATTGTTCTTGGTGACTCTGATATTGATTTAATTCTCGGGATGGACTGGCTTTCTCAGCACAAGGCTCAGCTTGATTGTGCTGCCAGGCAAATTCAATTGACACACCCTTCTGAGGATGTTATCATCTATGCCGCTCGTGATGAAACCATTCGGTTGTTTTCTCTCAATGAGAAGGGCGAATTGGATGCTATCTCTCAGATTCGATCGTTTGTGAGTACCAAGATGTCTTCCGGAAGAGCTTCGGGTATGCCTCCTCATCGGCCGGTCGAATTCGTTATCGATCTTGAGCACGCATCGAACCCGTTTGCAAGCGTCCTTACAAGCTTGGACCCAAGGAGCTGAAAGAATTGAAGAAGCAGCTCGATGAACAAGAGCGTCTGGGTTTGATCAGACCGAGTTCATCTCCATGGGGATGTGGAGTTCTTTTTGTCGAGAAGAAGGATGGCACGGACCGACTTTGTGTTGATTACCGTCCATTGAATAAGAAAACAATCAAGAACAAGTATCCACTTCCCAACATCAATGAGCTATTCTAGCAACTCAAAGGTGCTAAAGTATTCTCCAAGCTTGACCTCCGTATGGGTTATCATCAGATTCGCATTCGTGAACAAGATATTCCCAAGACAAAGATTCGAACAAGCTTTGGTTCTTATAAATATCTTGTCATGTCTTTCGGCCTTGTCAATGCTCCTCCAACTTTCTCTCGCATGATGAACTTTATCTTCAACCCCTACACAAATGATTTCGTCTTGGTGTATCTCGATGATATTTTGGTCTTCTCCAAGAACAAGCGGGATCATGCCAAACATTTGCGATTGGTGCTCGACAAGCTCGAGAGCATCAATTCTATGCAAAGTTTTCCAAATGTGAGTTACGGCTTGATGAAGTTCTTTATCTTGGTCATATCATCTCCGCCAAGGGCATCGCTGTTAATCCCGAGAAGGTGTCTTCATCTGAATTGGGAACCTCCTCGAAATGTCAAGCGACTCCATGATTTTCTTGGTCTTGCAAGTTATTGCGAAGATTCGTTGAGAATTTCTCCAAGATTGCAAAGCCTCTTTCCAACCTCCTCGAAGCATGTCAAGTATGTTTGGGCCTTTGAGTGTGATGTAAGCTTTCAACACCCTCAAAGGGAAGCTAGTCACAGCTCTGTCTTGACTCCTCTGATGAATCCAAGCCATTGAAGTTTTACGTGATGCTTCCTTGCAAGGTCTCGGTGCTGTGTTAATGCAAGAGAAGAAGGTTGTGGCCTATACCTCTCGCCAGATTGAAGCCCAACGAAAAGAACTACCCCACTCACGATCTCGAGTTGGCGGCGATTGTCCATGCATTGATAACATGGAGACATCTCTTGTTGGGAAGGAAAGTGGACATATTCACCGATCACAAGAGTCTCAAGTATATCTTCACTCAACCAAACCTCAACCTCAAGCAAACTCGATGGGTGAAATGATTCAAGAGTACAATCCAAGTATTGAATATACTCTGGCAAGGCGAATGTGATTGCAGATGCCTTGAGCGAAAGGCTTATTACAACAGCCTAATTCTCAAGCCCTTCCAACGGATCTTTGTGAAGCTTTCCATAAGCTGAATCTTCAAGTTGTTCCTCAAGGCTTTCTTGCCAACCTCATAGTCTCTCCTACTTTGGAAGATCAAATTCGTGAGGCACAACTCACGGATGCCATGGTGAAGAAGGTGAAGCGTGGTATTGACAAGGGCATTTCCAAATACAAGTGTTATCGCTTGGATGACAAAGGCACTCTTTTCTTCGAGGATCGTATTGTGGTTCCTAAAGGCGATCTGAGAAAAGTCATCATGAATGAGGCACACAATTCCCTCCTATCCATTCATCACGGAAATGCGAAGATGTACCATGACCTCAAGCGATCGTATTGGTGGACTCGAATGAAGCGAAATTGCTCAATTCGTGAATGAATGTGATGTCTGCAGAAGAGTGAAAGCAGAACACCAAAGACCAGCTGGTCTCCTCCAACCTCTTGCTATTCCGGAATGGAAGTTTGATCATATCGAGATGGACTTCGTGACGGGTTTTCCAAAGTCCAAGCGTGGAAATGATGCTATCTTCGTTGTCATTGATAAGCTTACTAAAGTGGCTCATTTTCTTCTGTCAAAGAATCTATCACAGCAGCTCACCGGCGAGCTATACACCTCGAATTGTCTCCTTGCGGGTATTCCGCAATTGATCTCTTCGGACCGTGGAAGCACCTTCACTTCTAAGTTCGGGATTCTTTTGAAGGCCATGGGCACCAACATTCGTTTCAACACTTTTCATCCTCAAACTAGTGGCCAAGTCGGCGAGTCAATCAAATCCTTGAAGATATGCTCGGGGCTTGTGTCATTTCTTTTGGCATGAAGTGGGAAGAGTGTCTCCCATATGCGAGTTCTCCTACAACAACAGCTTCCAAGCAAGTTCGGGCAAGGCCCCATTCGAAATTCTATATGGCGAAAGTGCCGTACTCCTCTCAATTGGTCCGAGATGTGAGCGCCAACTTCTTGGCAACGACTTGATCAAAGAAGCGAAGAAATGTGCAAAGTCATTCGTGAGAATCTCAAAGCCGCATAATCGCGCGGAAGGGCTATTATGATGACAAGCACCGTGATGTGGCTTTTGAAATCGGAGACCATGTCTACCTCCGCGTCTCTCAATGAAAGGCACTCGTAAACCCGGTATCAAAGGGAAGCTTGCCCTAGATCGTGGGTCCTTTCAAGATCATTGGCAAAAGAGGCGATCTCGCCTATCAACTTGAGCTTCCATCCAACTTTGCAAGCGTGCGATGTGTTTCACGTGTCACAGCTCATAAGTGCTTCAAGATTCTGGCGCACTATCAACTTTGAAGAAATTGACCTCCAAGAAGATCTCTCTTATCATGAGCACCCGTTGCTATTCTTGAAGAAACCGAGCGCAAGACTCGCAACAAGTCAATCAAATTCCTGAAAGTAAAGTGGTCACACCATTCACCGAGAAGCCACACAGGGCGAGGATCACCTCCGTTCGAATATCCGGAGTTCTTTCAGTCCTAGATCTCGGGACGAGATCCTCTTGTAGTGGTGGAGTGTTGTAACACCCCGGATGTAACTTTCCATATTTGTAACTCCAACTCTTGCCATTTTCGGATATGTGCTATGATATTCCCTCCGTGGTTGGGTTTTGTTTTCGTTTTGCATTTTTTTTCCATGTCATGCATCTCATATCATGTCATCATGTGCATCTCATTTGCATACGTGTTCGTCTCATGATTCCGAGCATATTCCCCGTTGTCCGTTTTGCAATCCGACACTCCTATGTTCCCCGGCGCACCCCTCTTGTCATTTTTCCGTGTGTGGGTGTTGAACATTCTCGGAATGGACCGAGCCTTGCCAAGTGGCCCTGGTATAGCACCGGTAGACCACCTGTCAAGTTTCGGGTCATTTGGAGTTCGTTTGATACTCCAACGGTTAACCGCACCCTCGCAAAGGCCTCTTTTGAGTTGCAGCCCAACACCCCTCCAAAACAGCCCAATAACCCATCTAACTCCCTCCATGCCCTCGGTCGTTCGATCACGATCGTGTGGTAAAACTACACCTCTTTTGGACACTCCTAGCTCCTCTACCTCTATAAATAGACCCTCCCCGAAATCCGGTTGAAACCCTAAAATCCCAGATCCGCCACGCACGGACACGTCCGCGTCGCGCCCGGACACGTCGCCCCCCCCCATGGCGAATCCGGGCTTCGCCACGTGTCGCGCGCCGCCGCCCCGCGCGCAGCCCGCCAGCCCGCCGCCGGCCCATGGCCCGTCCGCCGCCGCCCGCCCTTCAACCTCGTCGCCTCACCTCGCCACCGCCGCCGCCGCCCGCGCCACACCACATGCCGGCGCCACCACCGCCAGCGCCGCTCCCTCCTCCCATGGCCGCCGCCGCCGCCCAGCCGCCGCTCATGGCGCCATGCGCCGCGTCCCCGCCGTCCGGGCGCGTCCGCCGATCGCCGCCACCTCCTCCTCCGCCCTCGGCCTCGCTCCGGCCGGCGACGACCTCGTTCCCCTCCGGCGACCTCGAAGCCCCGGCGAGATCCGATCTCAGGAACTGCCTCGGTTGACTTTTCTCACCCCGAAATCCACT
Organism: Aegilops speltoides; assembly: GCA_021437245.1. Taxonomy (NCBI): domain Eukaryota; kingdom Viridiplantae; phylum Streptophyta; class Magnoliopsida; order Poales; family Poaceae; genus Aegilops; species Aegilops speltoides. The sequence goes on along the minus strand of CM038142.1, from coordinate 247,470,687 downwards.
AAGTATTTTATCTGTGTTAATTTTCGTGCATTTTTCATAGCATCACATCTCCGCAACCATAGCTCCATTTTGGGCGTATAATATGTCAAATTCTTCGCCTCGAAGAGTACATCATTTCATTACATTGCATCATTTGCATTTGAGCTCATATTGATGCCCGAAATGCTGTTGGAAGTAGGCTTCAGATCGTTAGTTTCAGAATCTTATCAGTTCGAGCTCTTTTGTCATTTTTGCCATGAATTATGTGTGCACCCTATGAACTTGAGTCCTACATGTGAGTTGAACATTGCCATGCCATCTTTCCAGGGGAGTTTGCCATGTATTTTTGTGAGCTATGTGTTGACTAGAACAAGCATGCAAAGTAGGGATGATGATGTTGCTGATTTCAGGAACTTAGTGATTTCACTAAGTCTTGTCCTGCTGTTAATTTTATGCCATATGTTCATGTTGTTACAGAGAGATCCATGCCCTTTTTGAGCATGATCAGTAAGGATGTTTTGAACATATGGATGTGCTCTATCCATCCATGCCTTTGTTGGTATTTATGGAGTAGTCTAGCATGTCATTTTCATGCTCTACGTTTGCTTGAAAATGTTTCCTGGCAGACTTTGCAAGAGATTCAATTTTCACGAGGTCGTTGTAGTTGATCCGTGTATGCTATGATGTTGTTCTTGCCATGTATAGCTCCTATGCCATGTCTTCTTGATGGGGATATGCTTAGTTTATCTTGAGATGCTCTGTAGTGAGTACATCGAGCTCACGAACATGCCATGTTGAATCTGTTTTTGCCATGTCCTGATATTTCACTAAGTCTGAAATCTGTAATAAAACTTGCAATGTTTACATGGGTGCCATCATTTCTTAAGGTCCTTTTTGGCTTATGGTCAGTAAGGGACTATTGAAATATGCTTTGAGTAGAATCATGTCATGCCTTGCTTTGCTATTATAAGTTCCTGTAGCATGTTGTTTGCTTGCTCTAAACATGCCTTCCTGATGTTAATTCCTGCAATGTTAGTATTTTCACTAAGTCTGTGAACCTGATATTTTGAGCACTTTCACCATGCTTGTTTGAACATGTTATGTTGTGAATTAGCCGTAGCTCAGTGTTCCTCTTTTGTTAAGCATCTCCTGTAGTTTGCTGCCATATGCTTTGTTTTTATGTTGGGGTGCTGTAGCATAGTTTCGTGTTGCGTGCTAAGTAGCATCGGGCTGTTAAACGCAGATTTGCGTCATTCTTGTTTTGCTTGTCATTTGCAAACCGTGCATCCGATTCGGTGATCTTTATATCGATTTCAACGAAATCACCCCATCTTTCAGCGGCATACTTGGTTTGCCAAGTTGATGCCAGTTCATCATTTTCCTTCCGAGCACACATATGCATTGCATATCACATCTCGCATCGCATGTCATGTTTTGCATCATATTGCGTGTGCATTGTTCCTTGTTTGATTGTGGTTCCGTTGCTTGTGTTCTTGCTTTGGGTAGAGCTGGGAGGCGAGTGCGTGAGCGAGGAGCCTGTTGAGAACGCCTCGAGGATCAAGTCTTCGACAACTCGAGAACCTTACAGCAAGATGACCATACCTTGAAATCACTTCTATCTTTGCTTGCTAGATGCTCGCTCTTTTGCTATGCCTATGCTGCGATACCTACCACTTGCTATATCATGCCACCCATATTGCCATGTCAACCTCTAACCACCCATGTCCTAGCAAACCGTTGTTTGGCTATGTTACCGCTTTGCTCAGCCCCTCTTATAGCGTTGCTAGTTGCAGGTGAAGATGAAGTTTGTTCCTTGTTGGAACACGGATATTTTGGGATATCACAATATCTATTGTTTTAATTAATGCATCTATATACTTGGTAAAGGGTGGAAGGCTCGGCCTTATGCAGTGTTTTGTTCCACTCTTGCCACCCTAGTTTCCGTCATCTGGTGTTATGTTCCTTGATTTTGCGTTCCTTACGCGGTCGGGTGATTTATGGGACCCCCTTGACGGTTCGCTTTGAATAAAACTCCTCCAGAAGGCCCAACCTTGGTTTTACCATTTGCCACCTACACCCTTTTTCCCTTGGGTTTCGCGAGCCCGAGGGTCATCTTTATTTTAGCCCCCCGGCGGTGCTCCTTCGAGTGTTGGTCCGAACCGGGCAGACTGCGGGGCCACCTCGGGGCAACTCGAGGGCTGGTTTTACTCGTAGGCTGACCCATCCGTTGTGCCCTGAGAACGAGATATGTGCAGCTCCTATCGGGATTTGTCGGCACAGTCGGGTGGTCTTGCTGGTTTAGTTTTACCATTGTCGAAATGTCTTGATGTACTGGGATACCGAGTCTGATCGGAGCGTCTTGGGTGAAGGTTTATTCCTTCGTTGATCGCGAGAGCTTGTTATGGGCTAAGTTGGGACACCCTGCGGTATAATCTTTCAAAGCCATGCCCGCGGTTATGAGGCGATGGGAATTTGTTAATGTCGGTTGTAGAAAACCGAAGTTGACCTTAATTAAAATACATCAACCGTGTATGTAACCGTGATAGTCTCTTCTCGGCGGTCAGGAAGTGAACACGATGTTGGAGTTATGCTTGACGTAAGTAGTCGGGATCACTTCTTGATCGCTAATAGCTTCACGACCGCGCCTTGCTTCTCTTCTCGCTCTCTTTTGCGATGTAGTAGCCATGTATGCTAATTAAACTTGCAGCAGCCCTACCTTTTGACACCAGCCTTCCCTTAAGCTTAAATAGTCTTGATCTCGCGGTGTGAGATTCTTTGAGTCCCATGGCTCACAGATTCTACAAAAACATATGCGGTACCGGTGATGCCAGTGACGATGGCGCAACCGAGCTGAAGTGGGAATATGATGAGGCACTTGGTCGTTACTATGTTTCCTTTCCGACGATTAGTAGTGGAGCCCGGTTAGCGATCGAGGATTTAATGTCGCTTTTGGGGTTCTTCTTTTATTTTGGTTCCGTAGTCGGACCTTGATTGTATCTGGATGATGTAATGCTTTATTCATGTAATTGTGTGAAGTGGCGACTGTAAGCCAACTATGTACCTTTTCCCTTATGTATTACATGGATTGTGCGAAGATTACCTCACTTGCGACATTGCTTTCAATGCGGTTATGCCTCTAAGTCGTGCTTCGACACGTGGGAGATATAGCCGCATCGAGGGCGTTACAATCTTCACCTGCACCATCTCATCTCCAAACCCTAGTTCATCTCTTGTATCCAATTCTTGTCTCCAAGTCCGGGATTGGTGCTAGTAGGTTGCTAGTACTGTTGATTACTCCTTGTAGTTGATGCTAGTTGGTTTATTAGGTGGAAGATCATATGTTCAGATCCTTTATGCACATTATTACCCCTCTGATTATGAACATGAATATGCTTTGTGAGTATTTACGTTTGTTCCTGGGGGCAAGGGAGAAGTCTTGCAATTAGTAGTCATGTGAATTTGGTATTCGTTCGATATTTTGATAAGATGTATGTTGTCTAACCTCTAGTGGTGTTATGTGAACGTCGACTACATAACACTTCACCATTATTTGGGCCTAGAGGAAGGCATTGGGAAGTAATAAGTAGATGATGGGTTGCTAGAGTGACGAAGCTTAAACCCTAGTTTATCGTTGCTTCGTAAGGGCTGATTTGGATCCATATGTTTCATGCTATGGTTAGGTTTACCTTAATACTTTTGTTGTAGTTGTGGATGCTTGCAATAGAGGTTAATCATAAGTGGGATGCTTGTTCAAGTAAGAACAGCACCCAAGCACCGTCCACCCACATATCAAATTATCAAAGTACCTAACGCGAATCATATGAGCGTGATGAAAACTAGCTTGACGATATTCCCATGTGTCCTCGGGAGCGCTTTTCCTATTGTAAGAGTTTGTCCGGGCTTGTCCTTTGCTACAAAAAGGATTGGGCCACCATGCTGCACTTTATTTAATTTTGTTACTTGTTGCTCGTTACAATTTATCTTATCACAAAACTACCTGTTACCACTTATTTCAGTACTTGCAGAGAATACCTCGCTGAAAACCGCTTATCATTTCCTTCTGCTCCTCTTTGGGTTCGACACTCTTACTTATCGAAAGGACTACGATAGATCCCCTATACTTGTGGGTCATCAAAGGACGTGCAGTGTTGACGCACTCGTTGTCGACGAGCGAGGTCACGCACTAACGACAAGGTCGTCCTCTCAGACCTAGCGCCCGCGCGGGATGGCCTCCATCCCCAAGCTCGCTGCCGTATTGTGTGCGGAGGACGACGACCACAAGCAAAGCCACTTCCCACCGACCCTCAGGTATGCTACCTCTTTTCGAACCATACCCTTGTTCTATTGCCCCATCTGCCATGTCGCTGCATGTGGATCTTTTTCCACTCCACCATCTTCCCAATGTGCTATCCTCTGCTCTACTGACCATGCAGACGAAAACCTTAATTTGCACTATTAAAGGAAACCCTACTTCATGCAGACTAATCCATGTCTGGGTTGAATAAGGAAATGAAGGGATATTGTATTGTCCAAGAGAGTAGGCATCAAACCCGCATCTTGGTTGAAAAGGGGAAAATCAGTAGCTAAGGAACGAGTCTCGTGTATCTTTGTTGAAGAAGGGTGGAAAGGAATGACAACGCAATAGATAATGACCAGTTCGATCGGTTTGTTGTCCTCATATAGGAAAAAGGTGGCTAAAGAGAACAAAAATGGGACGTAATCCAGATATGCTGCCTGGATATTTGTTGCTCTGGGCAACCATACGTCCCTCACCACTCTGCATCCATGGAGGCACATCGTACTAGTGCGCCCACTATCTGAATGGGCCTCCCATGCTCTTATTAGCACTTTTTTGCTGTTAGTATAACGCCAGCAGTCAAGTCAAGCAATCCTACTGCTAAAGGGATGCCACATTTAACTAATGTCACACTCAGTCTAATGCCACCGATAAATTTAAGAAATGCCATTTAATGTCACCAGATCATTTTAGGGTTAGCTGTTGATTGTGGATGTATTAAAGATTTTCAGCTAAGGCATTCTAATGTTGTTGCACAGCCAGTATACCAACGATGAAACTTGTTACTACCTTCAAATTTTTGCACTGTTAATGCTTATAGATTACATACCTCACTTTCATGAGATAAGTTAATTTTTTGTACAGTGTCACCAAAATGCCAAGGCACTGATGTCATTTTATTTTGGTTAAACTGCACAAAAAATTATGAAGACGAGAGGAAAGGTCAAGAGTGGGCACCTGCTCCTCCGGCTGTTCTCTTGATTTGTTCGTTCAATTTTTATGTTTGATCGATTATCAAGATTGGGATAGCAATTTTTAAGGTCCCCACGACTTCAAAATGATATTTACCTTGGAGGTACATGGTTTGCAATTTTTTATACTGTTATTAGTTAATAATGACAGTTACCTTCAGACTTTTGTATTTGGTTTAATGCTCATGCACAACTAGTATACCAATGCTGAAACTTGTTACCTTTACATTTTGTAGTGTTAATTCTTATAGAAATCTTCCAGTGCTAGAGTTTATTGAAATTTGTTCAGTAAAACCATTGTATTGTACCCTGTAATAAACTAACTACTCTACTGTTGCACTAGCCACTAGATTAGTGTATATTTGTAGTGTTTGAATGGTGGTGCATTAGCGTATGGACATAAATAAAGTGTGGCAAGCTTTCCCAGATATGTGCTCGAGAAAACTAATACCTATTTTTCTAAATACTAGACGTTTGGGTACTTTCAATTGAACCGCGAAAAAGTCTTATATTAAGGAACTGAGGGTGTAGAGTTCACTCAAATTATCCATGTAAAGCTAGTCACACCTTTATTAAAATTAATGTTCATTATGTTATCAGAGGAGGTCTGTATGTTTGTCTCTAATGCCTATCGACTACATACCTGACATCATGATGTAATGTTAAGTCATTTCCTTTTGTACAGTGTCACTGAATTGTCAAGGCAGTGATGCATTTTATTTTAGTTGAACTGTACAAAATATACATAAAAGAAGAGAAAAGGTCAGGAGTTGATCATTCTTTCAAAAAGAACTATATATGCCTTTCTAACATTCGCCGCTGTTGCCTTATTTATTCCTTCAAACAGGTGGTTAGAAACAGTCTTGCTACCTTTTCCATTAAGAAATTGGAATGCTTATATTTGTGAGTTTTATCTTCAACTAGTGTCATTTTTATAGTAATCACACTTTCAGTATCTATGCAAACAGGGATGCTCGATTTTAGTGGAACTGCACAACAAGTCCAACTGGTTCAACATTAGGAGCATGTTTTCTTCCAAACATTTATATCCAATTGGTGGCACTATGAGCTGTTCATTACGAAGGTACATGGTTTGCTACTATTTTGCTACTCTTTTTGTACTGTCATTAGATAGTAATACTAGTGGTTTGCATGTGAATTTATTTGCAGGGTGGACCTACATTGGAGGTGCAGGACAAGATTCAATGATTGGATGCACAATTTTGATTGTATCGATTTCACCTCTTCCATCACTGCGAACATGGATATCCTCGGTCTAATGAAGAATAGGCGCTATATTTCTGCTCTGAACCAGCAAATCAATTTAGTATGAAATTGTCCAGGGCAAAACATAACTGTATCAAATTGTCCAGTGCAGAACATGACAGATGCTAAGTGGAAGAGACATTTTTAAACCGAAAATACAAGGTGTGGTATATGTTTACTAGCTGCTTGATATTTGTGCAGACAGAGATGTCTGCCCGTTGCTATTTGGCAAACAAACAAAGTGACCGCAATTTTGGTTGAACTGCACAAGAGAATAGTATAGTCACTGCATGCACTGCCATTTGAAATAGACACAGAAAGATTGGATTATCACTTCATGGACTGCAGAAAAGTAGTATTGTACTATTTATTGGCCAATCCTAGGTGCTTCATTGCTTTGGTATGATTATACAATGGGCATCATTTTGCCTAAGTTAAAGTTTGTATTCCGAAAATAGTCTCGCCGTGTGATCGAGAGAAGACCAAACCATATTGAAGTGGATGTTCCTCCATCATGTGTGGTTCATTCTCATGGTTCCAGCTGTTGGTGAAACCACTTACGTTTGCAAGAGGAATTGTAGACTTCACAAACAAATTTGTCTTTCAGTATGTACTGAATGTTGGGCAAGAGAAGCATCCATGTTAGTAGGAAGAACTGCTGTTTTTTCTAGATCTTTGCTTTTGGAGCTACATATTTGTATATGATTTGTGAATCATTGAGATGCATTAACATGTTGATCTTATATATGGGAATCGTACTAGTTGGTTTTAGTTGCGACCTAAGATCCAAAGTGGCTGATCTTTGCTTTTGGAGCTACATATTCGTATATGATCTGTGAATCATTGAGATGCATTAACAGTTACTTATTTCTGTTCGCTCAGTGTTTACAAGTTACTGATCGATCACTAGCTAGCCTACTAATGCGCTCCTGGCAGTTTTATTTGCGAAGCAAGATCTGAAGTGGCAGTTTTTTGAATAAAAATGCCTACCTCTAAAGAAACTTACAAGCTACACTATCCTACCTACTCGATCCTACACGAAAAAATAGCAGATCACGCACGTACTACCTCCTTTCCGGTTTGCAGGGCTCAATTCAAGAAACGACCTACTCGATCCTACACGAATAAATATCGGATCACACATGTACTAGTACCTCCTTTCCGGTTTGCAGAGCTTAATTCAAAACTCTCACCAACCAAGGTACTCTCTCCATCCGGGTTTATTAGTCCCGTGAGCAAAGCAGCAAGACCAAGGCATGGCAATAATTAACGGCATGCAGAAGTTTAAGCCTAATTAATTCTAGTGATTTAAGTGGCTGCATGCGTGCCCTCGGTTGCGACTCGTTGCATGCTGCTCCACGTACTGGCTGCGAGCGGTTCTGAGTGCCTGCATGCAGCCGGCCATAATTAAGGTGGCTAACTGATGCAAAAAAAGATGCACTTTAATTGTTGCGGGCTTTTTAAATCCGTGGAATCATTATTGACAAGGAGGGAGATGATTCGAGTGCACTCGTTTGACCGTCATGCCGGCGTGCGACCCAGACGGGACGGGACGGCACAATCATAATTTCAGTTTCTCTAGTTTTCCACGTCAAGCTGGCGCGCTAAGCCATGCCTGCTTATGCATTGAATTTCGATGACCGTCGCGCTACCTTCCGCCTATAAGTACTGTTTCCCGGCCTTCTCCGGTGGCACCGTGACCCAACTCGCCATATCCTCATAAGCCCCCACCGGCCGATGTCGCTCGCCACATATCCTAGCCCTCGCCATGTCCGCCATGCCCCCGCCTGTCTGCGGTAGGAGAAGGCCGGAGGCGGTCACCGCCGGAACTAGTGTTCCATTTTTCACCGGAAGGCAGACGGAGGGAGGAGGCATTCTATCTGTCTTTAGATGGCAATGCGGGGATCGAGGACTTGTTGGAGCGCGACCGCCTGGTGGAGGAGCAGGAGTTGTTGGAGCGCGACCGCCTGGCGGAGGAGCAGCGTATCGTCGATTTGCGCCGCCAGTGGGACATGGAGTAGCAACTGGGCCGACTACGTGAACGTTGGTGCCCGGCAAATAGCCCTGGAGGCTGTCGGGCATGCATGCGTTTGTGACGCCGGTTTTTACTACCAGCTCATCAAGTGGGTTTCCCGCATAGAATATGAAGCTTCGGTGGACCACGCCGGCATGGAAAGGGCCAACGCGTGCGAGCAACACGCCCTATCGCACCTCCGGCAAGTTCGAGGTGAGGCGGAGGACGCCGATGCCGGCGTTTAGCATGTACCGCAGATGGCGGTCGGCATCGTCTAGTTACCTAAGAGTAAGTTAGTACTTGTACGCTACTAGAGTATTAGTGGGAGTAGATAGTTAACTTGGCTATGATGGTTGTCAACGTGGAAGTTCAGTACTCTATATGTGGATCAGACCTATTACCTTGCTCAGAATGTTGAACTTTCCATTTGAACGTATAGAATGGGCGGTTTATTTTTTAAATGGGTTGTATTTGTCCTCCACGGGTTTAGAGGCTGACCTGTGGGCCTACTAAGTTGACGCGTACACAATCAGGAGATGATTGTACGTGGAGAGGATGACAGCAGGGACCCGCCATAGTCATGGCAGTACGCAAGCAAGTGCCTCCTTATTTCAAGCCAATACAAAAAATGGCTCCTCCTAATGGATTTCTGACATGTGGGTCCCATGCCATTGTCAACGTAGTCAATAAACGAGAGAATTGCACAACGGCGGTGACACGAGGACCCAAAGAGCTCGCCCGATTACTTTTGTTTTGGCTGAATTTGATAAATGCTACTCCAAATCTGGTGTTTCCGAGAAATGCCACTGCAATTTCCAAACTTTGAAAAATGCCATTTCATGCCATTTCTAGTGGCATTTTTCAAGTCTGGAGTGGCGTTTTCAAAGTTTGCAAATTGCGATGGCGTTTTCAAAGTTTGCAAAAATGCAGATGGCATTTTTCAAAGTTTGGAAATTGCGATGGAATTTTATGAATCGCCATAATTGGAGTGGCATTTATCTAATTTGTTTTGAGAGATGTAGCGGGGTGTCAACTGGGCATGCAGACACACTCGCCTGTTTAGACAGCCTTTTCTTTTATGTTTACCACAGACCAGCCCAGTAGTTTTTTTTTCTTTTTGAAAATGGCTAGCCCAGTTTTTTGTGATTTGTCAAGTAAGTCGCTTTGTCAGGCCTCTTGGGCTGCAAATCTTTCAAGACGAGGAGAGCTTCATTCGGCTGGCCAAGAAAATGGCCTATCAGTAATGAGAAATGGGCTATACATTTTTAAAACACATCAAAACGGCAATTAGTTTAAAATATCTTTTTTTCATTTCGAGATTTTAAGTTGCATTGATTTTTATGTGTGGACAATTTATTGGATTTTATATTTGATATACATTTATTTTTGAAATCAGTCTGAATGTGACTTGAAATTTCGGGATTAAAAACAGTTCAGACCTCACCGACATATGCAAAATTTCGTATAATTTTTTAACCATGGCCACAATAAGGGCTGTAATGCTAACAAAAAGAATATGGGCTCCAAAAAACCCGTAAGAATTAGCAAATGGGTTGTAAATTATTAGAAATAATGGCAGATTGCATGTATGTTGTTTTCCACAAATTTGAGGCTTTCCTAAAAAAAGGTTGACGCACAAGCAGTGACTGTTGGGTGTCCATCCAACGGCCGTCGTGCTTCTTCAATCTCTGCTCTTCCTGCTCCAGCCGCTCAAACAAGCACTAGCGGGACTGCCTGCTCCCTCCTCCCCACGGCCGGCTGTGTAGCCGCACAGGCCTCACCGCCCCATCGTACTCCCATCGTTGGCCTAGCCATCCCTCTACTCACCCACACCTGCTGTTATTCTCCGGCGATGGCAGACGAACCAGTAAACCCTCATACAGTCGTACTCCCCTCCATGTGGGAAACAATCGCCGAGTCTTCCCTGGCTCCATGTCGTTCCCTTCCTTGCATGGCGTGGTCAACGTGGTCTACGACCGACATGCATCTGAAGTGGACTGTACATGGAGAGGCTGATAGCTGGGTCCACGGCCGCACGCAAGGAAATGCCTCCTTATTACGTGCAAAATAATGATTCCTCCACCTGACATCTGGGACCCACCGAAAGGGCCTATGTATTTCACGAAAAAAACATTACAGCCGCTGACAGCTCGGACCCACCAGCTATATCTTCGCACGCAAGGAAGTGCCTCCTTATTACGCACAAAAAGATGAATACTCCCCGTGTTAGTTGGGGCCTACTAAGTTGACGGGGATGGAGGGCTTTGTCAACTTAGTCAATATGAACGATTCTAGCCCGAGTGACCATACGATGTCCATCCAACGGCCGTAGTGCTTCTTCAACCTCTGGTCTTCCTGCTCCAGCCGCCCAAAGCAGCGTCGGTCGTGTCGCCTGCTCCTACCTCCCATGGCCGGCTGTGCTGTCGCGGAGGCCTCACCGCCCCCATACTACTCCCATCACTGGCCAGGCCATCCCTCCACTCCACTCACCCACACCCCCTGTTATTCTGCGGCAACAGTAGCGCAGCCAAACTAGTGAACCCTCGTACTCCTCTCCGCGTGGGCATCCACTGCCACGTCTTCCCCGGCTTCGCGTTGTCCCGTTCCTAGGCCTCGCCGTCGTCCACCGCCGTGGTGCTCTCGGCGCGGCATGGTCAATGTGGTCAACGACCGACTTCCATCGGAAGAGTACTATACGTGGAGAGGCTGACAGCTGGGTCCACGGCAGCCGCAAGGAAGTGCCTCCTTATTATGAGGAATATAATTATTCCTCCACCTTACAGTAGGGACCCACCGGATGGGCCACTAGTATTTCGTGAAAAAACATTTCCTCCCTGACTGCTGGGACCCACTGGATGGGCCACCATATTTCGCGAAAAAAACATTCGCCCCACTGTTAGCTCGGACCCACCGGAAGTGCCTCCTTATTATGCACAAAAAAATTAATACTCCCCCTGCTTGCTAGGACCCACCTTGGTGGGAGGCTGACTTGTGGGCCTACTAAGTTGACTGGGACGGAGGTCTTTGTCAACTTTAGTCAATATGAATGATTCTAGCTCCAGTGACCGTACGATGTCCATCCAACTGCCGTAGTGCTTATTCGACCTCTGGTCTTCTTGCTCTAGCCGCCCAAAGCAGCGCCGGTCGTGCCGCATGCTCCTGCCTCCCGCGGCTGTGATGCCACGGAGGCCTCACCGCCTCCTACTACTCCCACTGCTGGCTAGGCCATCCACCTACTCACCCGCACCCCCTATTATTCTGCGGCAACGGCAGCGCAGCCGAACCAGTGAACCCTCGTACTCCTCTCCGCGTGGGCATCCACTGCTGCGTCTTCCCTGGCTCTGCATCGTCCCCTTCCTAGGACTCGCCGTCGTCCACCGCCATGGTGCTCTCGGCGTGGCGTGGTCAATATGGTCAACAACCAACTTCCATAGGAAGAGTACTGTATGTGGAGAGGCTGACAGCTGGGTCCACGGTAGCAGCAAGGAAGTGCCTCCTTATTACGCGCAAAATAATTATTCCTCCACCTGACAGTGGGGACCCACCGGACATGCCACCGTATTTTGCGAAAAAAACATTACCCCCCTGACTGCTGGGACCCAGCAGCTACAGCTTCGCATGCTAGGAAGTGCGTCCGGGCAAAAAAAAAGATTCGCCCCCCCTGACTGCTGGGACCCACCAGCTAAATCTTCGCACGCAAGGAAGTTCCTGACAGTCGGGACCCACCTGGTCGAAGCGTACGTAGCGTTATCATTCTGGTCGTGAACGTCTACGTACATACTGGTTGATGAAGAGGCGCGCACGTGTCATAGTAGAGGCGCGCACGTAGCATGTACATGTACGTACAGCTGTCAGTGTGCAAGAAAGAAAATATGGCCACATACGTACATACGGGCGGGGTCTCGAACGCCTACTCACGCATACGTACGGCCAGGGCTCGTGTACATGGCTGGGTCGGAACAGAGAAACTGCGTCGTCCTCGTGTGATACCTCTCCAATGTATCTATAATTTATGAAGCATTCATGCTATTTTATTATCTGTTTTGAATGATTAAGGGCTTTATTATACACTTTTATCTTACTTTTGGGACTAACCTATTAACCGGAGGCCCAGCCCATATTGCTGTTTTATCGCCTGTTTCAGTATTTCGAAAACAGGAATATCAAACAGAGTCCAAATGGAATGAAACCTTCGGGAGCGTTATTTTTGGAACGGATATGATCCAGGAGACTTGGAATTGATGTAAAGGAAGCTTCGAGGTGGACACGAGGGTGGGGGGCGCGCCCAGCCCCCTGGGCGCGCCCCCTATCTCGTGGGCCCCTCGTGGCTCCCCCGACCAACTTCTTTTGCCTATATATTCCCATATACCCTCAAACCATTGAATACGAAGATAGATCGGGATTTCCGCCGCCGCAAGCCTCTATAGCCACCAAAAACCTCTTGGGAGCCCGTTCCGGCACCCTACCGGAGGGGGCATCCCTCACCGGTGGCCATCTTCATCATCCCGGCGCTCTCCATGACGAGGAGGGAGTAGTTCACCCTCGGGGCTGAGGGTATGTACCAGTAGCTATGTGTTTGATCTCTCTCTCTTGTGTTCTCTCTATGGCACGATCTTGATGTATCACGAGCTTTTCTGTTATAGTTGGATCTTATGATGTTTCTCCCCCTCTACTCTCTTGTGATGAATTGAGTTTTCCCTTTGAAGTATCTTATCGGATTGAGACTTTAAGGATTTGAGAACACTTGATGTATGTCTTGTCGTGCTTATCTGTGGTGACAATGGGATATCACGTGATCCACTTGATGTATGTTTTGCTGATCGACTTGCGGGTTCCGCCCATGAACCTATGCATAGGGGTTGGCACACGTTTTCGTCTTGACTCTCCGGTAGAAACTTTGGGGCACTCTTTGAAGTACTTTGTGTTGGTTGAATGGATGAATCTGAGATTGCGTGATGCATATCGTATAATCATGCCCACTGATGCTTGAGGTGACAATGGAGTATCTAGGTGACATTTGGATTTTGGTTGGTTTGTGTCTTAAGGTGTTATTCTAGTACGAACTCTTGATTAGATTGATCCGAAAGAATAACTTTGAGGTGGTTTTGTACCCTACCATAATCTCTTCGTTTGTTCTCCGCTATTAGTGGCTTTGGAGTGACTCTTTGTTGCATGCTGAGGGATTGTTATATGATCTATCTATGTTATTATTGTTGAGAGAACTTGCACTAGTGAAAGTATGAACCCTATGCCTTGTTTCCTACCATTGCAATACCATTTACGCTCACTTTTATCATTAGTTACCTTGCTGTTTATATATTTTCAGATTACAAAAGCCTATATCTACCATGTATATTGCACTTGTATCACCATCTCTTCGCCGAACTAGTGCACCTATACAATTTACCATTGTATTGGGTGTGTTGGAGACATAAGAGACTCTTTGTTATTTGGTTGCAGGCTTGCTTGAGAGAGACCATCTTCATCCTATGCCTCCCACGGATTTATAAACCTTAGGTCATCCACTTGAGGGAAATTTGCTACTGTCCTAAAAACCTCTGCACTTGGAGGCTGAACAACGTCTACAAGAAGAAGGTTGTGTAGTAGACATCAAGCTCCTTTCTGGCGCCGTTGCCGGGGAGGTGAGTGTTTGAAGGTATATCTTTAGATCTTGCAATCGAATATTTTTATTTCTTGTTTTATCACTCGTGTAGTTTATAAAAGAAAACTACCAAAAAATGGAATTGAGTGTGTCTCAGACGCTTCGTCTTTTTAATATATTTCGTGAGTATGGTGAAAAGGAAAATTGTGCTCAAGTGCTAGAAGAAGAATTACATAGAATGCTTGGCATGGAATATGTGAATGATGAGCATGATTGCAATGGTGTTACTATGACTTCCTTGAATACCCATGATTCTAATGATATGCAAGGCCACAAGCTTGGGCATGCTATGTTTGATGAAGATGATATTTTTTGCCCCCCAAGTTATGATGAGCAAATTTATTATGATGAAAGCATGCCTCCTATTTATGATGATTATATTGATGAAAGTGGGTTTGGAAGAGTGTCAACTTTAGGAAGTAGTGATCCCACTATTTTGGAGGATGTTGAATCTTATTGTCATGAACATGAAAGTGGATTTGGAGAGGTCATGACTTTATTTAGTGATGAATCCACTATTTCGGAAGAGGTTCCAATTGATTATGAGAACAAAATTGCTATCTATGATGATTATTGTGATGACTTGTATGCTATTAAGAATAATGATAACCATCAAACTTGTCATCATAATTTTAGTATTCAATTGGATTATGCCTCACATGATAATTATTTTGTTGAGTTTGCTCCCACTACTATTCATGAGAAGAATTTTGCTTATGTGGAGAGTAGTAAATTTTCTATGCTTGTAGATCATGAAAAGAATGCTTTAGGTGCTGGTTATATTGTTGAATTCATTCATGATGCTACTGAAAATTATTATGAGGGTGGAACATATGCTTGTAGGAATTGCAATAATGTCAAGTTTCCTCTCTATGTGCTTAAATTCTTGAAGTTATGCTTGTTTGTTCACAAAATCCAATGCATAGGAAGTGTGTTAGACTTAAATGTTCTAGTCATATGCTTCATGATGCTCCCGTTATGTTTCAATTCTTATCTTTTGTGTGAGCATCATTGTCATCATCATGCTTAGCTTGAAAGGCATTGAACAAAGGCGCTTGTTGGGAGACAACCCAATATTTACCCTTACTGTTTTTGTGTGTACACATGATTATGCTACTGTAGTAATCATGTCTTATAGATTTCGTTTCAATAAAGTGCCAAGTAAGACCTTTAGGATAGCTTACGGTGATAGTTGTGTTGATCCTGCTGAAAATCAGAAACTTTTGCACCAAGTAAATTAGTTTTGTTAATTCACAGAAACATGATTTGGTTCTGATTCCTAATTTGGTAGGATTTGTGGAGTTCCGAAGTATACGTTTGATACAGATTACTACATACTGTTCTGTTTTTGACAGATTCTATTTTCTATGTGTTGTTTGCTTATTTTAATGAATCTATGAGTAGTATCGGAGGGTATGAACCATAGAGAAATTGGAATACAGTAGATATTACACCAATATGAATTTAGAATGAGTTCATTACAATACCTAAGTGGTGGTTTTATTTTCTTATACTAACGGAGCTTACTAGTTTTCTGTTGAGTTTTGTGTTGTGAAGTTTTCAAGTTTTGGGTAAAGATTCGATGGACTATGGAATAAAGAGTGGAAAGAGCCTAAGCTTGGGGATGCCCAAGGCACCCCAAGGTAATATTCAAGTACTACCAAGAGCCTAAGCTTGGGGATGCCCCGGAAGGCATTCCCTCTTTCGTCTTCATTCATCGGTAACTTTACTTGGAGCTATATTTTTATTCACCACATGATATGTGTTTTGCTTGGAGCGTCATTTTATTTTGTTAGTTTTTGCTTTCTGTTATTTACAATAATGTTTTGAATCTTTATTTTCAATAAAAATGTCAAGGATAGCCTTTATCATGCTAGTATTCATGTTGCTATTTGAAAACAGAAAGTTTACCGCTGTTGCAAAAATTCCCTAGAAAAGTCAGAGAATGATATAATGTTGAAACATTTTGCATAATGAGCTATGATAAATCTTCTACAGAGTAGTATTTTTCTCATAATTTTTGGAGTTAGGGAAGTATTGATACTCTTGTATTCTTTACAGACTGTACTGTTTTGGTAGATTGCTATTATGTTTGCATATGTTTGCTTGTTTGATGATTCTATTTGAGGATAGGAGTATTAAATATGCAGAGACATTTACTATGCAATGTTGAATAATAATTTTAGTGATTTGTCACAGTAGAAAATGATAAGGTTTTGCATTTATTTATACTAACTTATCACACGAGTTCTTGTTGAGTTTTATGTGGATGAAGCTTTTGATAAAAAAGAGAAACCATGATATGAGAGGAATTAAGGAGACACAAAAGTTCAATCTTGGGGATTCCCAAGGCACCCCAAGATAATATTTCAAGAAGTCTCAAGCATCTAAGTTTGAGGATGCCCCGGTAGGCATCCCACCTTTCTTCTTCAACAACTATCAGTTAGTATCGGTTGAACCTAAGTTTTTGCTTCTTCAAATGAGTTGTGTTATCCTTGCAATGTCATTTTTTTTGTTTGTTGTTTGAATAAAATACCAAGATCTGAAATTCTTAAGTGAGAGAGAGTCTTCACATAGTTACATAATTATTTAGCTACTCATTGATCTTCACTTATATCTTTTTGGAGTAGTTTGTCATTTACTCGTGTGCTTCACTTATATCTTATGAGTAAATGGTTGAATGAGTTGAATGTCATAATTCTGAAATTATATATGTCTCACATGCTTACCCCATTGGGAGTAATGACTTCACATCTAAGAAGTAGTGGTGGTAAATTTATTGAAGGTTAGCAAGCATTGTATTGGTCATTTGAACAATTCATGAAAGAATATTGAAGGAAGAGAGATTCCACATATAAATATACTATCTTAGACATCTTCTAAGATTGTGAGCACTCATTAAGTATGACATGCTATAGAGTTGATGTTGGACAAGGAAGACAATGCAATGGGTTATGTTTTCTCACATCTCAGTTAAAGTATATTGTCATGGATCATTCAAATATGTTGAGCTTGCCTTTCCCCCTCATGCTAGCCAAATTCCTTGCACCAAGTAGAGATACTACTTGTGCTTCCAAATATCCTTAAACCCAGTTTTGCCATGAGAGTACACTATACCTACCTATGGATTGAGTAAGATCCTTCAAGTAAGTTGTCATCGGTGCAAGCAATAAAAATTGCTCTCTAAGTATGTATGATCTATTAGTGTGAAGAAAATAAGCTTTATACGATCTTCTTATGGAAGCAATAAAAGCGACGGACTGCATAATAATGGGCCATATACAAGTGGCAATATAAAGTGACGTTCTTTTGCATTAAGATTTTGTGCATCCAACCATAAAAGCGCATGACAACCTCTGCTTCCCTTTGCGAAGGGCCTATCTATTACTTTATGTCTTTTACTTTATGCAAGAGTCAAGGTGATCTTCACCTTTCCCTTTTTCATTTTATCCTTTGGCAAGCACCTCGGGTTGGAAAGATCCTGATATATATATCCAATTGGATGTAAGTTAGCATGAACTATTATTGTTGACATCACCCAAAGGTGAATACGTTGGGAGGCAACACTATAAGCCCCTATCTTTCTTAGTGTCCGATTAAAACTCCATAACCATTAGTATTGTGTGAGGGTTAGCAATTGTAGAAGACTATATGATAGTTGAGTATGTGAAGTTTGCTAAATCAAAGCTCTGACATAGACACTTCCTGAAAATAAGATGAATTGTAATTGTTTGATGACTAAGAATGAAGTTTGCTAGTTTTCAAGAAAGTTTATGGTCTATGCTTTAACATGTGAATAGCTTGCTACTTGATCATGAGAAGTTTTATGAGATGAAGTACTATTATGACATATAATCATGCTAGAAAAGGTGATTGGAATTATCATTGATCACACTTGTGCACCTTCTAGCATTCACACTTCATAAATTCTTTCTTTTATCATTTACCTACTCGAGGACAAGCATGAATTAAGCTCGGGGATGCTGATACGTCTCCAATGTATCTATAATTTATGAAGCATTCATGCTATTTGATTATCTGTTTTGAATGATTACGGGCTTTATCATACACTTTTATATTACTTTTGGAACTAACCTATTAACCGGAAGCCCAGCCCAAATTGCTGTTTTATTGCATGTTTTAGTATTTCGAAGAAAAGGAATATCAAACGCAGTCCAAACGGAATGAAACCTTCGGGAGCATTATTTTTGGAATGGATATGATCCAGGAGACTTCGAGTTGAAGTAAAGGAAGCTTCAAGGTGGCCACGAGGGTGGGGGCGCGCCCACCCCCCTAGGCGCGCCCCCTGTCTCGTGGGCCCCTCATGGCTCCCCTGACCGACTTCTTTCACCTATATATTCCCATATACCCTAAAACCATGGAATACGAAGATAGATCGGGAGTTCCGCCGCCGCAAGCCTCTGTAGCCACCAAAAACCTCTCGGGAGCCTGTTCCGGCACCCTGCCGGAGGGGGGATCCCTCACTGGTGGCCATCTTCATCATCCCGGCGCTCTCCATGATGAGGAGGGAGTAGTTCACCCTCGGGGCTGACGGTATGTACTAGTAGCTATGTGTTTGATCTCTCTCTCTCTCGTGTTCTCTCTATGGCACGATCTTGATGTATCGCGAGCTTTACTATTATAGTTGGATCTTATGATGTTTCTACCCCTCTACTCTCTTGTGATGAATTGAGTTTTCCCTTTGAAGTTATCTTATCGGATTGAGTCTTTAAGGATTTGAGAACACTTGATGTATGTCTTGCCGCGCTTATCTATGGTGACAATGGGATATCACGTGATCCACTTGATGTATGTTTTGGTGATCAACTTGCGGGTTCCGCCCATGAACCTATGCATAGGGGTTGGCACACGATTTCGTCTTGACTCTCCGGTAGAAACTTTGGGGCACTCCTTGAAGTACTTTGTGCTGGTTGAATGGATGAATATGAGATTGTGTGATGCATATCGTATAATCATGCCCACGGATACTTGAGGTGACAATGGAGTATCTAGGTGACATTAGGGTTTTGGTTGATTTGTGCCTTAAGGTGTTATTCTAGTACGAACTCTTGAATAGATTGATCCGAAAGAATAACTTTGAGGTGGTTTCGTACCCTACCATAATCTCTTCGTTTGTTCTCCGCTATTAGTGGCTTTGGAGTGACTCTTTGTTTCATGTTGTGGGATTGTTATTTGATCTATCTATGTTATTATTGTTGAGAGAACTTTCACTAGTGAAAGTATCAACCCTATGCCTTGTTTCCTACCATCGCAATACCGTTTACGCTCACTTTTATCATTAGTTACCTTGCTGTTTTTATATTTTCAGATTACAAAAACCTATATCTACCATCTATATTGTACTTGTATCACCATCTCTTCGCCGAACTAGTGCACCTATGCAATTTACCATTGTATTGTGTGTGTTGTGGACACAAGAGACTCTTTGTTATTTGGTTGCAGGGTTGCTTGAGAGAGACCATCTTCATCCTACGCCTCCCATGGATTGATAAACCTTAGGTCATCCACTTGAGGGAAATTTGCTACTGTCCTACGATCCTCTACACTTGGAGGCCCAACAACGTCTACAAGAAGAAGGTTGTGTAGTAGACATCATCGTGTTCATGGGGAGGCAACGGAATGCGTCATGTTCATCGGGAGGCAACGGAATGCGTCATGTTTATCGGGAGGCAATGGAACGCGTGGGAGCCAACCGGCTTGGACGGAACATGCGATGGAAAGTAGGTCTGGCATACCGTAGAATGGAGGAAATGGCCTTTGATCGACCGGCCACGTTCGAAACAGGATCCTGTTCATCGGGAGGGGTCTGGCGTACCGCAAAACGGAGGAAACGGACTTGTGTTGGACCTCCTACGGTTGAAATGGGATCCTTTTGATCGGGAGGGGTGTGGTGTACCGCAAAACAGAGGAAACGGACTTGTGTTGGAGCACTACGGTCGAAACGGCGGTCCTGTTCATCGGGAGGGGTGTGGCGTACCGCAAAACGGGACTCAACGAGATACTATTCATCTCCACCGTCGACCTCCTCCACCCTCCACGGGCTACTGTTCATCCACCATCGACCTCCTCCAGCCTCCACCTGCGACTGTTCATCCACGGGCTCCTGTTCATCCAGCCTCCGCCGC
Source organism: Aegilops speltoides (assembly GCA_021437245.1). Taxonomy (NCBI): domain Eukaryota; kingdom Viridiplantae; phylum Streptophyta; class Magnoliopsida; order Poales; family Poaceae; genus Aegilops; species Aegilops speltoides. The sequence goes on along the minus strand of CM038142.1, from coordinate 247,450,352 downwards.
GCGCTACTCCACTGACTACTGTTCAACCACCCCTCTCCATGGGCTCCTGTTCAACCACCCCTCCATGGGCTACTGTTCATCCACCCCTCAACGTCTACTGTTCATCAAGCCCTCCACGGGGTCGTCCTGTTCATCCAGGCCTCCACGGGGTCTTGTTCATCCAGACCCAACCGGCTCAATCGATCGGGGTCCTGCTCATCCATAGGCATCACCACGGGGTCCTGTTCATCCACCCCACCGCTCACTGTTCATCCACCCCCCCCGCAATGCTCACTGTTCATCCAGAGACAGCATCGATTCGTTTCAGTTAGCAGTAGTAGTGAAGGAATCGCTCGATCAGGTTCAGTTAACAGCCATCGATCGATCGCTCGGGTTCAGTAACGCGTAGCCTGCAGCGCAATTGCTCGGGTTCTGTTAGAGCCCAATGCCTCGCTCGGGTTCAGTTAGAGCCCAACGCTTCACACACATGCGCGTATGTCTACGAGAAAAACGCGCAACCCTCCGTGCATCGCTCGGCCCTGACCTCCCACCGTAACCGGGAACACCCCGATATTTTCCTCGCCCTCGCTTCTACCACGGTTTTTTCCGTCATGGACGGCCCAAAGAATGTCATGCAGCTGCGTCTCCGGCCCGCCCAGGATGAAAAGCCCATTTTCTGTCATGATTTTTTGTCATAGAAGTAGGAGCCCACCACATCTATGATGATACTGGGTTTTGTCACAATTATCGTCATAGAAGTGTCAGAAGTATGACAGAAAAATTTTCGTTCGGCCCAAAATGTCACGGATGTGTCATTTCGTACTTGGAGCTAGATCGTGGTCCATAACGCGGCTCAACCTCTCCTGGACCCACATACTTTCACTTTTTCTTTTTTTTCTTTTCAGGTTTCTTTTTTTCCCAGGCATTTCCTCGTGGCCTGATTGTCGTACCTATCAAGGGACGGATACACCAAGACGGCAAGAAGCATTGACGTATAAGGGAATTTCCAGATGATCTCTTTAAACGGTCGTTATGCCTGTTTTAAGGACCCGCACACAGCTCTCCCTTGGTCGTGGCATGTTAAACAGCCTTGTTGCTTATTGCACTACTTGTGCAAATACGCTTGACGTATTAATCAAACTATAATGGAAAATAGTTTGCGGCCCAATTTCTGCGGCACTAGCCTATTGCTTCATTTTTCTTTTTATTGATATTCTTATCAATTGCACTCATACACTTTGGTACACCTTAATTCGCCAGGGGCTTCATTACGCCCCATAATACGACAATAAAGTCCGAACACTTTTTACAGTATGGTTCGGCACCCCGAACTTTAGCATTATATGCATCGGCTCCGAATCATGTCTTTGGTCAATAGTTGGGTTGCCCGGCTCCTATGCTTACTACCTTACGTTTTGCTATATCGGCTAGCGTAGTAAAGGGAGAACTACTGTGATTGTGTCATGGTTTATCCGGATGAGCACCTCAGTAGAGAAAGCCGAAACTGACTGTCATGATGCGACGTGAGCCGGTTAGCTGTTCGAGAGGTTACAAATATTTTAACGATTTTTTCCGCATTATGTGATGAATCGGTTTTTATCCGATCAGGTGTTTACAGCACCCCAAGTTCAGATTTACGAACACTAGGGGCTGCGCCTAAATTTTTATTGTCAAACTCCTATGGCTAAGTGAGGGTGATAAAGCCACATAGTCTGATTGCCTGGTTCGTTGCGCTAAACACCTCCTTTAAGGACCAATGCTTTCGGATAAAGAGTGTTTAGATTCATCCCGAACACCACTGTACTGCCTACGTGGGGGCTGAAGCCACCGACTGGCCAACTCTCAGATTTAACAAAACGGCCGTACAGGAGGTAAAATTTTAAATAACAAGGCATTATATTACATAACGACTCTGTTTCATAATACAGGAAGGGATAATATGAATGACTTCATTCAAAGATAATGTCTTTTCAATACCGGCCCGCCACAATGCGGGATCCCTCCAGGCCATTGTCAAAATACAGCTCGGGCGTGCGGTGCTCCTTGCCCGCGGGCAGTCCCTCAGTCACAAGCTTCATGGTGTCCATCTTCACCCACTACATTTTGACTTGCGCGAAGGCCATTCGCGCGCCTTCGATGCAGACCGACCGCTTGATGGCATCAAGCCAAGGGCAGGCATTGACTAGCCGCTTCATGAGCCCGAAGTAGCTACTGGGTATGGCTTCGGCAGACCTTAGCCGAATTATTAAATCCTTCATGGCTAGTTCGGCCACCCTATGCAGTTCAACCAGCTGGTTTAGCTGATCGTTAAAGGGCACCGGATGTTCTGGCGCAAGGTATTGCGACCAAAACAGCTTCTCCATGCAGCTCCCCTCTTCAGCTAGGAAGAACTCCGCAGCGTCTGAAACACTGCGCGGCAGATCCGCAAACGCCCCTGGAGATCTCCAAGCGGGGTTAGTAAGAGGAACCTCTTCACATATCCTGGAGCTCCTGCTGGACCTCACTGGCCCTGGCATCATGCCTTTCACGGGCGGCTTGTTCCTTGGACGCTCTCTCCTCGGCCTCGGCCAGCACCTTCTTGAGGGTCTCCACCTTGGCCGCCGCTCCTAATAAATATCACGACACTTTAGTCAGCACAAATCATTCATCCTTCCTGAATATAGACAAGGTTATTGCATACCTTGATTGTCTTCCAGCTATTTCTTCACTCGGCCGAGCTCTTCCTCGGTCCGCTCTAGACTCTGCTTCAGTCCAGAGACCTCAGCAGCATGAGAGGTCGCAGCCAGCAACGACGCCTGCTTATTCACATAGACATGTCAGGTTAGTCTCCTGCGAAAATTATTTGATCCTCTGTTCGGCTTTTCTTTCCGAACACCGGACAAAGTCTCAGGGGCTATTGTCTATACTATGATATTCTTTTTATGTAATTGTGTCGCTCACCTCAAAACCTGTTAGAAGGCTGGTACAGGCGTTGGTCAATCTTCTCTTAATGGACTGCACCCTCTCAACCACTGTACCCATAAGGATACGGTGTTCCTCTACAATGGAAGCACCTCGTAGCGCTTCCAGCAAATTATCCGGTGCCTCTGGATGGACAGTCCATCGGTGACCTTCTTCTTTCGAAAGAGGTTGCTTGCCTGATTCCGGAGCCGAATAGGTCTCCGGAATTGTATTCGGCTGGGTGCTTAATTGGATATGGCCCCCATCGTTAGTATCCATGGGGATTTTCTCCCCCATGTGTCCGGCGGCTGAGGTCTCACCCTTCGGCACCGCCCTAACGGCCTCCCGAGTCTCTCCCTAGCATGGGATCCTTTGGCACAACGCCTCGGTGCCATCCATGGCCTTGGGAGAGGAGGCTGCTGGAAGGGACCCGCTGTCCATCGCCTCCGGGCCCAGCGAATCTCCCTAGGATGAGGACCGCTCGAGGTTGGACCAAGCCAGACTGCAAATGCATGATTCAACATGTTAAGACTATGAAGTAGAGAGGCCAGATATATGAATGTGTCCGAGTTTTTGAGTACTCACGATTTGGCCAGGGGCTTGTCCCTCGGGTGCCATTCCGAGCTGCTGTCGGTGGCCGTTGTGGGGTTGTCCGGGAGGGAAGCTTTCCACTTCTTGGACTCTTTGGCCTCTAGACGCGTGGAGGTCCTCCTTTTATTCCCCCCCCCCTCAGGGGGATGGATTTCCTCTTCTTCCTCCTCTTCCTCATCGTCCTCAGCGGCGGAGGAATGAGTCTCGGCATCTTCGGACGTCACGTCCGGAGTGCCCTTATTACAGAGGCCACCTCTGGTCCCCTTGTCCTTCTTCTCCGGCGCATGATAGGGCACTGGAACCAGCATCCTTGTCAGAAGTGGAATTGCTGGGTCTTCGGGCAGCAGAGCCGGACAGTGAATCCGATCCGCCTTCTTTGTCCAGCCCTGAGAGAGGAGGCTTAAGCGTCTTCCTCGAGTATGCAAGTAAAGGCTACACCTTGACAACATGAAAAAACTTACCGGACTAGCGGGATGGTCCAGGTCGTGCCCGCGGTCCTCGGTCGTATCCGGCCACGTCTTGTTGGACTTAAAAAGCACCTTCTAGATGTCTTCGTGCATAGTGCCGAAGAACAGCTGCAAGGTCTGGTGCTTGGCCGGATTGTACTCCCACAAATGGCAAGTCCAGCTTTGGCACAGAAGCATCCGGCGAATAAGCATCACCTAGATCACATTGACAAGCTGATATTCTTGTCTATCATGCTCCTGATGCACGTCTGAAGCATTGTCAGCTCGTCCGACGAAGACCAGTCCAGGCCCTTCTCTGGCCAGGAGGTGAGCCGCATCGGGGCTCCGGACCGGAAATCGGGCGCCGCAGCCCAGGTGGTGCCACGCAGCTCTGTGATGTAGAACCACTTCTGTTGCCACCCTTTGACAGTCTCCATGATGGAGCATTCGGGCCATGTAGAACCACTTCCTCCGCACTCTGTGTGTTGGCCACTCACCACCTTCGGCTTCACATTGAAGATATTTAGTCATAATCCGAAGTGGGGTGGGATGCGGAGGAAGGCCTCCCACACGACGATGAATGCCGAGATGTTGAGGAAGGAGTTGGGGGCCAGATCGTGGAAATCTAGCCCATAGTAGAACATGAGTCCGTGGACGGTGGAGAGGAAATCCTTGTCACACCCAATATGCAATACTATCCTAAAGAGACTTGAAGGTCCCACCAAGGATAGAACCGCATATCGATACGCTTTTGCAAGGTGGATATCATTACATCAACATTACATAATAGATGGGGATACATACAAAAGGCATACAATGCCACACGAATACAACATCATCTTACATAAGAGCACCATCCGACTACGGATGAAACACAAACAGAAACTCAACGATATCCACCCAGGCTACCGACCTGGAACCTATCCCCTGATCTAAGAAGAAGCAAAAGAAAAACTCCAAGACAAGCAAACATCGCTCTCGCGTCAAGATCATCGCATAACCTATACCTACAACTGTTGTTGTAGTAATCTGTGAGCCACGAGGACTCAGCAATCCCATTACCATGGGTATGAAGACTAGCAAAGCTTAATGGGAAAGGAAGGGATAAGTGGTGAGGTTGCAGCAGCGACTAAGCATATATGGTGGCTAACATACGCAAATGAGAGCGAGAAGAGAAGCAAACGAAACGGTCGTGAAGCTAGCAATGATCAAGAGGTCATCCTGAACTCCTACTTACGTCAAACATAACCCAAAGACCGTGTTCACTTCCCGGACTCCGCCAAGAAGAGACCATCACGGCTACACATGCAGTTGATGCATTTTAATTCGAATCTGGTGTCAAGTTATCTACAACCGGACATTGACAAATTCCCATCTGCCACATAACCGCGGGCACGGCTCTCGAAAGTTTATACCCTGCAGGGGTGTCCCAACTTAGCCCATCACAAGCTCTCACGGTCAATGAAGGATATTCCTTCTCCCAGGAAGACCCGATCAGTCTCAGAATCCTGGTTTACAAGACATTTCGACAATGGTAAAACAAGACCAGCAAGACTGCCCGATGTGTCAACAATCCCGAGAGGAGTCACACGTATCTCGTTCTCAGGACACACCGGGTAAGCGAAGCGTACAGGTACCGACGTAACCCAAGTTGCCAAGGGATGGTCTCGCACGGTGCTCTAGTTTGGACCAACACTTAGACAAGCATTGGCCCCGAAGGGGGTGAGGAGTCTGGACTAGGGGTGTCTGGATAGCGAACTATCACCGTCGGCCGGACTCCAATACTATGAAGATACAAGTTTGAAGACTTCGTCCCGTGTCCGGATGGGACTTTCCTTGGAGTGGAAGGCAAGCTTGGCGTTACGGATATGTAGATGTCCTACCATTGTAACCGACTCTGTGTAATCCTAGCACTCTCCGGTGTCTATATAAACCGGAGGGTTTTAGTCCGTAGGACGAACAACAATCATACCATAGGCTAGCTTCTAGGGTTTAGCCTCCTTGATCTTCTGGTAGATCTACTCTTGTACTACCCATATCATCAATATCAATCAAGCAGGAGTAGGGTTTTACCTCCACCGAGAGGGCCCGAACCTGGGTAAAAACATCGTGTCCCTCATCTCCTGTTACCATCCGCCTAGACGCACAGTTCGGGACCCCCTACCCGAGATCCGCCGGTTTTGACGCCGACATTGGTGCTTTCATTGAGAGTTCCTCTGTGCCGTCGCAATCAGGAAGAATGCCTCGTCCCGTCTTTAAAGACGGCACCGTTGCCAAAGGAGCTTTGGCCATCGGCCAAACTATCCGGCTAGGCAGTTTTCTTATGACCACCTGTTCGGCCGCCATGCCGACGATGACCTCTCGGGTCATCAAAAGCGATCTCCACATCAACTCGGAATTCACCGAGCAGCTAGATCCAATGGAGCTCTCCTCCTTAAATGAGCTCCTGGATTGCATCGCCGCCCTGGGAGTCGCTACAGACTAGGATCAGATTGGGCCTAAAACCAATCTGAGAGAGATCAACTCTCCCCAGGCTACCCACCACCTTGCTGTGATGGAGGAACAGCACGGCGACTATTCTTCTACATTAAGGACAAGCTATGTACGAATTCCCGACCCCTCCATGCCGGATTCCCGCGGAGGGACGGATGTCGATCAAACCCTGAACCTAAAGTCAGGCAGCGGGCCAGATTCGTTGGACAACATCCAACAAACCAAGCTTCCAAGTTCGGAAACTTTCCGGCCCTTGAGTCTTAGATTGGACGGGGTTCCGAATTTAATTCCACCTGCCCACCCAAACACAAGCGATCTATCCCGAATCCGGCAAGAGCCCGCAGAAATAGTACACCATTACTGGGCTAGATTCCTCCTGGTTATGGATAGGATAAAGGACTTCCGTGAGGAAAGCGCAATCTCAATTTCCTGCAATAATTGCATGGACAAGGGAATCATGAATGCCATAAGTCGTCGCAAAATTACACGCTTCACCGACTTGGCATCCATAGTACGAAAGTACTGTGCGATGGAGAGCGCCTGGAAAACCGAAACCAAATTTTGGGACAATCTGGCTCCGAACACAACCCTAGTCCGAAATAAAATGGTGCATCATATTCGAGCACAGGGTTAAAACCAAAAGCAAAAACCCCTAAAGGGCATGGAACCGTCTTGGAGGGATGGCTCGTGGACCTTGCAAAATCCATAGTATCTGAGGGCGCCACTCCAACTCATAGCCTTGAGCATGTTGGATACTACGGCGGTGGCCAAAAGTGGCAAAGAGCTTCTAGCCCCAGAGAACCAGCCCAGCGAGTACCGATCACGGTATTAATCTTTGAGACTTTGAATCAAATAATATCGAAACGAACACTCCATGACCTTGCGAAGTCTACCAAGTAGCAACAATAAATCCATGGAGTGACACGGCTATTACCTTTAATGCGGTGGCGAACCTAAATTCGATCAGCCCGAGCACCACCGCATTGGTCCTCGGTCCAATAGTGGGCGGCTTTAGCCCTACTAAGGTACTCATGGATGGCGGCAATGATTAAACCTCATCTACGAGGAAACCCTTGAGAAATGGAAGTAGATCGAGCCGCATTGGCGAAGCAACACAACCTTCAGAGGAATAATCCCTAGTCGGGAAGCTTGCTGCACAGGAAAAATCACACTAGATGTGGTATTCGGCTCGCCGGACAACTATAGGTCCGAGGAGATCACGTTCCATGTGAACCCGTTCAGCAGCGGATACCACGCTTTATTTGGACGAGAGGCATTCACAATTTTTCAAGCTATACCCCATTACGGGTACATGAAGCTCAAAATGCCCGGGCCCAACGGAATCATCACCCTCGCCAAATGATTGGACGTGGCGCTCACTTGACCAAAAATAAGATCGCACTAGCCCTAGAGGCGCTATCCGAAGCCCTAGCAGCCAAGGAACTCACAGCGCTGCGCTCCATGGTGAACAGGGACGACGTCATACTTGACAAAAGATCCAAGTCCACCTCTTTTAAGCCAGCGGACGAAATACTCAAATTCCAAGTCCATCCAACGGACCCTACAAAGACGGCCTCCATTGGGGCACAATTAAACCCTGATGTAGATGCTGCACTACGAGAGTTCCTACGGGAAAATTGGGATATTTTTGCCTGGCACCCTTCAGACATGCTAGGATCCCACGCCGGCTGGCAGAGCACAGCCTAAATATCCTAAAAGGATTCAAGCCAGTCAAACAGGCTCTTCAGCGATTTTCCAAACCCAAAAGACAGGCAATGGGAGAGGAGCTAGCCAAATTGTTAGAAGCCGAATTTATCAGAGATATAAAACATCCGGACTGGCTAGCAAACCTGGTAATGGTACCAAAGAGGGACAATTCCTGGCGCCTATGTGTCGATTTCAAGGACCTTAACAAGGCTTGCCCAAAGGATCCCTTCCCCCTTCCCCGCATCGATCAAATTATCGACGCTACCGCAGGGCACAATTCATTGTGCTTTCTCGACGCATACTCCGGCTACCATCAAATCAAGATGGCAGAGCCAGACCAAGCCACAACGGCATTCATTACTCCATACGGACCATTCTGCTTCAACACAATGCCCTTCGGGCTCAAAAACGCCGGCGCAACATACCAACGCATGATTCAGACGTGTCTGGCAAACCAGATCGGCAAAACAGTGGAGGCATATGTAGACGATGTGGTCGTCAAATCCAAACACGTCGGAACTCTAGTAGACGACTTGAGGCTCACATTCGACAATCTCCGAGCAGATGACATTAAGCTCAACCCGGAAAAATGCATTTTCGGCGTACCAGCCGGAAAGCTCTTGGGCTTCATTGTATCCGTAGAGGAATTGAAGCAAACCCAGCCAAGATCCGAGCTCTGTCACAATTGGATATCCCAAAGACCTCAAGCAAATACAAAATTATTTGGATGCATGGCGGCTCTAAGCCGCTTCATCTCCGCTTAGGAGAAAAGGCATTACCCTTTATCGCCTCCTCGGTGCCTTCAACACTTGAGTGGGCGGATGCATACACGGCCGGACTCGAAGAAATAAAGGCCATATTGGCAACAAATCCGGTCTGGCAGCGCCAACTTGGGCGAACCAATGCTAATATATATCGCGCAACACATCAAGTTGTAAGCGCGGTGCTTGTCGTCGAGCGAAACAAGCGGACACAAGTTCCTCTTCAAAACCAATGTACTACGTATCCACCGTCCTTACTCCATGCAAGTCCGGTATCCACATTATCAAAAGATAGCGTCTGCGATGTTCATGGCATCCGGAAGCTCGACACTACTTTCAAGAGTGTTCGATAACGGTAGCCTCAAGTACCTCTCATCGACATTATAAACAACGCGACGCGACGGCGGGATTGCAAAATGGGCCATCGAGCTCCTACCATTCGACATAACCTATAAACCACGGCGAGCTATCAAGTCGCAAGTTTTGGCCGACTTCATCGCCGAATGGATCAAGCGAACTCCCTAAAGAGTGCGGCACAAATTCTAATAGGATCATGCGCTTCGATGGCTCCAAAATGTTGGCGGCACGAAATTTGGCGTCGTCTGGCGTCCCCAACCGTTGACACAGTCAATCGTGCCGGATAATTTACGGACTCCAACAACGCAACCGAATCGAGGCCCTTCTACATGGCCTCCGGATAGCGGTTTCCATGGGCATTAAACGCCTAGAGGTGCGAGGATTGAACCTCGCGATATCCCAAATAAATGGAACTTGACGCCAAGGATCCGAAAATGGCAGCTATCGTAACGCCGTTAAAAATGTCATCTCGGTTTGAAGGGCTCGAATTTCATTATATAGCCTGGGATAATAATCAAGCGATGGGCGTATTAGCGCATCATCGCGCAAGCGCGATGCCGTCCCTCCCAACATCTTCCTGGAACGGCTTTTCAAGCCATCCGTACTATGGGAAGGGGAGTCCGAAAACAACAATCCGAACCCAACCGCACTGCCCAACACCACACATTCTGACACAATCGGCGGTTCTGCCAATGAAACAACACCTTCAGCCCATGAAATAATGGCAGTCATTGCCTCGTGGACCGAGCCATTCCAAGCTTACTTAACTAGGCAGGAACTTCCCGAGGACCAAAACGAGGCATGCTGCATAGTACGGCGATCTAAAGCCTATAAGGTCCATGAGGGACAGCTCTATAAGAAAAGCACAACCGGAGTCCTTCAAAGGTGTATCTCCGAAGAGGAAGGGCGAAATCTTCTGGCTGAAATTCATGCCGGACTCGGTGGGCACCACGCCCAGCCCGAGCCCTTGTAAGCAAGGCCTTACATGCAGGATTTTATTGGCGGCGGCACAGACGAACGCTTCGATTTAGTCCAACGATCGTCGGTTGCCAGCTCTTTGCTAATCAAAGCCACATGCCACCCACCGCGAAAACTATACCCATCACACGCCGTTCGCGATGCAGGGGCTTGACATGGTTGGACCCTTAAAGGAGGAACCCACAAGCAAAAATACCTATTGGTCATGGTGGATAAATTCACCAAATGGATAGAGACCAAGCCAGTTAAGACGGCCGAATCCGGACCCGTGATAGACTTCATATCAGGGGTAGTACACCGTTATGGTGCCCCCCATAGCATCATCACTGATAACGGCACAAACTTCACGGCCGACGAGGTTAAACTCTGGTGCAAAAACATGGGCATCAAGCTCGACTACGCTTCAGTCTATCACCCTCAAACTAACGGTCAAGTGGAGCGAGCAAATGGTCTAATCATGAGCGGCATTAAACCCAGACTAGTGCGGTTTCTCAAGGAATCTAACACACACTGGGTAGAGGAGCTCGACTCCGTACTCTGGGGGCTGTGGACCACGCCGAATCGCACTACCGGATTCACACCATTTTTTATGGTGTATGGCTGAGAGGCAGTTTTGCCCTGCGACATAATTCATGACTCACCTCGCGTGCGCATGTACGAAGAAAGAGAAGCCGAGCTAGATCGGCAGGATAGTTTGGACGCCTTAGAGGAGGAGCGCGAGGTGGCAAAAGCTTGTTCCGCATTCTATCAACAGCAGGCTCGAAGATATCAAAGTAGAGAAGTACGGGCCAAAACTGTTGGCGAACTAGTTCTACGCCTGCCGGACAAGAAAAAGGACAAACTAAAGCCCAAATGGGAAAGTCCCTTCATCATCGACCAAGTCCTGACCGGCGGAGCATACCGTCTGCGAAACGCATCGGATAACCGACTCAAGCCGAACCCATGGAACGCAGCCCGTCTCCGAAGATTCTACGCCTAGCGCCGGACTCTGAGTTCGTCTCCTTCCTCCGTCTACATTTTATACTTTAGCTGTCTTTTATTTCTCTCTTTCCCCCTCCTTTTTTCTTAAAGCCTTTGGAGGCTCGTCTGCGCGTTGTTCGTACACACTTGACGTGCTACTCGCACTCATCATACCTGGGGGCTTCTTTAACAGAAGCTTATTTATACGGGCTTTATGCCCAACACATGTGTCACACTACCGCATGTACCTTTTATTCACCATTATATGCATCGATATGACTTAAGTTTTGGCCAAGCTTGGTTGCCTGGCTCCTGTGCTTACCCCTACATTGCCGATTGTTCGGCTAGGAGGTAAAGGGAGGACCTCTGCGATTATTCTTGTCGAATTGACGGATGTGTACCTCGGTGGGTGAAACCGAAAACTAAGCGTTCTTAAGGGAATATTCGGTCGGTGAATTGAAAGATGATTTCTTACCCATTTATTTATCTGCCCCAGATGCTTTCACCTTTTTGCATCCGGACATGCACTTTAGGGCATGCCTCGAGAAAGGAACCCCTAACGGAACTATTCTCCCGGAAGATGTTTCTTACTAACCATGTAATATAACATAACTAGTTGGGCACTTATGCGATAAAGCACTAATGACCCCTACTTTGGTCTCCACGCATGCCCGGTTTTTTATAACCGCGAGGGTATTCGGACACACTACGGACTGTCGGGTCCCAAGGTTGAAGCAAAAATGTCCGCAATGACAAACGATCTACAATCCGGATAGAAGGCATTTTACATGTCATTTTAAATTACATAGTCAAATTGACTGATTGTATTCCTCTTCAATACCATCTAACAGGCTGTCCAGTTTACAGTCTCGCTGGGAATACTTTGCGGCCAACTCTACTTGGTCATACATCAAGCTCACAAGGATCTCCTTCCCATCGGGCCCCACAGGTCCGACCTCGTCCATGTGGTTCAGGTCAGCCTTCGTGTACCGCGTCTTCACCATGGCCCAGGCCTCCCTGGCGCCTTGACGACAGGACGATATCTTCCACAGGCGGAAGCGCCGCCGTGCTCCCTGAAGCTTCTCTGCAAGCCCTCCAAGACCTTCGGGTAGGGAGACGGACGGCCATAAGGCCTGGGCGACGCCACTCATCACCTGCCAAACTCATTCGTGCAGTTGCAACAGCTCGAGAAGTAGGTCACCCGTTGAACCGGGCATTTCCTATGCAGGACGACCTGTGAGCATACCTACAGACATATTCCTGTTAATCAACTTCCTCGCCGAACTCTTCTTTTCAAAAGTTCGTTCAAGCACTTACTATAAATGCCGCGACGAATCCGCTGATTCTCCTTCACGGAGTAAGACAGCTGGACCCGAACATCTTTTAGTTCCTCGTCCAACTGAGTGTTAGCATCTTGGAGGTTATTTTTCTCCTGCCGCACCCTTGTAAGCACCTTCTCGTTGGCCTTCAGCTCGCGTAGTAGCTGCTGCCTGTCCGGATCAAGTCCGGCACCATCTGCAATATTATTGTCAGACCCATGCACACGCCGCACTTCACAAACTACTTCTCTTTCGAAAGTATATATTACGGAGGGTCTCGTGGCTCCTCTGTGGCGGATAGTCTTGACCTCAAGTTGGGCCTTGCACTCTTGAAGCTCTGGGGCAGTAGGTATTCTTCTCCATAAGATCTGCATAACAAATGATCCTTAAATCAGTTATTCTAACTATTTTAAGTCTCGGGAGCTCTTGGCATATATAAGCATCAAAATTCCTCACCCGTATGTCTTTCACATCTTTGCTCGATGGCTCTGGCTAGACGATCTTGGCGGCACGGAGTGCGCATCTCCCGAATTGAAGGCATTTAACGCCTCCGGGGAGAAGCATGCGTCACGAAGAACTGTCCAGCGGCGCCTGTGATTCATGGTGCTCTCCACCTCAGATCTGGTGGCGGACAACCGGTTGGCATCCTTCGTTGGAGGAGCACCCGACGCGCGCCTTGCATTCGCCTCCCCCTCCGGACCTGGCGTTGGAGCCTGGCTGGCGGAGGCTTGATTGGTAATCTATCCGGACACAGTCTGGCGAGCGCTCTTTCTCCTGAAAAAACCACGAGCGTTAATATGCCTTCTAGGAATCTTTCCTGGAAATGTGGTGGCGCGCCATACCATTGCGGCGACGTCTCGATCCGTGCCGCACTTCTTTTCCGCCTGCTGGGCCGAGCAGCCCCTTGTTGGCCAGCCGCCGGAGTTGGCTTCCGCCAAGGCACCTCTGCGGAACACCATTGGTATCGGTGGTCGAGATAAGCATGGATGAGTAATGGTATCGGGACTCGGTCACGATTACAGGAAGCCGGAGATATTCGAGTAGTCGGCCTAATGGCGACCAAAGCATTGTCGATGCTAAGTTGGTGGAACACCCCATCGATCAGCTCCACCTTTATGTCCGGATCCTCTTCGGAGGCGGATCGAGGATCGTTCGGATCCTCGGGTTGTGGAGCGGCTGTGTATATCCTCTGGCTCGGCGCGGTTCTGCGTCAAAATCACAAAGTGAGACACTTAACTTTGGGAATATGGATCGGCTAGACAAGCGTCCGCTTACCCAGCTCGAGGATTGTTCATGGAAAATCCGTTCAATGGACTAGCACGAAGAAGTCCTCCTTCTCCCCTTTGTACAGGCGGACGGGATCTTCACGGATCGGCGATCGATCCGGCCCCTTGCGGCCATGACGGGTGGCATCATCCTCCTGTTGAAATCCCACATGGGGTGGCCCCTATCTTTGGGCGGCTGCACCCTCGCATAATGCATGTGGCCATGACCCGATCATGGTCAATCGAGAATGAGCCAATAACCTTATTCGCCCATCGGATATTGGGCGTCCCTATCATTCTCCCGTTGAGGGCTCATGGCGCCAACTCGGCGTTTCTTGAGAGGCGTTCTTTGAACTCCGGAGGCGATCCGAACTGGGTCCGTGGCTGGGTGTCTCCCATATAAAACCATTCGAAGCCGGTCTTGGACGCCTTCTTCGGGGTTCCGGATAGATATCCGGTCCCGGCGATGCGCCATAGTTCGGCTCCGCCCACTTGATATATTGACCCCTCATGAGAACGGGGTACGAGGCAGAATAATCTCTTCCACAGTGCAAAATGGGCCTCGACGCCCAAGAATAGCTCGCAAAGGGCCACGAAGCCCGCAATGTGCAGGATGGAGGCAGGCGTAAGGTGGTGAAGCTGGAGCCCATAGAACTCCATGAGCCCCGGAGAAACGGATGTATGGGAAATCCGAGTCCTCTTATTGGATAAGGGACGAAGCATACCCGCTCTCCTTTGGAGGGATTGGGGACGCTCTCCACCTACTTTCCGCCCTTGTAGGTGGCAAGTCCGGCTCGAACCGGAACCATAAAGGCTGGGGGAAGAAATCCCTCGGCTTGGAGCGTCACCAGCTCACTATGCAGGACCGAGCATCTTCCCCAACCTCCTGGCTGAGGGCTGGGAGCGCGAGAGGAGGAGCCGCGTCAACTGTCCATGATGGAAAGGATTTTTGGTCAGAAGCGCTCCGATGAATACTCGCGGGAGGAGGTTGGTGTGATTTGGATCTGGATCCCCGTCTCTCTTTATAGGCAGCTCATTCGCGCAGCTAGGGGGTGGAATGTAAAAATGCCTTGGCTTTTCGCATTCGTACGACACGTGGAAGATGGCCATTATTGGACGTGGAAGCCAAGGAGCGCAGCATTTATAAGAAGCCGGACACCATTCGACGAGTACATGGAATTTGGAGAAGAACCCGCCTTGCAATGCCGAAGACAATATGCGCGCCGGATTCATCGTCATTGAAGCCTAGTTCGGGGGCTACTGAGGGAGTCCTGGACTAGGGGGTGTCCGGATAGCCAAACTATCACCGTCGGCCGGACTCCAAGACTATGAAGATACAAGATTGAAGACTTCGTCCCGTGTCCGGATGAGACTTTCCTTGGCGTGGAAGGCAAGCTTGGGGATACGGATATGTAGATCTCCTACCATTGTAACCGACTCTGTGTAACCCTAGCCCTCTCTAGTGTCTATATAAACCGGAGGGTTTTAGTCCATAGGACGAACAACAATCATACCATAGGCTAGCTGCTAGGGTTTAGCCTCCTTGATAATGGTAGATCTACTCTTGTACTACCCATATCATTAACATCAATCAAGCAGGAGTAGGGTTTTACCTCCACCGAGAGGGCCCGAACCTGGGTAAAAACATCGTATCCCTCATCTCCTGTTACCATCCGCCTAGATGCACAGTTCGGGACCCCCTACCCGAGATCCGCCGGTTTTGACACCGACAGGGGGGCTAAAATAAAGATGACCCTCGGGTTAATTACTCCCAAGGGAAAGGTATAGGTTGTAGGCAGATGGTAAAACCAATGTTGGGCCTTGCTGGAGGAGTTTTATTCAAGGCGAACTGTCAAGGGGGTCCCATAAATCACCCAACCGCGTTAGGGACGCAAAATGCTGCATGAGGTATAAGTATTATGCATGACAAAGCTACTTGAAGCTACTCATGGCAAGAGATGATGCATACTAGAGCAACACATCAAAGCAAGTTTAAATGAGGCCGGAAACAACATATAACAATTCCGGTAAGTCCTCATATGCAAATTTAGAAATTGGTCCAGAACTGAAAAAACCTTATGTTCAAGTTGTTAAACAGCAAGTTAAGATGCACCAAGATGATCTACACGAGATTCTAGTCAAGTTACATATAAAGTTCATTTAATTCGGAGCTACGGCCTAGAAGATATGAGCAAAACAAGTTAAACATGGCATTGATGCAAAATACATTCAAACATCAAGCAAACACTCTCAAAACAAGGATGCAACATGATAATATGAAACTACATGCAATTCAAATCAACTTTCATATAGAGCACAACCAAAACGGAGCAACGGTTCAACACATACACATGAAACAAGTTTAAAAGACAAGCTGTCCAAAACAGCAACTAGGCATCTAGCAAGCATCAAAACAATATGCTACAGCACCTCAACGTGAAAACAAAAGGCATGGGCATGGACTACAGGTAAAGCATGACAAAACATGAGCACTGAACTATCTCCAGAAAATAATATACCATGCTCAAAAGGACATGGCAAGATTGCAAATAATAACAGTTTCAAACTTAGCAGAAATAACATCAAGTTGCAATGTTTAGAGCTATAAAACAACATGCTACAAGAACTTATAATGGCAACAAAAGGCATGGCATTCTAATACTAAAGACAAAGAACAAAACTCCCTTAGTGAACTAATTCCAAAGATCAACAGAAAACATGGTAGGATCCATGCAAACATGGCAAATGATATGACAGATTCAGACATGGCAGGAACAACAATAAGTAGGCATGTTGGTGAGCTTATACCACTCACCATAGAGAAATTCATGGTATTACAAGGTGACCAACAGTAATAATACATGTTTGTGAAGCTAATCATGGCAATAGAAAGTTCATTGGGTACATGGATCACTAGCAAATCTTATGGCAAAAACTGAACTTAATGTTAACAGGCTGACAACAACATTATTTAGCAATTTGAGAGCAAGCTTACGACAATCTACGTCAGGCTATAAATGCAACCAGGGGCATGAATGGATAGAGCATGACATGTATAACAAAAAATCATTAGTGAACATCTCCAGATTATGCATATAATGACTTGTAGCAGTAGGTTAACATAGCATCAGGATATAGCAGATTCAGCCTAGCAAAACAGCAACAGCAAGTACCCTAATTCACGAGCTCGATACACTCACTAAAAGACTCAAAAAAATACATAGATTCACCACAGTGAATATGGCATGCCATAGCTCAAAACTCATGTAGACATCAAGCTCATAGCATGCACACACAAAATGCAATGAAAAAGACAAAACAGCAAGTTTTGTTAACAGACAGCAGTTAACATCATATAGCACTCTTGCAATGATGATTAGGGCATCAATATGGACTCAAACAAGAATGGAACATCGGAACAAAATGAACGGCACCTCATGATGAACATTTTGATATATCATACATGCAAAATGGAGCTACGAGCAGAAAGTTACGGCATCACTAACATGCACACAATATGTCAAATATCAGGGACTTGGCAGTTTTCCCAAAAAAAAAGGTGAGCGCAAGGTAACTATTCGACGCCTGGGGCAGGATTTCACGGGTTCTCACCAGAGCAGGCCGAGGCCCAGGTTGGCGGAAGAGGCTACTGGGCCGGTGGATCTGGAACGGAGCAGGGCCCACGGTGGCCCACGCGCGGGAGGAGATTGGCGTCGTCCTCCTCGGTCCCGACTAGATCGGGGAGGTAGGCGGCGGCGTCGGTGGTTGCTCGGCGGCGAGCGGCGAAGACGGGGAGGGGACCGGCGGGATCCGGGCGGATCTGGAGCGGCCGGATCCGTTCCCAGCGGCGGCAGGGTCGGGCGACAACGGGGCGGAGCTCCATGGACGCGGCAGCGCTCCACGCTCCTGACCATGGTGGCAGAGGAGTGAGAGGGATTAGGAAGAGGCAGGAAGATGGAGAGGAGGGCGGCGGAGCTGGCTCGGCGGGCGCCAATGAGGTTGCCGGAGGACGGCGGAAGCCTGGGCGGCGGAGGCGGAGGCGATAAGCGCGGCGGGCGGCGGTGGGCGGCGCGGAGGCGGGCTGGAGGCGCGGCAAGGCAGGGCGGCTCGGGCCAGATCCGCCCGTGTGGGCATGATCGGGCCCCCGGCGAACTCTGGCCGCGAAGTGGGCGCGGGGCCACACATGGCGAGCTCAGATTCGCTGCGGGAGGCGGCGGACATGTCCGGCGGTGGGGTGGATGTGTCCGGTGGTGCGAGGAGGAGGGAGACTAGGGTTTCGGGTCTATTTCATCCGAGATTTGGACGGGGGAAGGCCTATTTATAGGTAGAGGGAGCTAGGATAGTCCAAACGAGGAGCGGTTTTCGCCCACACGATCATGATCGAATGACTGAGAGCATGGAGGGGGTTTGGACTGGCTCATGGGCTGTGGTGAAGAGGGGCTGGGCTGCAAAGAGAGAGGGGTTTCGGGCTACGCGGTTAACCGTTGGGGCATCAAACGACCTCCAAATGGAACGAAATTTGACGGGCGGTCTACCGGTGATATACCAAGGCCGCTCGGCAAAACTCTGTCCATTCTGTGAATGTTTTTCTCCCGCTCACGAAACAAGGTCTGAGAGGGGCGACGGGCACGCGCGAGAGGTCAGGACTACGAACGGACAACGGGGAGAACCGGGGGAACCCGAACGGATGCAAGTTTTGAAAAACATGCAGATGATGACATGGAAAAATGCAACACGCAAGCAAATGACATGGCAACTATGGCGAATAACTGGAAGACACCTGGCGCATCAAATTCGGGGCGTTACAACTCTCCTCTGCTAACAAGAGATGTCATCCCGAGATCTTAGGAACGAGACGGGGGGAAAGAGGAAGAGGAAGAGGTGAAGTAAGAACGCACGAGAAAAGATGAACCAAGTCAAAAGAACTCGGTTAGAAAAAGAGGAACAGCGAATATGACGAGAATGAAAAACTAAAGAAAAAGATAGATTCCGAAACCACTCCGGTTAGAACAAGATAGGAAAGGAATAATAATGGAAGAATTTAGGCACCACTCCGGCTAAAAATGGGAGGAATAGAACATGAGCTTGAGAGGATGGAATGATACTTGATGAAGACATGACACAAAACCTCTGGAAAGAATTGAATGAGAACGGAGAAGAAAATGACAACTTGTGCCACGAATGAAATTGAAATCTTCTTTAGAAGGAAGGTTTGAACGGAGTTGTTGAGAAAATCAACAACGAAAAAATAAGCTTGATCTGGTCTTATAGGTAACATCTCAAGATCATAAATGTCACATCCCTAATTCTGGTTTGCTCTAGGCTAGCTAGTCATCTGTTGCATCATGTTTAAATTCTTTTGAATTTGAAATGGGGATTGATCAAACCCTAGCATCAATGCAATTCAAATAGGTTCAACCAAAATATTTTCAATGATCTCAAAATATCCTTCTAAAATGTTCATGGTTTATGGAAAAAGGTGAAAGCCTCTACCAGAGACAATGCATATTTTTTAGGACATTTTGGTCCTTTGATTAAATCATTATGGTATTTGAGTTGGAGTTTAAAAGTTACCATTAGATATTGGTTGCTCCAAATATTCTGAAATTTATTGTGTGGTTTGAAAATAATTCAAATATTCCTCACAAAAATTTACAGAATTAACCGAAGTGTTTTGGTTAGTATTTTATTTGCAGAACAATTACAGAAAATAGAAAACAGAAACTAAATAGGAAAAACAGAGGGAAAGAAAGCTAACCTGGGCTTACCTCATTCGGCCCGCTCTTGTAACAGAGGCCCAGCCCACCAGCGCCGTCGTCCTCCTGGCGCCACGACTGGCGTGGGTCGACGCTACAAGACGCAAGGCACGCCACGCCACCAGGGCGCCTGCCTGCCTCCTCCTGCCAGCGCGACGCCGCGGATCTTCTCCTCGGTGCCGTCCCGATCGAGCCGACCCTTCTCTCACTCTCTTCGCTCCTCACCCCCTCCTCTGTTTCTCGCACGCGACCACCGAGCGGAGCTCGTCGCCGCCGACGCCGATTGCCGCAGCCACTGGCCACCCCTCGCCCATCCACTGAGCTCAGGAGCTCCGCCTCGACCCTCTCTTCCTCCTCACCGAGCCGCCCGACGCCGGAAGCCCCTGGACGCCGCAAGCACCGCCGTTCCCCTCGTCGGCCGCCGGAGATCGGCTTCGTCGTTCCGCCCGCACCAGGCCTCCCCCGAGCCGCTGACCTCTTCAACGTGATCGCTGTGAGATTCTGCGCCGAATCCCTCTCTTCCCCCTCGCGTTCGCGAGCTCCAGGACGCATTTTCGCCATGGCCGAGAGCTTGGCTCCGCCGGCCATGTCGCTGCCGTGGCCACCCTCACCTAGGGCTGCAACCGAGCACACGGACGTGCTCAGAGCAACGCCAGAAGCCCCAAACCCCCTCTAGCTGGCCCTGTCGTTCACCGTAGTGCCGAGCCCGAGCTCGCCGAACTCCGGCCACCGCACTTCCCTTCGCCGCCGTCGTTCTGGTCCTCTCCGGCGCGAGCTGATGGCTCCGTTGGTTGCGGACGAGGACCAGCATCTCTCCAAGACAAAGCGCCGCTCGTTTGGTCGCCGGAGGGCGAAACCCGACGCCCACCGCCGTCTCTGTCGTCGTCGGCGACGAGCCGTTGACCGGGTCCGGCAGGTTTGACCCGGGTTTGACCCCCCCTGAGTCACTAACGAGTGGGCCAGCCCCGCGAATTAACTAGGATTAGTACCAAATGAATTTAGTTAAAACTAATCACACTGACATGCGGGCCCAGGCTCTAATTAAACTTAGGTTAGTTAACTGTGTCACTGACGTGTGGTCCCCACACGTCGGGTTTGACTGGACCGAGCCGTTGACCTCTTGACATCATTTGTGAGGTCATCTTGACGCATTAATTCCTTTCGGAATTTAAATAAATCTTAAATGATTTATTATTTTCGAAAATACCTAAACTTCTAAAATCATAGAAATTCAACCGTAACTCCAAATCAAATAATTTATATATGAAAAATTATCAGAAAAATCCAATCTATCCATCTGTACTATTTTCATGCATGTTAGAACAATTTATAGCTGCTGTTTAGCACAAATCATTTAAATGACATTTGAATAATCACTTATGGAGTTTAAATTTGAATCTTGTATTCAAACCAACTTCATTTAATCTGTTGCTAGTTGCATTAGCTCAAATCACAGCATATTGCCATGTCATGATCATGCATCATATTGTGCATTTGCATTGATTGTGTTTCCTTCTCAGTTGCCGGTAATTGCCCCCTCTCGATAGACGCGTTCCGACGATGAGTTCGATGACACCGATGAAGAGATATATTATCTTCAGAAGTGCCAGGCAAGCAAAACCCCCTTGTTCATTCGATACAATCCCACTCTCTCTCCTGCTCTCTTTTCTGCATTAGGACAACAGCGATTCAACTGTTACATGCTGCGGTAGTTGAACCCTTTATCCTCTGCATGACTGTCATTCCACGATAAATAGATGAAACCCACTAGCATGAGTAGGAGTTGCTTGAGCCCTGATGTGCCTACTCATTCATGCTTGTTTGTCATGCTGCTATTGCTTAGAGTTGTGTCGGTCGATTCATCGGGAATGAATCGGAGGTGTGTGAACATGTCCTCTTGTTGAGAGCTAAATGTGTGAACACGATTTGGTAAAGGTAGCGGTGAGAGGCCATGTAGGAGTACATGGTGGGTTGTCTCATTGCAGCCGTCCTCGTGAACTGAGTTACGTGTTTGTGATCCATGAAAAGCTACTACCACTCATTGGGATCCTTAATTGACCCTCTCGGCTTCTTAATCACGCTTGTTCTCTGTCCGGGAGTTGCAACTAGTTTCGGTGTTTGTAGGTAGTGTTAGTAGTCTACCAAGCGGCACCCTGCAGTGGGCTTGGGACAGACTAAACCTGATGTACGGTGTACCAAGTGGCACCGGATGGTGGGCTTGGGAACCTGCTCACATCGCTTGGGGCCGTGGCGACACCCGGCGGATCTCCTTGCGGATGGAACCGAATAGGCGATAAACACGGACGAGAGACTTGAGTGTTTAGGTAGGCCGTGGCCGACTCCTCTCTCGGCTTCGCTTGAAGGTTGCCGCGGTACATGACGTGTCTGAGGCGATAAGTGGCGAGCGTGTGTGAAGAAGTACACCCTGCAGGGTTATCATTATCTATTGAATAGCGGATTCCTCGGATATGGAAACTTGGACCCTTGCATAGTTCATAGACAAGTGAAAGTGGATACTTAAAATACGCAAGATAAGCGTGAGTGCTATGGATGGCGTTCTCGTGGGAAGGCGAGGCGGATCCATAGTGGAGTATTGATATGGTGAATATGTGGACTCGTGCGCCACCTCAAAAGAGTTACTTGCGATCGTAGTTTAGGTTAGCCACCGAGTCAAAGCTGGCTTGCTGCGCTTAAACTCCACCACCCCTTTATTGATAATGATGCATATGTAGTTAGTTACGATGTAAGTCTTCTTTGGGTAAATTTGTACTCACGTTTGCCTATTTTATGTTTTGCGAGAGACTTGGTCTCGCTAGTAGTTCCACGTGGACTTGACGTTTAGCTTGTTACCTCAGCTACGATCTTGTGCCCTCGGCGGATCTGGTAGATAGTCGGGCTTCTCGGCCTTTTTCATTTGTAGATGTCGTACTCGGACATGTTAGCTTCGCTTGTGCTTGACTTGTATGCTCTGAATGTTGGGTCATGAGACCCATGTTTGTAATATCTCGCTCCTCGGAGCCTAATGAATAAATACTTGAGTCGTAGAGTCATGTTGTGATGCCATGTTGTATTTGCACATATCGATGATATTGTGTGTATGTTATTGAAATGCTTGGTATGTGTGGGATCTGACTATCTAGTTGTTTATCTTTAGTAGCCTCTCTTACCGGGAAATGTCTCCTAGTGTTTCCACCGAGCCATGGTAGCTTGCTACTGCTCCGGAACACTTAGGCTGGCCGGCATGTGTCCTTCTTTGTTCTGTATGTCATCCTTCGGAAATGTCACGTGTTGAGTACCGGAGTCTGTTAGCCCGCTACAGCCGGTTTACGAGTCTGCTAGCCCAAAGCTACAGCCCGGAACTTACTCGCCGATGACCGACACGTTCGATCTTTGGGTCATGGATGCTGTCCTGTAAGTCTGTGCCACTTTGGGTTTACGACTAGCCATGTCAGCCGGGCTCCTTATCATATGGATGCTAGCGACACTATCATATCGTGTGCCAAAAGGCATAAACGGTCCCGAAGCAAAGGTAAGGCGACACCGTGGGGATACCGTCGTGAGGCCGCAAAGTGATATGAGGTGTTACATGCTAGATCGATGTGACATTGAGTCGGGTCTGACAGCTTTGGTATCGAGCTTGATTGCTGTAGGATTACCAAGCCAAACCGGGTGAAGTTGAGTCTAGAAATGCTTTAGTTATATGTAAGGGAATTGATTGTGGGATGGAACGTAAGGCTCTTTTTACTCCTTATACCTCATGGCCTTCTGATCTGAGTCAACCTCTTCTCTTCTACGGGGATTAAGAACTAAGCCTTCTCATCTATCTATCAGGATGACGTGTTACTAAACCATAAACTTATAGAATTGTTAGTTTCAAATCTCACCAGGTTTACTACTTCGTATGTTCATAATCATTGATCTCGAAACCTTGATATTGCGCTTCGGAGTGGCTATGCCACCATTTTTGTAGCATGTCTCCAATCTTTTGAGCATTTACAGCCGTTATGCTGTCCGAGTCATCCCAGGTTTCTAAACAGTATGATGCATTTGCAAGTCCCTTCCCCCCGTTCCTGGTGTCCTTTTAGGGCAGGTTAATCACACTAATTGCTGAGTTGAGGTACTCTATTGCCTCGACATATATGTTGGAATTAGTATTATGACCCTAGGTAACTAGAGTATCACCTAGTAATCCAGCCATGTTATGTGTTCCCAGTGTGATGATTCTGGCCTTTATTCTCGAAAGCATCCCGTGATGCCACTTAGTAGTAGGTATTCTACTTCTGGGTTTTGAACCCGAGATTCACCCCACTTACCTCATGTTGATAGTGTTTGCTAGTTCCTTTAGGTTATTAGTAACCTTTGTAATAGTCCTCGAGGTCCGTGGTATATCGTTCTTCCAAATACCATGAACCATTCTTGGCAGGAGTTCCTTTGAACCAAAAGATCACAACCAGAGTGCTCTTGATGAGTTCTCCATTCTATATTGTGACTCTGCCAGCTTTAACCTTCTGCATGGGTTATCCGGAAGAAATATGTTGAACTCATTCGACATGCTAATCCATGCATCCACAACTCAGAAAGTTATATGTTCTTTGAGTTGTCCCCCTTAGTTATCTTCTGACCTTCGTCTATCAATTGATAGTCAAGAGTATGCGTGCATTCGTTCATCGGTGCCTATCATTCCTGTGGTCCGTCAAGCCATTCTAGTTCAGAATGACTAGGAGAAACAAACTCCAGTACCTCATCCATTTCTAGGATTGGGTCAAAGCAGTTGTATTCCGCAGATCAAACGCAATCAAGATTTTGGTGCATTCCACCTTGAGTGTTACCCTCTTTCGTCGGGATTGTCATGAGGATTGCACCATCTCTTGTGAATTCTTGACGTAGTGATACTTCTCGCCATCCTTATTCATTCCTCGGTTCCGTGTTGTTGCAGCCGGAGTGCCGACAAGTGAATCGTGATGTGTGAACTCAGTACTCCTAGCAACTCTGTTGCTTGGTAGTTAAAGGACAATAATTTCGTTCTTAGTATGTTGGTTCTTGAGTCATCATTCTAAGACTGATTGTGCTACCTAGTCCTTATTTCCTGGTGCACTCCTCGATCGATGAGTTAGGATTGTGTCAACCCCTCACTCTTTTGATCATATCATCTTGCCCTCAAAAGCAAGATCGTTCTCGAGCTTAGTAACATATCGGTGGTTCATGATTTTCCGAATATCTTCTCGGAAGTATCACCAGGTTGTCACCTGACTGTTATGTTGAGCTCGTGATCAAGTTGGTTTCTTGTAAACCACCCCTTCTCCAAGAATCCGTGTTGGATACCCCTGAGCTAGTTGGTTAAGCTAAACAACAACTTGGAGAGTTGGAAGATGAAAGCTTGCCCGACTCAGTTCATTCCAAAGGGATGTCTTTGTGTGTGTGTATGTTGAAGAAAGATGATATTCATTGGTTGATCCTCGTGATCAGTTGTTGTGTCTATTGTCATGTCAACCTTTGATTTGAGTGTGGGCTATCCTCAAATCAAGTCAGAACCAACGCTGTTCGTAATGTTGTCTTACTCGTGATTGATTCCTCGAGCATGCACCATTACATCTTTTGGTCTGACCAATGCTATCACCGTGTTCACATGATGGAGGAAGTCCAGTGATATGGAAATTCCGATGAGTTGCTGTTGAGCCCATCAGCATTATTTTGTCTCCCCCATGATTCATGTTGAACATCAACCTAGTGTTGGAAACTTTGTAAGCAATACCTTCGTGTTCCGTTCATGAAGCCTATGCTTGGATGTAAGAAGTGACTTCCTCGAATTCATGTGCATTTGGTGTAAGTTGCCGCCACGAATTTGAGAAAAGTTTGTTCTGCTTCCCTTGGAATCATCCCAAATCAGTCATGCATACGTGCGAAGTATTCTATGGTTTGGTAGATTAATTACCTCCACTCCATATGTGTTCCTAGCACACCAAGCCACTGATTGATTTGTTCAAGGAAAATGAGTTGTTGTGCAAATCCTAGGTCATGCACAAGACTTCGTTACCCTAGATGATGGTTCCCCACCTGAACTCGGTAGTGTTTTATTATAAGACTACTACGTGGTCATGTTTGTCTGGGACAGCGTGTTCACTTGTGTGTAGCAGAACCAGCTCATGTTTTGGAGCTTACTATCGTATTTCATTTCCCGAGAATCTCGCAACGTCGTCTCGTCGATTTGTGTTGCAAACTTTCATTCTTCTTTCTAGACTTGATGAGCCTAGAATATTCTGACACCGACCGGATCTGAATCTCAGGCAGATATGATGGTTGGAACATCTCCCAAGAACTATTATATTGGTCTCTCTATAACCCGGTAAAGTGGATGTCGTGGCCAACACACCCAGCCGGAAGACCTATTATTGTAGTGTCTTGATTGAGAAAGTTGGCCACCTCCCCATAAGGATCTCGTAGAACTTATTCTAGTAGTTGTTCCTTATGGATTCTTGAGCTCCCGAAGTCCGACCTATACTTGATGGCCACATTAATGCTTTAAGTACGACTGTGGTTTGTAGAACATCAAGGAGAACATTAGAAGCGGAGTGCTAAATGTCTCTCGGTCGATCATCCAGATTTTGTTTCCTTGGCCTTGCTAAGGTGAAATCTGAGAAGGTTATCTTCCTTTGCATCTACATTGTCCATCGCTATTCATCATGGTGGTATGTTGTGTTGCCAGGATCCTTGATTCGGATGTTGGTAAAACCTTGATGAATATGGAAATGCTCAAGTTTTGAGAGCACGCGCAAGCAAAATCTTCCCTTGTGTTGTTTTCGACAAGGTAATCCACATTATCCATTCTAATCTGGGTATGCCATCCTACCGAACCCCTCTAAACGATCGCTCGAGAATTCCCTTAAGCTGGTATAAAGAGTTTCAATGATCGTTGAATCAAAGGTAATTCTTTTTGCCACTTAAGGGGATATTTCTACGAGTCACCTTCCCTAAGGTGCATCGTTATGGTATCATGACAACTCACGTTGCCATGAGTTGTTCGACCTTCGATAAGATCGATCCCTCTAGAGTATTCCTTTCCCTCTCATTGTCATGTTAGTTGGAGATCTTGGGGCAAGACATCGAGACAATGATGGTGATCGAGTCAATGTTCTCTGAAGTGCCACCTGGATCGTGAAGATTATGTTAGTTTGCGTTCCCCCTTCATCTTACCCTACGCTTGAATCTCGAGACGAGATTCTTGTTTAGTGGGGGTGAGTTGTCACATCCCTAATTCTGGTTTGCTCTAGGCTAGCTAGTCATCTGTTGCATCATGTTTAAATTCTTTTGAATTTGAAATGGGGATTGATCAAACCCTAGCATCAATGCAATTCAAATAGGTTCAACCAAAATATTTTCAATGATCTCAAAATATCCTTCTAAAATGTTCATGGTTTATGGAAAAAGGTGAAAGCCTCTACCAGAGACAATGCATATTTTTTTAGGACATTTTGGTCACTGAATTAAATCATTATGGTATTTGAGTTGGAGTTTAAAAGTTACCATTAGATATTGGTTGCTCCAAATATTCTGAAATTTATTGTGTGGTTTGAAAATAATTCAAATATTCCTCACAAAAATTTACGGAATTAACCAAAGTGTTTTGGTTAGTATTTTATTTGCAGAACAATTACAGAAAATAGAAAACAAAAACTAAATAGGAAAAACAGAGAGAAAGAAAGCTAACCTGGGCTTACCTCATTCGGCCCGCTCTTGTAACAGAGGCCCAGCCCACCAGGCGCCGTCGTCCTCCTGGCGCCGATCGACTGGCAAGGCGGCGACGCGCCAAGCGAAGGCACGCCACGCCACCAGGCGCTGCCGCCTCCTCTGCCGCGCCAGCGACGCCGCGGATCTTCTCCTCGGTGCCGTCCCGATCGAGCCGACCCTTCTCTCACTCTCTTCGCTCCTCACCCCCTCCTCGGTTTCTCGCACGCGACCACCGAGCGGAGCTCGTCGCCGCCGACGCCGATTGCCGCAGCCACTGGCCACCCCTCGCCCATCCGCTGAGCTCAGGAGCTCCGCCTCGACCCTCTCTTCCTCCTCACCGAGCCGCCCGACGCCGGAAGCCTCTGGACGCCGCAAGCACCGCCGTTCCCCTCGTCGGCCGCCGGAGATCGGCTTCGTCGTTCCGCCCGCACCAGGCCTCCCCCGAGCCGCTGACCTCTTCAACGTGATCGCTGTGAGATTCTGCGCCGAATCCCTCTCTTCCCCCTCGCGTTCGCGAGCTCCAGGACGCATTTTCGCCATGGCCGAGAGCTTGGCTCCGCCGGCCATGTCGCTGCCGTGGCCACCCTCACCTAGGGCTGCAACCGAGCGCACGGACGTGCTCAGAGCAACGCCAGAAGCCCCAAACCCCCTCTAGCTGGCCCTGTCGTTCACCGTAGTGCCGAGCCCGAGCTCGCCGAACTCCGGCCACCGCACTTCCCTTCGCCGCCGTCGTTCTGGTCCTCTCCGGCGCGAGCTGATGGCTCCGTTGGTTGCGACGAGACCAAGATCTCTCAAGCCAAAGCGCCGCTCGTTTGGTCGCCGGAGGGCGAAACCACGCCACCGCCGCCTCTCGTGTCGTCGGGCGACCAGCCGCCGACCGGTCCGCAGGTTTGACCGGGTTTGACTCCCCCTGAGTCACTAACGAGTGGGCCAGCCCCGCGAATTAACTAGGATTAGTACCAAATGAATTTAGTTAAAACTAATCACACTGACATGCGGGCCCAGGCTCTAATTAAACTTAGGTTAGTTAACTGTGTCACTGACGTGTGGTCCCCACACGTCAGGTTTGACCTGGACCGAGCCGTTGACCTGCTGACATCACTGTGAGGTCATGCTGACGCATTAATTCCTTTGTGGAATTTAAATAAATCTTAAATGATTTATTATTTTCAGAAAATACCCTAAACTTCTAAAAATCATAGAAATTCAACCGTAACTCCAAATCAAATAATTTATATATGAAAAACTATCAGAAAAATCCAATCTATCCATCTGTACTATTTTCATGCATGTTAGAACAACTTATAGCTGCTGTTTAGCACAAATCATTTAAATGACATTTGAATAATCACTTATGGAGTTTAAATTTGAATCTTGTATTCAAACCAACTTCATTTAATCTGTTGCTAGTTGCATTAGCTCAAATCACAGCATATTGCCATGTCATGATCATGCATCATATTGTGCATTTGCATTGATTGTGTTTCCTTCTCAGTTGCCGGTAATTGCCCCCTCTCGATAGACGCGTTCCGACGATGAGTTCGATGACACCGATGAAGAGATATATTATCTTCAGAAGTGCCAGGCAAGCAAAACCCCCTTGTTCATTCCGATACGATCCCACTCTCTCGCTCCTGCTCTCTTTTACTGCATTAGGACAACAGCGATTCAACTGTTACATGCTGCGGTAGTTGAACCCCTTTATCCTCTGCATGACCTGTCATTCCACAGTAAATAGACGAAACCCACTAGCATGAGTAGGAGTTGCTTGAGCCCTGATGTGCCTACTCATTCATGCTTGTTTGTCATGCCTGCTATTGCTTAGAGTTGTGTCAGGTCTGATTCATCGGGAATGAATCGGAGGTGTGTGAACATGTCCTACTGTTGAGAGCTAAATGTGTGAACACGATTTGGTAAAGGTAGCGGTGAGAGGCCATGTAGGAGTACATGGTGGGTTGTCTCATTGCAGCCGTCCTCAGGAACTGAGTTCTGTGTTTGTGATCCATGAAAAGCTACTACCACTCATTGGGATCCTTAATTGACCCTCTCGGCTTCTTAATCACGCTGTTCTCTGTCCAGGAGTTGCAACTAGTTTCTGGTGCTTGTAGGTAGTGTTAGTAGTCTACCAAGCGGCACCCGGTACAGGTGGGCTTGGGACAGACTAGGCACCTGATGTACGGTGTACCAAGTGGCACCGGATGGTGGGCTTGGGAACCCTGCTCACATCGTTTGGGGCCGTGGCGACACCCGGCGGATCTCCTTGCGGATGGAACCCGAATAGGCGATAAACCCGACGAGAGACTTGAGTGTTTAGGTAGGCGTGGCCGACTCCTCGCTGGCTTCCGCTTGAAGGTTGCCGCGGTACATGACGTGTCTGAGGCGATAAGTGGCGAGCGTGTGTGAAGAAGTACACCCTGCAGGGTTATCATTATCTATTGAATAGCCGGATTCCTCGGATATGGAAACTTGGACCCTTGCATAGTTCATAGACAAGTGAAAGTGGATACTTAAAATCGCAAGATAAGCGTGAGTGCTATGGATGGCGTTCTCGTGGGAAGGCGAGGCGGATCCATAGTGGAGTATTGATATGGTGAATATGTGGACTCGTGCGCCACCTCAAAAGAGTTACTTGCGATCGTAGTTTAGGTTAGCCACGAGTCAAAGCTGGCTTGCTGCAGCTTAAACTCCACCACCCCTTTATTGATAATGATGCATATGTAGTTAGTTACGATGTAAGTCTTCTTTGGGTACATTTGTACTCACGTTTGCCTATTTTATGTTTTGCGAGAGACTTGATCTCGCTAGTAGTTCCACGTGGACTTGACGTTTAGCTTGTTACCTCAGCTACGATCTTGTGCCCTCGGCGGATCTCGTAGATAGTCGGGCTTCTCGGCCTTTTTCATTTGTAGATGTCGTACTCGGACATGTTAGCTTCGCTTGTGCTTGACTTGTATGCTCTGAATGTTGGGTCATGAGACCCATGTTTGTAATATCTCGCTCCTCGGAGCCTAATGAATAAATACTTGAGTCGTAGAGTCATGTTGTGATGCCATGTTGTATTTGCACATATCGAGCATATTGTGTGTATGTTATTGAAATGCTTGGTATGTGTGGGATCTGACTATCTAGTTGTTTATCTTTAGTAGCCTCTCTTACCGGGAAATGTCTCCTAGTGTTTCCACCGAGCCATGGTAGCTTGCTACTGCTCCGGAACACTTAGGCTGGCCGGCATGTGTCCTTCTTCGTTCTGTATCCGTCCCTCGGGAAATGTCACGTTGAGTCTGGAGTCTGTTAGCCGCTTCTGCCGGTTTACGAGTCTGCTAGCCCGTGCTACAGCCCGGAACTTACTCGTGATGACCGACACGTTCGATCTTTGGGTCATGGATGCTGTCCTGTAAGTCTGTGCCACTTTGGGTTTACGACTAGCCATGTCAGCCGGGCTCCTTATCATATGGATGCTAGCGACACTATCATATCGTGTGCCAAAAGGCTCAAACGGTCCCGGGCAAAGGTAAGGCGACACCCGTGGGGATACCGTGCGTGAGGCCGCAAAGTGATATGAGGTGTTACATGCTAGATCGATGTGACATTGAGTCGGGGTCCTGACAATAAAGTGATAACCTGAAGAACAAAGAAATGCAAAACTCCACTTCAAAAGAATACGGAGATTTAATTGCGCCTCGAGATGCAATAATAATAATAATTGAGCTCCTCCAACAAGAATCTTGATGACCTCTTGAAAAATGAATTAAAACATGAAGAACCACCATGAAGAACTCCGGTGACAAAAGATGATGAGATAGGAATGAAGGATGAAAAGAATAAGACTAAAGCCTTGCGTCGATTTAGATGGAGGTTCCGACGAGATGGCCGAGGAAATATGAACTTCGGAAAAGAAAAGATGAAAACACTTGGAACTAGAATTTATTCCTCACGAACAAACTCTGAAGGAAGGGATTACTCACTTGGATGAAATAAGAATAAGATTTATTGTATGCTTATCCTTCATCAAATTAAATTGATGACAAGCAACGGATTTTTCAAACTACTTATTCTTGTTGAAAAGGATTGTGGGATATATGGCGCAAAACTTGAGAAAGTCTTCATGAACCACCGGTAGATTGGAAAGAACGAATGGATTAATATGATAATCAAAGAAAAGAAATTTTGAACGAACCACCGTAAGAATTCGAAAATGACGGATGAAAGAGAATGAATCACCGGGAAGAATTAGAAAAGCACAAAGATACTTGAGGGAATTAAAAGACAAGATAACGAGGGGATCACAAACTGATTGAAGAATACTTGAACGAAGCACGGGAAGAATATTGAGATGAACGAAGGGGCACGAATATAGAATAATTGGAGAATGAATCTGAAAACTAGGAACGAAGAAATATTCCAAAAAGATGACCTCCGGATGATCGAGACGGAGAAAAGAAAAAAACAACTCTTGAAATACTCCGGTTGGATGAAAAGAATATCTGACAAATGGAATAATTCACGAGGATAACATGAAGCTAGAACCACTAATCTTCGGGAGAACAGACAAGATTTAGAGGAAAATCTCTTCTTTGGTCTTCAAATGACGACGAGAAACACCACCAAAATTACTTAGATACTCCGGGAGAATGAAAAAAATAAGAGGTTGAGGCAACAATGAAAATGATTTGAAAATGATATTGGAAAGGCATCTGACTGATGGGATCCATTATTACGTCACACGTGAAGAGAATTGAGAATAACTCCGGGGGAATTAGAAGAGTCAGGTAAGATCCTGGGAAAAGAGCTGTGGGTTAGGGGCCACTAAAAGAAAACACCGTTGGAAAGGGTTGTTGACGAGGTAGATGATGCACCGGGATGATTGAAATATTTGAATGAGATGACAACCTCGAATTAATTGGAACAAAGACGAATCTCCTGAGATGTCTTCCGAACTCTGGAATAGATAAACTGGTGAGAGGTGAAAAAGCAAGGAAACACTTGATCCAAGGGAAAGAATATAATCACTACCGAAAATTAGAATTGAATCCACCTCATGCTCATCAAAAGGAATCCGTTAACAAGGTTGATCAAGTATTATTAACAAACTTCTTCCGAATGACATGAAACCAGTGAATTTTCGAATAACACTAGGTTACCTCAATAGGGATATGCATGTCCCCAACAATAAGAATATCATATTTCTTTTTGACAGTAGGAGGAGGGAAATCAAAACCTCCAATAGTAATAGTTGAAACTTTTCCAATAGGATTGATACTATGAACTTGAGGTTGTTTCTTCAAAAAGTGTACCGTATGCTCATTACCATTAACATGAAAAGTGACATTGCCTTTGTTGTAATCAATAACAGCCCCTGCAGTATTCAAAAAGGGTCTACCAAGGATGATCAACATACTGTTGTCCTTGGGAATACCAAGAATAACAAGATAGTAACGTTTGCAACCACAACAGGCACATCCTCGCAAATAGCGATTTCAGTAGGTGTCAGCTTATTCAAATCATGTCTACGATATAAAGAGAAAGGCATAACACTAACACTAGCTCCAAGATCACATAAAGCAGTTTTAACATAGTTTCTTTTAATGGAGCATGGTATAGTTGGTACCCTAGGATCTCCTAGTTTCTTTGGTATTCCACCCTTTAAAGTATAATTGGCAAGCATGGTGGAAATTTCAGCTTCCTGTATCTTCCTTTTATTAGTGATAATATATTTCATATACTTAGCATCAGGAGGCATTTTAAGCATATCAGTCAATCACATACGCAAATAGATATGTCTAATCATTTCAGCAAAGCTCTCAAAATCCTCATCATCCTTTTTCTTGGATAGCTTAGGAGGAAAGGGCATGGGTTTCTGAACCCATGGTTCTCTTTCTTTACCGTGCTTCCTAGCAACGGAGTCTCTCTTATCATAACATTGATTCTTTGATTGTGGGTTATCAAGATCAACAACAGGTTCAATCTCTACATCATTATCATTACTAGGTTTAGCATCAATATGAATATCATCATTAACATTATCACTAACCAGATTGTGTTTCAGCATCAGAAATAGAAATATCATTGGGATTCTCAGGTGTGTCAATAACAGGTTCACTAGAAGCATGCAAAGTCCTATCAGTGTTCTTTTTTTAATAGAAGGACTAGGTGCATCAGTATTAATTCTCCAAGAATCTTGCTCAACTCTCTTAGGATGGCCCTTAGGATATAAAGGTTCCTGGGTCATTTTACCACCTCTAGTCATGACCCTAACAGCATTATCATTGTTCTTATTATTTAACTCATGGAGCAAATCATCTTGTAACTTAAGTACTTGTTCTATTGAGTTGTAACCATGGAAGCATGTTTACTAATAAGCTTAAGCTCATTCTTAACTCTAGACATGTAATCACTCAAGTGTTCAACCATATAAGCATTAGGTTTCAATTGTCTACCAACATAAGCATTGAAGTTTTCTTGTTTAACAATAAAATTATCAAACTCATCCAAGCATTGACTAGCGGACTTTTTATGAGGGATATTACTTCATCAAATCTATAAAG
Organism: Aegilops speltoides; assembly: GCA_021437245.1. Classification (NCBI taxonomy): domain Eukaryota; kingdom Viridiplantae; phylum Streptophyta; class Magnoliopsida; order Poales; family Poaceae; genus Aegilops; species Aegilops speltoides. Next base: position 247,416,530 of record CM038142.1, on the reverse strand, counting down.
AGAATTTACCTCTTCTACCTATGTTAGGTTATCAAGACCACGTATCTCTTCAATAGGCGGTAAATTCTTAACATCTTCAGCTTTAATACCTTTTTATTTCATAGATTTCTTTGCCTCTTGCATATCTTCGGGACCGAGAAATAGAATACCCCTTTTCTTTGGAGTTGGCTTAAGAGTTAGTTCAGGAAGTGTCCAATCATTATTGTTACTCAATATATTATTCAATAGCAATTCAGCTTGCACAATAGTTCTTTCCCTGAAAACACAACCAACACAACTATCTAGGTGGTCCCTAGAAGCATTGGTTAGTCCATTATAAAAGATATCAAGTATTTCATTTTTCTTGAGAGGATGATCAGGCAAAGCATAAAGTAATTGGAGAAGCCTCCCCAAGCTTGTGGGAGACTCTCTTCTTTAATTTTCACAAAGTTAAGTATTTCCCGTAAGGCAGCTTGTTTCTTATGATCAGGAAAATATTTTGCAGAGAAATAGTAAATCATATCCTGGGGACTACGCACACAACCAGGAGCAAGAGAATTAAATCGTATCTTATTATCACCCTTCAATGAGAAAGGAAACAACTTAAGAATATAGTAATAGCGGATGTTTTCCTCATGAGCAAATAGGGTGGCTATATCATTCAATTTAGTAAGATGTGCCACAACAGTTTCAGATTCATAGCCATAGAAAGGATCATATTAAACCAAAGTAATTAACACCAATAGGTGAAGTAGCAATCTTAGGGTCATATTGCATTCTAGCATTCAAAGACTTTTCTTTCAGCTTAGCTAACAGTTTCTTAAGATCACCTCTATCATTGCAAGCGAGAAAGTCTCTAGCAGTTTCTTCATCCATAATATAACCCTCACGTACAATAGCAATTCATATCTAGGTGGAGAATCATAATCTTCAGTTTCAATAATATCATCAGTTTCAGTAATTTCATTCTCTCTAACGCTAGAAATTGTTCATAGCATATTTTATTGCATTTTGGTTGATCCTAGAAATTCTAAGCAACTCAAGGACTCACGAAGAGAGTTGGGGATTTCATTTATTTTCATATTTGAGTTTTCTCAAATGTGAAAAGAGGATCATTTTGGTTTTAATTATTTTTCCTCTCCAAAAATATTTCCAATATAAAATAAAAGAGAGGGGATAAAATGGCTTCTCCAAAATGAAAGAAATGTTGGAGGAAAATGTTAAAATCAATTAAAGATTTTATTTGGACTTTTATTGCTATTTTATTTGAATTAGAAAAATATGCATGTTTGAAAATTGCATTTTTAGGCCAGAAAAATGTTCACTTTGTTCTAAATATTTTATTTAGACGGAGAAAATTGTTTTTGGCATTTTTAGAATTTTTTTACAGTTTATTAGGATTTTTATGTATCAGCGGAATTATTTTTAAAAAAATCCTTCCCGGACCGATTGAGCCGGAGCCCAGCCGGCCCACACACATGCTGCCGCCTCTCTCCGCCGTCTTTCTCTGCAAGCCTTGACGCCGAGGAGAGTCTGAGTCGGACTCTTCCCAGGCCGGCCCCCTCCCCAAGCCATGCTTAGCCCCGCCCCCCCTTAAATAGCGCGACGCCGCCGCCGCCACCACCCGCCTGCAGCAGCCGCGCGCCAGCGACACGCCGCCCGTGACGCCACCCCAAGCCGCCGAAGCCACCCTGCCCCGCCAAATCTGTTTATTTAAATAGATCGGTTCGGTTTTTTTTCGGTTTAGTTATTTAGCGGACGTTCGTCCGTTCATTCATTTTAGCGAATGCTGTTCACCGATTAGGTTCTCTTAACAAACGTTCGTTCGTTAGCCTGTTCGTCTTGTTTTATTTTCCTGGGTTTATGCGCGTTTATTTTTCGATGGCGATTTCTGCCCTGATCTTCGATCTAGTATAACTTTTTGCTCGTTTATCCAAATTTGATGAAACCAGCGCCTAAATCTTCGCTCGAAGCCCTCTTTCTGTTTAACCGACTTGAACATGATTTTGGTACTATAAAATTTGACTTTAGTCCAGATTTGTAAACGCTTTTTCTTTCGTCAGTAGTTTCAGTTTCGTTGCTCCGTTTGATTTAATTCTTTTTGCAAAGCGGAGTTCTTCAGTTGAACTATCTGGTTAGATCTTATTATTTGAGTTTTACCCGTGCTTCTAGTTTGAGTGTTGATAACCCAAAAGTATAGGGGATCACAACAGCTTCTGAGGGTAGAGTATTCAACCCAAATTTATTGATTCGACACAAGGGGGGCCAAAGAATATTCTCAAGTATTAGCAGTTGAGTTGTCAATTCAACCACACCTGGATAACTTAGTATCTGCAGCAAAGTATTTAGTAGCAAAGTAGTATGATAGTAATGGTAACAGTGGAAAAAGTAAAGATAGCAGTTTCATAGTAAATGTAACAGTAGCAATGGAAAAGTAAATAAGCAAAGCACAATATGTGAAAAGCTCGTAGGCATTGGATCAATGATGGATAATTATGTCGGATGCGATTCCTCATGTAATAGCTATAACATAGGGTGACACAGAACTAGCTCCAGTTCATCAATGTAATGTAGGCATGTATTCCGAATATAGTCATAAATGCTTATGAAAAAGAACTTGCACGACATCTTTTGTACTACCCTCCCGTGGCAGCAGGGTCCTAACAGAAACTAAGGGATATTAAGGCCTCCTTTTAATAGAGAACCGGAACAAAGCATTAGCACTTAGTGAATACATGAAATCCTCAAACTACGGTCATCACCGAGAATTATCCCGATTATTGTCACTTCAGGGTTGTCGGATCATAACACATAATAGGTGACTATAGACTTGCAAGATAGGATCAAGAACTCACATATATTCATGAAAACATAATAGGTTCAGATCTGAAAATCATGGCACTCGAGCCCTAGTGACAAGCATTAAGCATAGCAAAGTCATAGCAACATCAATCTCAAAACATAGTTGATACTAGGGATCAAACCCTAACAAAACTAACTTGATTACATGGTAAATCTCATCCAACCCATCACCGTCCAACAAGCCTACGATGGAATTACTCATGCACGGCGGTGAGCATCATGAAATTGGTGATGGAGGATGGTTGATGATGATGACAGCGACGAATCCCCTTCTTTGGAGCACTGAACGGACTCCAGATCAGCCCTCCCGAGAGAGATTAGGGCTTGGCGGCGGCTCCGTATCATAAAACGTGATGAAACTTTCTCTCTGATTTTCTTCTCCGCGAAACGGAGTATATAGAGTTGGAGTTGAGGTCGGTGGAGCATCAGGGGGCCCACAAGATGGGGGGGCGCCCAAGGGCAGGGGCGCGCCCCCACCCTCGTGGACAAGGTATGGCCCCCCTGGCCTTGATTCTTTCGCACATGGATTTTCCAAAAGTTATCTCCATGGATTTTCAAGTCATTCCGAGAACTTTTGTTTTCTGCACAGTAAACAACACCATGGCAGTTCTGCTGAAAACAGCGTCAGTCCGGGTTAGTTTCATTCAAATCATGCAAATTAGAGTCCAAAACAAGGGCAAATGTGTTCAGAAGAGTAGATACGTTGAAGACGAAACTCTTACAAACTCTGTTTGCTCTTGTTGTTGTAAATATGTAAAGCCAACATTCAAGTTTTCAGCAAAGATTATGAACTAACCATATGCACAATAACACTTAGGTCTCATATTTACTCATGTCAATAGCATAATTAGCTAGCGAGTAGTAATAATAAAACTCGAATGACAACACTTTCTCGAAACTATCATAATATGATATAATAAGATGGTATCTTGCTACCCCTTTCTGAGACCGCAAAACATAAATGCAGAGCACCTTTAAAGATCAAGGACTGACTAAACATTGTAATTCATGGTAAAAGAGATCCAGTCAAGTCATACCCAATATAAACTAATAGTAATGCATGCAAATGATAGTGTGCTCTCCAGGGGGTGCTTTTTAATAAGAAGGTAATGACTCAACATAAAAGTAAATAGATAGGCCCTTCGCAGAGGGAAGTAGGGATTTGTAGAGGTGCCAGAGCTCGATTTAAAATAGAGATGAATAACATTTTGAGCGGTATACTTTCACTGTCAACGCAACAACTCTAAGATGGCGATATCTTCCATGCTACATACATTATAGGCGGTTCCCAAGTAGAATGGTAAAAGTTTATACTCCCCCACCACCAACAAGCATCAATCCATGGCTTGCTCGAAACAACGAGTGCCTCCAACTAGCAACAGCCCTGGGGGAGTTTTGTTTCATTATTTTGATTTGCTTTGATCTTTTTGATCATGGGACTAGGCATCCCGGTTACCAGCCATTTTCTCATGAATGAGGAGCGGAGTCGACTCCTCTTGAGAATAACCCACCTAGCATGGAAGATATAGACAACCCTAGTTGAAACAAGAGCTGCTCGAGCATACAAAACAGAATTTCATTTGAAGGGTTGGAGTTTGGCACATACAAATTTACTTGGAACGGCAGGTAGATACCGCATATAGGAAGGTATGGTGGACTCATATGGAATAACTTTGGGGTTTATGGAGTTTGGATGCACAAGCAGTATTCTCGCTTAGTATAGGTGAAGGCTAGCAAAAGACTGGCAAGCGACCAACTGAGAGAGCGACAATTGTCATGAACATGCATTAAAATTAATCTACACCAGGTGCAAACATGAGTAGGATATAATCCACCATGAACATAAATATCGTGAAGGTTATGTTGATTTGTTTCAACTACATGCATGAACATGTGCCAAGTCGAGTCACTCAATTCATTCAAAGAAGGATACCATCCCATCATACCACATCATAACCATTTTAATAGCATGTTGGCATGCAAGGTAAACCATTATAAACTCATAGCTAATTAAGCATGGCATAAGCAACTATAATCTCTAAATGTCATTGCAAATATGTTTACTTCATAATAGGCTGAATCAGGAGCGATGAACTCATCATATTTACAAAAACAAGAGAGGTCGAGTTCATACCAGCTTCTCCCATCTCAATCAGTCCATCATATATCGTCATTATTGCCTTTCACTTGCACGACCGAACGGTGTGTATAATAATAATAGTGCACGTGCATTGGACTAAGCTGGAATCTGCAAGCATTCAATTCAAGAGAGAAGACAAAGTAATATGGGCTCTAAGTTAAATTAACAATCATGCATATGAGAGCCACTAAGCATTTTCAATATGGTCTTCTATTCTTGACCCCCAAAGGAAACAAAAGAAAAGAAAACTATTTACACGGGAAAGCTCCCAACAAGTAAAAGAAGAACGAGAAATCTTTTTGGGTTTTCATTTTAATTACTACTACAAGCATGGAAATTAAACTAACTAATTTTTTGGTTTTTCTTAAGGTTTATGAAACACACAAGAAGAAAGCTAGAAAAAGAAATTAAACTAGCATGGATAATACAGTGAAAGAGTATGAGCACCGACATCTAGAATAGTGTGTGAACATGAATGTAAAGTCGGTGAGAAATACGTACTCACCCAAGCTTAGGATTTTGGCCTAAGTTGGTCTAATGCCAACGATATCCTGGCTGATATCCGAAGTTATAACTGGGGTCGTACTGAGATGCAGCAGCCAATGCCTCCTGAGCTGCGGCCTGTTGGCGAGCTGCCTCCTCTCTCCCCTCGTGTTCGGCTGCCTCCTCCCTGGTAACAACATATCATCGTTTTGCCTGGTAATCAAAAAGGGAAGGAGCAGGGAGAGTAACATGGACAACGCGACATATGTCAAAGATTAGTCGATACTGGAGGAATTGTTCATTCCTCAAAAGAAAATGATGTCTAAATAAGCGGGAGGCAACTCCATATCACCCTCACGTGGGGATATACCAAGATAATTAGCAACACGGGTCGCATAAATTCCTCCAAATAAATCTCCAGATATACCATTATTATGCAACCTACGTGCAACTATTGCCCCCAAGTTGTACTCTTTATTACCTAACACAGCACTCTTGAGGACACAAAGATCAGGGACACACGTGTGACATGCTTCATCTTTACCGTTAATGCATCTACCAATGAAGAGAGCAAAATAATTTATAGCAGGTGTCGGTGTACTAGAGTAGGGGTACCCTAGTATCCCGAACTTGTGCATGGGCAGTCGCAGCACCCTGCGGCAAGGCTTGCCGGGTGACCGCCAAGGTCCTCCGTGGTTCCTTTGGAGACATTCAAGAGCAAAGTATTCAAGCCAAGGAGACAAGGCCCCGGCAAGAGGAGCTTGCCGGGAAGGCCAACCAAGGCATCTCAAGGAACTTGCCGCGACGCGCCACACGTCCCGGCGAGGCCCGGTGAGCGACAAGCTTCCAGAAGCGACAAGACAACGATCGTGGCAAGGCGCATGCCACGGCAAGCTACCACTCTGTACCCGCGCTCCAGCACATCCACCAACATGCCTTTGTCCCCTGCCATCAGGGTTAGGTATGATACACTGTACAGGTAGTTGTACCAACCGCAACTCCTTTCCATTTTTACCCTTGTCTACGTTGCCACCTGTCGGTGACCCCTTGAGCATATAAAACGAGGCCCATGCGCAACGTAGAAGGGGGTTCGAAGGCAGAAAACACTCACGCTCGGTCTCATTAGCAGCTAGTGTGTACTGTAGCACTCAGCGCTCCTGAGCAAGAACTCAATACAATCAGACATGCAGCAGTAGGAGTATTATCTCTCCGAAGAGCTCCGAAGCTGGGTAAACTGCTCGTGTGCTTCGCCTCGATCCGCTCTTCGCGCGACCTCCGCCCCCCGCCAAACCGAAAGGGGCTCGGTCCGCCGGTCCCATAGGTGTTCGTGGATCAGCTTCGCCGACATGTTTGGCGCGCCAGGTAGGGGGCGTCGAGGTTGTGTGAACCTGATCCGGCGTTCACACGAGCTAGATCTTCATCTTCTTCATCGACATGCCACCGAAGAAGAAGGCTTCGGAGGTGGCTTCTCCGTCCGCGTCGATCCCACCACCATCGGAGCAAATGGGTGGTGGGGTAGACGCCAGCGGAAGAACGGGCGTCGACGAGGGAGCTCACGGTGCTGCCAGGTCCAAGGACAAGGCTGCGCAGACCTCGGCGTCCGTACATGCACCGCGCCCATCTCAGGAGGCGCGGGACCGACAACGTCATGGTACTCGCGGTACCATACGTTCGTTGGACCAAGATCGAGCTGGTGGATCTCGGGGCGCTCAAGACCAGCATGCACGCCAACATGCTGGCACGAGCAAGACACGGTCGCCTGGATGGGATACTGCTCCTTCTAACATAGTTAGAAGTCCGAGCATATCCTGCTCCTCGCACCGTTCGCCACTGCCACCCACCACTCCAGCAGAAGCTCTAGCACGAGCTCAACTGCTCCTGAATTACCCTCCAACGGCAGACAAGATCGACGAATGGAGGGCCACCATTTAGAGTCTCATCGGCTTCGCCAACGGCGACACCCCACGGCAGCCGAGTACATCGCAGCCGCGGCAAGATTGCCAGGCACAAGCCGATGGCGACAAAACCGGTGGGGGTGCAACCACCATGCACTCTCCACCCCGAAGGCCAAGATCGCCGACTCGCCGGATCTACCTCAACAGCGACTCCACCGCATCATCAGATCCACAAGCTCGTCGCGATCAGCGCCAAGTTCTTCACGAACGACAGCAAGAAGACGCTCGTACTCGCATCGAGCGCCGAAGAGAAGCGCGACGTCAATCGGACCAGCGCGCTGGCCCCTCTGTCGACATGCATGCGCCCGAAGAACCAGCGACTTGTCAGACGCGTAGGTTGCCCTGCGTTCACCCATGAGCTGCGGCAAGTCCAGTGGCCCAGCACGAAGAATTTCAAGACAGACGTACCAGAGAAGTACGACGGCAAGTCGCATCCGTCGGAGTTCCTCAGCATCTACACCATCACGGTGCAAGCTACCGGGGGGCGGGACAACAAGATCCTTGCCAACTACTTCCCGCTGGTGCTCAAGCCCAATGTCAGGTCCTGGCTCATGCACTTGCCGGATAACTCCATATCGTCCTGGGCAGACCTATGCCATCAGTTTGTCGGCGCCTTTACAGGCGGCCACAAACCTCATGGCCAAGAGACCGACCTTCATCTGCTCACCCAGAAGGAAGGAGAGCCCCTGCACAAGTACATTCAGAGATTCAGCCGTGTGCAGCACAACATCCCAGATGTCCACCCTGCCGTGGTCATCAGCGTGTTCCATCAGAACGTGCGAAACCGCAGGATGCGGAAGGAGATGGCGATGTGCAAGATCAAAGACATCAGTGAGCTATATGCCCTGGCCGACAAGTGTGCACGTGCTGAGGAAGGGAGGAAACTCCCCGGAGAGAATACAGGAGCAGGAGGATCTGACAGCAAGGATGCCGCCCCGGCAAAGAAAAACCGGCGGCGGAACAACAGGAAGAAGAAAATCAAAGATGTGCTAGTCGTTGAGTAGTCCGGCAACGAAGGTGGCGCCAAGGACGCTGTGGCGGTCGCCGACAAGCAGGACGGCACCAACAAGCAGTACTGCAAGATCCACCGCACTAAGGGCCATGACCTCCAGTAGCAAGAAGAAAGTCGAGCAGCTTGTCGAGCGACAAAAAGGCTGAATCTGAGCGACGTGACAAGGAGAAGGCCCAAGAAGGTCTTGGAGGATCCGCAAGAAACGCCCGACCGAGGAGGACGCCGGCAAGGTCAAGCAGCGGCAAGGAGACAGACCTCCCGCGCCGCGACAAGGATGAAGACGGCGGCGACGATGAAGATATGGATGATGGCGAGACCGGTGAGCAGGAGTTCGAAAAGCCCGAGAGGTCCTGTGCGTTGGCGGCGGTGCTTCTCAGATACTTCACACCGCCAGCTCAAGCGGTGGGTGCGGGAAGTCAATCGGCGTAACCACCCGTCGAGTCACGCAAGCCTCTAAAATGGTCCAGCACGCCTATCATCTTTGATATTGAGGACCACCCTGATCGCATAACTGCGGTCGGGTGCTTGCCGATGTTGGTTTCACCAACTATCCGCAACCTCAAGGTCACTAAGATGCTAGTTGACGGCGGGGCCGGCTTAAACCTGATCTCCTCCGCGGTACTCCAGAAACTCCAGATCCCTGATAGCGAGCTCGAAGAGACCGGCACATTCCAAGGGATCAATCCGGGAAGGAGCAAGCCAAAGGGAAAGATCACGTTGCCGGTGACATTTGGCAGCGATTTGAACTTTAGGACTGAGAGGGTCACTTTTGACGTTGCTGACTTTCCATTGCCTTACAATGGGATACTCGGCCATCCAGCACTCGCAAAATTCATGGCAGCCTCTCACTATGCATATAACATGCTCAAGATGCCAGGTCCGATAAGTGTCATCTCTGTCCCTGGTGACAAGAAGGATGCTCTTATCTGCACCGACAAGATCTACCGAGAAGCAGCAGCCGCAACAGATCGCAAGTCACTTGCCGTTGAAGCTCCCGGTGGGAAGAACAAGACCAAGTACGGCAAGAGTTCTGATGCCCACTCCGGCAAGCGCACCTCTTCGGAGTGCTGTGCTACCGTCGAGGACGCACCATCGAGCTCCACCGGCAAGCATAAGAAGGCATGGCTGCTCTTCCAAAGACCAAGAAGGTGTCCGCCAAGGAGGACGGCATTGGTGGTACCTTCACCATCAGTGCCACTCTCGACCCTAAATAGGAAAGCGCGCTCGTTGCTTTCCTGCGGGCGAACGTCGACGTGTTTGCGTGGCAACCGTCTGACATCCTCGGTGTTCCCAGGAAAGTAATCGAGCACCATCTTGCCGTCTATCCTCATGCACGGCCCATCAAGCAGAAGGTCAGGAAACAAGCAGTGGAGCGCCAAGAATTCATAGCAGAAGAAATCAAGAAGTTGGAAGCAGCAGGCCTTGTCAGAGGAGTGCTCCATCCTACATGGTTGGCCAATCACGTAGTCGCCAAAAGGCAAGCGGAAATGGAGGCTTTGTATCGACTTTACCGATGTCAATAAAGCTTGTCCCAAAGACCCATTTCCCTTACCGCGCATTGACCAGATTGTTGACTCCACGGCCGGATGTGACTTGCTTTCATTTCTTGACGCATATTCAGGATACCATCAGATCTTCATGGCAGAAGAGGATGAGGAGAAGACCGCATTCATCACTCCATGTGGCACATACTGTTTCATACGGATGCCTTTCGGTTTAAAGAATGCTGGTTCAACATTTGCAAGGGTAGTCCATGGCGCTTTTGAGCCACAAATGCACAGAAATGTGGAAGCCTACATGGATGACATAGTGGTCAAGAGCAAGGACAAGGAACTCGATTCAAGATTTAGACGAAACCTTTGCAAATCTGCGCAAGATCAACCTCAAGCTTAACCCCGAGAAGTGTGTGTTTGGAGTCCCCTCCGGCAAGCTTCTCGGGTTCTTCATGTCTCAGCGGGGAATTGAAGCCAATCCCGACAAGATCAAGGCCATTGAGCAGATTGAAGCACCAAAGCGCGTCAAGGATGTACGAAGACTTGCGGTTATGTGGCTGCTCTCTCGGCAGGTTTATCTCTAGGTCTGCTGAGCGCACCCTGCCGTTTTTCAAAATATTGAAAAAGGCAGGTCCAATGAAATGGACTCCGGAAGCGGAGGCTGCGCTGCAGGACTTAAAGAGATACCTGTCCTCCACTCCAACACTTGTCGCACCTAAGCCACAAGAGAAGTTGCTGCTGTATGTAGCGGCAACAAATCAAGTGGTTAGTGCTGCGTTAGTGTAACGCCCTCGATGCGGCTATATCTCCCACGTGTCAAAGCACGACTTAGAGGCATAACCGCATTGAAACCAATGTCGCAAGTGAGGTAATCTTCACACAACCCATATAATACATAAGGGAAAGAGATACATAGTTGGCTTACAATCGCCACTTCACACAATACATGAGTAAAGCATTACATCATACAGATACAATCAAGGTCCGACTACGGAATCAAAATAAAAGAAGACTACCCCAAATGCTACACAGATCCCCGATCGTCCCAACTGGGCTCCACTACTGATCAACTGAAACGAAACAACACAAAGAACAAAATCTTCATCGAGCTCCTCCTTGAGCTCGGATGCGTGACCTGCACGGTTTCATCGGCACCTGCAAACTGGTTTTGGAAGTATCTGTGAGCCACGAGGACTCAGCAATCCCATTACCATGGGTATCAAGACTAGCAAAGCTTAATGGGTAAGGAAGGGGTAAAGTGGTGAGGTTGCAGCAGCGGCTAAGCATGATATGGTGGCTAACATACGCAAGTGAGAGCGAGAAGAGAAACAAAGGAACGGTTGTGAAGCTAGCAATGATCAAGAGGTGATCCTGAACTCCTACTTACGTCAAACATAACCCAGAAACCGTGTTCACTTCCCGGACTCCGCCGAGAAGAGACCATCACGGCTACACACGCGGTTGGTGCATTTTATTTCGGATCTGGTGTCAAGTTATCTACAACCGGACATTAACAAATTCCCATCTGCCACATAACCGTGGGCACGGCTCTCGAAAGTTTAAACCCTGCAGGGGTGTCCCAACTTAGCCCATGACAAGCTCTCGCGATCAACGAAGGAATAGACCTTCTCCCAGGAAGACCCGATCAGTCTCGGAATCCCGGTTTACAAGACATTTCGACAATGGTAAAACAAGACCTGCAAAGCCGCTCGATGCGCCAACAATCCCGATAGGAGCTGCACATATCTCGTTCTCAGGGCAACACTGGATAGGTCAGCCTACGAGTAAAACAGTACCTCGAGTTGCCCCGAGGGGGCCCCGTAGTCTGCCTGGTTCAGACCAGCACTTAGACAAGCACTGGCCCGGGGGGGGCTAAAATAAAGATGACCCTTGGGTTGGCCGACCCAAGGGAAGGTTATAGGTGGTGGTGAGGCAAATGGTAAAACCAAGGTTGGGCCTTCTTTGACGAGTTTTATTCAAAGCTTAACTGTCGGGGGTCCCATAAATCACCCGACCGCGTTAGGAGCATAAAATCCGGGAACATAACACCGGTATGACGGAAACTAGGGCGGCAAGAGTGGAACAAAACACCGGGCATAAGGCCGAGCCTTCCACCCTTTACCAAATATATAGATGCATTAATAATATAAGAGATATTGTGATATCCCAACATAACCCTGTCCACCATGGAGAAATCTTCAACTTCACCTGCAGCTAGCAACGCTATAAGAGGGGCTAAGCAAAGTAGTAACATAGCCAAGCAACGGCTTGCTAGGAAGGGTGTCAAAGATTAGAGGTTCATGGCAATTTGGGAGGCTTGAAGAACAAGTAATAGGAAGCGCAGCAAAGCGATAGAACGAAGCAACTAGCATAGCAATGATAGTAGTGAGATCCAGGGTAGTGGTCATCTTGCCTGAAATTCCGCTAGGAAGAAGAACGAGTCCATGAATAAGACAAACGGACGCAGTCGAATGAATCCTCACGATCGCAACATTACCGGGACTAAGAAGCAACACCGGAAAGAAACAAACAACATGGTAAACGCACAAGCATAAATATGGCATGATGCACAATCAAGTATGATGCATGTCCGGTTTAATGAGGCATGGCATGGCAAAGTGTAACACACAATACTACAAGTTAAGTGGAGCTCAATATGCAACGAGTTGCATATTGACGAAACACCACATCCGAGTTATTTAGTTTGATCTCGTTTAAACTACCAAACAATATTAAATGTTGTTAAACATGGCAAGGGGTGAAACATAAGTAAACTAACTATTTAGGCAAGTTTAAATTAGGCCGAAACAACAAACAACAATTCCGGAAAATCCTCATATGCAAATTATGAATTTGGTACTGTTCTGCTCTAAAACATATTTTAAAGTTGTTAAACAGGAAAATAAAATGGACCATGTTAATCTAGACATTTTTCCACCCCATTTACATATAAAAAACATTTAAATCTGAGCTACGGTTATTTAGTTATGAATTAAATCATTTTAATATGGCATTTGAGCAAATTTAATCAAACAGCATGTTTAAATATTTTAACATGGGATGAAAGTGGCATATTATGAAACTAGATGAAAAACTAAGCAATTTTCATATATAATTTATTTAATTCTGATGCATAGTTAATTAGTTACTAGATGCATGAACACTAGGGTTTTTTCGAATTACGCAATTCCACGGAAATTAGGAAATTCACATAACAGAAAAAAAAACGTAGCAGGCCGAAACTCTTTGGTATTTGGGCGCTCACCATGGGCCATCAGCCGCTCGGGAGAGGCTGGGCCGCACCGCCTTGCTGGACCGCTGGCGGGCGCGATGAGGCACGAGGCGAGGCCGGCAAGGAGGCTGGCGCTGGGGCCTTGGAGGACGCCGGAGGCGTGGTCAGCGCACTCGTCGTCTCCTCTGAGAGATCGAGCGAGGCGGGCAAACAGGCGCGTTCCTTTGCCCGGCGAAGCGGAGCAGCAGCGCCTAGAACTTGCGGTGGAGGCCAGCGGGCGTGGATCCGGCGTGGAAGTGCCGTGGTTGGAGGAGGCGCGACGAGCCGGATCTGCGGCGAAAAAGGGCGCAGACGGCGTTGAAGACCGGTAGTAGCTCTGCTGCTTGCGAGGGAAGCGAGGACGGCGGCGGACTTAAGCGCGATCTGCGCGAAGCGAAGCGAGGCTGGCGAGGGGCGGAGCTTGACGGAACCGTTCACGGGACATTAGTTCCTGGCGGCCGCATGGCGAACTGGAGCTCGGGAGGCATCCATGGCGGCCGTTGGCGACGGGAACCTGCGGGAGAGAGAGATGAGTGAGATTAAGAGGAATGGGGTAAGCACTGGAAAGGGGAAGGAGGAGGCAGCGGCGCTCATCTCAGATGAAGCTCGCCGGTGGCTCGCCGGACAGACGAGGGCGGCGGGGTTTGGCACTCGTGTTGGAGACGAGCGGGACGAGGGACACGCGGGCAGAGGAGCTTGAGCATCGGGGGCGCAAGAGGACCAGCGAGATGGTGCCCCGGTGGTCGTGCTCGCGAGGGCGAGATGGAGGGGAGCACGGGGCTTCGATCCAGCGGTGCGGAGGAGGCTGCCGGACGGAGGCGGGGAGGAGGCTTGAGATGGGTCGATGGGATGGATGGATTGGATCTGGGTGTGGCTGATGGTTGGTGCAGGGGGAATGAGAGGATCCCGAGGTGGGAAATGGGTTCGGCGGCGGCGGCTGGGAGGATGCGACAGGATCCCTAGGTTCTAGGGTTTGCAAAATAGACTAGGGGTGGACTATATATGTGGAAAGGAGGAGAGTTTGGATCATCCGATAAAAATCGGACGGTCGAGAAAAATAGACTAGGGAGTCCAAATAAGAAAACGGGGATGTTTTATAGACGTTAGGGGATGATCCGGACTCAACGGTAACGAGAGAGCGGGTCGGGTTCGGGGAAGTTTTCGGACGCGCACAAGAGGGGTTTGACGAAACGCCATGGAGACAAAGGGTTTTGATGGGCTCAGAAAAGAGAGAGAAGAGAGCGGTCCGGTTGATCTGAGAGGGGTCAACAGGGACAAGGAAGAAGCGACAACTACGAGCGAATGCAAGTTTTATGAAAAACGATGCCGATGCAATGCGAATGATGCGATGATGAAATGCATGACATGAACAAAATGCAAAACGAAAGACAAAAACCCAGCCACGGAGAAAATAATATGTCGCATCTCCGGAAAAGGCAGGAGTTGGAGTTACGAATATGGAAAGCTACATCTGGGGCGTTACAACACTCCACCACTACGAGAGGATCTCGTCCCGAGATCTAGGATGGCACCGGAGGGAAAACGGAAGAGGAAGAGAATAGGTAACACTAAGTTGCTTGTTTGACGAATGAGTGAAACCACGAACCTTGAGAGGTTGAGCAAAATGAAAGAAAGAAAACAACGAAGATGAACAAAGTTTAAAACACTCCGTTAGAAAAGACGAACAAGGGATACAATGAGAACCTAGAGGTTTAGTGATAAGATAGATATTGAAACCACTCCGGTTAAAACTAGATAGAGAAGGAATAAGATTGATATAATTTGGGCAACACTCCGACTGAAAGAAGAAGGAAAACTTGATAAGATGAAAAGAACTTGGAGAGATGACACAACACTCCGGTTAAATGGATAAGCAAGAAAAGAACATCATCCTCACAAAAATGGGTGAAGAGCACAACATCACAATGCCTCTGGAACAAAAGAATAGAAGATAGATCACTGGAATAACAGAATGGAGAAGAAAATGCCAACTTCTGTCACAAATGAGCTTGGAAAGTATCCTTGCAAAGAAGAATTGAACAGAGTTGTTGGAAAATCAACAACGAAAAAATAAGCTTGTAGTGGACTTATGGAAACATCACAACATTATGAGGTGAGCTTCTGCCACCAATGGAAACAAATGATTGGCTTGATATCAACAAGGAGACGAGAAACTTATTTCACCGGGAGGACAAATGAAGAACTTGGGTCATTTATAAGCACCATAAATAGCAACAATCCTTAGGGAAAGCTTTAGGTGAAATATAACCCAAGATAACTCCAATGAAGAGACTGATGGATTTAAAATACCTCATTCTTGACAACAATATGAATCATGAAACATGAAGGAAATTGTCAAGAGTGACATAACACCATCTCAAAAGATAAGATAGAAGGAATTGCACTTTGCTATGCAAGACGGAGAATACTTGAGCTTCTCAAAACAAAACAAGTGTTGGGCACCCTGTTTAATTTTGAGTATAGCTTGGCGGATCATAACTTCGAGTGAAATCTTGAAGAACAAATGAAGAATGAAAAGAATCCTTGACGACCCACCATTTAGAGCCTCCATGAAGAACTCCGGTAATAGAAGGATGATGAAAAGAAAGAGAAGTTGAAAACACAAGGTGAAGCCTTGCAATGATTTAGATGGGGCTTCGCGATTATATAACCGAGAGAACTTGGAACTCCGAAAAAAGAAGGATGAGCAATTGAAACCAAGAATTTTTTTGATGAACCTCCGGAATAAGGAATTGAATTTACTCGATGAAATAAGAATAAGAATTACATTATGCTTATCCCTCATCAATTAAATTGATGACCCACAATGGATTTAGCATGCCACTTATTCTCGTAGAAAGGATTAAGATAGATATGGCGCAAGCTTGGGAAGGTCTTCAACGAACCACCGGTAGGATTGGAAAGAACGAATGGATTAAATGATAACGAAAGAGGTGAAATCTTGAACGAACCACCGTAAGAATTTTAAATGAACGTAGCAAAGGCACAATTCACCGGGAAGAATTGGAAAACGAATGAAGATACTTGAGGATTTAGATACATGAGAACGAAGAGAACATGAACTGATTAGAGGATATTTGAACGAATCACCGGTAAGATTGGGAGAACGATAGCTACATGCTGAGAATGAAGAATTATGACATGATGGACTTTGGAGGAAAGAAATGGAAACAACTCATGAAATGCTCTGGATGGTAAGAAAAGAGTTGTCTCAATCGAAAGCAATTATGAGAGTATGGCATCAAGCTAGGACCATGAATATTCAAGAGAATGGACCAAGATTTAAGAGAAAATCTTCCTTCGGCCTTCAAATGATGAGAATGACAACGAGAAACACCACCAAGAATTATTGAGGCACACCGGAAGAATCAAAAGCGAAGAGGTTGAGCCAACTATGAAAAGAATTTGAAAGATCTTGGAGAAAAGCATTTGGTGATGATAACTCATTCTTCGTCAAACTTGGAGAAGAATTTAGGATAGCTCGGGAAAATAGGAGAGTCGGGTAAGATCACAGGAAAAGACACGTGGGTTAGGGCCCACTCAAAAGAACACCGTTGAAAAGATTTAAAAGAGATGTTGCACGGTTGAATTAAATGACTTGAATGAGATACCAATCTCGAAAGAGCTTGAATGAATGCAGAGTGGAAACACGAATCTTGAGATATCTTGAGCACTCGGAATAACAAATAGCGAGAAGTAGAATGATAATGAGGTGCACGGTATGAGAAGACATTGAAATGAGGAAAAAGGTATGATCAACAAAACTTGACTTGAATCCACCGGAGAAGAGAAAGGAATGATGAATGACGAACTAGTAGAACATCTTCTTGAGAACCACCGGGTAAGAACATTGATGGAAAATAATGGAGAAACTTCACAAAAATAAAAGGATACTTGGTAAAGAAATCTTAGTCCTTGAGGAAAAAGGGTGGGTGGGCGGGAAAAAACAATGGCAACTTGGAGACGGATGAAACAAACACCGTTGAGAAGAAATGATAATTGGTCTTGCTGATGTTGAAGTGATCGGATCCACTTGAAGAGAAACACGCCGGTTGAAAAGGATTGACATGAAAAATCTCGATTGTCTAGAAGGATTGGTATTCACATCGGAGTATGAGAACACCATTTCGGAAAGGTATGGAATCAACACTTGACATTGAAGCAACTCGAATACCACAACTCAAAACAAAAACAAAATCTTGGCTTGCGAATAAGCGGAACAAACATATGATAGAGATTTCGTCCAAGTTTTAGTGGTGGGGCCCTACACGGCTCGATCGTCTGACACCATCATGTACAAGGCAAGGCACATGACATACGAAGCGTCCCCGAGTCGGCATAGCCAAGGACACTTTAAGACACAACGAGACCACTGTAAAACCAGGCGTGAATAGGCGGACCACTAGACGTCGAACCCCAATTTCATATCATACATCCGTCGGAAAGATATCCTAAGAGCTACTTGAATTCCCACCTATGAAACTCCCGAAATTCTCCGGTTATGCAATCAGGTGTTGGGGATACAGAGGAAGCATAATATCTCACCCAAAACTAGCAAATCCTACATCCAACTGTATGCATCCTTCAACACATAACCAAGAAACCTTCGGAAATCGTCTACCTCAACCTTCGAAAAGCATCCGTTATACAAGTTATGGCGATACTCCCATACTCACCTCAATACTGGGTTATCGGGGTTATCTCACCAACAACTGCATAAAAGAGATTTTCGATGTCGGCGTACTAAACTCAGGTATTCCAGAACTGCAACGATAAAATTATGACGACAACACCTCGAGCTCAACTCCCGGACACTTCCACTAAACCCCGACAGGAGGCACCAAGACAATGTTCTCATCATAAAACCATCGAACGATTCCAAAATACCAGCGTGATCCTAAAAAATTTAGTGAAATTTGAGAAGAGAGGAGTCAAAACTCTCGTCGGAGACCTCACCAGAGCGGACGAAGGGACCGAGGAGTAAAAAAATTCTAACTCTCCGATATATATAATCCTAAATGACTCAAAACATTTTTCTAGACACAACTCGGCCGCTAAAAACGATCAAGCAGTGGGGCTCCTAAGGTCGGGGAAGGCTCTGATTACCAACTTGTAACGCCCTCGATGCGGCTATATCTGCCACGTGTCGAAGCACGACTTAGAGGCATAACCGGATTCAAAGCAATGTCGCAAGTGAGGTAATCTTCACACAACCCATATAATACATAAGGGAAAGAGATACATAGTTGGCTTACAATCGCCACTTCACACAATACATGAGTAAAGCATTACATCATACAGATACAATCAAGGTCCGACTACAGAACCAATATAAAAGAAGACTACCCCAAATGCTACACAGATCCCCGATCGTCCCAACTGGGCTCCACTACTGATCAACTGAAATGAAACAACACAAAGAACAAGATCTTCGTCGAGCTCCTCCTTGAGCTCGGATGCGTGACCTGCACGGTTTCATCGGCACCTGCAAACTGGTTTTGGAAGTATCTGTGAGCCACGAGGACTCAGCAATCCCATTACCATGGGTATCAAGACTAGCAAAGCTTAATGGGTAAGGAAGGGGTAAAGTGGTGAGGTTGCAGCAGCGGCTAAGCATGATATGGTGGCTAACATACGCAAGTGAGAGCGAGAAGAGAAACAAAGGAATGGTCGTGAAGCTAGCAATGATCAAGAGGTGATCCTGAACTCCTACTTACGTCAAACATAACCCAGAAACCGTGTTCACTTCCCGGACTCCGCCGAGAAGAGACCATCACAGCTACACACGCGTTTGATGCATTTTATTTCAGATCTGGTGTCAAGTTATCTACAACCGGACATTAACAAATTCCCATCTGCCACATAACCGCGGGCACGACTCTCAAAAGTTTAAACCCTGCAGGGGTGTCCCAACTTAGCCCATGACAAGCTCTCGCGATCAACAAAGGAATAGACCTTCTCCCAGGAAGACCCGATCAGTCTCGGAATCCCGGTTTACAAGACATTTCGACAATGGTAAAACAAGACCAGCGAAGCCGCCCGATGCGCCGACAATCCCGATAGGAGCTGCACATATCTTGTTCTCTGGGTAACACCGGATAGGTCAGCCTACGAGTAAAACCAGACCTCGAGTTGAACCGAGGGGGCCCCGCAGTCTGCCCGGTTCAGACCAGCACTTAGACAAGCACTGGCCCGGGGGGGGCTAAAATAAAGATGACCCTTGGGCTGGCCGACCCAAGGGAAGGTTATAGGTGGTGGTGAGGCAAATGGTAAAACCAAGGTTGGGCCTTGCTGGACAAGTTTTATTCAAAGCGAACTGTCAGGGGGGTCCCATAAATCACCCGACCGCGTTAGGAACACAAAATCCGGGAACATAACACCGGTATGACGGAAACTAGGGCGGCAAGAGTGGAACCAAACACCGGGCATAAGGCCGAGCCTTCCACCCTTTACCAAATATATAGATGCATTAATAATATAAGAGATATTGTGATATCCCAACATAACCCTGTCCACCATGGAGAAATCTTCAACTTCACCTGCAGCTAGCAACGCTATAAGAGGGGCTAAGCAAAGCGGTAACATAGCCAAGCAATGGCTTGCTAGGAAGGGTGTCAAAGATTAGAGGTTCATGGCAATTTGGGAGGCTTGAAGAACAAGTAATAGGAAGCGCAGCAAAGCAATAGAACGAAGCAACTAGCATAGTAATGATAGTAGTGAGATCCAGGGTAGCGGTCATCTTGCCTGAAATCCCGCTAGGAAGAAGAACGAGTCCATGAAGATGACAAACGGACGCAGTCGAACGAATCCTCACAATCGCAACATTACCGGGATTAAGAAGCAACACCGGAAAGAAACAAACAACATGGTAAACACACACGCATAAATATGGCATGATGCACAATCAAGTATGATGCATGTCCGGTTTAATGAGGCATGGCATGGCAAAGTGCAACACACAATACTACAAGTTAAGTGGAGCTCAATATGCAACGAGTTGCATATTCATGAAACACCACATCCGAGTTATTTAGTTTGATCTCGTTTAAACTACCAAACAATATTAAATGTTGTTAAACATGTCAAGGGGTGAAACATAAGTAAACTAACTATTTAGGCAAGTTTAAATGAGGCCGAAACAATAAACAACAATTCCGGAAAATCCTCATATGCAAATTATGAATTTGGTACTGTTCTGCCCTAAAACATATTTTAAAGTTGTTAAACAGGAAAATAAAATGGACCATGTTAATCTAGGCATTTTCCACCCCATTTACATATAAAGAACATTTATATCCGAGCTACGGTTATTTAGTTATGAATTAAATCATTTTAATATGGCATTTGAGCAAATTTAATCAAACAGCATGTTTAAACATTTTAACATGGGATGAAAGTGGCATATTATGAAACTAGATGAAAAACTAAGCAATTTTCATATATAATTTATTTAATTCTGATGCATAGTTAATTAGTTACTAGATGCATGAACACTAGGGGTTTTTCTGGAATTCTGCCAATTCCCTGG
This sequence comes from Aegilops speltoides, assembly GCA_021437245.1. Lineage (NCBI taxonomy): Eukaryota > Viridiplantae > Streptophyta > Magnoliopsida > Poales > Poaceae > Aegilops > Aegilops speltoides. The sequence goes on along the minus strand of CM038142.1, from coordinate 247,395,786 downwards.
AAATTAGGAAATTCACATAACAGAAAAAAATGTAGCAGGCCGAAACTGCTGGGCGCTGGGGCACTCACCATGGGCCATCAGGCCGGCTCGGGGAGAGGCTGGGCCGCACCGCCTTGCTGGACCGCGGGCGGGGCGCGATGAGGCACGAGGCAAGGCCGGCAAGGGAGGCTGGCGCGCTGGGCCTTGGAGGACACTGGAGGCGCGGTCAACGCACTCGTCGTCTCCTCTGGAGATCGAGTGAGGCGGGCAAACAGGCGCGTTCCTTTGCCCGGCGTAAAGCGGCGAGCAGGGCGGCCTAGAGCTTGCGGTGGAGGCCAGCGGGCGTGGATCCGGCGTGGAAGTGCCGTGGTTGGAGGAGGAGGCGGATCGAGCCGGATCTGCGGCGAGAAAAGCGCGAGACGGCGTTGAAGACCGGCGATGGCTACTGCTCGTTGCGAGCGAAGCAGAGGACGGCGGCGGACTTGGCGCGACGGTGGCGGCGAGCGAGGCTGGCGAGGGGCGAGCTTGATGTAACGGTCGCGGGACACTAGTTCTGGCGGCCGGATGGCGAACTGGAGCTCGGGAGGCATCCATGCCAGCTGTTGGCGACGGGAACCTGCGGGAGAGAGAGATGAGTGAGATCGAGAGGAATGGGGGAAGCACTGGAAAGGGGAAGAAGGAGGCAGCGGCGCTCATCTCGGATGAAGCTCGCCGGTGGCTCGCCGGACAGACGAGGGCGGCGGGGTTCGGCACTGGTGTTGGAGACGAGCGGGACGAGGGACTCCCGGGTGGAGGAGCTTGAGCATCGGGTGCGCGAGAGGACCGGCGAGATGGCACCCCGTTGGTCGTGCTCGCGAGGGCGAGATGGAGGGGAGCACGGGGCTTCGATCCAGCGGTGCGGAGGAGGCTGCCGGACGGAGGCGGGGAGGAGGCTTGAGATGGGTCGATGGGATGGATGGATTGGATCTGGGTGTGGCTGATGGTTGGTGCAGGGGGAATGAGAGGATCCCGAGGTGGGAAATGGGTTCGGCAGCGGCGGCTGGGAGGATGGGACAGGATCCCTAGGTTCTAGGGTTTGCAAAATAGACTAGGGGTGGACTATATATGTGGAAAGGAGGAGAGTTTGGATCATCCGATAAAAATCTGACGGTCGAGAAAAATAGACTAGGGAGTCCAAATAAGAAAACGGGGATGTTTTATAGACGTTAGGGGATGATCCGGACTCAACGGTAACGACAAAGCGGGTCGGGTTCGGGGAAGTTTTCGGACGCGCACAAGAGGGGTTTGACGAAACACCATGGAGACAAAGGGTTTTGATGGGCTCAGAAAAGAGAGAGAAGAGAGCGGTCCGGTTGATCTGAGAGGGGTCAACAGGGACAAGGAAGAAGCGACAACTACGAGCGAATGCAAGTTTTATGAAAAACGATGAAGATGCAATGCGAATGATGCGATGATGAAATGCATGACATGAAAAAAATGCAAAACGAAAGACAAAAACCCAACCACGGAGAAAATAATATATCGCATCTCCAGAAAAGGCAGGAGTTGGAGTTACGAATATGGAAAGCTACATCCGGGGCGTTACTGTTAGTAGCAAAGAGGGAGGCGGATGATGAGCCAGCAACCGCAGATGCATCCATAGACAAGCAGGGGACTTCACCGACAAGCTGTGGTCTCGACAAAGATGGATCTGCGCAGGCGCGTGAGGAGATACAGAAGAGAATGGTACAGCGCCCAGTTTACTTTGTCAGTTCCCTTCTGCAGGGGGCTAGGTCAAGGTATTCTGGTGTGCAGAAGTTGCTTTTTGGCCTTCTCATGGCCTCGAGAAAGCTGCGCCATTACTTCCAAGCACACAAGATCACAGTTGTCACTCGTTTTCCGTTGAAAAGGATACTGCAGAGTCCAGAAGCAACAGGCAGGATTGTCGAGTGGGCACTGGAACTGTCAAGCTTTGGCCTCAAGTTTGAGAGCACTTCAACTATCCAAAGCAGAGCATTGGCAGAATTCATAGCAGAATGGACGCCAACACCAGATGAAGAAATTCCAGAAATGAGCATCCCCGTCAAGGAAGCAAGCAAAGAGTGGCTGATGTACTTTGATGGTGCCTTCTCATTGTAAGGCGCCGGTCTTGGCGTGCTACTTATTGCATGCCCACGGAGAGCACCTCAAGTCACGTAGTCGAGATGCGCTTTCCCAAGGAGCAAGCAACAAACAATACTGCAGAGTATGAAGGTTTGCTTGCCAGTCTCAGGATCGCAGCAGACCTTGGGATCAAGAAGCTCATTGTCAGGGGTGACTCGCAGCTTGTCGTCCGCCAAGTGAACAAGAATTATCAGAGTCTGTTGATGGAAGCTTACGTTGATGAAGTGAGAAAGTTAGAAGAACACTTTGACGGCCTACAGATGGAACATGTTCCAAGAGCTTAGAACGACATTGCCGATGGCCTGTCAAAGTACGCCGCACTTAAGTTACCTGTGGAACCAGGGATCTTTGTGCTCAAACTGACTCAACCGTCTGTAACGCCATCAACTGGACAGAGCAAGAAGAGGAAGTTGATTTCGGTGACTATTTTCCGCAGAGCTCCCGAAGCCGCCGCCAAGAAGGTCCCCAAGATCAACACCAAAGGGTCTTTGAGGGCGATCTGCTCCGGCAAGCCCTAGGGTTTGTTCCGTTGAAGCAGACGCTCCCGACAAGTTTTGCTCCGACAAGCTTGCCGAGGAACGTCAAGCTCCGGCTGAGCCGCAGGTTCTCGCCGTAGAAGCGGATGTTCCCGCAACAGTAGATGTGCCTTTAGTCCTTGTTGTCGATCCGCAAGCTCCAGCATGGGCACAACAGATTGTCCGTTTCCTTCAGATAGGAGAACTTCCCGAAGAGCAAGAAGAAGCGGAAAGAATAGCCCGGCAGTCAAGTATGTACCAGTTTGTTGACAACACACTGTACAGAAGAAGACTCAACGGTGTGAAATTGAAGTGTATTCACCGGGAAGATGGACAAAAGCTGTTGGCAGAGATACATGGAGGCATATGTGGTCACCACATTGGCGCAAGAGCACTTGCCGGCAAATCGTTCCGGCAAAGTTTCTTTTGGCCGACAGCCCTCCAGGATGCAACTGCACAAGTAACCAAGTGTGAAGCGTGCGGTTCCATTCCAGCGAGATACACCAGCCAGCTCAAGCTCTCCAGACGATCCCTTTATCCTGGCCATTTTCGGTCTGGGGGCTCGACATCCTCGGCCCCTTTCCTCGAGCTGTCGGGGGCTTTGAGTACTTGTACGTTGCAATCGACAAGTTCACAAAGTGGCCGGAAGTGGAAGCAGTGAGGAAGGTGACAGCACGATCGGCGATCAAGTTCTTGGTCGATTGTTTGCGCCGGGATCCCTAACAGATCATCACCGACAATGGCACGCAATTCACGAGCCGCACCTTCATGCGAAGACGTCCAAGATCTTGGCGCCAAGGTCTGCCGCTTCATTGCTCATCCAAGAAGCAGCGGTCAAGCGGAGAGGGCAAATCTTGAAGTGTTGCGCGGGCTCAAGACCAGGACTTTCGACAGGCTGCGTAAGTGCGGAAAGAACCGGGATTGAGGAGCTGCCGGTGGTTCTTTGGTCGATCGGACGACGCCAAATCGAGCCATCGGCGGGCGCCTTCGCTCTAGTCTATGGAGCAGAGGCAGTTCTCCCCACGGAACTCATATACGGGTCACCTCGAGTGCTCGCTTATGATGAGCTTGAGCAAGAGCAGCTGCGACAAGATGACGCGCTGCTTCTTGAGGAAGACCATCTTCAGGCCGCTGTATGAGCTGCTCGATACCAGCGCTACCATAGCCGCAAAGTTAATGCCAGAAGTCTCGAGGAAGGCAACCTTGTTCTTCGGTGCGTTCAGTCCGCCAAGAATTCCAACAAGTTGACGCCAAAGTTGGAAGGCCCTTACCGGGTGAAACGAGTCACTAGGCCTGGCGCTGTCCGCCTTGGGACCGAAGATGGCATTCCGGTGAGCAACTCCTGGAACATTGAGCATCTTCGTAAGTTTTACCCGTAGGGCGCGGTTGCCGGAACCTGTTCCTGCAACCACCTTTTGTACAAGTCTTGCCGATGTTGCATGTAATCCTTTGTACAAAGCCGGGCGCAGACCCCGTGCATAAGTAAAGCTCATGTGCTCGGCACATCTTGTCAATTTCATGCTTTCTATCTTTTGCATGTGTTATCTGACATTTTGTGCAGCACCTACCCCCGGTAAGCAATAACGAGCCGTAAAAAACCATATCTTTATTTTCTCTTCTTTCTCTTTCTGAAAGAAAGGAAGGTTCCTTCGCCCACAAGTTTGCCGGGGGGAAAGGAGAAGATAATGGTGTGGACCAGGTGTCGTTCAAGAAAGTTTCTCCTTACCGGGAAGCAAACGACAGAAAAGCTAAGTTGCCAAAGTTTGAGCAATCAGTTTTAAAATTTTTAAGTTATTTCCTCGAACGACCGTGCTTTGTATGGAAAACCTGTGCGCGGAGGAACCAACTCATAGCTAGTTGCGCCCTTACTTTGTTTTGAGTCCGCTCAACAACTTAAGTGAGCTGCGACTAGTTGCGACAAGGTTTCTTGTCAGTGGCGGCACCGCCACGAAGCTCTTGACGTCCACTTTTCGGCGCTCATGACTAAGCGCTGCATGCCGACAAGTTCCCTAAAAGCGTAGGGCAAAAACATACAAAGGAAGGAATCAAGTAAAGGAAATAACATAGCAATCGCTACCCAAAATAGAGTTATATTACAAGATAGCTTGTCGCAGCTCTAACAGATTGTTTTCATAACATGACCAGCAGCGACAAGAAAAGGAGAAAACGGGCGGCCTAATCTACGCGATCACCCTCAACTCTCTTGATCCCCTCATCTTGTCCACAATGGGTGCGACAAGGGTCTTGAGCGCTTCCAGATCAGCTTCCGGCGGCAAGGTCCTGAGGACGTTGGTGAGGTTGAGGCCTGGGTTGCGGAAGGCCACCTTCACCAACACCTTTGAAGAGCTCCAGCGAGATCTTGCGCGACTCGTCGACCGATTGCTTTGGGATCTTCTCCGAGTCGCCGGAGGGCCGTCGCCACGCCTTTGAAGAACAAACTGAGCTTGGCGCTGGGTTGGAGGTTCTCATCGGAGGATACCGGAATCCTCCATCCCAGGCTGCGCCCGCTCCTGTCGATGGCTGCGGCAACATCCACGAGACCCTCCGTCCAAAGCTCCACATTCTCCTAAAAGTGTTCAGGTGGCGGCAGCACTCGCCAATGGCGCCTCGTCGGCCTTGATCTCGCTTCTTCAAGGCCACCTCCTGCTCCTGGCGCCATCCAGCGTCTTGGTCAAAGTAGTCGCTTCAACTCAAGATCGTGTTGGAGTCCTTGGCGTATGGCTCCTTGCCCTTCTCGGCGAGACGACCTTGCAGCTCGCCAAGGGTGTAGGCGTCCTTCTCGCGCTCACGCTTGAGCGCGGCAAGCTCTTCACCGCTCGCCTTGAGATCGGCCTCCAGCTGCGCTACCTTCGTCTCCAACTCCTTCTTGGCGGCCTCAGCTGCTGGGGCAGCATTCTCTGCTTCCTTGAGAGCCCCGCCGAATGTTTGCTTGCGCGTAGCAAGCTCCTCCTCGTGGCTGTCAAGGTTAACCTTCCGCTGCGCCAACTCGCCCTCCCGCGCAGACAGCTCCTCGGCGGCAAGCCGCTGTTTCTCTTCAACTTCAGCCTTCTCAAGGAGGAAGGCTTTCCGCTCCTCGCCGAGTTGCTCCCGCTTCTCGGCCAGGGACCGGAGAGCTTCCTGGTTGCGACCCCGGAGCTCCTCCGTGTGGTTCTCGATGTCCACTCCCGTCTTCGTGACAAGCGCTTCTCGGGATTCCACCTTGGCCTGCCGAGCGTGGTAGAGCGACACCAGCTTCCGTAGCAGTTGCTCCTCCTTAGGCTCGCCGCTGCTGCTGCTCGGCGCATCAACCAGCGTCAGCCCAGCGGAGGCGAGCACCTCTCCATCCAAGGTTTCTCCTTCGACCGGCGCCACAGCTTGGCGCCCGAGGAGCTTGATGAAAACGCCATCGCCGGGCTGGAGCTCTTGAACTGACGCTGCGGCAGCGGCGCAGGGATCGGCGGTCGGTGTAGCGCCTGACGCTCCTGCGGCCTCGGGGCCGTCAGTGCGATCGCCAGACCCCTCGCCGGCTTCTGCGGCGGCAGCTTTGGCGGCCTCTTCGCCGACGGGATCATCAGCATCAGCTGCTTCTTTGGTGGCAGCGGCGTCGTCGGTATTGCCGCGCGCGTTCTCCTCGCCGGCGACCTCGGTCTCCATCGGCTCCGTGGCAGAGGGATCTGACGGCTGGAAAGGGAGAAAAGTCAAGCAAATATCCAAAAAGAAAATCAGAAGAAGAAGAACCCAAGGGAAGTTTTCAAGCAAGAGGATTACCTGTACTGGGTTCTGCAGTCATGGTCTCCGCCACCAGGGGGTCGCTGGTGTTGTCCCTTGCCGGAGAACTCTCCCTTGCCGGATACTTCTCCCTTGCCGGAGAAAGCTCCCTTGCCGGGGAACCATCCCTTGGCGGTGTAGTCTCAGCAGATGGCATGTCGGGGGCGGCTTCCGGGAGCTCCTGGTGAGGCTGCTCTGCTCCTACACAAACCAATAGTCAGATGTCAGCAAAGAAAGAGCACCCATGCACGCCTAACAGCGGGAAGTAAACCATATACTTACGCTGGGGGCTGCGCTGGGGGCTGCTTTGGGGAATAGTTGTCGGGTACGGCAAGGTGGTCTCGGGTGCACCCCCTTCTGTCGCGGTGGGTTCGTCCTCGATGACAATCACCGGGACCTTGGCTCTCTTCGCCGCTCTCTGGGCCAGAGTCCTAAAAAGGAATGAGTTCGGAGTAAAGCAAATCAGATACAAGACAAAACAGCAAGAATTGAAGAACTACAAGTACAACAAAGACTCTTACTCTTCTTCTTCCTCGTCGGAGCTGAGCGCGGAGAGGTCGAAGTCCGGCTCACCTCCGGCGCGACGAGGCGGAGGAGTAGTTTCCCTTAGCTGCTTGGCGGGGGCAGTGGCCGTGGCTTGGGACGACCTAGCTCCGGCCACCGCCGCGGCATGAGGAGCGGCAGGAGCGGAAGCGGTCGTCCGGGAAGACCCCGCTCCAGTTGCCGCAGCGGCGTGAGGTGCTCCCGCAGCAACAGTGCTTGCCACGATGGAGCGTGTCGCGCGGCGCGGCGGCTGTTGACTCGTCTGCCGCCCCGCTACATCCCCGGCCTTGCGGAGACGCCTTCTTGGTGGAGCTGGGGGCTCTGCTTGCGGCGAGCTTTCTGAAGATGAGGAGGAAGAGGAGTCGGTCTTCAACGAGCCGCTCGCACCCTCGGCGGGCTCGCTCGACTCGGCTTCAGGCTCGGCAAGCTCTCCCTCACCGGCAAACTCCTCTCGCTCGGCAAGGCTTGCCGCCTCTGCTGCCTCTGCCTCCTCCACGGTGAATCCAAACTCGCCCGTGGCAGCGGCTGCCGCCGCCTCTTCCAGCCTAGTGGCGATGCGCTGCATCTCCGCATCGGTGGTGTCGCGGGTGAGGCTTTTCTGTTCATTGGCGCAGACCGGCACTTCTACCAAGCCGTCAAAGAACTCCTGCACGACGTCATCGGCAGGCTCTTGCCAAGTTGGGACAATTCCATGCGAATCGCACAGCGGCATCATTGCACGGATGCAGTCGAGCGAGGAATTGTTGCACAGCGGAACGACATCCTTCGACAACCTGAACATTTTGGGATGTTGAGGGTCGTGGTTGAACAGTTCCTTGAGCATCGCGTCTAGTTCTAGGATAGTGAAGTTGAAGTTGAGGCCTGGGCGCAGCCTCATGATGTCCGCCACATTCTGGAACTCCCAGGCGGGTCTCCTCCTCTCCTGCAGAGGGGCGATGCGACGGTGAAGAAAATCCGTGCCAACGGCAACTACAGTGAGCCCGGCAAGCCTGAGGCGTAGGATCCGGGTGACGGCGATCTTTAGCCTATCGTCTTCCGGGGCCACGTTGCTCCAATCATTGCCGCGCGCTACTGGGGCTTGGCGCTGGGCGGTAAACGGCCGCGGGTTCTCCTCGACAATCCAGCACCAGTCTGCTCTCCATTCCTCCCACTTGCCACGGAGCTCTCCCTCAGATAAGCTTCCTTCTTGCCAACTCTCGAGATCTAGGCGATTCCGCCGGATAAAGGCTCCCCTCTCTCAACTCGGGGCATAAAGAAGTGGCGAAAAAGAGCTACATTTGGATGGACTCCGACAAAGTTTTCGCAGAGATGTGCGAAAACTGCCATGGTCAGAACGGCATTGGGGGTGAAGTCAAGGAGGTGGAACACGTAGGTGTTCATAATGTCCTGAAAAAATTCAGAGAAAGGCGGCGAGCCCACAGAAAGAACAACGAAGAAGGATATCCATTGAGCCCGTTCAGCGGCGGAGAGTACCTTCGTGCGCGGATGCGCTCGCGTCTCTGTCAACTAGAAGAGGTAGTAGTACTCCCTCAGCTCCTTCGCGGCGAGCTTGGGGGGGAAGGTTGTCCGCTCCTTTCGCAGCGCCGCGAGCCGCTGCGCCTCGGTCGACTTCACGGCCTTCCCCTTGCCGGCTTTCGGAGCCATGGCGAAGGTGGTGTGGGAGATCGACGGCATTGGCGGTGCTGGTGGCGATGGGGGGCGGAGCGCTGCTCTCTTTCAGCTTTGGGAAGAAAGGGAGGGGCGGCGGAAGTTTCTGAGATTGGAATAGCGACTGGCGAGATGGTCGAACTGCCCCTGTTTCCCCTGCTTTTAAAGAGGGAGGGGGTGGACGTTCCGTCTTTCCGAATAAAGAAAACACCCATGATCTCACCCACGACGCCGCATTCGACGGGTGCCGTTCGGGGAGGGCGCGGTGGATCTGGAGTAAGATCTGGCGCAACCCAGGCCGTCGTGCCGTGCCTGTTTGGGCCTGGCCCAACAGCGCTTCGGCACCGTGTGGCCCAGCCGGGGCTCTGTCGGTGTACTAGAGTAGGGGTACCCTAGTATCCCGAACTTGTGCATGGGCAGTCACAGCATCCCGCGGCAAGGCTTGCCGGGTGACCGCCTAGGTCCTCCGTGGTTCCTTTGGAGCCATTCAAGAACAAAGTATTCAAGCCAAGGAGATAAGGCCCCGGCAAGAGGAGCTTGCCGGGAAGGCCAACCAAGGCATCTCAAGGAACTTGCCGCGACGCGCCACACGTCCCGGCGAGGCCCGGTGAGCGACAAGCTTCCGTACGCGACAAGACAACGACTGCGGCAAGGCGCATGCCGCGGCAAGCTACCACTCTGTACCCGCGCTCCAGCACATCCACCAATGTGTCGCCCTGGGACCTTTCCAGGCGCGCGTGGCAAGACGCTGTGCAGCCAGCGTAGCGCGGTGGCAAGCGGCGCTGACAAGATTGCCATCGTGGCAAGCGGTGGCGTCCCTAACGGTCCCTTTTTGCACTGTTTGAGCGATGCAGACGGGCATTTAATGCCTTTGTCCCCTGCCGTCAGGGTTAGGTATGATACACTGTACAGGTAGTTGTACCAACCGCAACTCCTTTCCATTTTTACCCTTGTCTACATTGCCACCTGTCGGTGACCCCTTGAGCATATAAAAGGAGGCCCATGCACAACGTAGAAGGGGGTTCGAAGGCAGAAAACACTCACGCTCGGTCTCATTAGCAGCTAGTGTGTACTGTAGCACTCAGTGCTCCCGAGCAAGAACTCAATACAATCAGACATGCAGCAGTAGGAGTATTATCTCTCCGGAGAGCTCCGAAGCTGGGTAAACTGCTCGTGTGCTTCACCTCGATCCGCTCTTCGCGCGACCTCCGCCCCCCGCCGAACCGAAAGGGGCTCGGTCCGCCGGTCCCATAGGTGTTCGTGGATCAGCTTCCCCGACAGCAGGAAAGTGAATGCTCCCTATGGTAGCTTGTGCTATATCCCTAGATTCTCCCACATTGATACTAGCAAGGAAGTCTTTATATTCAGATTTGTGGAGTTCATGAACATTGCCCCACTGCGGGAGTTTGCAAGCAGTAGTAAAATCTTCTAGGTCCATGGTATAAGATTCATCATAAATTCAAACAGGACATTCTGAGAATTACGCGAAGATGAAAATTTAAACCTTCTCACGAATGAATCAGTCAATTGGTAGTAATGAGGACACTTATCTTGTATGAAGTCCTCCAGATCGGCAATACGCACATATGCGTCAAATTCATCCTTGATGCCTGCATTGGCCATAAACTCTTCTGATGGCCACTCGCAAGCCTGCACTTCGGCTTCCCTTGGTGCTCATCATCTTGCTCACGCATAGCATGCCTAGGTCCTCTCTTAGTTGAGGAACCACCTTGGTACATTCCCCTGGACATATTTCTGTCTCTGAAAAATTTCTGAAATTTTTAGTAACTTCAAAATAAAAGTGAATCAAACTAAACAAGATTGGTAGCAACTACTCCCACAAGTGCCTAGAGCCTATATCATGCATTAGAATTACTTGGGACCTCATAAATTTGGCATGCAAGCTCAAGAACAGGGTCACCTATGCAACAAAAATTTGCAATGAATAAAGCACTAGAACAAAAACTAATTGGACCAATGGAGGAGTCACATACCAAGCAACAATCTCCCAAAGTAGTTTTGTGAATGAAGCTTTGAGCAAGGAGATCGAAAATCGGAGCAAAATGAGCTAGAACTCGTGCTTGAGCTGGATGGGGTTTTTTTGGGAGGAAGATGTAGTGTGTGGGTGCAGGAATAAGTGGAGGGGGGCCACCGTGGGCCCACGAGAAAGGGGGGCGTGCCCTCCACCCTCGTGGCCACGTGCTTGCCCCCCTGCAGTGTTCTCAGTGCAAAAAAACCTTGGAGCACTTATATTTTCGGGATATTTTTTTATTGCACGGATAATTCAGAAAACAGACACATAATACTATTTTTGCTTTATTTACTCTAAATAACAGAAAGTAAAAGAAGGGTACAGAAGGTTGTGCCTTCTAGTTTCATCCATCTCATGATCATCAAAATGAATCCACTAACAAGGTTGATCAAGTCTTGTTAACAAACTCATTCCGAATAACATGGAACCGGAGAAATTTCAAATAACACTAGGTTACCTCAACGGGGATATGAACATCCCCAACAATAAGAATATCATACTTTTTCTTGACAGTAGGAAGAGGAAATTCAAAACCTCCAATAATGATAGTTGGAATTTTTCCAACAGAATTGATGCTATGAACTTGAGGTTGTTTCCTCGGAAAGTGTACCGTATGCTCATTACCATTAACATGAAAAGTGACATTGCCTTTGTTGCAATCAATAATAGCCCCTGCAGTATTCAAAAAGGGTCTACCAAGGATAATCTACATACTATCGTCCTCAGGAATATCAAGAATAACAAAGTCTGTTAAGATAGTGACATTTGCAACCACAACAGGCACATTCTCACAAATATCGACAGGTATAGCTGTTGATTTATCAGCCATTTGCAAAGATATTTCAATAGGTGTCAACTTATTCAATTCAAGTCTACGATATAAAGAGAGTGGCATAACACTAACATCGGCTCCAAGATCACATAAAGCAGTTTTAACATAGTTTCTTTTATTGGAGCATGGTATAGTTGGTACCCCTGGGTCTCCAAGTTTCTTTGGTATTCCACCTTTAATAGTATAATTAGCAAGCATGGTGGAAATTTCAGCTTCTGGTATCTTTCTTTTGTTTGTAATGATATCCTTCATATATTTAGCATCAGTATTTAATTTAAGCATATCAGTTAAGCGCATACATAAGAACATAGGTCTAATCATTTCAGCAAAACACTCAAAATCCTCATCATCCTTTGTCTTGGATGGTTTAGGGGGAAAAGGCATGGGTTTCTGAACCCATGGTTCTCTTTCTTTACCGTGCTTCCTAGCAAAGAAATCTCTTTTATCATAACATTGATTCTTTGATTGTGGGTTTTCAAGATCAACAGCAGGTTCAACCTCTACATCATTGTTATTGCTAGGTTGAGCATCAACATGAACATTATCATTAACATTATCACTAGGTTCATGTTCATCACCTGATTGTGTTTCAGTGTCAGAAATAGAAATATCGTTGGGATTCTCAGGTGTGTCTATAACAGGTTCACTATAATCATGCAAAGTCCTATTATTTTTTCTTTTTATTCTTTTTGGAAGGACTTGGTGCATCTAAATTATTTCTCTGAGAATCTTGCTCGATTCTCTTAGGGTGGCCTTCAGGATACAAAGGTTCCTGAGTCATTCTACTAGTTCTAGTAGCCACTCTAACAACAAAATCATGTTTATTATTTAATTCATCAAGAAAATCACTTTGAGCTTTAAGTACTTGCTCAGCTTGAGTGCTAACCATAGAGGCATATTTGCTAATGAGTTTAAGTTCACCTTTAACTCTAGCCATATAATCACTCAAGCGTCCAATCTCGAAAGCATTATTCTTTAATTCTCTACCAACATAAGCATTAAAACTTTCTTGTCTAGCCATAAAATCATCAAATTCATCTAAACATGGGCTATGAAATTTAGTAGATGGGATTTCAACTTTATCATATCTATAGAGAGAATTTACCTTTACTACCTGTGTCGGGTTATCAAGATAATGTGTTTCTTCAACATGCTGTATATTAAGACCATGTATTTCTTCAGTAGGAGGTAAATTCTTAACATCTTCAGCTTTAATACCTTTTTCTTTCATAGATTTCTTTGCCTCTTGCATATCTTCAGGACTGAGAAATAGAACTCCCCGCTTCTTCAGAGTTGGTTTACGAACTCAGGAGTTGGCTCAATTGGCTCAGGAATTGGCTCAGGAAGAGTCCAATTATTTTTATTAGTCAACATATTATTCAATAGTAATCCAGCTTGGTCGACTGTTCTTTCCCTAAAAACACAACCAGCACAACTATCCAAGTAGTCCATGGAAGCATCGGTTAGTCCATTATAAAAGATATCAAGTATTTCATTTTTCTTAAGAGGATGATTAGGCAAAGCATTAAGTAATCGGAGAAGCCTCCCCCGAGCTTGTGGGAGACTCTCTTCTTCGATTTGCACAAAATTATATATTTCCTGCAAGGCAGCTTATTTCTTATGAGCAGGGAAATATTTAGCAGAGAAGTAATAAATCATATCCTGGGGACTACGCACAGAACCAGGATCAAGAGAATTAAACCAAGTTTTAGTGTCACCCTTTAATGAGAACGGAAATATCTCAAGGATATAATAATAGCGAGACTTCTCATCATTAGTAACCATGGTGGCTATATCATTTAACTTGGTAAGATGTGCCGCAGCAGTTTCAGATTCATAGCTGTAAAAAGGATCAGATTCAACCAAAGTAATTATCTCAGGATCAACAGAGAATTCATAAACCTTATTAGTAACACAAATAGGTGAAGTAGCAAAAGCGGGGTCATGTTTCATTCTAGCATTAAGAGATTGCTGCTTCCATTTAGCAAATAACTTCTTAAGATCATATCTATCATTGCAAGCAAAAATGGCTCTAGCAGCTTCTTCATCCATAACATAACCCTCAGGAACAACAGGCAATTCAAAATTAGGGGGAGAACCTTCATTATCACTATCATCAATAATTTCATTCTCTCTAACCCTAGCAAGTTGTTCATCAAGATATTCACCTAATGGCACAGTAGTATCAAGCATGGAAGTAGTTTCATCATATGTATCATGCATAGTAGAAGCGGCATCATCAATAACATGCAACATATTAGAATTCATAGCAGTAGTAGGTTTAGGTGTCGCAAGCTTACTCAAAACAGAAGGAGAATCTAGTGCAGAGCTAGATGGTAGTTCCTTACCTCCCCTCGTAGTTGAGGGAAAAATCTTAGTTCTTGCGTCTTTCAAGTTCATCATAGTGATCAGCAGATATAAATCCCAAGTGACTCAAAGAATAGAGCTACGCTCCCCGGCAACGGCGCCAGAAATTAGTCTTGATTACCCACAAGTATAGGGGATCGCAACAGCTTTCGAGGGTAGAGTATTCAACCCAAATTTATTGATTCGACACAAGGGGAGCCAAAGAATATTCTCAAGTATTAGCAGTTGAGTTGTCAATTCAACCACACCTGGATAACTTAGTATCTGCAGCAAAGTATTTAGTAGCAAAGTAGTATGATAGTAATGGTAACAGTGGAAAAAGTAAAGATAGCAGTTTCGTAGTAAATGTAACAGTAGCAATGGAAAAGTAAATAAGCAAAGCACAATATGTGAAAAGCTCGTAGGCATTGGATCAATGATGGATAATTATGTCGAATGCGATTCCTCATGTAATAGCTATAACATAGGGTGACACAGAACTAGCTCCAGTTCATCAATGTAATGTAGGCATGTATTCTGAATATAGTCATAAGCGCTTATGAAAAAGAACTTGCTTGACATCTTTTGTACTACCCTCCCGTGGCAGCGGGGTCCTAACGGAAACTAAGGGATATTAAGGCCTCCTTTTAATAGAGAACTGGAACAAAGCATTAGCACTTAGTGAATACATGAAATCCTCAAACTACGGTCATCACCGAGAATTATCCCGATTATTGTCACTTCAGGGTTGTCGGATCATAACACATAATAGGTGACTATACACTTGCAAGATAGGATCATGAACTCACATATATTCATGAAAACATAATAGGTTTAGATACGGGCCCTAGTGACAAGCATTAAGCATAGCAAAGTCATAGCAACATCAATCTCAGAACATAGTGGATACTAGGGATCAAACCCTAACAAAACTAACTTGATTACATGGTAAATCTCGTCCAACCCATCACCATCCAGCACGCCTATGATGGATCACGCACAGTGGTGAGCATCATGAAATTGGTGATGGAGGATGGTTCATGATGACGACGACGATGAATCCCCATCTCCGGAGCCCCGAACGAACTCCCGAGAGAGATTAGGGCTTGGCGGTGGCTCCGTGTCGTAAAACGCAATGAAACTTTCTCTCTGATTTTTTTCTCCATGAAACGGAATATATAGAGTTGGACTTGAGGTTGGTGGAGCATCAAGGGGCAGATGAGACTGGGGGCGCTCCCCCACCCTCGTGGACAAGGTGTGGGCCCCTGGCCTTGATTCTTTCGCCAGTATTTTTTATATTTTCCAAAAGTTATCTCTATGGATTTTCATGGCATTCCGAGAACTTTTGTTTTCTGCACAATAAACAACACCACGGTAGTTCTGCTGAAAACATCGTCAGTCTGGGTTAGTTTCATTCAAACATGCAAATTAGAGTCCAAAACAAGGGCAAAAGTGTTTGGAAAAGTAGATACGTTGGAGACGTATCAAGTGCTTCTGTATGTTATTGTTTGTTTGCGATAGAATTCCGGGAGTGCAAAGCATGCTACTACGAGTCTCTAGGTCTTGCAGATCATCAGCAAGGCAAGTAGCACTTTGATCATATTCCCTTATTACCCAGTTTTTAAGCATTAGTGTCAATCCTCAAACATTGCATAGTTAGGAGCTAATTAACATGTGGCTTTGGGAAGTAGATGATGAGGTAGAACCGATTGCCCTTTTATTATCAAACCTTTGGGAGATACTTCTACGTCATGCTCAGAATTGCTATGCTATGCTCGTAGACATGGATTGGGTGAGTGTATCCATGAGAGATGTGAGAATTGTTAATTAATGGTTAACTTAAGGTGGCTACATAAATACACATCTAGGTGGATTGGTTGCGGGCACCTGGAGAATCCAGTGTTGTCCTAGGACATCCCGAAGTACCCGTGTGATCATCCTATGGTTCGCCACCCAGGCTCAAAGGGATCCTAAGATTATTCATGCTAGAAACTTCCGTGTGCAGCCACAAGCTATTATGGGCTCTAGCATAGTTCAGTAAGTTGCATGACCTCTTTTAGTGGTGGGCTAGCAGATGTAGGGGAAAGTAGGTGTAACTATCCATCCAGAGTAAAGAGTTACTGTTTCTGAAATACTGTGTCTTGGTCATCCATTTCTCAAACACCTTGTAGTGCAAGAAATCCAACGGAGGAGATCGAATCTTGTGGGGAAAAGTGCGCAAACCTCTGCAGAGTGTACAAACTAATCATGGTTAGCCGTGTCCTCGGTTATGGACATCTTGAGTATCTGGTTCTTGGATTATCATGTTGATCTCATCACTCTAAATTAAATTGTTGGGTTAATTGTTATTGCTTAATTGGGATTGAGTTGGAGGAACCTTCTCAATGTTTAACAACCACCATGATAGTTAAATAAAATTTATTCCTTTGTTGTAGGGAAAAGTTGGCTTTATGCAAAACAGTAACCATAGAGCTTTCCACGAGCCATATATGCATGTAGTGATAGCATTTATTCTGTTCATTACTCTTTGTGTTACATTGCCAGCATATTCCATGTGCTCACCCGTTTCGGGCTGCAAGATATCATGTTGCAGACTTTTTGGACGATGAGTAAGGTGCCATATAGGTCATTGTCGTTCACTCAGCTATGTTGTTGGAGTTGATGGACTCACTTTATCTTCCAAGCCTTCCGATGTTACCTTATTTAGATGGGCTTAAGCCATATTATTGTAATAAGTTCTCTTTTGAGACATTTCGATGTAATAAGTGTGTGATTGAGACTCTGTTATAAATCCTCGAGTAATGTGCGTGTCAGCATTACCGATCCAGGGGTGACACTGATGCACAGAGACTTGACTGTTTGAGGTCTGGTCGCTACAAGATGGTATCAGAGCACATGCTGATTGTAGGACACAACCACTAAGTTAAACTATAGGTCACTCTTCTCTACTTATTTCTGACTCCTCTCCCTTTTCTACACTATAGGATGGCGGACTCAAGGAACAAGTTTACACAACCGGATGAAGACACTCCTTTTGGACGACACTTGAAGGAAGTTAGTTGGTGCCTGAACATCAGAATACCAAGCTTCTCCGAGACCTACATCACCACTTTACCAGAAGAGGAGCGTTGAATGATTCGAGTTCAAGTTACAGGAAGGACATTCATGCCAGTCACTGAGCCCACAGAGTTTTCCTTTGATGCACCAACCTAGAGTCTAGGAAAGAGCATGGCGGCCCTCGCCATGGGACACATTGGAGAAGCTTATCACAAGGATCTTAAGGACACTATGTACCAGATATGTGGGCGCCAAGATGAGCAATGGGAGATGATCAGCACTAGGAGGGACAGATCCATTGCAGCTTTCATCCAGAAGTTAAGCCAGCACATTCGTCGCCAGGAGAACCAGATGTGCGCAAGCATGATAGATCTGAAGAAGGCAATGACCAGGATTTCAGAGCTGGAGGAGGAACTCAAGTCTACACACGACGGATATGAGGAGGAAATGACGATACTAGTGGAGAAGAATGGCGACCTGACAAGGAAACTAGGAGTATTCATAGGAGACCCCACGCCATGAGGAGATGACAACCATTCCAAGGACATTCGTTCGGAGGACTACATCATCATCAGCGACATTGATTCTGTCGCTGACGATAGCGATGATGACTATGTTGATGAAGCTGGAGCGAATATCATGGAGTCTTCACTGATCAAAACTTCTAGTCGACCACCATATCAGTAGTAGTATTTCCCCATGTGTATAGAATAGTCTGAGCACTTTTGTAACGATAGTTAGACCGATTGTAAGCCCTTGTTTGAATTGATTGAAGTTATATGATTGTGTTTGTCTCATGAGCATATGGGTAGTGTTCTCTCTTTAGACCTCATTCTTTCCCACCGGAGCTCACCCAGTTGATCCAGCAGCAGAATACCTTGATGTAGCTACTAGTTCAGAATCAGAACCAAGGCAACAACAGCAACAACCCACCACCACCACCACCTGTTGATCACTTAGCCCGTTTCCCAAGGCTGAATCCGCCGGTGTTCTCCAGTAGCACCGAGCCGATTTGTTGCAGATGATTGGCTCCGCAAGATTGGAAGGGAGCTGACCACTGCAGGATGCACAGATGCGGAGAGAGTGCGTTTTGCCGCACATCAGCTTGATGGACCCGCAACATCATGGTGGGAAAATTTCACAGCCACTTACCCCATTGACACTGTTACATGGGACCAGTTTTAGCAGGCTTTCCGCACTGTCCATGTTTCAGCAGGAGCTATGAACATGAAGAAGCGCGAGTTTCGCAACTTGCGCCAAGGAGCACGCACAGTGGGCTGGTATGTGGATGAGTTTAGTAAGTTAGCACGCTATGCCCCTGATGACGTAGCTACAGATGCCGCTAAGCAGGAGAAGTTTCTGGAAGGACTGAATGATGAGATGAGCATGAAGTTGATGGTGGCGACATTCAACAACTACCAGGAGTTGGTAGATAGAGCTCTTATGATTGAAGGGAAGCAGTAGCAGATAGATAGCCGCAAGAGGAAGTATGGACAAGGGAAGTACAATTCAGGAGCTCAGCAGAGACCTCGTTTTACCATGAACTCGGGAGGACACATTCACCATAACCATGGAGGCCATAATACCAATGGAGGAAGTTCGCATAACCATAGTGGCCCCAAGAATGGGAATGGGAATGGAGGAAGCAGCAGCCAGAACCGCTCTAACCCAGCAATGCCCGCCAAGAGGGATCTAAGTCACATTACTTGTTTCAAGTGCAGGAAGAATGGACACTACGCCACCGAGTGTTCTGAAGCAAATAATGGAAATGGCAATGGATGCTCTGGGAAGAAGCCCAACCCTTTCAATAGGGGACAAGTGAACCATGTTAGCGTGGAGGAGGTTGAAGAGCAGCCAGATGCAGTTATAGGTAAGTTTTTTGGTTAAGTCATTTACTGCAATCGTTCATTATGATACTGGTGCATCGCATTCATACATATCAAGGGGATTTGTGGATAAGTATAAGTTGCCCACCAAAGTTCTTAGGACACCTATGTTAGTAAGCTCTCCGGGAACAGAGCATGTGGCAAGCCAAGGATGTTTTCAAATGCCATTGACCATAGGTAGGCATGTTTTCCCCTCGGCTCTGATAATTCTGGAGTCGCAAGGATTGGATGTAATTTTGGGTATGGATTGGTTATCGAAGTATGGAGGAAACATCAATTGCGCTTGTAAGTCGATTATGCCCACCACCCCAGAAGGAAGAAGGCTCAAGTATGTATCCTGGCATGTGCCGAAGAGACTCAAGTGACTTCCTTGTCAGGAGTTGTACATGAGGAAGTACCAGTGGTGAAGGATTACCCCGATGTATTTTCGGAGGAGTTGCCAAGCATGCCACCAGATAGAGACATTGAGTTTTGATTGAGCTTTTGCCAGGCACCGAGCCAATATCAAAGAGACCGTATCGGATGCCCGCAAAGGATTTGGAGGAAATTAAGAAGCAGATTAAGGAGTTACTGGATAAAGGTTATATTCGACCAATTTTGTCACCTTGGGGAGCCCCAGTACTCCTAGTGGAGAAGAAGGATGGATCATTGAGGATGGTTGTTGATTATCGTGCGTTGAATGAAGTGACGATCAAGAACAAGTACCCTGCCAATGATTAATGATTTGTTTGACCAGTTGCAAGGAGCTAAAGTATTTTCCAACATCGATTTGCGATCAGGATATCATCAGCTGAAGATTCGAGAGCAGGATATACCTAACACAACTTTTATCACCAGGTACAGGCTATATGAGTATACCATTATGTCATTTGGTCTGACTAACGCGCCTGCCTATTTCATGAACATGATGAACAAGGTGTTTATGTAGTTTTTGGATAAGTTCGTCATGGTGTTGATTGATGATATATTGGTCTACTTGAAGAATGAAGAGGAGCATTTGTGTTTGGTTCTTGAAAAGCTCAGGGAACACCAGTTGTATGCCAAGTTTAGCAATGTGAGTTTTGGTTGAAGGAAGTTGGATTTCTCGGACATGTTATATGTAGAGAAGGAATAGCAGTAGACCCCACCAAGGTTGTTTCTGTGACTAAATGGGTTGCACCCACATCAGTTGGAGAGATCAGGAGTTTTCTTGGACTCGCAGGATATTATCAGAGGTTCATAGAGAATTTCTCCAGGATTGCAAAGCCCATGACAGAGTTGTTGAAGAAGGACACCAAGTTCAAATGGACTGAGGAGTGTGAAGCCAGTTTTCAGGAATTGAAGAAACGTTTGGTTACAGCCCCATTGTTGATTCTTCCAGATCAACGAAAGGATTATCAAGTGTATTGCGACGCTTCACGTCGAGGACTCGGAGCAGTGCTCATGCAGGAGGGAAGAGTTGTTTCATATGCCTCACGACAGCTTAAACCTAATGAGTTAAATTATGCTACTCATGATTTGGAGTTAGCAGCCGTAGTGCATGCGTTGAAGACATGGAGACATTTTCTCATCGGAAACCATTGTGAGGTATACACGGATCACAAGAGTTTGAAATATATCTTCACGCAGAAGGAGTTGAACCTCAGGCAGAGGAGATGGTTGAAACTCATTAAGGATTATGATATGAAATTGCACTATCATCCTGGAAAGGCTAATGTAGTAGCCGATGCGTTGAGTCACAAGAGTTATGTTAATATGCTCATGACCAGAGGATTACTGTCGGTGTCAAAACCGGCGGATCTCGGGTAGGGGGTCCTCAACTATGCGTCTAGGCGGATGGTAACAGGAGACAAGGGGCACGATGTTTTTATCCAGGTTCGGGCCCTCTCGATGGAGGTAAAACCCTACTCCTTCTTGATTAATATTGATGATATGGGTAGTACAAGAGTGGATCTACCACGAGATCAAGGAGGCTAAACCCTAGAAGCTAGCCTATGGTATGATTGTTGTAATGGTTGTTCGTCCTACGGACTAAAACCCTCCGGTTTATATAGACACCGGAGAGGGCAAGGGTTACACAGAGTCGGTTACAATGGTAGGAGATCTACATATCCGTATTGCCAAGCTTGCCTTCCACGCCAAGGAAAGTCCCATCCGGACACGGGACGAAGTCTTCAATCTTGTATCTTCATAGTCTTGGAGTCCGGCGGATGATGATAGTCCGGCTATCCGGACACCCCCTAGTCCAGGACTCCCTCAGTAGCCCCTGAACCAGGCTTCAATGACGACGAGTCCGGCGCGCATATTGTTTTCGGAATTGCAAGGCGTGTTCCTCCTCCGAATAATTTTATAGAAGATTGTGAACACCAGGATAGTGTCCGGCTCTGTAAAATAAATTCCACATACCACCATAGAGAGACTAATATGTACACAAGTTCAATCTGCTGACATATTTTGTGGCGTGACGTCACACCAGTACCAAGCCTTTACTTGAATCATTTTTATTATACCACCTTAGCGCGTTTAGCGAAGCGGTTTCCTTGGCACGTCTTGTCGAAGCAGAGATTGTGTTCCCCTTATTCCGGGATTCCCATCAATACGGACGTGGGTAACCCAACCGTGCCCGTTGCCACGCCTCCTCCATCGAAGGTGAGTTCCAAACGGTCACGTGGACGGCTCTTGGTATTCGCCCTCTTTATAATGAGACCAAGGCTCATTTCTTTTCTTCAATCCTCAATCGAATCTGCCCCTCGCCCCGAGTTCCAACACCCAGGGCTCCAGATTCGAGCGTTTCGGACCTTCGACAATGTCCGGCTCCGACCTGCAGGGCCGGTGGATGCCCTCCTCCGTTACGGAAGAGGACGTGCTAAAGCTGAGAGAAGCCAGGTACCTGACCTACGAGATTTCGCATAGGTTGCCCGCCAAAGGGCAAGCCATTCCTACTCCCGAGCCCGGCGAGAGCGTCGTGTTCATGTCCCACCTCCGTCGGGGTTTAGGCTTCCCGTTGGATCCTTTTGTGGGAGGGCTCATGTTTTACTATGGGTTGGAATTCCACGACTTGGCTCCGGAGTCCATCCTCCACATCTCATCATTCATTGTCGTCTGCGAAGCCTTCCTCCTCACCACCCCTCACTTCGGTTTGTGGCTCAAAACCTTCAACATGGAGCCGAAGATGATTGAGGGGCGTCGAGTAGAGTGCGGCGGGGCGGTTGTAAGCAAGAGGGCCGATGCTCCATGGCCCAAGGGCTCTTTCCAGGAGGAGCTTGGTTTGTGGCAACAGGAGTGGTTCTATATTACCGCTCCCAGGGGCAGCAGGCAGAAGACGCCGCCCGTCTTTCGCTCGGGCCCTCCACAACGGCTGATGTCATGGGTCAACAAAGGGCTTAACTGGGGACCGTCAAAGGACGTACCCCTATTGCAGGGCCGGATAGAGACCTCCAAGAGAGGGAGATCAATCTGGTCGTAGTGATGCAGGTTATGCTGATTCGGCATCTTCTACCCTGCAAACGGCGCCCCCTCCGCCTGTGGGAATTCAATCCAGAGGGGCCACGAGCTCTCCAACACTTCATGGGTTCGACACCCGTGGAGATGTACAAATTGTTCTTCGGATCACAAGAAGTGTGTCCGTAATTGACCGAGGACGCCGGGCTAATCTGCAATCGCCCAGATACTCAAGTAAGTAGCCCTGTGTCCGGATGCATTATCCATTTATTCATTATGGATTTGCCTTTTAACCAGCTATCCCTTGGACAGGAGTGGATAGCGCAAGGGAAACTGATACAATGTCCGGCCCCCCTCCCTGAGACCACGCCGGATCCGGTGTTGGTCAAGATGCTGGAGGTTGCGCCTCTAGAGGAGGGCGAAGGGGAAAACAGAGAAACTACCGCCTCTACTAAGGAGGCTTTGGAGACAGGGGGGATCGAGAATCCCTCCCTCCATGGGGAGAAGAGGACCGCTTCCGAAGACCCGGAGGCTAGGGCCTCAAAGCGGGGGAAGAAATTTTCACCAGAGGGTCCTACGCCGGGGGAGGCCCCGGCCGCACTATCTCCCCCAAGGAACCAGCCCTCCAGCGAGCCGTAAGTAGAAAAAAGGGAAGTTTTGTAATAAGGGATATCTCTATTTTTGCTTTTGAGGATAACTGATGTTTTTACCTTGTAGTTCGGATCTCCGTCCTTCTCAGCTCAGCTCATCTTCGGGGGACCTTCGTCCGGATATGATGGAGAGTGAGACGCCTCCATCTGCCGCACCATCAGGCGGGGCGGACGACCCTGAGGTGTCGTCGCGGAGGGTATCCCCGAGTCCGGCAGGGCCGGAGAGTTCGGCACCAAATGGTGTACGGCCGGGGGAGCTGAAGGATCTGCTCGAGAGGGCGTCTATCTCAAAAGGTCACCGTACATTGATGAGTACGGTGATTGAAAGAATTTCATCCGCCGAGGGCGGGTTGCATGATGCCGTCAGAAGTTTGCTGGCTGGGTTTGCGGTACGTAAAAATGACATACCTTTTGACAGTTTTACACATAAAGTGTGCCCCGTATAGATAGTAGCCCCTGAGACTCGATACGTTGTCGAAAGCGACAGCGTGCCGAGGATCATAATCTCAGGTATTAATTCTCGCCTTTCCTATGCAGGTGGCGGATGGTCCAGTGGCCAGCCGGACTGATGGAGTTGCCGAACTAAAGCGGCAGCTCGAAGTTGCGGATGCAGACATCGCGCTGGTCAATAAACGACTCGACGAGTCACAAGGTAGGTTGTTTCTCCGTGGTCACCTAGTAAGGGAGCTGACGCCCTCCTTACAATATGTATGCGTGATGCGATGGTGCCGCTGCTGTGGAGAACCTTGGGCGAGCTTGCTCGAGCCAAGGAGCAGGCGGAAGGAGTGATCACGGTTGCCGAGGACAGCCGAAGAGCTAAGAGCCGAAAAGGCAGCTCACTGCCGAAGCAGGGAGGAGATGGCCTGAATGGCCGTGAAGCTGAAGGATGTTACCGACCGCTATGAGGTTCTTGAAAGAGAACGCCGAGCGGAACGAGAAGACCTGAAGAAGGCCACCACCGAAGCCAAGGATGCCGTTCTGCAATGAGGGCTATAAAGGAGGAGCTGCGTCAGGCCGGAGACATTGCGGCTAGCAAGCCCTTTCTGCTCCGCAGGAAGTTCACAGATCAGAAGTATGCTCAGCTTGGCCAGCAGTGGGGTCCGGAGGATCCTTATCTTGATTTGGCGGTGAGTGCGGCGGATGCGGTTGTGCACGTCCGAAGTCAAAAGGATCACGAGACAGAAGAGCTTTTTTGGTCTCAATTCCATAGTCTGGAGCGTTCACTTCTGTTGACCGATCGGTTGGCTGAGTGGGCTGAGCTGAATAGATTGTCCGGATTGGCCATGACGGATGTAGTGGCTCATCTGTGGCCTGATAGGCCTAAGACGAAGAGTTATTTTGGCTTATTGCAGCAATTTCTTGGGGCGGCGCCGCATATCAAGGCGATGGAGCGGTCGGCATGCATATAGGGTGCACGGATGGCCCTTGCCCGTGTGAAGACATACTGGACGGAGATGGATGCCACCGCTATTGCAACCCGGGGTTCGGATGAGACCCGGTTACCCGCCGAGCACTATTTTGGAGAAGTCCTGCAGGGTGCTCATGTAATAGAGTCGCAGTGCTCAAAAAATGTCATGTTCAAATGATCTTTATGATTTGTAAAACGATATTCATAATAGAAGTGCTTTTTATACTTGTGCGTTCAAGTATTGAAATATCCCCTGTGCAGCCGTTAATGTATACTTGTGTATAACCTGAAAGATGGCAGTCTTCGGCTTCAGCCCCCACGCACATGGTGCAGGGGTGTTTGCAAAATAGTGCATTTTCACACTTAATCCAACGTCTTGGTCCTGTGAAGGAGGTGGTAGCGTGGCAAACGAGGCAACCGGACTATAATGCTTTATCACTTTCACTTAGCCATAGGAGTTCGAGGGTGGGGCTATGATATAGCCCCTAGGGGCACCACGCTCTCCGAATTCTGGGCGCGTATGTGCCTGACCGGGAAATGGTCCTTCGTCAAAGCGGAGGAATTCTAAACATTCCGGTAGTCGATCGAGTGGTTGACCAGTCTCTCGCTATATCATGACAATCAGTTTTCGGCTTTCTCTCTTGAGGTGCTCACCCGGCGAAGCGGGGCACAATCGCATAGTTCTCCGGTGCGCGTTAGCCGACGATCTGAACGTAAGGCAGCAAAACACAGGAGCCGGGCAAACCCAACATTTGACCAAAGACATGATTTGGAGCTGATGCATATAAGGCCTAACTCGAGACGCCGAACACTCCCTAAGGTATTTGGTCTTTATGATAACGGGGCAGAACGATGCCCTAAGCCCCTTGTGTCCAGGTACAGGCAAAAATTTCTGACGCGACCGATGCCAAAACGCCAGCCTCCTCATCGGTTATGGTGAAAAACCGGGGGATGTGAATCAACAAGAGACAGTAAGAAAGATTTACGTAGGGTCTTAATCTGAAAAGAATCCTTGTGACGGGTCCCTGCTGCACGTCTGCGCCTGTGTCTCCGTTGTGCTGTATCCTAGACGGGTGTAGCACGCTGTTCATTTGTAAAAGAGAGGAACTTAGTTTGAAAAGAAATCGTGCAAAAAATGTAATTAAAACAAAGTATGAATGAATGGATAAAGTTGAGCTTTTATTCGCTCTTATTGTTCATACGCACAGCCCCTTGTCAAGGGGTATGCGGCTAGGGATCCCCTAGTTTATTTATGCCGGACTCGCCTAGCCGTGTCCGGGGTCTTGAACGACCTTTTAATGAGATGATGCCGCGTGGACCGGGCATTTTAAGTGTAAGAGACGCGTAGTGCGGTATTGCGTTAAAGCGGGCAAAAGCTTCACGTCCCAATAGTGCTTGATGGCTACTTTTGAATGGGGCGGCATGGAAGATTAGCTTTTCGCGACGGAAGTTGTCGGGTGATCCGAACACAACTTCTAGTAGTAAGGAGCCCGTGCACTTGGCGTAAGGGCCTGGCGTCACTCCTTTGAAGGAAGTGCGGCTATGGCGAATTTTAGTAGGGTCTATCCCCAACTAGCGGATTGTGTCCGGATATAGCAGGTTTAAATCGCTGCCGCCATCCATTAGGACTTGTGTAAATTGTAGTCCGTCGATTATAGGATCCAATATCATAGCAGTCCATCCTGCGTTTTGAATACTTCTGGAATAATCCAGGTGGTCGAAAGTAATTGGTTTTGACATCCAATCTCTGGATTCCGCTGGGGTGGACCGTGCGACGCATACTTTAGCGGGTGCCGCACTATTGTTCCGTATTATCACATGGAGTGAGTTTACTGTCTTGACTTCTTGCGGGAAAGTCTTTTGTTTTCCGGTGCTCTGCTGGTGGGGTTCGTCATCGTCCTCGCTTGGCGTGTTGAGCCTTGTGTTCGGCGTTGAGTCGGCGGACTGCTGAAGACCCAACAATCTCGGTGGGTGTGGTTTGCGTGCTTCCGAAGTCTTGTGGATTTGACATATCCGATCCAAAATTTTGTTTAGGTTGGATAGCTCATCACTGTTGTCCTTAATAGGTAGTGTTTTTTTGTTCGGCCGAGAGCTTTTGAATCCGGCGTTGACCACCGTGTTCTTTGGGCCATTTTCTTTATTCGGCGCTGATCTTTCCTGCGTCGTGATTTTTCATTTCCATCTCTGATCTCGTATGTACTCGGGTCGCTGGTACTGCATCCTGCCAGCCAGCTATATTCCCCCGCGCAAAAGTGGGTCATGAGGCTCGTTAGCGCGGCCATTGTTCTTGGCTTTTCCTGGCCGAGGAGTCTGGCGAGCCATTCGTCTCGGACGTTATGTTTAAAAGCTGCTAAAGCTTCGGCGTCCGGACAGTCGACTATTTGGTTCTTTTGGTGAGGAACCTCTTCCGAATTTGTCGCCGACTCTCCGGCTGTTGAGTTATGTGACTTAAATCGTCTGCGTCCGGGGCGGACATAAGTCCCCGAAAATTTGCTCTAAACGTCCTCGAGCTCTTCCCAACTTCCAATGGTATTTTCTGGGAGGCTTTTGAGCCAATGCCGAGCTGGCCCTTTGAGCTTGAGGGGTTGGTATTTTATGGCGTGGAGATCGTCTCCTCTAGCCATGTGTATGTGTAGGATGTAATCCTCAATCCAGACTCCAGGGTTTGTTGTTTTGTCGTATGCCTCCATGTTTACGGGCTTGAATCCCGCTGGAAATTCATGATCCAGCACCTCATCGGTGAAACATAGTGGGTGTGCGGCGCCCCTGTATTTAGGTGTGCCGTTATCTTCGAGCACTCGGCGTGTTGTGTTGCTTCCTGGTGCCCTCTTTTTTGGCCCGTAAATGGACCTGACCGGGCCATCCTTTTGGCGAGCATCTTTATGTGTGTCATGTGCCGGCTTGTGTGCGGCGCCGCTTGCCGCTCTTGGCCTGTCATCTGGTCGTCTATCCGGCCAGGCGGCCTCTTTGCTTTTTGATTGTGGTGGCTCTACGGCCTCCTCGTCGAATTCGGGCAGCAGCTTGCGCTTCGGGTAGCTCTTTGCTTGGTGACTATTGCCGTATTTGTCTGCGGTTTTGAGTACTTTGCTCCAACTCCTTCTGAGTACGTCTTCCGCTGTTTTGAGCTTCTGTTTGTGCTTCTTCAAACTTCTTGCAGTGGTGACGAGCCTTTTGTGAAGGTTCTTATGCTCCGGTGATGTATCCGGCGTGAGATCGTCTGGACTGTTGTTTTCGCCGAGGATGGGTTGGTTGTCCGATTCATCCTGTTCGGATGGTTGCTTGGTTGCATGTTTGTCGTCTACTGGTTTGCCCTGCTCTACGGCTGGGTCATTATGGGTGCTGTTGTTGTCGAGGCGGGACTTCGGGCGGCGCTTGCGTCGCCGTTTTGGTTGTTTTTCGGGGGAATTATCCTTCGCCGCGTCCCGTTGTTCCTCGTTATCGCTTCCTTTTCGTGTGTCCACCATGTATATGTCATGAGTTGAGGTGGTCTTCTAGTGCCCCATAGGCGCTGGTTCTTGGTCGTCCCCGGCATCGTCGTCCATACCGTCAATGTCTTCGGGGTCGTAGTCTAACATGTCGGTTAGATCGTCGACAGTGGCTACAAAGTGGGTGGTGGGTGGGCTTTGAATTTCTTCGTCGTCCGCATCCCAACCATCCTGACCGCAGTTCAGCCAGGGCTCTCCTGACAACGAGAGATACTTTAGTGAATTCAGAATATCGCCGAAAGGCGAGTGCTAAAAGATGTCCGTGGCGGTGAACTCCATGATCGGCGCCCAATCGGATTCGATTGGTAGGGGCGCAGGAGGTTCGGAGTCCGGCGAGGTGTCCCGGCACCTCGGAGTCACGAGTTTTACAAGGGACAAGGTTAGTATTCGGCTCCATCGCCGTAGATATTGCAGCCCCCGAGGCGGTGTCTAGCCACCCGTCCTCAATCTGCGCGGTCGGCTCCGAACTAAGGGTCGGAGCGGACTCATGTGCGACCTCGAGGCCTTGTCCGGCAGCGAGCTAAATCATGCCCATCGTGCGGTCTTGGCGCTCGGTCATGGCTCGAATCCGTCGAAGATCAAGTCTCCGCGGATGTCAGCCATGAAGTTTAGACTTCCAAATCTAACCTGACGGCCAGGGGCGTAGCTTTCGATCTGCTCCAGATGGCCAAGCGAATTGGCCCGCAGTGCAAAGCCGCCGAATACGAAGATCTGTCTGGGGAGAAAAGTCTCACCCCGGACCGCGTCGTTATTGATGATCGAAGGAGCCATCAAGCCTACTAGTGATGACACAGAGGAACTCTCAATGAAATCACCAATGTCGGTGTCAAAACCAGCGGATCTCGGGTAGGGGGTCCCAAACTATGCGTCTAGGCGGATGGTAACAGGAGACAAGGGGCACGATGTTTTTACCCAGGTTCGGGCCCTCTCGATGGAGGTAAAATCCTACTCCTGCTTGATTAATATTGATGATATGGGTAGTACAAGAGTGGATCTACCACGAGATCAAGGAGGCTAAACCCTAGAAGCTAGCCTATGGTATGATTGTTGTAATGGTTGTTCGTCCTACGGACTAAAACCCTCCGGTTTATATAGACACCGGAGAGGGCTAGGGTTACACAGAGTCGTTTACAATGGTAGGAGATCTACATATCCGTATTGCCAAGCTTGCCTTCCACGCCAAGGAAAGTCCCATCCGGACACGGGACAAAGTCTTCAATCTTGTATCTACATAGTCTTGGAGTCCGGGCGATGATGATAGTCCGGCTATCCCGACACCCCCTAGTCTAGGACTCGCTCAATTACCCAAGGAGTTAGCAGAAGACCTTCGCGAGCTATGTTTGGAAATAGTTCCGAGAGGTTATGCAGCAGCATTGGAAATTCATTCCACTTTGATGGATAAAATCATAGAAGCCCAAAAGACCGACAAGGAGATTGCCGAGATAAAGGAAAGGATGAGCAAAGGAAAGGCTAAAGGATTTCATGAGGATGAGCACGATACTTTATGGTTTGAGGATCACGTATATGTGCCTAATGACCCTGAGATCAGGAAGATGATTCTGCAGGAGGCCCATGATTCGCCGTATTCGATTCTCCCAGGAAACACCAATATGTATCTGGATTTGAAGGAAAGTTTCTGGTGGATAGGAATGAAGAAGGATATTGCTGAGTATGTAGCAGTATGTGATGTATGTCAGAGAGTGAAGGCGGAGCATCATAAGCCAGCACGATTGCTATAGCCATTGCCGATACCCGAATGGAAGTGGGACAAGCTTGGCATGGATTTTATCACGGGATTACCCAGGACTCGTTCAGGCTATGACTCTATATGGGTTGTAGTCGATCGGTTGATGAAAGTAGCTCATTTCATCCCAGTGAAGACCACTTATACGAGTGCAAAGTTGACAAAGATATACATGACCAGGATCGTATGTCTGCATGGAGTTCCGAGGACCATTGTATCAGATAGAGGAACCAAGTTTACCTCAAAGTTCTGGAATCAGTTGCATGAGACTTTGGGTACCAGGCTAGAGTTCAGTACAGCCTTTCATCCACAGACGGATGGACAGACCGAGAGAGTCAATCAGATTCTGGAGGACATGTTGAGAGCTTGTGCGGTAGATCATGGATCTAGTTGGGACGACAACTTGCCATATGCAGAGTTCTCCTATAACAACAGTTATCAAGCCAGTTTGAAGATGGCCCCTTTCGAAGCTTTGTACGGAAGGAGGTGCAGGACACCGTTATTGTGGGATGAAGTTGGAGATCGTCAGTTGTTTGGACCAGATTTTATTAAGGAGTCTAAAGAAAAGGTTAAGTTGATTCGGGATAGACTCAAGGTAGCCCAGTCTTGGCAGAAGAGTTATGCGGATTCTAAACGCAAGGAGACAGTTTACGAAGTTGGAGACCGAGTATACCTTCGTGTGTCCCCACTTTGAGGAGTTAAGCATTTTGGAGTTAAGGGAAAGCTAGCACCACGTTTTGCGGGACCATACAAAGTTTTGGAACGTATGGGAGAAGTTGCTTACAAGATGGAATTGCTAGAAGGATTGTCAGGAGTTCATGACGTGTTCCATGTTTCCCAATTGAAGAAGTGCCACGCAGAGATGGCCGATATTCCTCTGAGAGATACAGTGCCACTGGAAGCGAGTCAGCTAGATAGTGATTTGACCTACGAGGAGAAACGAGTGAAGATTCTCGAGTTTGCCAGCCAAGTCACACGCAACAAGGTTATCAAGTTTTGCAAAGTTCAGTGGAGCCACCATACCGAGGATGAAGCCACCTGGGAAAGAGAGGAAGACCTACGGAAGGACCACCCCCACCTATTTTCTAGCCAACCTGAATCTCGAGGACGAGATTCATCTTAAGGGTGGTAGGTTGTAACTTCCCAAATTTTCAATTTGGAATGTTATACATAGGTCATCATATGCGTATCATATTTTAATGCATTTTGGTTGATCCTAGAAATTCTAAGCAACTCAAGGACCCACGGAGAGAGTTGGGGATTTCGTTTATTTTCATATTTGAGTTTTGTCAAATTTTAAAAGAGGATCATTTTGGTTTTAATTATTTTTCCTCTCCAAAAATATTTCCAATATAAAATTAAAGAGTGGGGATACAATGACTTCTCCAAGATTAAAGAAATATTGGAGGAAAAATGTTAAAATCAATTAAAGATTTTATTTGGACTTTTATTGCTATTTTATTTGAATTAGAAAAATATGCATGTTTTCAAATTGCATTTTTAGGGAAGAAAAATGTTCACTTTGTTCTAAATATTTTATTTAGACGGTAAAAATTGTTTTTGGCATTTTTAGAAAAAAAATATATTTTATTAGGATTTTTCGGTTTCGGCAGAATTATTTAAAAAAAATCCTTCCCGGACCGACTAGGCCAGAGCCCAGCCGGCCCACACCGTGCGCCGCCGCCTCTCCCTGCTGCCGTGCCACGCACGGATGCCGAGGAGAGTCCAAGCCGGACTCTCCCCGGGCCGGCCCCCTCCCCAAGCCACGCGCCGCCCCGCCCCCCCCCCCCTTAAATAGCGCGTCATCGCTGCCCCGCAGCCCCACCCCGCCGCCGCCGGTGCCACCCCACGCCGCCGACGCCGACCTGCCCTGCCAAAGCATCGCCGAAGGTAGCCTCCGCTGTCGTCGTTTTTTCGTTTAGTCGTTCATTTTTTTAGAAAAGCTAGACCTGTTTTTTAAATAGATTGGTTCGGTTTTTTCAGTTTAGTTATTTAGCGGACGTTCGTCCATTCGTTCGTTTTAACGAATGCCATTCACCGATTAGGTTCTGTTAATGAACATTCGTTCATTAGCCCGTTCGTCTCATTTTATTTTCCAGGGTTTATCCGCGATTATTTTTCGATCGTGATTTCTGCCCTGATCTTCGATCTAGTATAACTTTTTGCTCATTTATTCAAATTAGATGAAGCCAGCGCCTACATTTTTGTCTCGAAGCCCTCTTTCTGTTTAACCAACTTCAACATGATTTTGGTACTGTAAAATTTGACTTTAGTCCAGATTAGTAAACACTGCTTGTTTTGTTAGTAGTTTGAGTTTTGTTGCTCCGTTTGATTTGATTCTTTTTCCAAACCGGAGTTCTCCAATTGAACTATCTGGTTAGATCTTATTATTTGAGTTTTACCCGTGCTTCTAGTTTGAGTGCTTATGTATGTTATTGTTTTTTTGCGACAGAATTCCCGGAGTGCGAATCATGCTACCACGAGTCTCTAGGTTTTGCGGATCATCAGCAAGGCAAGTAACACTTTGATCATATTCCCTTATTACCCAGCTTTTATGCATTAGTTTCAATCCTCAAACATTGCATAGTTAGGATCCGATTAACATGTGGGTTTGGGAAGTAGATGATGAGGTAGAACCTATTGCCCTTTTATTATCAAACCTTTGGGAGTTACTTATACGTCATGCTCAGGATTGCTATGCTATGCTCGTAGACGTGGATTGGGTGAGTGTATCCATGACAAATGTGAGAATTGTTAATTAATGGTTAACTTAATGTGGCTACTTAAATACACATCTGGGTGGATTGGTTGCGGGCTCCTAGAGAATCCAGTGTTGTACAAGGATATCCCGGAGTACCCATGTGATCATCCTACGGTTCGCCACCCAGGCTCAAAGGGATCATAAGATTATTCATGCTAGAAACTTCCGTGTGCAGCCACAAGCTATTATGGCCTCTAGCATAGTTGAGTAAGTTGCATGACCTCTTTCAGTGGTGGGCTAGCAGTTGTAGGGGAAAGTAGGTGTAACTGTCCATCCAGAGTATAGAGTTAATGTTTCCGAAAGACTGTATCTCGGTCATCCATTTCTCAAACACCTTGTAGTGCGAGAAATCCAGCGGAGGAGAATGAGCATTCTGGGGAAAAGTGTGCAAACCCCTGCAGAGTGTACAAACTAATCATGGTTAGCCGTGTCCCCGGTTATGGACATCTTGAGTATCTGGTTCTTGGGTTATCATGTTGATCTCATCACTCTAAATTATTTTGTTGGGTTAATTGTTATTGCTTAATTGGATTTGAGTTGGAGGAACCTTCTCAATGTTTAACAACCACCATGATAGTTAAATAACATTTATTCCTTTGTTTTAGGGAAAAATTGGCTTTATGCAAAACAGTAACCATAGAGCTTTCAACCAGCCATATATGCATGTAGTGATAGCATTTTTATTCTGTTCATTACTATTTATGTTACATTGCCAGCATATTCCACGTGCTGACCCCTTTCGGGCTGCAACATATCATGTTGCAGACTTTTCAGACGACGAGTAAGGTGCCATAGGTCGTTGTCGTTCACTCAGCTTGCCATTGGAGTTGATCGACTGACTTTATCTTCAAAGCCTTCCGCTGTTATCCAATTTAGATGGCCTTAAGCCATATTATTGTAATAAGTTCTCTTTTGAGACA
Source organism: Aegilops speltoides (assembly GCA_021437245.1). Lineage (NCBI taxonomy): Eukaryota > Viridiplantae > Streptophyta > Magnoliopsida > Poales > Poaceae > Aegilops > Aegilops speltoides. The sequence goes on along the minus strand of CM038142.1, from coordinate 247,362,672 downwards.
TTTCGATGTAATAAGTGTGTGATTGAGACTCTGTTATAAATCCTTGAGTACTATGCGTGTCAGCATTACCAATCCAGGAATGACACTGATGCACAGAGACTTGACCGTTTGAGGTCTGGTCACTACATATCATCATAAGCATCATGCATAGCAGAAATGGCATCATTAGTAACATGCAACATTTCTGAATCAATAGCCGTGCAGGTGTCGTAAGTCTTGTCACACCCTGATTTTCATGCCACAACACTTAAGCTCATAAATCATGATAAAATATGGGTTGACAAAAACTTTTGAGTGTTTTGGTCCTTGCTTGATTTGATTTTTGTGTGTTGGTTGCAAGTGCTCTAAAAATCAAATAAATCCTCCAACTCTTATACTCCTACTCCCGGATCCAAAAATTCTGCCCAATGATCATGCCATGTGTATAGTACATTATAGATTTTTTTTATAAAAATAATTTGGCCAAAAAGTATTTTCTAAATTTAGTTTTCCAAAAACCCTTGAATTGAGGTTTGCACTACAAGTTCTTGATTTGGGGTATGAAAAATCTTTCAAAGAGTATGTTTGACTCCTATTAGGTATAGGACTCCCATAAACCACAAAAATATAATTTTAAAGTTATTTTTCTATTTTATTTAAAGGATTTTTCTCCAGACCAAAAATGGTCTTTAATAGGTTAAAATTATTTTAATGTTTTAAAAATATTTGTGAAACTATAGGTAAACTCAGTGGACATATATTGTCCATATATAGGAGTTTCAGCACATGGTCATGTTCAAAATATTGGTCAAATCCCTCAAAAACCCTTTTTGGATATTTCAAGCTTTTGAAATATTTACAAAGGAAATATTCTCTAAAAATTCCAAGAAACTTCTAGCATGTCACAAATGCCCTATTTGGTGGTCTTGCCAAGTCTCATGTCTTCGAGAACAAGATAACATCATCAAATCCCCTCAAAACCATTTCTGTCCATTTTGAAGTTTGAGCAACTTTGCATTGCCAAACATGTACAAATGTTCTCAAACTTAGTGCACATGCTCAAATGGTCTAATTATTCATCTAGAACAAATGGCATAAGTTGGAGATAATGTTATCTTGATCAAAGTGCCCCAAAACCCTCTATGTCCATAACCAAATTTGAACAACTTTACATTGCCAACTTTCTCCTTTTGCTATCAACCTTGGTGGGCATGTTTTAAACCCTAAATGATGACACTACACCAAGTAGTGAATCAAGGAGAATAGTTTTGCATGACTAGATCTTGGAAAACTCATTTCTGTTGATTTCTAGGGTTTACAAAAGTTCCATTGTCAACTTTGCCCAAATGGACTCAATCTTGGTCGAACCTCTTATTTTCTCATGCCAATTGGCCCTGACAAGCCTCATGACAAGAGGAGTTCATCTTCTTGCCCAAATCAACAACAAACACCTTCTGACATTTTTCCAAAATCATCATTTTGACCCCTTCCGCTATTCTCCTTGAGCTCAACTTCTTACCAGGGCTTCTCCTAACCCCTACCTATCTCCAGTATCGCCCATTCATCCATAGCTCAATGATTGAGGAGTGAAGACCCTAATTTTCACCCATGAATAATATTGTTTCTCCTCCCCCTCAACCCTCTTCTCTCACCAGGGCCACTCCAGGGAATCCAATGCCCCTCCCCACTTTTTTACTTCTCCCTAGTGCTACCAGACACGAGTGGGCACGCCCCTGCCCCTTAAACAATGCCATGGCAGCCAAAGGCTTGCTTTGGAGTGCGCTACAGTGCGCCCTTGCACTATAGCACCCCCCTGCTTGACGCCCCCAGCCACCTTGGGCCTCCCCAGCATGTCCCCCAAGACCGCCTCGGCGTCCGCGACACGGCATCTGGTCGGCCCCTCCTCCCTCTCTCTCCCTGGCCGCCCCGCGCGTGAATGTAGTGCCGCCCAGCACCACCACTCTCTGCTCGAGCACAGGCCCCGCGCCGAGCTCACCCCACTCCACTATCTCCTCCCACCGACCAACACCACCCCCCACGAGGGCCGTAGACAGCCCCGAGCCTCCTCCCGTGGCCATCCTGGCCATTTTCGCGGGCGCTCATAGGCGCGTCCATGGTGAGTCGTGGCCTCGCTATATAAGGCCGCCCGAGGCCTCTCTCTGGAGCCCCTTCGCCCTCTCTCCCTCCCATATGTCTCCCAGACCCGGCCATCCCTCTCCCCGTGCCCTCCATCCACCACAATGGCCAGAGCATCGCCATCGGGCTCCGCCTAAATTCGAGCTAACCCAAGCTCTCGTTCACCCCCTAGCCACTCCAACGCCCTCATACCTCCACCTCAAGGCCCTCCATCGCATCCGTTCGCCCCTAGGAAGGCCAGGCGCTCACGGCCAAAGATGGAGGACGGCCTCCTCTGCCACCATCCAAGCCGTCGCCACTACAGCCATCCTCGGCGTGCGTGAAGCACCTAGACGGATGCATCGCAGCCCCCTGAGCACGCGGGTGGGCAGAGCGTCGCCGGAGATGCTCTGTAGCCCCGGCAATCGCCGGCAGGAGCCACTCGTCCCGACGACTGGACCGCGCGTAGGAGGTTGAAGGTGACCTACCGCAGGGCCCCGCGCGTCAGTGACCTAGTGGGCGGGTCCCACCCGTTTAAGTGGAAACGGCTTCGGCCAAATCCGCTTTCCCCGCGCGTAGGCGCACTTCCGCGAAGCCGCCTTCGACGTTACCGCTATTGCCCGTGCAGCCGTGCTGCTGGATGGCCCACTAGCTATCTCCAGTGCGAGTTTTAGGTATGAACCTAAACCTTTTCTTTTTCTTTTCCAGTAAGTTTCAAAAATCCATAAAAAATTCAAATGGACTCCAAGTTTGATGATTCAAATTTTTAGTAGTTCATAAAATCATGATCTATCTCATGGTGCAATTTGCACATTTTTTCAGAATCATTTTCTTCTCAAATATTTATCAAGTCCTATTTTCCATTTCTGTGATAAACTTTAGAAAATCACAGAGAGCCCATAATTGATCCAAATCCATTGATTCAAATTCCTAGATGCTTATATGTTCATAACTTGGTTTTTGAACATTTTTGCCAAAACTTCCTTTTCAACATCAAATATTGGTCCATTTCGCCATGTATAACCAAATTTGCAAATTCGTAGAAAAATCATTTGAACTCCAAATCCAGTGAAAACAACTCCTAGGTGCTTCTAAAATCATTCCTTGTTAAATGGGTGTCTTTGATCATTTTTCAAAATAATATTTCTGGACACTTCTTGCAAATCCACAAATCCCTTAATTCCGTCATATTGAAATGTTCAGAGATATCCTTAGATCAAATCCCAATCAAACCACTTTGGTCATTCCTCATATGAACAAAGGTATCCTAGAAAAGTCCAACTTGCATTTTTAGACCACTTTTATTTTTGCCTTGTTGAGTTGCTTATTGTGATTGTTTCCGGCGTTAGTTCACGAAGTAGACGGAGTACTTGGAGAAGGACCAGAAGATTTCAAGACCCTGATGAACTAGGCAAGCAGCCCTTTGACCATGATGAACCCTTTTTAATCATGATATTATTTCTTTCCGTTATTGTTGAATGCATGGCAACCTTGCTAGGCTGCCTTGGTTGCATACCTCGTTGACACTTGCATTATTCATGACTCTATCCTTGTTCAGAGTTGTGTTGGTGGGTTGTGGAAACATGCTATAGTAGTTGGCTATGCAAAAATGGATCAGGGTTATGCATGAATAGAAACAAGTGTGGTTTGACATACTTGCAAATAGCCCCAGTTGGTGCCACTAATGCCCTTGGGAAATGATGATGAACTAGGTCACTACTTGGTGGAGAAGTGATGTACCAAAGCAAGTGAATAAGTGTTGTTTACAGAGACGGATTAGATTTAAGATTTGTCGACCGTCCCAACCAAACATGCGCAACCACTCTACCCCTTATGGGACGGGGCATTATTGACTACCTAGTCTGATACTAGCATGGTGCCTGCATTACTAGTGACGGGGGTGACATGAGGTCACTCTCGGGATGGAGTCGTGCTTGGATAGGCGGCCATGACTGTTTTCACAAGGCACCGGACACAACATTGTTCCCTGCGTGTATGTGTGATAATAAAAAGGGCATAGTCCCAAGATCTTGATGCTTATACACAAAGGCCGTGTACCAACGAGTGGACCCTATGTTAGTGTTGCCTAGGGAAAGATAGTGATCGGGTGCTTACCCCGGGTACTTAAGGTACAGCGGGTCATGGATGACATGGAAGTTCCCTGGATCTTGTGGGTAAAGTGTGCAAGCTCTGCAGAGTGTAAAACTATTCGAATAGCCATGTCCACAGTCAAGGACAGCTGGGTGGTGCTGCTTAGACTATGTCCATATGTTTCTGACAAACAACACGGTTTGGTAATATTGTTGATATGATTCATGAGGAAGACGCGATGAGTTGAGCATGTGTTTTTCATAACTCTTTCTCGATGTTGATGTTTGTAACCTCCTGATACTTGTTGCAGACGCATTCATGTCCTTGATAAATGTTGATCATACTTGCATGAGAAAAATTAGCTTTCCGCAAAAATGCCAATTTAGTGGTAGAACCTTGCAAAATTATTCTGTTATCACTCTCGGGTTGCTTGCGAGTACATTCAAAGTACTCATTGGCTTGCCACTGGTTATTTAATTGGCCATGCATGGAGGAATAGGAGTTCGAGGAAGAGTTCTTTGGTGAAAAACATGCGAACTAGGATGCTTCCCAGTCAGAATGCATGTAAGGATAAGGCATATGGCATGGGTTCTACTTAATGATGAAGATTTCCGCTGCTTATGTTTCATTTGATGTTCAGCCCTTAAGGCTTTATCAATGTAAGACTTGACCATAATGGTCATAATTTGGGTAAAACAGTATGTATGGATGTAAGACTCTTGTTATTCAGCTTCTGTGTGTTTAGTGAGCATTGATCTCTGGGATCACTGTACATGTGCATTCGGTGATCTCGACTTATGAGTCAGGGTTCCCACAGAGCTGGTATCAGAGCCATCCTAACTGTAGGAAGCCTTAGTTAGCATGGTCGTTAGTTAGTGTAAAACTATTTCCAAAAACTATCACTAATTTTCAAAAAACTATCTATTCTTCTCTTCCCATTCTCAGTTTTTCGAAAGCTAAGGAATACTTTCCTTATTAATCTCTTCTCCTTCAAATTTTAAATAGTCGCTAGAATCCTTATGCCCCTGGACACTAGATTCCTTGAAATCCTCGTGGATAGCCTAGAAGGAATACACCTTGCCAGACGTTCGCCCACATCTTCAGACCACAAGTTTGGTGACACCACGACAAGACAACACCAATAAGAGAGATCGTCTCGAGGAATGAGAACATGAAGACCCAGAGGATCGTGACACCTTCGACATTGCCCCAAGATGATGTAACCTCGGCCTACGATGATCAGGGCATAGGATATGCAAGATCCCGATATACATTGCAAATAGAGCAACCCCGTCTTTACCGTTGTTCTATCGGCAACCACCGGTGGATGAGAACCTCGCCATTTGGTCCGCCTCACTATAGTGAGAAGGAAAATGGTTCTCTTCATCCCCCGCTTTTGATGTCGATGTTGTCATCAACGTAACCGATAGGTTGGACCTCTAACATGCTTTCTTAATGTCATTGCATAAATGATTGCTTACACGGAACCCTTGACGCCTTAAAAGGAAAAAGGGTTCGTTATGATTAAGAAGACAATAGAAGACCAAGTCAATGCCAGCTACGAGGAGCCACCTTCACCCCATTACTTCAACATGCGAGAAGTCATTGAAGACTTTTCAGGCTCAACCCAGATCGTTTCATCGAACAACTACAAGAAACGTAGCGACACCTAAGGAAAACACCAGAAGACTGCACGAGGCACGAAGCAAGCACGACTACTGAGTACAAGAACCTAATAAGGACATCAATACCATTGTTACACCCACAGCCCCTGCTGCTATACATACTGGACCAATTACTAGAGCTCACGCACGCCAACTAAATTACTAGGTACTTTTGTTTCTTGGTAATGATTCTAATGTTCAAGAGAATATGATGCTGCCTAAATTGGATACATTTGTTTTGCTTACAAATGAAGGGCCTAGCTTGGAGAAGGATGAACATTGGAGCAAGAACAAGCATGGAAATGATGGCATGTGCAAGGGGAACAAGAACGGAGTTACAAGTGATGATTTCAGGACTTTGAAGCCACCTTAATGAGTGCATGAAGCCTTGGACGAAATATACAATATGCCACTTCATAAATTTCGTCCAGAGGCTATTCTAGGTGCTGCGTCACCTTATTATTGGGCCAGACCCATCTAATTTCGAAATACATAAGTATAGGCTATTTTTAGAGTCCGTATGTGTGGGGAAACAAGAGATAAGGTTAGTTTCGGACCCCTCCACCAAGGGCCACGAAATTCACCCCTTCTTCCTCCATATATACAGCCCTTAGGGCACCGTTTAGACTTTGGGTTTTGTTTAGATTAAAGTTTGCCATAGCTGCAACTTCGCGCACTTCGTTTGTGTTCAACGACCAGACAAAGACGTCACAGAACCCCACCTTGATTAATAAAGCTTTCATCTTATATTCGCAATATCTAGATTGCAATCTTAGTTTCTTGCTTGTTCTTCGTTTGCTCGTAGGAAACAGACCCTCGTGGTCAAGTTGATCGTGCTTCGGCGGGGTCAATAACCTCTCGGAGTTGGTTTAGCGATTGCTAAGGGGCGACGTCCTCGCACGTTCGTAGTCTGATCATCAAAGTCGACTTCCACCAAAGCGATATCCACCATCTCATCGAAAGACGGGACACCTTTACCTCTATCAAGTGGTATCAGATTTCCAGGTTGCTCGGTGAGATTTTACAGTTTTTCGTAGTTTAGATCGAGTCTGTTCTTCATACCTATAGTCCATGAAAAAGCCACACACACAAAATTAGGGTTAGTACATCATATCCGAACCAGTCTGAGCCATTGCATAATCTTTTATGTATTTGCGTTGTTGAATTTGCGGTTGCATCGTCGTGTCTAGTTACTGGTCTTAGTGTCTAGTCCTTTAGAGTTTTGAGTTCTGTTCACAAGTTGTCACGCCGCCGCCGCATCATCATCATCACCGCTGCCATATACCACCATTGTCATCACCGCTGCCATATACCACCATCGTCATCACCACTGCCATCTACCATCGTCGACATCACCGCATCCATATACCACATATCCACCTCCATCACGCCAATCCGAATCCACCTACAACATATATCCGCCACCAGTCCGAGTTCCACCCGATTCATCTCCGCCACCAGTCCGAGTTCCACCAGATTCATCTCCGCCACCAGTCCTAGTCCGAGTCCAGTATTTGTTGCTTTGTTTTTTATTTCTAGATCACGTCATACTCCGAGTCGTGATAGAGAAGGACTTCCGAACTTTCGGGTTACCCGCAGTAGAAAAATAGCTCCAGTTTCAAAAATAATAATAATAATAAGTCTGGAAAATTCTGGCTAGGCAGTTTCGAGACCATTTGTAGACTTTTTCGAAAAAATTTGTTGCGGAGCAAAAACAAGAGAGGAAAAAGAAGTGCAAAAAAGTGAAAAAAAGAGAAAAAAAATTCAGAGTGTGCTCCTCCCTTGTTTACGTGCAGCGCCGTGATTTTGTTAGTGTTCTAGGCTCGCGTCTCTAGCACGGTCTAGCCTAGGACCAGCACAGTGCCGTCGTTGAGCGTTTATTCAACTTTGCATCTCTTAATTGATTATTGCTGACCCTTTTTGCTACCATATTATAAGCCTTCCCAGCTTCACATACATCTACGTCGTGCGTTTGATTCTCCCTGGTAATCGCTCTATCCAAGCTTTGAGAGTTTTGACTACAACGGTTACCGATCACCACCTACTGCTGGGTAAGAACTGGTAAGAATTTGAGATTTGCTTGAAGGATTTGTGACACACCACCACAACCGCCGCTTCCTACTAGTCTGTAGAATCATATTATTTTGTGTTTCTATTGCTGCTAACCATGCCAGGATCACAAGCCGATGAGATTGACTGGGAGAACATGACGAACACGAATGTTCATGATAAGTTTCATCAAATGTTGGGTCAACAGGTGGAAGACGTGATGGCTAGTTTTAGAAAAGCATTGGAGAGGATGGATGACATTGAGAAGACAATTGACACCAAGTTGGATGCCCAGTTTGATGAATTACTAAAACGTCTCCCACAAACAGTTCTACGCCGTGATACGGTAGGGCGAGCACAGCGTGTTCCTATTGAACCAGGACAAAATTCTGGTGTTGCTGCTACTGCTCTTGGTGCTTCTGTAGCACCTGCTGTTACTTCAGAGGTGGAGGACTATTATGAGGATGAGGTTGATCAAAATCAGAACTACGTGCAGCCACCAAAGACCACCACCAGTGTCGACCTCGGTATATGTTCGCAACGGTAGGCTGCACCACCACCTCAGTGCGAGATAATGACCATATTCCGAAATTGAAATTGAATATTCCACCATTTGAGGGTAGATATGTTCCTGATATATATCTTACTTGGGAGTTAGAAACTGAACAACGTTTTACATGTTTACAATATCCCAAGGAGAGACGGGTTGCTGCTGCTGTTTGTGCTTTCACTAGTTTTGCATGTGTATGGTGGTATGAACATTGTAGATTATATCCTATTCCAACTACTTGGGCTGCCTTGAAAACTGCTATGCGTACTCGTTCGGTTCCACCATATTATCAACGTGAATTTCTTCAAAAATTGCAGCATTTAAGACAAGGAAAAAATTCTGTAGAAGAATATTATCAGGAGTTACAAACTGGCATGATTAGATGTGGTATTGTTGAGGAGAATGAAGCTATGGTTGCACGTTTTATGGGTGGATTAAATAGAGAGATTCAGACCATTTTAGAGTATAAGGAGTATACTATTATCACTCGTTTATTCCATCTTGCTTGTAAAGCTGAACGTGAAGTGCTGGATCGACAAGCATTGTCGCGAACTAACTATTCTGCAGGTCGACTTTCATCATGGACACCGCGTGCATCCTCTACTTCCACTGCACCAGCACCTCCATCAGCTGCTACCTCCAGTCGTGATACAAGAAAGCAGGCACAACCACCACTATCTGCCAAGAGCGCACCTGCCAGGCCTGCGCAGAGCTCTTCTTCGTCCATGGCATCAACAGGGCACACAAGTGATATTATTTGTCGTCGTTGTGAGGGAAGAGGACATTATGCGCGAGAATGCAAATCTCAGCGTGTGATGATTGCTACTGAGGATGGTGGGTATGAGTCTGCTAGTGACTATGATGAGGAGACTTTAGACCTTATTACAAGTGAAGAACACGGTGGAGATGATTCTGATCATGAGATGCAATACATGGCTCCTGAAGATGTTGACAGGTATGAATGTTTAGTTGCTCAACGTGTTTTGAGTGTGCAGGTTACACAAGCTGAGCAAAATCAGAGGCATAATTTGTTCCATACAAAGGGAGTTGTGAAGGAGCATTCTGTACACGTCATCATAGATGGAGGGAGCTGCAACAACTTGGCTAGCATGGAGATGGTGGAGAAGCTATCTCTCACCACAAGACCTCATCCACATTCTTACTACATACAATGGTTCAACAACAGCGGCAAGGTTAAGGTAACACATACTGTTCGTGTGCATTTTAGTATCTCTACATATGCTGATTATGTTGATTGTGATGTGGTACCTATGCAAGCATGTTCCTTATTACTTGGTCGACCATGGCAATTTGATAAAAGTTTTGTACACCATGGTAGAAACAATCAGTATACTCTTGTTCATAAGGATAAAAATATTACTTTGCTTCCTATGACTCCTGAGTCCATTTTGAAAGATGGTATTAATAGAGCTAATAAAGCAAAACAGGAGAAAAATAAGAGTGAAAATCAGATTGTGGCAAAAGAATTTGAGCAACAAATGAAGCCTAATAGTAAACCATCTAGTGTTGCTTCTGAAATTAAATTGAAAAGTGCATGTTTACTTGCCACTAAATCTGATATTGATGAGCTAGATTTTAGTAAATCTGTTTGCTATGCTTTTGTGTGCAAAGAGGCATTATTTTCATTCGAGGACGTGCCTTCCTCTTTGCCTCCTTCTATCACTAACATTTTGCAGGAGTTCGCTGACATCTTTCCATAAGACGTGCCACCGGGATTACCTCCCATTCGAGGGATTGAGCATCAGATTGACTTAATTCTCGGTGCATCATTACCCAACCGTGCACCATACCGTACCAATCCAGAGGAGACGAAGGAGATTATGCGTCAAGTACAGGAGCTGCTCGACAAAGGTTATATACGCGAATCCCTTAGTCCTTGTGCTGTTCCTATTATTCTAGTGCCAAAAAAGGATGGTACATCACGTATGTGTGTTGATTGTAGAGGCATTAATAATATTACTATTCGTTATCGTCATCCTATTCCTAGGCTAGATGATATGCTTGATGAATTGAGTGGCTCTACAATATTCTCCAAAGTTGATTTGCATAGTGGATACCATCAAATTTGTATGAAATTGGGAGATGAATGGAAAACAGCATTTAAAACTAAGTTTGTATTATATGAGTGGTTAGTCATGCCTTTTGGGTTAACTAATGCACCTAGTACTTTCATGACATTAATGAACGAAGTTTTACGTGCTTTCATTGGATGATTTGTGGTAGTTTACTTTGATGACATATTGATTTATAGCAGATCTTTGGAGGAACATTTGGAACATTTACGTGCCGTTTTTATTGCACTACGTGATGCACGTTTGTTTGGTAACCTTGGGAAGTGCACCTTTTGCACCGACCGAGTGTCTTTTCTTGGCTATGTTGTTACTCCACAGGGAATTGAAGTTGACAAAGCCAAGATTGAAGCTATTGAGAGTTGGCCGCAGCCCAAAACGGTCACACAAGTGAGGAGTTTTCTTGGCCTCACTGGATTCTATAGGCGTTTTGTGAAAGATTTCAGCACCATTGCTGCACCTCTCAATGAGCTTACAAAGAAAAATGTGCCTTTTGTTTGGGTACCGCACAGGAAGAAGCCTTCACGGTATTGAAAGATAAGTTGACACATGCTCCTTTACTCCAACTTCCTGATTTTAATAAGACTTTTGAGCTTGAATGTGATGCTAGTGGAATTGGATTAGGATGTGTGTTATTACAAGATGGCAAACCTGTTGCATACTTTTCTGAAAAATTGAGTTGGCCTAGTCTGAATTATTTTACTTATGATAAAGAATTATATGCTCTTGTTCGGACTTTAGAAGCATGGCAACATTATTTATGGCCCAAAGAATTTGTTAGACATTCTGATCAAGAATCTTTGAAACATATTAAAAGTCAAGCTAAACTGAATCGTAGACATGCTAAATGGGTTGAATTTATTGAGACTTTCCCTTATGTCATTAAACACAAGAAGGGTAAAGAAAATGTTATTGCTGATGCATTGTCTCATCGCTATACTATGCTTTCACAACTTGACTTCAAAATATTTGGTTTGGAGACCATCAAAGATCAATATGTGCATGATGCTGATTTTAAAGATGTATTGCAGAATTGTAAAGAAGGAAGAACATGGAACAAGTTAAATCGTTAATGATGGATTTCTGTTCGTGCTAACAAGCTATGCATTCCAGCTAGCTCCGTTCGTCTTTTGTTGTTGCAGGAGGCGCATGGAGGAGGACTAATGGGACACTTTGGCGTGAAGAAGATGGAGGACGTACTTGCTACACATTTCTTTTAGCCAAAGATGAGACGGATGTTGAGCGTTTTATTGCTCATTGCACTACATGTCAAAAAGCTAAGTCATGACTAAATCCTCATGGTTTATATATGCCTTTACTGTACCTAGTGTTCCTTGGGAGGATATATCTATGGACTTTGTTTTAGGTTTACCTAGAACAAAGAAGGGAGGATAGCATATTTGTTGTCGTGGATAGATTCTCGAAAATGGCACACTTTATACCATGTCATAAAAGCGATGATGCTGTTAATGTTGCTGATTTGTTCTTTCGTGAAATTATTCGCTTGCATGGTGTGCCAAATACTATTGTTTCATATCGTGATACTAAATTTCTTAGCCACTTTTCGAGATGTTTATGGGCTAAGTTGGGGACTAAACTGCTTTTTAGTACTACTTGTCACCCCCAAACTGATGGACAAACTGAAGTAGTCAATAGAACATTGTCTACTATGCTTAGGGCTGTTTTGAAGAATAATAAGAAAATATGGGAGGAATGCTTGCCTCATATTTAATTTGCTTATAATCTTTCATTGCATTCTACTACTAAGATGTGCCCTTTTGAAGTTGTGTATGGTTTCCTACCTCGTGCACCTATTGATTTGTTGCCTCTTCCATCTTCGGAGAAGGTTAATTTTGATGCTAAACAACGTGCTGAATTGATTTTAAAAACGCATGAGTTAACTAAGGAAAACATTGAGTGTATGAATGCTAAATATAAACTTGCTGGAGATAAGGGTAGAAAACATGTTGTGTTTGCACCTGGAGATCTTGTTTGGTTACATTTGCATAAGGATAGATTTCCTAATTTGCACAAATCAAAGCTAATGCCACGTGCTGATGGTCCCTTTAAGGTGTTGGAGAAAATAAATGATAATGCACATAAACTTGAGCTGCCTGCAGATTTTGGGGTTAGTCCCACTTTTAACGTTGCAGATTTGAAGCCTTATTTGGGTGAGGAAGATGAACTTCCGTCGAGGACGACTTCATTTCAAGAAGGGGAGGATGATGAGGACATCAATACCATTGTTACACCCACAACCCCTGCTGCTATACATACTGGACCAATTACTAGAGCTCACGCACGCCAACTAAATTACCAGGTACTTTCGTTTCTTGGTAATGATTCTAATGTTCATGCGAATATGATGCTGCCTAAATTGGATACATTTGTTTTGCTTACAAATGAAGGGCCTAGCTTGGAGAAGGATGAGCATTGGAGCAAGAACAAGCATGGAAATGATGGCATGCACAGGGGGAACAAGAACAGAGTTACAAGTGATGATTTCAGGACTTTGAAGCCACCATAATGAGTGCATGAAGCCTTGGACGAAATATACAATATGCCACTTCATAAATTTCGTCCAGAGGCTATTCTAGGTGTTGCGTCACCTTATTATTGGGCCAGGCCCATGTAATTTCGAAATAGATAAGTATAGGCTATTTTTAGAGTCCGTATGTGTGGCGAAACAAGAGATAGGGTTAGTTTCGGACCCCTCCACCAAGGGCCACGAAACTCACCCCCTCTTCCTCCATATATACAGCCCTTAGGGCACCATTTAGACTTTGGGTTTTGTTTAGAATAAAGTTCGCCATAGCTGCAACTTCACGTACTTCGTTTGTGTTCAACGACCAGACAAAGAAGTCACAGAACCCCACCTTGATCAATAAAGCTTTCATCTTATATTCACAATATCTAGATTGCAATCTCAGTTTCTTGCTTGTTCTTCGTTTGCTCGCGAGGAAATGACTCGTGGTCGGTTGATCATGCTCGGCGTGGTCAATAACCTCTCGGAGTTGGTTTAGCGATTGCTAAGGCGCGACGTCCTCGCACGTTCGTAGTCGGATCGTCAAAGTCGACTTCCACCAAAGCGATATCCATCATCTCAACGAAAGACGGGACACCTTTGCCTCTATCAGAACCCCTAACGTAGGATGAGTCGTGTACCCCTATGCGCACTTGAGTTCGTATGATGGTTCGAATAGAACCATGATCGAGTGTTGCTTGTTTTAATTTGTTGGTGTTTTGATATCAGTCACCCTTTTTGCCCTAGGCAACAAGTATGCGACAATATCAGCTTCCTTATCTTGATGCTTGTGCTTGGCTCTTTTTACACTTGTTGGTTTGCACCTGCACTATAGAACCCCCTTTAGGCATCTTCCATCTATGCTACTTTCCCTCTCATCTCTCTAATCAACTGAAGACCAGCAAGACAAGATGTACCGAAGATTTCACCTCAGCGACCAACTAGCACTGAAGACTTATGTTGCAGCCTCCTCGACCAAGTGCAACCCCATAGAGTTACGTTTACCCCCCAAGATTAGAAACCCATCCCTAGACCCTTCGAGACATCACGAGATACCCCAACTGGAATCCTTAACCATGTGCCTAACCCATTGAATTGCAGGAGAACCAGTTAAGCCTCCGTAACCTTTCATAGCACAGGGTTCATTATGGAGCTAGTGGACATAGTGAACAGGCACATTTTCATCCGAAGATAGCACCAAACCGACGATGCCATAAGGAAGACCAACTTGAGGATATAGGAATAGAGGACAAATGACTTGATTAGTTTATATTAGTGATCTTGAGGATTTATCTGAGACTCTTTGGAGGATTATAAGCTTTCATGTTGGTAGATGAACTTGGTGGGATCATGATAATAGGGTAGCATAGCTTTCATCACCCCAGAGTAAATTTGGATGTAAATAGGTGATCCTAGTGGAGTCTAGATGTTGAGCAAGTCTACATGGTTCAGAGTAAATTGGATTTAGACTGATGATCTTAATCATGATACCATGTTTCTCGGTGGATGATAAACTAGGAGATTGGATTAATTGTCAGAGTTGATTTAGGGAATTGGTGGACTGGCTATACTAAAGATAGCCCTTTTCAGGTATTTGGGGATTGTAGGGACTTTAGAAGATCATGCGGAACACCATAGATATTGGATTTGTAGAATTGATGGATCATGTAGTGGTTGATGGAAGTTAATGGGCCATTGGAGTTGATACATAGGAAGGAAACAAGATTTTTGGATTTGCTATGTTTCCTCAGGATGGAGATGCATTATCATGGATCCTAGACGAGTAAGATGTGTACTTGGATTATGGTGTTTAGTTCAACTTAGCAGCTTGTATGGATTTTACTCGAGGATAACCATACATATGAGTTTTGGGATAATTGACATGTATGATTTTGTTAGACCTCCTTTTGGGAGTCATGAGGATATGGATAACATGAGTGATGATGGGAGTTGACCCATACGAGATAATGCTTTTGGTGGTATAAGGTGATTTGTTTGGGGAACTAGATAGTACAATTGGCATCTCAGGAACTGTGCTCAAGGATATATGATAAACGTTCACTCGCACCCTAGAATCCTTGAAACCCTTAAGCCCTACCAAGCCACAACATGGTTGGATCCTGACCTTGGGCTTTGGCTCTAGATCGAGAAGACCTTGGCCAACACTCGGCCGTGACCACCATCAATGCCCCAGCCCACCTTATGTACCCCATGAACGGAGACTTCAGGGAGGACTTGGATTGATGACCTACTTGTCTACCTGAAGACAAAAGGAGAACCATTCAGCTAGTTAGGGAACATCTGAAGACTTCCACATCAAGGAGGAATAACAATACCAACCACCATCGTCAAGAAGTGAACTTTCTCGTCGAAGACCGTGCGTATCTGCAAACCACTCCTCTCGAAAGAATCAAGCATCTCCATGCCAAAAGAAAGGTCAAACCAAGATTTACCGGCCCCCTCTGAGATTATTCCAAGATGAACAGTAGACAGCTACGAGCTGGAGTCACCACCTGAGTTACTCGCTGTGCACAACATTTTCCAGAGTTGTGTCATCGACCTCCAGCCCAACCTGACCTACGAGAGAAAACCCTTAGCAACCTGGATCAAGCAGAACATCATACACGAAGCCACACCATCAAGTACTTCAAGGTTCAATGGAGCACCGCTCGGAAGTAGAAACAGTATGAGGACGTGAAGACCAGCCCACATCAAAGTTTCCCAATTCCTTTCCGCGACTAGTTTGGGAATCCCGGGGACGAGATTCTTGTAAGGGGGTAGGTCTATCACACACTGATTTTCATGCCACAAATCTTAAGCTAATAAATCATGATAAAATATGGTTTGACAAAAGCTTTTGAGTGTTTTGGTCCTTGCTTGATTTGATTTTTGTGTGTTGGTTGCAAGTGCTCTAAAAATCAAATAAATCCTCCAACTCTTATACTCGTTCTCCCTGATCCAAAACTTCTGCCCAATGATCATGCCATGTGTATAGTACAGTACAAAATTTTCTTATAAAACTAATTTGGCCAAAAAATTATTTTCTAAATTTAGTTTTCCAAAAACCCCTGAATTGAGGTTTGCACTACAAGTACTTGATTTGGGGTATGAAAAATCTTTCAAAGAGTATGTTTGACTCCTATTAGGTATAGGACTCCCATAAACCACAAAAATATAATTTTAAAGTTATTTTTCTATTTTATTTAAAGGATTTTTCTTTAGGCCGGAAATGGTCTTTAATAGGTTAAAATTATTTTAATGTTTTAAAAATATTTGTGAACTTTAGGTAAACTTAGTGGACATATATTGTCCATATATAGGAGTTTCAACACATGGTCATGTTCAAAATATTGGTCAAATCCCTCAAAAACCCTTTTTGGATATTTCAAGCTTTTGAAATATTTACAAAGGAAATATTCTCTAAAAATTCCAAGAAACTCTGGCATGTCACAAATGCCCTATTTGGTGGTCTTGCCAAGTCTCATGTCTTCGAGAACAAGATAACATCATCAAATCCCCTCAAAACCATTTCTGTCCATTTTGAAGTTTGAGCAACTTTGCATTGCCAAACATGTACAAATGTTCTCAAACTTAGTGCACATGCTCAAATGGTCTAATTATTCATCTAGAACAAATGGCACAAGTTGGAGATAATGTTATCTTGTTCAAAGTGCCCCAAAACCCTCTCTGTCCATAACCAAATTTGAACAACTTTACATTGCCAACTTTCTCCTTTTGCTATCAACCTTGGTGGGCATGTTTTAAACCCTAAATGATGACACTACACCAAGTGGTGAATCAAGGAGAATAGTTTTGCATGACTAGATCTTGGAAAACTCATTTCTGTTGATTTCTAGGGTTTACAAAAGTGGTTTACAAAAGTTGCATTGGCAACTTTGCCCAAATGGACTCAATCTTGGTGGAACCTCTTATTTTCTCATGCCAATTGACCCTGACAAGCCTCATGACAAGAGGAGTTCATCTTCTATCCCAAATCAACAACAAACACCTTCTGACATTTTTCCAAAATCATCATTTTGACCCCTTCCACTATTCTCCTTGACCTCAACTTCTTACCAGTGCTTCTCCTAACCCTTACCTATCTCCAGTATCTCCCATTCATCCACAACTCAATGATTGAGGAGTGAAAACCTTAATTTTCACCCCTAAACAACACTATTTCTCCTCCCCCTCGACCCTCTTCTCTCACCAGGGCCACTCCAGGGCATCCAATGCCCCTCCCCAGTTGTTTACTTCTCCCTAGCGCTACCAGACACGAGTGGGCACGCCCCTGCCCCTTAAACAATGCCATGGTAGCCAAAGGCACGCTCTGGAGCGCGCTATAGTGCGCCCTTGCACTGTAGCGGCCACCCGCCCGATGCCCCCAGCCACCTTGGGCCTCCCCGGCGTGTCCCCCAAGACAGCCTCGGCGCCCGCGACATGGCATCTGGCCGGCCCCCTCCTCCCTCTCTCTCCCATGGCCGCCCCGCGCATGAACCAAGCGCCGCCCAGCACTACCACTCTCTACTCGAGCACGGGCCCTGCCCCGAGCTCACCCCGCTCCCCCTATCTCCTCCCAACGCCCAACACCACCCCCACGAGTGCCGGAGACAGGACCGAGCCTCCTCCAGTGGCCATCCTGGCCATTTTCGCGGGCGCCCGTAGGCCGCGTCCACAGTGAGCCATGGCCTCGCTATATAAGGCCTCCCGAGGCCTCTCTCTGGAGCCCCTTCGCCCTCTCTCCCTCCCGTACGTCACCCAGACCCGGCCATCCCTCTCCCCGTGCCCTCCATCCACCACAATGGCCAGAGCATCGCCATCGGGCTCCGCCTAAATTCGAGCTAACCCAAGCTCTCGTTCACCCCCTAGCTACTCCAACGCCCTCATACCTCCACCTCAAGGCCCTCCATCGCCTCCGTTCACCCCCAGGAAGGACAGGCGCTCACGGCCAAAGATGGCCGACGGCCTCCTCCGCCACCATCCAAGCCGTCGCCACTACGGCCATCCTCGGTGTGCATGAAGCACCTAGAAGGATGCGTAGCAGCCTCCTGAGCACGCTGGTGGGCAGAGCGTCGCCGGAGATGCTCTGTAGCCCCGGCAATTACCGGCGGGAGCCGCTCCTCCCTGCGTCCGGAGCGCGCGTGGGAGGTTGAAGGCGACCTGCCGCAGGGCCCCGCGTGTCAGCGACCCAGTGGGCGGGCCCCGCCCGTTTAAGTGGAAACGGCTTCGGCCAAATCTGCTTTCCCCGTGCGTAGGTGCACTTCCGTGAAGCCGCCTTCGACGCCACCGCTATCGCTCGTACGGGCGTGCTGCTGGGCTGGCCCACTAGCTATCTCTCGTCCAGTGCGAGTTTTAGGTATAAACCTAAACCTTTTATTTTTCTTTTCCAGTAAGCTTCAAAAATGCATAAACAATTCAAATGGACTCCAAATTTGGTGACTCGAATTTTTAGTAGTTCATAAAACCATGATCTATCTCATGGTGCAATTTGCACATTTTTCCAGAATCATTTTCTTCACATATATTTATCAAATCCTATTTTTTCATTTCTGTGATGAACTTTAGAAAATCACAGAAAGCCCATAATTGATCCAAATCCATTGATTCAAATTCCTAGATGCTTATATGTTCATAACTTAATTTTTGAACATTTTTGCCAAAACTTCCTTTTCAACATCAAATATTGGTTTATTTCTCCATGTATAACCAACTTTGCAAATTCATAGAAAAATCATTTGAACTCCAAATCCAGTGAAAACAACTCGTAGGTGCTTCTAAAATCATTCCTTGTTAAATGGGTGTCTTTGATCATTTTCCAAAATAATATTTCTGTACACTTCTTGCAAATCCAAAAATCCCTTAATTCCATCATACTGAAATGTTCAGAGATATCCATAGATCAAATCCCAATGAAACCAGTTTGGTCATTCCTCATATGACCAAAGGTATCCTAGAAAAGTCCAACTTGCATTTTTAGACCACTTTTATTTTTGCCTTGTTGAGTGGCTTATTGTGGTTGTTTCTGTCGTTAGTTGACGAAGTAGACAGAGTATTTGGAGAAGGACCAGAAGATTTCAAGACTCTGATGAACCAGGCAAGCAGCCGTTTGACCATGATGAACCCTTTTTAATCATGATAGCATTTCTTTTCGTTATTGTTGAATGCATGGCAACCTTGCAAGGCTGCCTTCGTTGCAAACCCCGTTGACACTTGCATTATTCATGACTCTATCTTTGTTCAGAGTTGTGTTGGTGGGTTGTGGAAACATGCTATAGTAGTTGGCTATGCAAACATGGATCAGGGTTATGCATGAATAGAAACAAGTGTGGTTTGACATACTTGCAAATAGACCCAGTGGGTGCCACTACTGCCCTTGGGAAATGATGATGAACTAGGTCACTACTTGGTGGAGAAGTGGTGTACCGAAGCAAGTGAATAAGTGTTGTTATAGAGATGGAATAGATTTAAGATTTGTCGACCGTCCCAACCAAACATGTGCAACCAATCTACCCCTTATGGGATGGGGCATTATTGATTACCTACTCGATACTAGCATGGTGCCTGCATTACTAGTGACGGGGGTGACATGAGGTCACT
Organism: Aegilops speltoides; assembly: GCA_021437245.1. Lineage (NCBI taxonomy): Eukaryota > Viridiplantae > Streptophyta > Magnoliopsida > Poales > Poaceae > Aegilops > Aegilops speltoides. The sequence continues at coordinate 247,343,013 of CM038142.1, read as the reverse complement.
CTCGGGACGGGGTCGTGCTTGGATAAGCGGCCATGACTATTTTCACAGGGCACCGAAAACACCGTTCGTCCCTACGTGTACGTGTGACAATGAAAAGGGCAGAGTCCCAAGATCTTGTTGCTTATACACAAAGGCCGTGTACCAACAAGTGGACCCTATGTTAGTGTTGCCTAGGAAAAGATAGTGATCGGGTGCTTACCCTGGGTACTTGAGGTACAGCGGGTCGTGGATGACATGGAAGTTTGCCGGATCTTGTGGGTAAAGTGTGCAACCTCTACAGAGTGTAAAACTATTCGAATAGCCATGTCCACGGTCAAGGACAGTTGGGTGGTGCTGCTTAGACTATGTCCATATGTTTCTGACAGACAACACGGTTTGGTAATATTGTTGATATGATTCATGAGGAAGACGCGATGAGTTGAGCATGTGTTTTTCATAACTCTTTCTCGATGTTGATGTTTGTAACCTCCTATTACTTGTTGCAGACGCATTCATGTCCTTGATAAATGTTGATCATACTGCATGAGAAAAACTAGCTTTCCGCAAAAAAGCCAATTTAGTGGTAGAACCTTGCAAAATTATTCTATTATCACTCTCGGGTTGCTTGCGAGTACATTCAAAGTACTCATTGGCTTGCCACTGGTTATTTAATTGGCAAGGCATGGAGGAACAGCAGTTCGAGGAAGAGTTCTTTGGTGATGAACATGCGAACTAGGACGCTTCCCAGTTAGAATGCCTGTAGGGTTAAGGAAGATGGCATGGGTTCTACTTATCGATGAAGATTTTTGGTACTGATGTATCATTTGATGTGCAACCCTTAAGGCTTTATCAATGTAAGACTTGACCATAATGGTAATAATTTGCGTAAAATGGTATGTATGGATGTAAGACTCTTGTTATTCAGCTTCTGTGTGTTCAGTGAGCATTGATCTCCGGGATCACTATACACGTGCATTCGGTGATCTCGACGTATGAGTCGGGGTCCCCACAAGTTTACTCAAAACAGAAGGTGAATCAACTACAGAGCTAGATGGCAGTTCTTTACCTCCCGTGGTAGTTGAGGGAAGATCTTGGTTCTTTGATCTTTCAAATTCCTCATAGGGATCAACAGATATAAATCCCAAGTGACTCAGAGAATAGAGCTATGCTCCATGACAACAGCGCCAGAAAAAGTTCTTGATAACCCACAAGTATAGGGGATCGCAACCGTTTTCGAGGGTAGAGTATTCAACCCAAATTTAGTGATTCGACACAAGGGGAGCCAAAGATATTGTCAAGTATTAGCAGATGAGTTGTCAATGCAACCACACCTGAAAGACATAATATCCACAGCACAGTATTTAGTAGCAAAGTAGTACGGAAGTAACAGTAACAGTGGTGAAAGTAACAGTACCAGTTTTGTAGAAATCATAACAGTGGCAACGGAGAAGTAATTGAGCAAAGATCAATATGAAACGAGCTCATAGGCAATGGATCAATGATGGATAATTATGTTGGATGACATTCATGATGCAACAATTATAACATAGGGTGACACAGAACTAGCACCAATTCATCAATATGATGTAGGCATGTATTCCGAATATAGTCATACATGCTTATGGAAAACAACTTGCATGACATCTTTTGTCCTACCCTCCCTTGGCAGCAGGTCCCTATTGGAAACTAAGGGATATTAAGGCCTACTTTTAATAGAGTACCGGAACAAATCATTCGCACTTAGTGAATACATGAACTCCTCAAACTAGGGTCATTACCGGGAAGTGCCCCGACTATTGTCACTTCGGGGTTACCGAATCATAACACGTGGTAGGTGACAATAACTTGCAAGATAAGATCAAGAACACAAATATATTCATGAAACATAATAGGTTCGGATCTGAAATCATGGCACTCGGGCCCTAGTGACAAGCATTAAGCATAGCAAAGTCCTTGCAACATCAATCTTAGAACATAGTGGATACTAGGGATCAAACCCTAACAAAACTAACTCGATTACATGGTAAATCTCATCCAACCCATCACCGTCGAGCAAGCCTACGATGGGATTACTCACGCACAGCGGTGAGCATCATGAAATTGGTGATGGAGGATGGTTTATGATGATGATGGTGATGATTTCCCCTCTCTGAAGCCTTGAAGGACTCCAGATCTTCCCTCCCGAGTAAGAACAGGAGGTGGCGGCGGCTCCATATCATAAAATGCGATGAATCTTTCTCTCTGATTTTTTCTCCCAGGACGTGAATATATGGAGTTGGAGTTAAGGTCGGTGGAGGTCCAGGGGGCCCACAAGGACAAAGGGCGCGCCCCATGGGGGTGGGCGCACCCTCCAGCCTTGTGGCCAGGGTGTGGGTCCTCTTCGGTTGATTCTTTCACCAATATTTTTTTAATTTATTCCAGAAATGATCTTTGTCAAGTTCCAGGTCATTCTGAGAACTTTTATTTCTGCACAAAAATAACACCATGGCAATTCTGCTGAAAACAGCGTCAGTCCGGGTTAGTTCCATTAAAATCATGCAAATTAGAGTCCAAAACATGGAAAAAGATTTTGAAAAAGTAGATACATTGTAAACGTATCACGTGCGCTGATTGCCAGGTGGCTACGGCGGCCGGAAAGGCTGGGAAGGCCGATGGACCATACCGCAACATCCACCGAACCAAGGGCCATGACCTCCAAGAGTGTCACCAAGTTGAGAAACTTGTCAAGAAGCAGAAAGCTATATACGAGAAGCGTGACAAGGAAGGTGACCAGGAAGGTGCTAGCGGGAAGGGTTGTGGTGGCAGAGGAGGCCGCTGCGACAAAATTCCCCAGCCAAAAGAAAACCTGCTAGAGGCCGTCAGAAGAAGGAACATGATGGCAAAAGTGATGAAGGGGATGAAGACAAAACCAGTGAGCAAGAGTTCCTAAAAGCCACTGAGGCCCTGTGCATTGACACAGGCGCATCCTTGCAATCCTCTGACTGGCAACTTAAACAGTGGACACGTGAGGTCAATGTCGTAGGGCCACCGGTAGACTCCCGAAAACCACTCAAATGGTCACGCATGACCATCATCTTTGACGAAGAGGATCAGCCTGACCGCACCACCGCGGTAGGGTGCTTGCCGTTGTTGGTTTCACCAATGATCCGCAACCTCAAGGTCATAAGGATGTTGGTTGACGGCGGGGCAGGTGTCGCGGGATACCACGGCCACCTATGGGGCTACAAGCCCCCTTTTGGTTCGCCGAGGGGATGGGCACATTGCACAAAGAGCAGAGAAGCATTGTGCAGCACAGCAGAAATCACATAGGCAATTTTACCCAGGTTCGGGCTGCCGTGAGGCGTAAAACCCTACTCCTACTTTGGTGGATTGATGGTGGGAAAGGTGGTGGTGGACACCGTGCACTTTGCCCGGAAGGGTTGCATCAGGTGAAGTGGCTACGTGCGTATGGGTACGTGAGGGCCTGAGCTTGGCAACCTCGTGAACTGAACCCTTTTTATGTTTGCCATGGGCCTCCTTTTATAGACCAAGGGTTACCACCAAGGAAAATCAGTCTTTGCGTACTGGTTAGATAGCAAATAGTGCTATCATACCTAACTTTGCAGGCCAACAGAGCACATTAAATGCGTCGTCTAGTGTCACATCACAGCATGCTCGGCAGAGCTGGTTGGCGCTGGTTGCTTCACCTGCTATGAAGAGGGTCCCGGCAGAGCTGGTTGGCGCTGATGGTACGTAGATGTGTTTGCTTGGCAACCTTCTGACATCCCCGGTGTTCCCAGGGCGGTAATCGAGCACCACCTTGTTGTCTTCCCTCATGCTCGGTCTGTCAAGAAGAAGGTCAGAAAACAAGCTTTGGAGTGCAACAATTCATTGCTGAAGAGATTAAGAAACTTGAAGCAGCTGGTTTGGTCAGAGGAGTGTTGCATCTGACATGGTTGGCGGACCTGGTGGTGGTGCGCAAGGCGAATGGGAAATGGAGGCTCTGTATAGACTTCACAGATCAGGATAAGTCATGCCTGAAGGACACATTCCCCTTGCCGTGCATCGACCAGATTGTAGATTCCACATCCGGGTGTGATCTACTTTCCTTTTTGGATGCATACTCTGGATACCATCAGATATTCATCTTCAAGGAGGACAAGGAGAAGACCACGTTCATAACCCCATGCGGCACATACTGCTTTGTGTGGATGCCCTTTGGATTAAAAAGCGATGGATCCATGATACATCAATTTTCCATCATGCTTTTATATCGATAGTTATTGCATTATGGACTGTTATTACACGTTATGTCACAATACTTATGCCTATTCTCTCTTATTTTACAAGGTTTACATGAAGAGGGAGAATACCGGTAGCTGGAATTCTGGGCTGGAAAAGGAGCAAATATTAGAGACCTATTCTGCACAACTCCAAAAGTCCCGAAACTCCATGAAAGTTACTTTTGGAATTAATAAAAAATACTGAGCGAAGAAAGTACCAGAGGGGGCCCACACCTTGGCCACGAGGGTGGGTGCGCGCCCTACCCCCTTGGGCGCACCCCTCTGCCTCATGGCCCCCCTGACAGGCTTCCAGTGACCATCTTCTGCTATATGAAGTCTTTTACCCTGGAAAATATCATAAGCAAGCTTTCGGGACGAGACACCGCCACCACGAGGCGGAACCTTGGCGGAACCAATCTAGGGCTCCGGCGGAGCTGTTCTATCGGGGATTCATCCCTCCGGGAGGGGGAAATCATCACCATCATCATCACCATCGATCCTCTCATCAGGAGGGGGTCAATCTCCATCAACATCTTCACCAGCACCATCTCCTCTCAAACCCCAGTTCATCTCTTGTATCCGATCTTTGTCTCACAACCTCGGATTGGTACCTATGGGTCACTAGTAGTGTTGATTACTCCTTGTAGTTGATGCTAGATGGTTTATTCGGTGGAAGATCATATGTTCAGATCCTTTATGCCCATTAATACCCCTCTGATTATGAACATGAATATGATTTGTGAGTAGTTACGTTTGTTCCTAAGGACATGGGAGAAGTCTTGCTATAAGTAGTCATGTGAATTTGGTATTCGTTCGATATTTGGATGAGATGTATGTTGTCTCTCCTCTAGTGGTGTTATGTGAATGTCGACTACATGACACTTCACCATTGTTTGGGCCTAGAGGAAGGCACTGGGAAGTAATAAGTAGATGATGGGTTGCTAGAGTGACAGAAGCTTAAACCCTAGTTTATGAGTTGCTTCGTAAGGGGCTGATTTGGATCCATATGTTTCATGCTATGGTTAGGTTTACCTTAATACTTATTTTGTAGTTGCGGATGCTTGCAATAGGGGTTAATCATAAGTGGGATGCTTGTCCAAGAAAGGGCAGTACTGAAGCACCGGTCCACCCACATATCAAATTATCAAAGTAACAAACGCGAACCATATGGGCATGATGAAAACTAGCTTGACGATAATTCCCATGTGTCCTCGGGAGCGCTTTTCTCTATATAAGAATTTGTCCAGGCTTGTCCTTTGCTACAAAAAGGATTTGGCCATCTTGATGCACATTATTTACTTACATTACTTGTTACCCGTTACAAATTACCTTATCACAAAACTATTTGTTACCGATAATTTCAGTGCTTGCAGAGAATACCTTACTGAAAACCGCTTGTCATTTCCTTCTGCTCCTTGTTGGGTTCGACACTCTTACTTATTTAAAGGACTACGATAGATCCCCTACACTTGTGGGTCATGAAGACTCTTTTCTGGCACCGTTGTCGGGGAGTGAAGCACCTTATGTAAGTGGAACTTGGTAAGGGAAAATTTAAATTTACTATCACTTGTTACTATGGAACATAATCCTTTGAGGGGCTTGTTCGGGGTATCTTCACCCGACCAGTAGAGCAAAGAGTTGATCCTCAACCTACTGAACCTAATGAAAATGTTTACTTTGAAATTCCTTCGGGTATGATAGATAAACTGCTAGCTAATCCTTTAAAAGGAGATGGAACATTGCATCCCGATTTACACCTAATCTATGTGGATGAAATTTGTGGATTTTTTAAGCTTGCAGGTATGCCCGATGATGTTATCAAGAAGAAGGTCTTCCCTTTATCTTTGAAGGGAGAGGCATTGACATGGTTTAGGCTATGTGATGATATGAGATTATGGAACTACAACCGATTGGAATTGGAATTTCATCAGAAGTTTTATCCTATGCATCTTGTTCATCGTGGTCATAATTATATATATAATTTTTGTCCTCACGAAGGAGAAAGCATCGCTCAAGCTTGGGCGAGGCTTAAGTCAATGTTATATTCATGCCCCAATCATGAGCTCTCAAGAGAAATGATTATTCAAAATTTTTATGCTCGGCTTTCTCTCAACAATCGCTCCATGCTCGATACTTCTGTACTGGTTCCTTTATGATGAAGACTATTGAATTCAGATGGGATTTATTGGAAATAATTAAACGCAACTCCGAAGATTGGGATCTTGACGAAGGTAAGGAGTCAGGTATGACACCTAAGTTTGATTGTGTTAAATCTTTTATGGATACTGATGTTTTCCGTGAATTTAGCACTAAATATGGACTTGACTCTGAGATAGTAGCTTATTTCCGTCAATCATTTGCTACTCATGTTGACCTCCCTAAGGAGAAGTGGTTTAAATATAATCCTCCCATTGAAGTAAAAGTATTTGCACCTATTAAAGTTGAAGAAAAGACTATCACTTATAATGATCCTATTGTTCCTACTACCTATATTGAGAAACCGCATTTCCTTGTTATGATAAAGGATCATGCTAAAGCTTCAAATGTGGTTCGCAAAAGTAATAATAGAACACCTACACCACCTGAGCAAATTAAAGTTGAACCTAGTGTTGCTATGGTTAAAGATATCTTGGCTGATAATATTGATGGGCATGTTATTTACTTCTGTGATGAAGCTGCTAGAATTGCTAGACCAGATACTAAGAATAAACATAGACCTATTGTAGGCATGCCTTTTATTTCTATTAAAATAGGAGATCATTGTTATCATGGCTTATGTGATACGGGTGCTAGTGCTAGTGCAATACCTCATTCCTTATACAAAGAAATTATGCATGATATTGCACCTGCTGAGATAGAAGAAATTGATATTACAATTAAGCTTGCCAATAGAGATACTATTTCACCAGTTGGGATTGTTAGAGATGTTGAAGTCTTGTGTGGGAAAGTTAAATATCCTGCTGATTTTCTTGTTCTTGGTTCCCCACAAGATAGCTTTTCTCCCATTATATTTGGTAGACCCTTCTTGAATACTATTAATGCTAAGATAGACTGCAAAAAGGATGTTGTTACTATTGGTTTGGGGGATATGTCTCATGAGTTTAATTTTGCTAAATTTCATAGACAACCCCATGATAAAGAATTGCCTAGTAAGGATGAAATTATTGGCCTTGCTTCTATTGCTGAACCATGAAAATGATATGTTTATGAATGAAAGAAGGGAGATAGATGAAGTATTCTTTAAAGAGGGACCTATTTTGAAAGACAACTTGCCTGTTGAAATTCTAGGGGATCCTCCACCACCCAAGGGTGATCCTGGGTTTGAGCTTAAACCACTACCTGATACTCTTAAATATGCTTATCTTGATGAAAAGAAGATATATCCTGTTATTATTAGTCCTAACCTTTCAGAGCAGGAAGAGGAGAAATTATTGAAAAATCTCAAGAAGCACCATGTTGATGTTGGATATACTCTTGATGATCTTAAGGGCATTAGTCCCACTCTATGCCAACACAAGATAAAATTGGAGAAAGACGCCAAACCAGTTGTTGATCACCAACGAAGGTTAAATCCTAAGATGAAAGAAGTGGTAAGAGAAGAAATACTAAATCTCCTAGAGGCAGGTATAATTTATCCCGTTGCTGATAGTCAGTGGGTAAGTCCTGTCCATTGTGTCCCTAAGAAGGGAGGTATTACTGTTGTTCCTAATGATAAAGATGAATTGATCCCACAAAGAATTGTTACATGTTATAGGATGGTAATTGATTTCCGAAAATTAAATAAAGCTACTAAAAAGGATCATTACCCTCTACGTTTTATTGATCAAATGCTAGAAAGATTATCTAAACATACACATTTTTGCTTTCTAGATGGTTAGTCTGGTTTCTCTCAAATACTTGTGTCAAAAGAGGATCAAGAAAAGACCACTTTTACTTGCCCTTTCGGTACTTTTGCTTATAGGCGTATGCCTTTTGGTTTATGTAATGCACCTGCTACCTTTCAAAGATGCATGGCGGCTATATTCTCTGACTTTTGTGAAAAGATTGTTGAGGTTTTCATGGATGATTTCTCCATTTATGGATCATCTTTTGGTGATTTCTTGAGCAACCTTGATTGAGTTTTGCAGAGATGCGAAGATACTAGTCTTGTCTTGAATTGGGAGAAGTGCCACTTTATGGTTAATGAAGGCATTGTCTTGGGGAACAAAATTTCTGAAAGAGGTATTGAAGTTGATAAAGCTAAAGTTCTTGCTATTGAAAAGATGCCATGTCCTAGAGACATTAAAGGTATAAGAAGTTTACTTGGTCATGCTGTTTTTTATAGGAGGTTCATTAAGGACTTTTCTCAAATTTCTAGGCCTCTGACTAATCTCTTACAAAAAGATATTCCTTTTGTCTTCGATGATGATTGTGTAGAAGCATTTGAAATAATTAAGAAAGCTTTGATTTCTGCACCTATTGTTCAGCCACCTGATTGGAATTTACGCTTTGAAATTATGTGTGATGCTAGTGATTATGTTGTAGGTGTTGTTCTAGGACAAAGAGTTGATAAGAAACTAAATGTTATTCAATATGCTAGTAAAACTCTAGACAGTGCCCAGAGAAATTATGCTACTATTGAAAAACAATTTTTAACAGTTGTATTTGCTTCTGATAAGTTCAGACCTTATATTGTTCACTCTAAAGTAACTATTCACACTGATCATGCTGCTATTAAATATCTTATGGAAAAGAAAGATGCTAAACCTAGACTTATTAGATGGGTTCTCCTATTACAAGAATTTGATTTGCATATTATTGATAGAAAGGGAGCTGAGAACCCCGTTGCAGACAACTTGTCTAGGTTAGAAAATGTTCTTGATGACCCACTACCTATTGATGATAGCTTTCCTGATGAACAATTAGCTGTCATAAATACTTCTTGTACTGCTCCATTGTATGCTGATTATGCTAATTACATTGTTGCTAAATTTATACCACCTAGTTTCACATACTAGCAAAAGAAAAAGTTTTTCTATGATTTGAGACATTACTTCTGGGATGACCCACACCTTTATAAAGGAGTAGATGGTGTTATTGGACGTTTTGTACCTGAGCATGAATAGGAACAGATCCTACGCAAGTGTCACTCCGAGGCATATGGAGGACACGCCGCTGGAGATAGAACTGCACATAAGTTATTGCAATCCAGTTTTTATTGGCCTACTCTCTTCAAAGATGCCCATAAGTCTGTCTTGTCTTGTGATGAATGTCAAAGAATTGGTAATATTGTAGACGTCAAGAAATGCCTATGAATTATTCTCTTGTTATTGAACCATTTGATGTTTTGGGCTTCGATTATATGGGACGGTTTCCTTCCTCTAATGGATATACACATATTTTAGTTGCTGTTGATTACGTTACTAAGTGGGTAGAAGCTATTCCAACTAGTAGTGCTGATCATAACACCTCTATTAAGATGCTTAAAGAAGTTATCTTTCCAAGGTTTGGAGTCCCTAGATACTTAATGACTGATGGTGGTTCACATTTGTTAATGGCGCTTTTCGTAAAATGCTTGCTAAGTATGATGTTAATCATAGAATTGCATCTCCATATCTCCCACAGTCTAGTGGTCAAGTACAACTGAGTAACAGAGAGCTCAAGCTAATTTTGCAAAAGACTGTTGATAGATCTAGAAAGAATTGGTCCAAGAAACTTGATGATGCATTATGGGCTTATAGAACTGCATATAAAAATCCTATGGGTCTGTCTCCATATAAAATGGTTTATGGAAAAGCATGTCACTTACCTCTCAAACTTGAACATAAGGCATATCGGGCCATTAAAGAGCTCAATTGTGATTTCAAACTTTCTCGTGTGAAGAGGTTATTTGACATTAGCTCATTTGATGAGTGGAGAACCCATGCCTATGAGAATGCCAAACTGTTTAAAGAAAAAGTTAAAAGATGGCATGACAAAAGGATACAAAAGCGTGAGTTTAATGTAGGTGATTATGTGTTGCTTTTCAACTCTCATTTAAGATATTTTGCAGGAAAACTTCTCTCTAAATGGGAAGGGCCTTACGTTATCGAGGAGGTCTATCGTTCCGGTGCCAAAAAAATCAACAAAACAGTTCGAGGAGGTATATGGTACGGTAAGTAAACCGACTCCAAAACAGTTCTAATAGCATTTTTTCTCCGTTTTGGAATATTTAAGAAAATAGGAAAATTAGAAGTAGTCCGAGAAGGACACGAGGCATCCACGAGGGTGCAGGGCGCGCCATACCCCCCTGGGCACGCCCCCCTGCCTCGTGGGCACCTCGTGTGCTCTCCGGACTCCGTTTTCTTGCACGATACTTCTTTTGGTCGGTAAAAATTCATTATATAATCTCCCGAAGGTTTTGACCACCGTATCATGCAAATACCCTCTGTTTTTGTTTCGAGTTGTTTCTGCAACAGATTTAGAGCAGGATGTCTTCTCAAGAGTCAATCAGGGAGAGCCGGGTGTCTCATTCGACACCGGGTCCAGGAGCAAACAGCGATGCCTATCACTTTGAGCCATCGACGGAAGAGGAGATGGAGGCCGACTTGAAAAGGATAGATGCCATGGAGGAGGATCAAGAAGTTACTTCTCGTTTCCGAGCCGGATTCACGATGGGGGAACTACAGAGCTCAGCTATTCCAAACTCATTCATCCCTTCCAATGTTAGATTTCTTTCTTATGAAAATATGAAAAAGAGTGTCACTTGCTCTCCAGCAGTTATGCAACATCCATGGGTGAAAGGAGCTTTAGCCATCATGGGTATGCTCCGTAAGGAAATAATGGACCTGAAGCAGAAAGTCAATAAGCTCGAGGAAGAGAATCGTATCCTGAGGGGCATCATCACCAAGAATATCACACCACCACCTCCGAAGAAAGAGACATGATCACATGGGTATGGACACTCCCCTTGGCAACTGCCAAGCTTGGGGGAGGTGCCCTGGTATCGTATAACCATCACACTCCTATCTTTACAATTTTTCTTAGTTCGTTCCTTTTAGTAATATCTTGATCTAGTAGAATAAAGTTTTAGTATGATATAGTTTTCAGTTTGGCCTTTTGATCCCCCTACGTAATCGAGTCCGTGAGCTATATATAATAAAGATTAGTGTTGAGTCAAGGGCTTTGCCATCTTGCTTGGATCTTGAGGGAATAAAACTAAAAGAAGTATAAAAAGATATAAAGAGATCATATTTATCTTATGGAGAGTAATGACTTCACATATTAAGAGTCTGATGAATAAAAGTTGTTGAGAGTTGGCAAACGTAGTTTTGGTCATCGTTGCAACTAATAGAAAGTAATAAAGAAAAAGAGGTTCTCACATATAAATATACTATCTTGGACACCTTTTATGATTATGAGCTCTCATTAAAATATGACATGCTAAAGAGTTGACGTTGGAGAAGGAAGACAACGTATTGGGTTATCTTTTCTTATATTCGAAATAAAGTATATTTTCATGGATCATCCAACATGTTGAGCTTGCCTTTCCCTCTCATGCTAGCCAAATTCCTTTCACCAAGTAGAGATACTACTTGTGCTTCCAAATATCCTTAAACCCAGTTTTGCCATGAGAGTACACCATATCTACCTATGGATTAAGTAAGATCCTTCAAGTAAGTTGTCATGTTGCATGCAATAAAAATTGCTTTCTAAATACGTATGACTTATTAGTGTGGAGAAAATAAGCTTTATACGATGTAGTGATATGGAAGCAATAAAAGTGACGGACAGCATAATAAAGATCCGTATCACAAGTGGCAATATAAAGTGACGTTCTTTTGCATTAATATTTCGTGCATCCAACCGTAAAAGTACATGACAACCTATGCTTCCCTTTGCGAAGGGCCTATCTTTTATTCTTGTCTTACACATTTTGCAAGAGTCATGGTGATCTTCACCTTTCCTTTTAACATTTTATCCATTGGAAAGCACCTTGTGTTGGAAAGATCCTGATATATATATCCAATTGGATGTAAGTTAGCATGAACTATTATTGTTGACATTACCCTTGAGGTAAAAAGTTGGAGGCAACACTATAAGCCCCTATCTTTCTCTGTGTCCGATTAAAACTTCATACCCATAAGTATTGCGTGAGTGTTAGCAATTGTGAAAGACTAAATGATAGTTGAGTATGTGGACTTGCTGAAAAGCTCTTATATTGACTCTTTCCTATGTTATGATAAATTGCAATTGCTTCAATGACCGAGATAATAGTTTGTTGGTTCTCAATGAAGTTTCTGATTCATACTTGACATTGTGAATAGATTGTTACTTTAGAATATGAAATCATATAAAATATATATGTTACTGTTATAAGAATGATCATGATCCCCTCATGTCCATATTTTATTTTATCAACACCTCTATCTCTAAACATGTGGACATATTTTTCGATTTTGGCTTCCGCTTGAGGACAAGCGAGGTCTAAGCTTGGGGGAGTTGATAAGTCCATTTTGCATCATGCTTTTATATAGATATTTATTGCATTATGGACTGTTATTACACGTTATGTCACAATACTTATGCCTATTCTCTCTTATTTTACAAGGTTTACATGAAGAGGGAGAATATCGGTAGCTGGAATTCTGGGCTGGAAAAGGAGCAAATATTAGAGACCTATTCTGCACAACTCCAAAAGTCCTAAAACTCCACGAAAGTTACTTTTGGAATTAATAAAAAATACCGAGCGAAGAAAGTACCAGAGGGGGCCCACACCCTGACCAGAAGGGTGGGGGGCGCGCCCTACCCCCTGGGCACGCCCCCTGCCTCGTGGCCCCCCTGACAGGCTTCCGGTGACCATCTTCTGCTATATGAAGTCTTTTACCCTGGAAAAAAAATCATAAGCAGGCTTTCGGGACGAGACACCGCCGCCACGAGGCAGAACATTGGCGGAACCAATCTAGGGCTCCAGCGAAGCTGTTCTGCCGGGGAATCATCCCTCTGGGAGTGGGAAATCATCACCATCATCTTCACCATTGATCCTCTCATCGGGAGGGGGTCAATCTCCATCAACATCTTCACCAGCACCCTAGTTCATCTCTTTTATCCGATCTTTGTCTCAAAACCTCAGATTGGTACATGTGGTTCACTAGTAGTGTTGATTACTCCTTGTAGTTCATGCTAGTTGGTTTATTTGGTGGAAGATCAATATATTCAGATCCTTTATTTACATTAATACCCCTCTGATTATGAACATGAATATGATTTGTGAGTAGTTACGTTTCTTCCTGAGGACATGGGAGAAGCCTTGCTATAAGTAGTCATGTGAATTTGGTATTCGTTCGATATTTTCATGAGATGTATGTTGTCTCTCCTCTAGTGGTGTTATGTGAATGTCGACTACATGAAACTTCACCATTGTTTGGGCTTATAGGAAGGCACTGAGAAGTAATAACTAGGTGATGGGTTGCTAGAGTGACAGAAGCTTAAACCCTTGTTTATGACTTGCTTCGTAAGAGGCTGATTTGGATCCATATGCTTCATGCTACGGTTAGGTTTACCTTAATACTTATTTTGTAGTTGTGGATGCTTGCAATAGGGGTTAATCATAAGTGAGATGCTTGTTCAAGAAAGGGAAGTACCCAAGCACCGGTCTACCCACATATCAAATTATCAAAGTAATGAACGCGAATCATACGAGCGTGATGAGAACTAGCTTGACGATAATTCCCATGTGTCCTCGGAAGCACTTCTCTCTATATAAGAACTTGTCCAGGCTTGTCCTTTTCTAAAAAAGAATTGGGCCATCTTGCTGCATCTTATTTACTTTCATTACTTGTTACCCGTTACAAATTACCTTATCACAAAACAATCTGTTACCGATAATTTCAGTGCTTGCAGAGAATACCTTACTGAAAACCGCTTGTCATTTCCTTCTGCTCCTCGTTGGGTTCGACACTCTTACTTATCGAAAGGACTACAATAGATCCCCCTACACTTGTGGGTCATCAATCCACCTTTAAAAGAGCAGTGCAAATTGGGTTTGAGCCCTAGTTGCATAGGAATATTGAAGGTTACATGGATGACATTGTGGCCAAAACCAAGGACAAATCAACGCTCATTCAGGACTTAGAAGAGACCTTTGCAAACCTGCGCAAGATCAACTTGAAGTTGCACCCTGAGAAGTGCGTGTTTGGCGTTCCCTTCGGCAAGCTACTTGGCTTCTTTGTGTCTCGCCGGGGGCTAGAGGCCAACCCCGACAAGGTCAGAGCGATCGAGCAAATTCAAGCACCCAGTACAGACAAGGACGTGAGGCATTTAACTGGATGTGTTGCTGCACTGAGTATGTTTGTTTCCAAGTCTACCGAGCGCGCCCTGCCGTTCTTCAAAATTCTGAAGAATGCATGGCCGATGATGTGGACCACGGAGGCAGAAGCAGTGTTGCGGGACTTAAAAGCCTATCTTTCCTCTGCTCCCACCTTGGTCACTCCTAAACCACAAGAGCCGTTGTTGCTATATTTGGCAGCGACCAACCAAGTGGTTAGTGCATCACTGGTGGCACAATGGGAAGTAGATGAAGGAGCAGCCGCAACTACTTCCCGCCTCGGAGAAGGAAGTGAACCAGTCACGGCAAGCCTGGGTACAAATCAGGAGGAAGAGGAGTAGAGTGGTGAGGCAATCCCAAGGCCACGACAAAGAAGAGAGTGGTGCAGTGACCAGTTTACTTTGTCAGCTCCCTGTTGCAGGGGTCTAGGTCAAGGTACTCTGGGGTGAAGAAATTGATCTTTGGCCTCATCATGGCCTCAAGGAAACTGCGCCACTACTTCCAAGCCCACGAGATCATGGTTGTCACTCGTTTCCCTTTGCAACGCATACTGCGGAACCTTGAGGCCACCGGTAGGATAGTTGAATGCGCATTAGAGTTGTCAAGCTTTGGTCTAAAGTGTGAGAGTACCTCAACCATTCAGAGTAGGGCACTAGTGGAGTCCATTGCAGAATCGACACCTACTCCAGATGCATAGACACTAGCAACAGTTATCCCTGGCAAGGAGGCGCCCCGAGAATGGATCATATATTTTGATGGTGCCTTCTTGCTACAAGGAGCGAGGGCTGGCGTGCTCCTTGTCACGCGCACCGGAGAGCACCTCAAGTACATGGTCCAAATGCATTTTCCCCGGGAGGAAGTGTCGGATTTCGGGTTCCGCAAACCCTTGAGAGGTTTGAACTCTGGGATGCGTGCGGAGATCTCAACCTACCTAGCCTACCAACTCGTAACCCTCACAGGCTAGCGCGTCGAGCTTGAAGGAAAAGAGAGACACGACAGTTTACCCAGGTTCGAGCCACCTTGCGGTGTAAAATCCTACTCCTGCTTTGTGGTGGATTTGCCTCGACGGGTTGAGGAAGAACTAGTATAGTGGGGAATAGCCTCAGGAGGCGTGTTCTTGAGCTCAAGTGAACTGGTGAGGGTGGAATGGATTCGATCCCCCTCTATGGTGGTGGCTAGGTCCTACTTATAGTGGATTTGGTCCGCTTCCCAAATGTAGGTGGGAAGGGATCCCACAACGACCAAATTTTAAGGGAAACAACATGTGCATCCTATCCTGATGAAAGTGGTCTTCGCCTACAAAAGCCTCTAGTCGTGACGCTGCGATGGGCTCAGTGATGACCTCCGTCCTGCCGTCTTGGCCATCTTGGTCTTGTTGCACCAGAATGGAAACCTTTGGTTGATTCCTCGAGACTCCGTGCCTGCTGCTTGCCTCCTTTTCACAAAAGAGAAAACTGGTACTCTGCACCCACCAGCGCCCGCTTGGCCTTGGTCGTCATGGTTCACGTCAGCCGAACCTGGCGAGGTGCGCCTTGCATATAAATCTCCACTCATCTGGAGCCAGCCTGAGGAGGCTGATCCCCTTAGAGGTCTTGGTGTTGTAGGCTGAGGGATTCCTGGATTAAGGGGTCCTCGGCCGTCCGGCCTGTGTGACATGGGCTGGACTGGTGGACTATGAAGGTAAAAGACAGAAGACTTCTTCCCGTGTTTCGATGGGACTCTCCTTTGCATGGATGGCAAGCTTGGCGTTCGGATATGTAGATTCCTTTCTCTGTAACCGACTTTGTACAACCCTAGTGCCCTCTGGTGTCTATATGAAATGGAGGGTTTAGTCTGTAGAGGCAATCATAATCATACAGGCTAGACTTCTAGGGTTTTAGCCATTACGATCTCGTGGTAGATCAACTCTTGTAATACTCATATTCATCAAGATCAATCAAGCAGGAAGTAGGGTATTACTTCCATAGAGAGGGCCCGAACCTGGGTAAACGTCGTGTCCCCCACCTCCTGTTACCATCAACCTTAGACGCACAGTTTGAGACCCCCTACCCGAGTTCCGCCGGTTTTGACACCGACATTGGTGCTTTCATTGAGAGTTCCGCGGCATCGTCACCAAAAGGTTTAATGGCTCCGTCAATCATCTACAGCAATGCAGTCCAGGGGGAGGTTTTCCTCCCCGGACAGATCTTCGTATTCGGCGGCTTTGCACTGAGGGCCAACACGCTTGGTCATCTAGAGCAGATTAACAGCTACGCCCCTGGTCAACAGGTCAGGTTTGGAAACTTGAATTACATTGCCGATATCCACGGAGACTTGATCTTCGACGGATTCGAGCCCATGACAGCCGCTCCCTTCCACCATGATGAACATGACCTAAATCTGTCATCGGATCGTGCCCATGAGATAGCGCATGTAACTGCTCTGGCCCAAGAACCGGAGTAGATTGCGCCGTCCGAGGACGGGAAGCTCAACCCCGCCGCGGAAGCCGCAGACTCAGTGGTGTTAGAGCCGCACACAGATCCAACCTCGAGCGGGGCCTGTGTCACCGGAACCTCGGATTCGTCTCCGGCCATAGGTTCCGAACCACGTGCATCCGCTCCCATCGAACCTGATCAGGCGCCGATCGTTGAATTTAGATCTGCGGACATCTTCCGGCACACACCTTTAGGTGATGTGCTAAACTCATGAAAAGCCCTCTCCTTATCAGGGGACTCTTAGCCGAACTATATCCAGTTTGGATTGGAAGCTGATGACGGAGAATTCTGCTTCCCACCCACCACCCACTTCATAGCGACTGTCGAAGACTTAATCGACATGCTCGATTACGGCTCCGAATACATCGATGCTATGGACGACGATGCTGGAGGGGAGCAGGCACAAAAACCATCGCTTACAGGGCGCTGGACAGCCACCTCCTCATATGACGTATACATGCTGGATACACCCAAAGAAAACGTCGGTGACAATGAGAAGGATCTAGTCAAGGATAAGCCTCCTGAGATACAGCTAAAGCACCGACGTCAGCGGCGCTGTTCTAAACCACGCCGTGGAAAAAATAGCAATACCAGCACATGAGCAAATAATACTCCGGACGACGCTGAAGACAACGAAGACCCCGTTGAGCCAACTTCCGAACAGGATGAACGGGAGGATGGGCGAGTTAGCCCTAATGAACAGGCCCTTAATGAAGACTCTGAGGACAGTAATTATCTTCCACCCTCCCAGGATGAGGCGAGGCTCGGCGATGAAGACTTTATCGTGCCTGAGGAGCACGTCGATCAGGAGAGCTTTAAGCGTTGGCTAATAGCCACTGCTAGGAGCCTGAAAAAGAAGCAGCAGTAGCTTCAAGCTGATCCAGATCTAATCAATGACAGCTGGACTAATGTCCTAGCAGCCGAGGAATACGGCCTCGAGCGCCCAACCCCGAAACGCAAATTGTTACCCCAATTCGATGACGA
The DNA here is from genome assembly GCA_021437245.1 of Aegilops speltoides. Classification (NCBI taxonomy): domain Eukaryota; kingdom Viridiplantae; phylum Streptophyta; class Magnoliopsida; order Poales; family Poaceae; genus Aegilops; species Aegilops speltoides. Next base: position 247,325,029 of record CM038142.1, on the reverse strand, counting down.
GGCGCTGGAGCCCGTCCTACCAGCGCGTAATGCGGCTGACCGACCACCACGTGGCCGGGACAAAGTGGCAACTCAAGCCGAACACCAGCCCGCACTACCTCGCCTTTAAAACAATGACACTACATCTTGGGGATACACATATGACCTGCAGCATGACCTGGAAAATAGAGCAGGTCAGACCAGATCAATCTATGGATCGCGGGGGCGTGCCCCGACGCGCGACGATGGCCATCCGGCCGGACATGACAAACATAACCACTGGTCGAAAACCATAGACGAACTCCATCCGAGCTACGTCGCGACTTGGCCCGATATAGAGGCGCCGCTCACCCCCTCTAGTTCACTGATGAAGTAATGGAACATGAATTCCCGAAAGGGTTTAAACCCATGAGCATTGAATCATATGACGGGACAACAGACCCCGCGGTATGGATTGAGGATTTCCTCCTCCATATTCATATGGCCCGCGGTGATGATATTCACGCCATCAAATACTCCCGCTAAAACTGAAGGGACCTGCTCGGCACTGGTTGAACAGTTTGCCCAAAAACACAATTGGCAGCTTGGAAGACTTGGAAGATGCCTTGCTTGACAACATCCAGGGTACATATGTCCGACCTTCGGATGCCGACAAATTAAGTCACATAGTTCAACAGCCCAAAGAGTCAGCCAGGAAATTCTGGACTAGGCTCTTAACTAAAAACAACCAGATCGTCGTCTGTCTGGATGCCGAAGCCCTCGCGGCCTTCAAACATAGCATCCGTGATGAATGGCTCTCCCAACTCCTCGGCCAAGAAAAGCCAAAGTCTATGGCAGCCCTCACGATGCTTATGACCCGCTTCTGCGCGGGCGAGGATAGCTGGCTAGCCCGTAGCAATAACAATACAAGCAAACCTGGCACTTCTGAAGCCAGAAATAGCAACGGCAAGCCCCGACGCAACAGACAGAAGCATCGAAGCAACAGTGACAACACCGAGGACACGGCGGTCAACGCTGGATTCAGTGGCTCTAAGTCTGGTCAGCGGAAGAAGCCATATAAAAGAAACAATCCGGGCTCGTCCAGCTTGGACCGCATACTCGATCGTCCATGTCAAATCCACAACATTCCTGATAAACCAGCCAATCATACCAACAGAGACTGTTGGGTTTTTAAATGGGCCGGCAAGTTAAATGCCGAGAACAAGGAGAAGGGGTCGCAAAGCAAGGACGATGACGAGGAGCCCCAGCCACCGAACACAGGGGGACAGAAGAAGTTTCCCCCCAAGTTAAAATGGTGAATATGATATACGCTACCCATATCCCCAAGAGGGAGCGCAAGCGCGTGCTCAGGGCCGTTTATGCAATGGAGCCAGTCACCCCAAAGTTCAACCCATGGTCGTCCTGCCCGATCACCTTCGATCGCAGGGACCATCCAACCAGTATCTGTCATGGCGGTTCAGCCGCAATGGTCCTCGACGCAATCATTGATGGATTCCATCTTACGCGAGTCCTCATGGACGGCGGCAGCAGCCTAAACCTACTCTATCAGGATACAATGCACAAAATGGGTATTGATCCCTCAAGGATCAAGCCCAAAAAAACCACCTTTAAAGAGTCATACCAGGTGTAGATGCCCGCTGTACGGGCTCAATCATACTGGAGGTGGTCTTCGGATCCCCGGACAACTTCCAAAGCGAAGAGTTAATCTTCGATATCGTGCCCTTCCGCAGTGGCTATCACGCACTGCTCAGACGAACTGCATTTGCTCGATTCAATGCGGTGCTACACTAAGCTTATCTCAAGCTCAAGATGCCCGGACCACATGGTGTCATAACGGTCAATAGAAACACGGAATGCTCCCTTCGTACCGAGGAGTACACTGCTGCCCTCGCAGCAGAAGCACAGAGCGGCCTTTTCAGGCAGAACCTTAATTCGGCGGCCAAGCTCCCGGACACTGTCAAACGAGTCCGAACTACTCTGCAGCAGGACAATCCAGCTCGTCAAGAGCTTGACTAGCAATTCGGCCTCCGTCCCAGTCCCGACCAAACGGTGACATTCGTACCGCGCGTACATAACTACGCACTCAAAATACCATGGGCATAGACGGAGGCACAATTAGATCGTGGTCCATAATACACCTCAACATCCCCTGGACCCACATACTTTCACTTTTTCTTTTTCTTTTAAGGTTTCTTTTTTTCAGGCCTTTCCTGGTGGCCTGATTGTCGGACCTATCAAGGGACGGATGCACCAAGACGGCAAGAAGCATTGACGTACAAGGGAATTTCCAGGTGGTCTCTTTAACCGATCGTTATGCCTGTTTTAAGGACCCGCACGCAGGTCTCCCTTGGTTGTGGCATGTTAAATAGCCATGTTGCTTATCGCACTACTTGTACAAATACGCTTTGACGTATTAATCAAACTATAATGGAAAATAGTTAGCGGCCCAATTTCTGCGGCATGAGCCTATTACTTCATTTTTTGATATTCTTATCAATTGCACCCGTACACTCTGGTACGCGTTAATTCGTCAGGGGCTTCATTACGCCCCATAATACGGCAACAAAGTCCGAACAGTTTTTTACTGTATAGTTCGGCACCCCGAAATTTAGCATTATATGCATCGGCTCTGAATCATGTCTATGGTCAATAGTTTGGTTGCCCAGCTCCTGTGCTTACTACCTTACGTTCGCTATATCGGCTAGGGTAGTAAAGGGAGAACTACTGTGATTGTGTCCTGGTTTATCCGGATGAGCACCTCAGTAGACAAAGCCGAAAACCGATTGTCATGATGCAGCGTGAGCCGATCAGCTGTTCGAGAGGTTACTAATCTTTTGCTATTTTTTCCGAATTATGCGATGAATCGGTTTTTATCCGATCAAGTGTTTACAACACCCCAAGTTCGGACTTACGAATACTAGGGGCTGCGTCTAAATTTCTATTGTCAAACTCCTATGGCTAAGTGAGGGTGATAAAGCCACATAGTCTGATTGCCTGGTTCGTTGCGCTAAACACCTCCTTCAAGGACCAAACCTTTGGACCAAAAGTGTTTAGATTCCATCCTGAACACCCCCGTACTAACTACGTGTGGGCTGAAGCCGATGACTGGCCAACTCTCATATTAAATGAAAACGGCCGCACAGGAGGTAAAATTTTAAATAAAAAACAAGCATTATATTACATTACGACCTTGTTTCATAATACAGGAAGGGACAATATGAATGACTTCATTCAAAGATAATGTCTTTTGAACACTGCCCCTCTACAATGCGGGGTCCCTTCAGGACATCTTCAAAATACCGCTCGGGCGTGCGGTGCTCCTTGCCCGCGGGCGGTCCCTCAGTGGCAAGCTTCACGGCCTCCATCTTCGCCCACTGCATCTTCACTCGAGCGAAGGCCATTCTCGTTCCTTCAATGCAGATCGACCGCTTGATGGCATCAAGCTGAGGGCAGGCATTGACCAGCAGCTTCACGAACCTGAAGTAGCTGCTGGCTATGGCTTCGGCAGGCCATAGCCAGATTATTAAATCCTTCATGGCTAGTTCGGGCACCCTATGCAGTTCGACCAGCCTGTTTTAGCTAATCGCTAAAGGGCACCTGATGTTCTGGCGTAAGGTATTGCGACCAAAATAGCTTCTCTGTTGGGTGGTAGGTGCGACATATGCCAACGGGTGGCTTATCATTGTGGGAGCCAGTAAGCATCACCGGTGCCTGGAAACGGGATAAGGCGAAGACATGCACGCCGACGAATCTTACCCAGGTTCGGGGCTCTCCGTGGAGATAACACCCCTAGTCTTGCTCTGCGGGGTCTCCACATGATCACTAGATCAAAACAAGTAGCTACAAGAGGCTCCTTAAGCTTTTCGACTAGAGGAAGAAGAAGGGCAAGGCTAGCTGTCATCTTCTCACTATGTGGTGTCTAAAACTCTAAGAGATCAACCCTTTGCATGGGTGACCTAGGGGGATTATATAGGCCTATCCCCAAGGGGTACAATGGTAATCCGGCTAGATGCGGGTTCAGGCCGTCAGTGTCCATAGTCGCCGGCTTCTCCGCCGGTAGCTGGGGCCCGCTGACTGGTGTGTCCCGCCGACTGCTGGTTACTATACCCTCACTCTTGGTGACAAGGGCTTTGTCGGGGTAAGCATGGCTACAGTGCCGCCACCTGGTGGGCTTTCACTATAGCCTTACCCCGTCTTATCCGCTCAATGGTGCACAAACTTCTAGGGCAGGAATGAGACAGCTTGTTAGGAGCCGGCCTCCCCCTAGGCCGACTGGTGGAGCTTGGCCACCTTCTGGTATCTCTCTGGCTAGAGGGGCCCACCGCCTGCGGGCCGTACTGACGGCCTGTCATGGGTGATGTTATGGTCAACATGGTAACAGTGCCGCGCCGGACGGGGAGTGGCCGCCCCGTACGGCGCACCGTGGCCATGCTTGCTCCGGGATTCGGGGGTGGCAGGCTTCACTGTAGCCACGTCCCGTCATATCGCCGTTATGTGGGCGCAAACTTAGAGGGTGTGAGCTGGGCCGCCTGCTAGGAGCCGGAGGCGGCCCTCTGATGATCGGCTGCTAGGAGCCGGCCCTTGTTGAGAGGGCTTGCAGAGCCTTGCCGCCTTCAGGTAGCCTGCCGGTTGGACAGCCGGCCAGGAGAAGGTGGCCCTGCGTCTTGGATGTTGGAGGGCGCAGTCAGCCCGATATTTTTTGAAGAGCCAGGGGGAGCTGGTGAGGCTACCCGTGGTCATTTACTCCAACAGTAGTCCCCAAAGTTGGCTGGACTTCACTGCTGAAATGGGGACGAGAAGCCGGGGCAGCTTCCTATTTTGAACAGCCGGTAGGTAGGAGTCGGCCTCGATCTGACGCACCGTCTGAAAGATTTGGAGTCTGAAGGCAGGAACTAGCTGGCGCACGCGCCGGGCGGCGGGCCGGCCGCGTGCCGTCCGCGTGCCATGTTGCACCCTTCAGCTGGTTCAGCCTGCCAGCCCACGCGCATGATGAGTCGCTGCAGGCCTGGGCCCGCCACCACCGTGCCTCGGCCTACACGCGGTTCCTCTTTGGCTGAGGTGGACGGTTTGCCTTCCAGTGGCAGTTGCCACGTGCTTTGAAGGCGCAATAATCACGGGGCATGGGCGAGTGGGCGCAGTTAATCCCACGCCCCCCACGTCCCGCCCCCTCGGCTTCGACGCGCCGTACCTATAAGTAGGGGGAGGAGGGGGAGCGGCAGACGCACTCGCGCTCGCCTCCAACTCCTCCATTCTCTTCTTCCTTCGTCTTCTCTCCGCCGTTGCTGCCATTTTGCTTCTTTGGCGACCTGGCAGCGCTGCAACCTAGCCGTTGCAAGGGCTCGTTTCCGACATTGCCGTGCCTTCTCCGTCGAGGTCTCGCCGCCATGGCGCGCGCCGGGGCTTGGGATGGCTCCAATGTACACGAGGACCACATCGACTTCCTCCGCAAGACGTGGCGGCTGCCCGGCGAGGACTATGTGAAGGTATGCCTTGCGCCGGAGCGGAAGATCTCGCCGGCGCCGTTGGAGGGCGATCGGGTCATCTTCCGCTCGCACTGCCTGTGTGTCTTCAGCCTTCCGGTAAGCGGTTTTCTCTGTTCCTTCCTCGACTTCTACAACCTCCAACCGCACCACCTTACCCCAAACACGATGGTGCTGCTGTCCGCCTTCGTCACTTTGTGCGAAGGCTTCCTCGGCATCCTCCCCACCATCGAGCTCTGGGGGGAGTTCTTCTACTCCAAGCTCGGCTCCGTCGTCAAGAGCGTGCTGGCTCAGCGCGGTGCCTTCGTCACGGTGCGGAGGCCGGCGGCCGACAACCCCTTCCTGCCTATCGCGCTGATCCAGTCGGTGAAGATGTGGCAACAGTCCTACTTCTATGTGAAGAGCATCTTCCCGGAGGGTGACTAGGTCAACCTGCCAGCTTATGTAGCCGACCCGCCGACTGGGAAGCAGCCCAAATGGTCCTATCTGGCCGGGTCACTGTCGCCTGCTGGAGCCGCTGACGTCGCGAGGCTCCGGGTGTTGATTAGGTCGGAGGGCCTGACCGGGCCCGACTTGCTCGCCGCCTTCGTGGCGCGTCGGGTGCTTCCGTTCCATGGCCGGCCTCACCTGCTCTGTCAGATGAGTGGGCACCTCAACCCCAGCCGGCTATGCACCCAGGAGATGCCTCACGACGAGGTAGCTCACATGGTGAACTACCTTGCCAACTGCAAGCTTACGAAGGAGTGACAGTTCGGCAAGGAGACGTACTCGCGCGCCAACCTTCCACCTATGGTGAGTTTACTTTTCTTCTCTTTTTCCTCTGTTGCCGAGTTCTTTTCGGCCGATCTGACCAATCGGTTTATCTCAACAGAGCCCCCTCCTCCAGCCGGCGGTCAGCGCCGCGTGGCCGGAGCGTGAATATCTCCCTGACCGGACGCAGAGCAACGTGGACAACCACGACTTGGGGGCGGCCGCCTTGGACGACGATGCTGTGGGAGGAGGCGGCGAAGCAGGCGGCTCTAGGCTCGGAGCCGGCCTCGGAGAATGGCTGGATGATGACGAGGGGGAAGTCGCCCAGTGCCGCCAGCCAGCGTCCGACCAGCCAGGCGGGAGCTCAGCCACCGCACCGACCGGCCGAGGCGGCGCGCTGAAGCGCCGGGCCACATCGAACCTATTCGGCAGCTGGCCAAAGAAGCCCAAGGGCTCGGCCACGGCGACCAAGCGAGAGGAAGCGGCTGCGAAGTCCACCCGCTTCCGCAAGGTGGTGAAGGAGCCGCAGACGGTTTCTGCGTAAGTGCCGACTCCCTCACATGTTCTTTCTTTCCTCTAGTTATTTTCTTCTGATTTTTCTTGGCCTTTGCCTTGGAAACAGGGCTCCGCTCTCTCTTGAGCGCACCGCTGCCGCCTCCGTGGCTGGAGTGGCAAGCGGCTCCACCAGCGCCCGCTTCGTGGACCCTCGCGCCGAGCTTCAGGCGGCGATGGAGCGGGACGCGCGGGAGGCGCGTGAGGAGCGGGAGGCGGCGCAGGAGGCAGCGGAGGAGATGACGAGGGCGCAGGCCGACGCGGTGGCCAAGGCCCAGGCGGATGCCGCGGCTGCGGAGCAGGCGCAAGAGGCTTTGCGCAATCAGCCTCCGCAGCTCGTGATCCCCCTCCGCTCTGTGGCGCCCGAGATCCCGATGATGCCGCCTGAGGGAGCCGGCGGCGACCAGCCGGCGATGGAGAGGGAGGAGGACGACGTCATCGCTCCAGAGAAGAAGGTAGCTCCGACAGCGCCGACTGGGGCTGACCAAGGCAGCCAGCCCAACGCGTCGCCTGTGCCACCGGCTGGAGGCGGGCTGGCTGTGAGGGCGGACCTTGTGTTCCAGCCCTCGGCGCGTCAGCGTGCGGGGAAAGCAACCTCGGCGCCGAACCCACAGAAGGACGCGGGCCCGAGCTCATCGGCCCAGGATCTGGAGACTACGAGCGTCAGCTCGTTGGAGTGGACGTCGGGTGGCGGGACGGCCGTGCTGAACGCGGCGACGCAAGATGTCCGGAACCTGCTTCAGTCCAGGCCGCCGTGCTGAAGCAGTACAACCAAGAATTCCTGGCAACACAGTCAGCCATCCAGGTAAGCTTCTCGCTTTTTTGCTTCTTGCTCTTGAATTCTTCCTTGGGGGCACATTAGTGCACCCACTGGGTGTAGTCCCCGAGTTCCGAGTCGGCTGCTGAGCGGGCCGCTTGGAACTTGTTAGCAGGCTTCGGGTGCTAATTTGTTTTTGTTTGTTTGCTCGTCCCTTTTTGCAGGACTATCACAACCTCCGTGCGGCCGCCTTCAACTCCCACACCCGGGAGCTGACTCAGAAGAGTGCTGACTTGTCCGAGAGCCCGAGTAGGTGCTCCATCCTCTGTCTCTCATGGGGTGCGTCAGCGCACCCACTGGGTGTAGTCCCCGAGATTCGGCCCGACTACTGAGCAGTCGGCCGGATCTTTCCTGGCGACCTCTTTCTTATTGTTTTTTCTTCTTTGCCGTTTCGACAGAGGCCAACGCCGACCTGCGACAGCAACTGGGCTAGGCCCAAACCGCCCTGCGTGCTAAGGAGGTTGAGTGCAAGGCCTTGGTTCAAGAGCACGACCGCGTGTCCAAGAAGTTGGTCGACCAGGAGGAGTGCCACAAGGTGGTCCTGAAGGCGGTGAAGGACAGCGAGGCCGCCCTCCAAGCTGAATACGAGACCAAGGCGGCAAACTTGGCCGAGTCGAAGCAGGCGCTGAGAGAGGGCTACGGCCAGATCGAAGACCTGGTTGACGGTATGCCGCCTTCCTCTTCGTCCATTTCTTTCCGCCTTCTGCCTGGTCCATCTTCTGACTGTGTGTTTTTTCTCTTTTCCTTTCTCTTTTGCGCAGAGTACTTCCCCGGCTATTCTGTTGCTGCCAGCCAGGTCATCGAAGCCCATTGCAACGCGCAGAGGCAGGCTGGCGCTGAGATTGTGCCGGATGCTCGCTGGACGCTCGAGGAGCAGCTCCTGGCCATCCAAGCCGGACTCCAGCCGGCTCATCGCATGCTCCACCGCATTTAGTGCACTGGATCCCAAGTGCTGTCCGCCCTCTGGCCCGGCGAGGTGATTCCCCGCACCCCCACTCGGACTGCCGACTGGCTGGAGGTGGCGGTTGGTCGCTTTGAGGCCTGGAAGGCTTCTGCAGCTCGGGCAGGCGCCAGGTGGGCACTGGAGTTCATCCGAGCCTGGTATCCTGGGCTGAACTTGCTCCAGCTGGCCACGTGCAGGCAGGAGGCCAACGAGGAGCTACACCCGGTGCGGCCGGCCATCAACCAGCGCGCCTTGGCGATCGCTGAGTACACCAACACCAGCGCCCTTGTCCCGAGGTGAACGACGACGGCGTTGCTCTGCCGGAGGAGTGGTTCGGGCTGAAACCGGCAGATGGTGAAGACTCGGCGGAGGAGATTGACTCTAGCGACATGGGCGAGGAAGAGGAGCACGAGGATGGTGGAGATGTTGTGCTGGATGGTGGAGCAGCCGACCAGCCTCAACTTGATCGTGCCTCTAGCAACGAGGCACGCGCGAGCACGCCGCCTGCCGCTGGTGATGATCAAGCCGAGACTCCCCAGTGGGCCACTCCTCCAGCCAGCGCTGCCGCCTCCACAGACCTGCCCAACTCGCCCGTTGCGTCCTTGACCCGAGCTGCCGTCTTTATGTTTGCTTTCCTGTTGGTTTACTTCTTGAACAATGTTCGTTAAATTCGCGCAGTTCCACCCACTGGGGGTGTATTCAGAATAAGTTGGATGCCGGCCCTTCGAAGGCCTTTTTGTGTAAATATAATCTTGTGTGCTTTCGGCTTCCGACTGTGCATGCTTTTCATCTTTTTCGACTATTTCCTTTGCCGCCCTCCCTTGGTCACCGCTTTCCTAGCTGGGCAGCTGCTCTGTAGTCTGTGGCTGGGAAAGTACTTCGCCGTGTTGGAGGGCAAGTACTTTAGCTTTCTTAGATTGTAGCAAGGTGAGTGGGAAGCCGGCCAGCCGACTGCCTAACAGTCGGTTGGCAGGGTGGGGAGCCGGCTTGTGTTTATGTAAGCCCGTTGGTCCTTAGCCGTTTTTTGTGTGGTCATCTTTTCCTGCCTTTAGCTCTTGCCGGTCGGACAGCCGATTTTGCGAGCTGCGACTTTTGGCAAGAGGGGGATTAGATGCCAGCACACTACTTGTCTGACTGTAGGCGGAACTTAGCATAATTCAAGGCGGCAATTCCCTGGGCCGACTAGTCGAACCCGGTGCCGGACTGAAAAACAAATGTAATAACACATTCATATGCATGATACTCATAATATAGGTAAAAGAAGGTAGTCCCCGAGTTCTCCTCGGGAGCCTGATGTCTTGTACTTAATAAAAAAGATAGCGTGATACATACTGCATTTAACTGTAAAATCTTCGGAGGAGATTGGCGTTCCATGGTCGTTCCGACTCCTTGCCGGAATCGTCTCTCTTGCACGCCTTGGGCTTCTGTGCGTCGATCAGGTAGTAGGAGTCGTTGCCCAAGGCCTTGCTGATGACGAAGGGGCCTTCCAAGGGACTGAGAGCTTGAGCTGGCCGGCTGTTCGCTGGATCAGCCAGAGCACAAGATCGCCCTCTTGGAAGGATCTTGGCTTGACCTTCCGTTTGTGGTAACGGTGCAAACCCTGCTGGTAGATGGCGGACGGGCTGAGTGCTAACAGTTGGCCCTCTTCCAGCAGGTCAACGCCGTCTCTTTCTTAGCCTCCGCTTCCGTGTACATGGTGACTCGAGGTGAGTCGAACTCGATGTCAGTTGGGATGATAGCCTCGGCACCATATACAAGGAAGAAAGGAGTGAAGCCGGTTGACTTGTTCGGGGTGGTGCGCAAGCTCTAGAGGACGGCTGGCAGCTCCTCGAGCCAGCAGCCGGCCGAGCGCTCCAGAGGTACGACCAGTCGGGGCTTGATGCCGGACAAGATGAGGACGTTTGCTTGCTCGACCTGGCCGTTTGACTGTGGGTGGGAAACGGACGCTAAGTCCAGTTGGATGCCCTGTGTCGTGCAGAAACGTGCCGATGCTCCTTTGGCAAAATTCGTGCCGTTGTCGGTGATGATGGTGTGTGGTAAGCCGTACCGGGTGATCATGTCTACGATGAATGTCACAGCAGTCGGCCCATTCAGCTTCTTGATTGGCTTCGCTTCAATCCACTTGGTGAACTTGTCCACAGTGACAAGCAGATGTGTCATGCCGCCGCATGCCGTCTTGAATGGGCCCACCATGTTCAGCCCCCAGACGGCAAAGGGCCAGGTGAGGGGGATGGTCTTGAGGGCGGAAGCCGGCAAATGTTGCTTGGAGCTGAAGACTTGGCACCCAGTGTTTGACCAACTCTTTGGCGTCTTCCAAAGCAGTCAGCCAGAAGAAGCCATGGCGGAAAGCTTTGGCAACAAGTGATCTTGAGGCCGCGTGGTGGCCACACTCACCTTGGTGGATATCTTTGAGGATTGCAATGCCCTTCTCTGGCTCGACACAACGCTAGAAGACTCTAGTGACACTGCGCCTAACGAGTTCTTTGTTTACTACTGTATATGCTCCGGCTCAGCGTTGAACTTGTCTTGCCGAGATCTCGTCAGTCGGCAGCTCTCTGTTTACCAGAAAGTTGAGGATGGGCTGGGCCCATGATGGAGTTGCGACTTCTTCTATTGCCAACACAGCTACTGCGACCAGGGCAGGAGGGTTGGGTGGTGAAGAGTTGGAGTAAGACACCGCCTGCTATGTCGCCGTAGTCCCCGGGCTGACTACTGCAATCCCCAGGCCGGGCTCTGAAGTCCCCAAGCCGGGTGCGACTACGGCAGTCCCCGAGCCGTCTCCCGAAGTCCCCGAGCCACCTGCTGGGTTCCCCAAGTCGGATCTGACTGCGTCGGGATCAGGCGGCACAAAGATGGAGTCTCATTCTAGAGACGGCTTGACAGACAGCTTGAGGAGGCGCTAGAGGGAGACGCCGGTTGGTATAGCTTGCCGGGTGGAGCCGATTCGTGCCAGGGCATCTGCTTGCTCGTTCCCAGCCCGTGGCACGTGAAGAAACTCGCACCCTTCAAAGTATCCGCTGAGCTGCTGGACGAGGAAGCGGTAGCTCTCCATGTTTGCGTCCTTGGCGTCCCAGTCGCCAGATGAATGCTAGATCACCAGGTCCGAGTCGCCATAGCATAGGATCTGGCGGATGCCGAGTTCTTTGGCCAGCCAGAGCCCATGTATGAGCGCCTCGTACTCGCCACGTTGTTGGAGGCGGCAAAATGGATTTGCAATGTGTATCTGAGCTTGTTGCCCTTGGGAGAGGTGAGGACGATGCCAACTCCCAAGCCGGTGCGCATCTTGGACCCGTCAAAGTGCATCTGCCAATGGGTGGAGTCGGGTGCTGGCGGTAGGTACTGGGTCTCGGCCCAGTCGACAAGGAAGTCGGTCAGCACTTGGGACTTGATGGCGGTGCGCGGCAGGTAGAAGATGGTGTAAGGAGCCAGTGCAATGGCCCACTTGGCCACCCGACCAGATGCATGCCGGCTGCCTATGATCTCGGCCAACGGGGCAGTGCAAACGACCGTGATGGGGTGCTCTTGAAAGTAGGGCTTCAGCTTCTTGGCGGCAAAGTACACGCCATAGCACATCTTCTGGTTGTGGGGGTAATTCTGTTTTGAGGTTGACAGTACTTCGCTCAAATAATACACCGGCCTCTGGACGAGCTGAGCTCGGCCTTCTTCTGGGCGGTGAACCACGATGATGGTGCTGACCAACCGGCTAGTTGCGGCAATGTAAAGGAGCATGGGCTCTTTTTCAGTCGGTGCCACCAGGACAGGCGGCGTGGTCAACATCTTTTTTAACTTGTGAAAGGCTTCATCCGCCTGGTCGTTCCACTCGAAATGAGTGGATTTTCTCATGAGTTGATACAAGGGGAGTGTCTTCTCTCCCAGCCGACAGATGAAGCGGTTAAGGGAAGCCAGGCACCTGGTGAACTTTTGGACATCCCGAAGCCGGGTGGTAATCTCCATCCTCTCCATGGCCCTGATCTTCACCGGGTTGCATTCAATGCCGCGTTCAGAGACCAGGAAGCCTAAGAGCTGGCCGGCTGGCACTCCGAACACGCATTTCTTAGGGTTGAGCATGATCTGAAATCGGCGCAAGTTGTCAAATGTTTCTTTGAGATCTTCCAGCAGGGTGTCGCGCTTCTCCGTCTTCACCACAATATCGTCTACATAGACGTGGGCATTTCTGCCGAGTTGCTTGAGGAGGCATTTCTGCATGCAACACTGAGAAGTGGCACCAGCATTTCCCAAGCCGAATGTCATAGTCGGGTAACAGAAAGCTCCGAATGGTGTTATGAAGGCGGTCTTCAGGCGGTCAGCTGGATCCAACTTGATCTAATGATAACTTGAGTAGGCATCCAAGAAACTCAACAGCTCGCATCCGACTGTGGAGTCTATCACTTGGTCAATCCGGGGTAAAGCAAACGGATCTTTGGGGCAAGCTTGGTTGAGGCTAGTGTAGTCTATACACATGCGCCACTGCTTGTTCTTCTTTAGCACAAGGACCGGGTTGGCAAGCCATTCTGGAAAGAACACTTGGATAATGAAGCCGGCTGCCAGAGCCGGGCTATCTCTTCACCAACAATTCTTCTCTTCTCCTCTGACAGTCGGCAGAGGGGCTGCTTGACTGGTTTTGCATCTGCTCGGACATGTAGCTTGTGCTTGGCGAAATCTATCGGGACACCTGGCATGTCCTTGGGGGACCATGTAAAGATATCCCGATTCTCACGGAGGAAATCGACTTGCTCGCTTTTCTATTTGCTGTCCAGGTTTGCTCCTACAACAACAAACCTCTCCGGGTGCTCTGTGTCCAGAGGTATCTTCTTTGTTTCCTTGGCCGGCTGGAAGGAGCTCTGAGCTTCCGACTCCTTGGGGTTAGGCGAAAGGTCCGGCTGCTTGCCGGCCATGGCCACAACCCGGTGAGGATCTTTTTCTCAGCTGCAATCACGGGGAACTCAGCCAACCGGCTGCTGGCTGCAGCACAGGCAGAGGATTTCTTGTAATCTCTGACTATGGTGATGACACCCTTGGAACTCGGCATCTTCATCTTGAGGTATGCATAGTGGGGCACAGCCATGAACTTGGCCAAGGCAGGTCGGCCAAGTAAAGCGTGATAAGGGCTCTCCAGATCCACCACCTCGAACCAGACTGCTTCACGGCGGAAGTGATCCTTGTCTCCGAAGAGCACATCTATCTTGATCTTGTCGATTGGTGAGCATGACAGGCCGGGTACAATGCCATGGAACACGGTCCGACAGGGCAGAAGTTGCTTTGTTTTGATGTTCAGCTTCTCCATGGTGTCTCGGTACAGGATGTTGATGCTGCTCCCACCATCGATCAGAACTCGGGAGAAATGAGTGGCTCACCTTTCTGTTGCGAACGTGGCTTCCAGCCCGGCTCCAGCTGATAGGCTTTTCAGACCAATGCATAAATTCTGAGTCCTTGGTGGCAACTGCATTGACCTCTTGGTGCGGATGGCGCCAGCTGTGCCTGTCCTCGGCTTGGCTTGTGAAGACAACATAAGCTGCATGCTCGTTGGGGAACTCATCTTGAATGGCTCCGTCTACTGGGTGAGCGGTCGGCTGCTGAGGAGTCGGAGGCGGCTGCCAGCAGGCGGAGGGGGCAGTAGTCCTTTGCCCTTGGAAATCCGCGTGAGCCAATGACACTTCCGAGTTGTGTGGTTGGATGGCTTCGCGCTGCTGTGGAACTTGCAGGGGGCATCGAGGGTTTGCTCGTAGGAGAAAGCCGGCTGCCAAGCCAGCCTGTCGCCCTTCGGACGCTTGGGCGCGGGCTGCCCTTCAGGCTGTTCGTCTTCGACTATGGCCACCTGCCGACTGGTGGAAGGCAGCATGGGAGCCTTCGCTTGTTGTCGTTCTATTGTGGGCGTAGGTTGGAGTCGCCAGCCGGCGTTCGTGGAGCCGGGGGGAGCACCTTCCCAGAGGCGTCCACTCGGAGCTCGGTCTTCATTGAGGAGTCGGCCGTGGCGTATTTGTCTGCTATGATCAGCAGTTCATCGAGTGTAGCCGGCTCGTCGCAGAGAAGTCGGTGCTTGAGAAGGGTGCCCTCTCGGCACCCGGCAGTGAAGTACTCTATAGCTTGCACTTCATGCACACCCTCGCAAGAGTTGTAGAGCTCGGCCCAGCATGTGAGGTAGTCAGGAGTCGATTCGATTGGGCCTTGGACGCACAAGGAGAGCTATCGAGGCTTGGGAGGCCGCTTGTATGTGCTAGTGAAGTTGCGGATGAAGACTTCTGTGAAATCTAGCCAGCTGTTGACGCTGTAGGGCTTGAGGCTGTTCAGCCAGGTGCGTGTTGTGCCTTGAAGCAAGAGGGGGACGTACTTCACAGCAACGCGCCTGTTGCCGTTTGCTATGCTGACTGTAGTGGAGTAGTCGATCAACCAGTCTTCCGGCTTCACCGAGCCATTGTATTTTGGCGTGTCTCTTGGGAGTGAGAACCCTTTGGGGAAGGGCTTGTCACGGATGCGGGGGCCAAAACAAGGCGGGCCGACATCGTCTTCTTCTTCCAGCGCCAAGGACCGCGCCAGGTGGTCGATCCGATGACGGGCATCGTTCTCGCCAATTCCTTCGCGGCGGTCTAGTTGGCCACTGAGCGTCGGATGCGTGATAGGCGGCGGGGTGGGATATCTCTCCCCACGAGGCAGAGGAGGAGGCAGGTTGCCACGTCACTCCACGGCACGGGGGAGGCCTTCTGCATCACGCTCGATGGAGAGGTGAGTCCGACTACGGCTAACAGTCGGCCCCTTGTCCTTCAGCTCGCGAGCGCCACCTGAAGTCAGCGTCCGGGACGTCGCGCCATGCTCTTAGCAAAGGGGCGGGTCATCGTTTCGCCGGATGGAGCCTTCGGTGCAGTAGCCGGTTTCTTGCTGCTCGGCGGCCGCATCAAGGAGCTGCTAGACGTGCTCTGTCATGTGGCGACGCTCGTCGCCCTCGAGCTTGTCCAACTCATCTGCTACCACTTGGGCAGCTCGTATGTTCTCTGCAGGCGTGGCGTAGACGGGACGCTCGTCGTCCTCGAACATACTAGCGATGGTCGCGCCACACTGCCGGATCGAGCCGATGCAGCTAGGTCCCTCAGGGGCCGGCGTGCCGCCGACGGCTTGGTCCATCTCGCCCTGGTAGGCCTCCGAGAGGCGTCGCATGCTGGCCAGTCAGTTGGCGCTTTCGATGAGCTGGACGCGGTGCGTTTCCAGCGTCTGCGTCTTCCGGGATGGGCGCTGACAAGTCTCACAGCGCCGCATCGAGTGGGTCTTGGACGCCTCCGTCCGAGTGCTCGCCACTAGTAATGACAAGCACCTCGGTGACGGTGCTCCCGCCGCTGTGCTCGCAAGGAGGCGGATCGTTGTAGACCACCACGTTGGTGGGGAATGCGTCAAGCGACGCCGTGTCGGAGTCGACGATCATCGGGTCGGTGGAGCTGACCGACTCCAAGTCTACAGCAGGCTCGCTAGCGACGTGGAGCTGGTCGAGGAGGCTGACGAGGCGGCTCTCAAGGCCATCTGTGCCCGCGTCAGACGCGAGCTCATCGGAGAGGTGAACCTCGCTGAGAAGATCGCCAGTATGTAACACCCCGGATGTATCTTTCCATAATTGTAACTCCAACTCTTGCCATTTTCGGATATGTGCTATGATATTCCCTCCGTGGTTGGGTTTTGTTTTCGTTTTGCATTTTGTCCATGTCATGCATCTCATATCATGTCATCATGTGCATCTCATTTGCATTCGTGTTCGCCTCATGATTCCAGCATTTTCCCGTTGTCTGTTTTGCAATCCGCACTCCTATGTTCCCCGCGCCCCCTTTTACATTTTCCGTGTAGCGGGTGTTGAACATTCTCGAATGGACCGAGCCTTGCCAAGTGGCCCCGTATAGCACCGTAGACCACCTGTCAAGTTTCGGGTCATTTGGAGTTCGTTTGGTACTCAACGGTTAACCGCGCTCGCAAAGGCCTCTTTTAATTTGCAGCCCAACACCCTCCAAAACAGCCCAATAACCCATCTAAGTCACCTCCATGCTCTCGGTCGTTCGATCACGATCGTGTGGTAAAAACTACACCCCATTTGGACTCTCCTAGCTCCCCTATGCCTATAAATACACCTCCTCGAATTCACGGCAAACCCTAGCGAATCCCTCTCGCGCCGCGGACACGTCCGGATCGGACCGACGCGTCTGCCGCCAAGCGCGGACGAATCGGAGCGTACCCACGTGCACGTCGGCCGCGCCGCCGCCGCCGCCTGCCAGCCAGAACGAGGCCATGGAGGCCCTCCCGCCCGCCTTCGCCCCACACACATAGCCTGCTGCCTCCTCCGGCTGCGCTGCCATTGCCGCCATGCTGCACACCGCCCTTGCCACGCCGCTGCCACCGCGCACCACACCCAGGCCACACTGCCCGCCCGCCACGCCCACGCCGGGCCACCCCGCCGCCGCCTTTCCACAGCCACCGCGGCCGTCGCCGCCGTCCTCCCCAGCCGGCGACCGTCCTCCTCCGGCGAGCCCGAGCCCAGCTCCGGCCGATCCGATCTGGATCCAGATCCAGATTAGGTTGACTTCTTCCCCCCTCGTTTTTCCACTAAGTCATTTCTGTGATTATTTCGTGCATTTTTCATAGCATCACATCTCCACAACCGTGGCTCTGTTTTGGGCGTATAATATGTCAAATTGTTTGTCTCGAAGAGTGCATCATTTCATTCCATTGCATCATTTGCATTTGAGCTCATCTTGATGCCCGAAATGCTGTTGGAGGAAGGCTACAGATCGTTAGTTTCAGGATCTTATCAGCTCGAACTCTTTTGTCATTTTTGCCATGATTTATGTGTGCACCCTATGAACTTGAGTCCTACATGTGAGTTGAACTTTGCCATGCCATCTTTCCAGAGGTGTTTGCCATGTATTTTTGTGAGTTATGTGTTGACTAGAACAAGCATGCAAAGTAGGGATGATGATGTTGCTGATTTCATGTATTTTTATGCCATATGTTCATGTTGTTACAGAGAGATCTATACCCTTTTTGAGCATGATCAGTAAGGGTGTTTTGAGCATGATCTATGCCATATGTTCATGTTGTTACAGAGAGATCTATACCCTTTGTTGGCATTTATGGAGTAGTCTAGCATGTCATTTTCGTGCTCTACTTTTGCTTGAAAATGTTTCCTGGCAGACTGTTTGCATGAGATTCAATTTTCACGAGGTCGTTGTAGTTGATCCGTGTATGCTATGATGTTGTTCTTTCAATGTATAGCTCCTATGCCATCTCTTCTTGATGGTTGTATGCTTAGTTTATCATGAGATGCTCTGTAGTGAGTACATCGAGCTCACGAACATGCCTACTCGTTATCTGTTTTTGCCATGTCCTGATATTTCACTGTCTGAAATCTGTAATAAAACTTGCAATGTTTACATGGGTGCCATCATTTCTTAGAGTCCTTTTGGCTTATGGTCAGAAGGGACTATTGATATATGCTTTGAGTAGAATTATGTCATGCCTTGTTTTGCTATTATAAGTTCCTGTAGCAGGTTGTTTGCTTGCTCTAAACATGCCTTCCTGATGTTAATTCCTGGCATGTTAGTATTTTCACTAAGTCTGTGAACCTGATATTTTGAGCACTTTCACCATGCTTGTTTGAACGTGTTATGATGTGATTTAGCCGTAGCTCAGTGTTCCTCTTTTGTTAAGCATCTCCTGTAGTTCGCTGCCATATGCTTTGTTTTTACGTTGGGGTGCTATAGCATAGTTTCGTGTTGCGTGCTATGTAGCATCGGGCTGTTAAACGCAGATTTGCGTCATTCTTGTTTTGCTTGTCATTCGCAAACCGTGCATCCGATTCCGGCGATCTTTATATCGATTTCAATCGAAATCTTCTCATCTTTCCAGCGGCATACTTGGTTTGCCAAGTTGATGCCCGGTTCATCATTTTCCTTCCGGAGCACACATATGCATTGCATATCACATCTCGCATAGCATGTCATGTTTTGCATCATATTGCTTGTGCATTGTTCCTTGTTTTGATTGTGGTTCCGTTGCTTGTGTTCTTGCTTTGGGTAGAGCCGGGAGACGAGTACGTGAATGAGGAGCCTGTTGAGAACGCCTACGAAGATCAAGTCTTCGACAACTCTGAGAACCTTACAGGCAAGATGACCATACCTTCGAAATCACTTCTATCTTTGCTTGCTAGATGCTCGCTCTTTTGCTATGCCTATGCTGCGATACCTACCACTTGCTATATCTTGTCACCCATATTGCCATGTCAACCTCTAACCATCCATGTCCTAGCAAACCGTTGATTGGCTATGTTACCGCTTCGCTCAGCCCCTCTTATAGCATTGCTAGTTGCAGGTGAAGATGAAGTTTGTTCCTTGTTGGAACACGGATATTTTGGGATATCACAATATCTATTGTCTTAATTAATGCATCTATATACTTGGTAAAGGGTGGAAGGCTCGGCCTTATGCCTGGTGATTTGTTCCACTCTTGCCACCCTAGTTTCCGTCATACCGGTGTTATGTTCCTTGATTTTGCGTTCCTTACGCGGTCGGGTGATTTATGGGACCCCCTTGACAGTTCGCTTTGAATAAAACTCCTCCAGCAAGGCCCAACCTTGGTTTTACCATTTGCCACCTATACCCCTTTTTCCCTTGGGTTTTCGCGAGCCCGAGGGTCATCTTTATTTTAGCCCCCCCGGGCCAGTGCTCCTTCGAGTGTTGGTCCAACCTGAGCGATGTCCGGCGCCCCCTGGGCAACCAGGGTCTATGCCAACCCGTCGTCTTGCTCATCCGGTGTGCCCTGAGAACGAGATATGTGCAGCTCCTATCGGGATTTGTCGGCACATCGGGCGGCTTTGCTGGTTTAGTTTTACCATTGTCGAAATGTTTGATGTACCGGGATACCGAGTCTGATCGGAGTGTCTTGGGTGAAGGTTTATTCCTTCGCTGACCGTGAGAGCTTGTTATGGGCTGTTGGGACACCCCGCAGGTATTATCTTTCAAAGCCGTGCCCGCGGTTATGAGGCGAGATGGGAATTTGTTAATGTCCGTTGTAGAAAACCGAAGTTGACCTTAATTAAAATACATCAACCGTGTATGTAACCGTGATGGTCTCTTCTCGGCGGAGTCCGGGAAGTGAACACGGTGTTGGAGTTATGTTTGACGTAGGTTGTTTAGGATCACTTCTTGATCGCTACTAGTTTCACGACCGTGCTTTGCTTCTCTTCTCGCTCTCTTTTGCGATGTAGCCACCATATATGCTAGTCGCTTGCAGCAGCCCCACCTTTTGACACCAGCCTTCCCGTAAGCTTAAAAAGTCTTGATCTCGCGGGTGTGAGATTGTTGAGTCCCCGTGGCTCATGATTCTACCAAAACATATGCAGTACCGGTGATGCCAGCTAATGGCGAACCGAGCTGAAGTGGGAATATGATGAGGCCCTTGGTCGTTACTATGTTTCTTTTCCGCACGATTAGTAGTGGAGCCAGTTAGCGATCGGGGATCTGTGTTGCATGTGGGGTATTCTTCTTTTATTTTGGTTCCGTAGTCGGACCTTGAGTGTAATCTGAATGATGGATGTTTATTCATGTATTGTGTGAAGTGGCGACTGTAAGCCAACTATGTATCCTTTTCCCTTATGTATTACATGGATTGTGCGAAGATTACCTCACTTGCGACATTGCTTTCAATGCGGTTATGCCTCTAAGTCGTGCTTCGACATGTGGGAGATATAGCCGCATCGAGGGCGCTATGTTGGTAATCGAGCCATCCCGACCTTAGGAGCCCCCACGCTTGATCGTTTTTAGTGGCCGAGTTGTGTCTAGAAAAATGTTTTGAGTCATTTAGGATTATATATATCGGAGAGTTTAGGAATTCTTTTTACTCCCCAGTCCCTTCGACCTTCTGGTGAGGTATCCTGACATAGAGTTTTGACTCTTCTCTTCTCAAATTTCACTAAAAAAAATTTTTTAGGATCACGCGGGTATCTTGGGATCGTTCCGATATTCTTATGACGAGAACATTGTCTTGGTTGCCTCCTGACATTTAGGGGTTGTGGTAGTGTCCCGGGGAGTTGAGCTCGGAGGTGTTGTCGTCATAATTTTATCGTTGCAGTTCTGGAATACCTGAGTTTAGTACCGACATCGAAATCTCTTTTATGCAGTCCGTTGGTGAGATAACCCCGCTAACCCAATCTTGTGGTGAGTACGAGTATTGCCATGACTTCGATAACGGATGCTTTTCAAGGTTGAGGTACACGATTTCGAAGGTTTCTTGGTTATGTGTTGAAGGATGGATACAAATGGATGTAGGGATTGTTAGTTTGGGTGAGATATATATTGCTCCCCTGTATCCCCAACACCTGATTGCATAACCGGAGAGTTTCGGGAGTTTATAGGTGGGATTCAAGTAGCTCTAGCATTTCTTCCGCAGATATTTGGTTTGTGATTGGGTAATCCTTACCACTTATTTGTTCCATTCATACCTTGTTTTTATTTTTATTCATCAATCTCTTATAAAGTGGCTTCTCACCTTAATGGACGTGATGTTTACTTTGGAATTCATTCGTTCATACCTATTCGAATGTTTATTGTGAAGACTATATGTTGCAATTTCTATCCGTTGATTCAACTTGTCTATCTGTCTATCAAGATGCTAACGGATGTCACCCTCTTCAGATGGCTCCGCCTCGCGCCGTAATCCGAATGCAGATGATGGGAGTCAGGTGAACCCTCCACCTCCACCTCCGCCTCCGGAGGCATGGCAAACTTTGATGGCAACCACAAACGCCAACGCTCAGTTGTTGATTCAGTTGATGCAAGAGCGTAACCAAGGCCAAGGCAACCAAGGGAATCAAGGTCAAGGGCAGTTCTTCCATCAGCCACGCTTCCTACACTCAACCAGTTCCTTGCAAACCAGCCAAAGTCTTTCACCATCGTGTCGAGGCCACGACGCCGACGATTGGCTCGTGGATATCAACAAGCATTTTGAATGCAGCAATGTCGACACGAGGACTACGCCAAGTTCGCGTCTTTTCAGCTCAAGGATCGAGCACTGATTGGTTCCAAAGAATACAAGGATTCCAGAGGTGGTCGAGTGATTACTTGACTGATTTACCGGGACTTTAAAGCTCACCATATTCCTACCAAAGTTGTTGAGAGCAAGCGTGAGGAGTTCCGCAATCTCAAGCAAGGAAACATGTCGATGTACTGAATACAACATACAGATTTGTAAACTTGCTCGATTCGCTAAACAAGACGTCCTCGATGAGAAAAGTATGATCTATCGGTTCAGAGGTGGCCTTAGAGAGGATCTGCAGTTATCTCTTGTTCTTTCTGAGCCTACTCGGTTTGATCAATTCTATAATATGGCACTCAAGCTAGAAGGTGCTCAGCTCAAGTGTGAGGCTTCAAAGAAGAGAAACAGGATGCGATTCAGTCTTCTTCTTCCTCTCAAGTGGCAACAAAGCAGCAAAAGTTCGACCTTCCTCCTCCTCCGTTCCGTCGGCCTTATCAGCAGAAGAACTCAGGTGATCGTGGATCTTCCCACCCACCCAACCCAAGCTACTGAACAAGTCTCAGCCTCAAGCTCCAAGGTCAAATGCTCCTTATCACCGTCCGCTCTCAGAGGTGACTGCAACAAGTGCCAGAGAAGGTCACTATGCGAACAAATGCCATAACCAAAGGCGCCTTCCTCCTCCTCCCCCTGTGAGGTCTTCAAGCAATGCAGTGGTCAAGCATAATCCCAAGTCCGCAAAGGTGAATATGATGAATGCAGCTCAAGCAGAGGATTCTTCAGATGTGATAATGGGTAATCTCTCCGTTAATGATATTCCTGCAAAAGTCTTATTTGATACTGGTGCTTCACTTTCTTTCATCTCAAGACCTTTTGCATCTAAGAATGAGTTGGGTTTTCAAGCATTGCCTAGTTCTTTATCAATTGTCCCCGGGTAAGCAAATGACAGCTAATAATTTCGTCCCGGAGGTTTCTATCAAGATGGGCGACTATAGATTTCTGTCTAAACCAATTGTTCTTGGTGACTCGGATATTGATCTAATTCTTGGGATGGACTGGCTTTCTCAGCACAAGGCTCAGCTTGATTGTGCTGCCAGAGAAATTCAATTGACACACCCTTCTGAGGATGTTATCATCTATGCCGCTCGTGATGAAACCATTCGGTTGTTTTCTCTCAATGAGAAGGGAGAGTTGGATGCTATCTCTCAAATTCCAGTCGTTTGTGAGTACCAAGATGTCTTTCCAGAAGAGCTTCCGGGTATGCCTCCTCATCGGCCAGTCGAATTCATTATCGATCTTGAGCCTGGCACTGAACCCGTTTGCAAGCGTCCTTACAAGCTTGGACCCAAGGAGCTGAAAGAATTGAAGAAGCAGCTCGATGAACAAGAGCGTCTGGGTTTGATCAGACCGAGTTCATCTCCATGGGGATGTGGAGTTCTTTTTGTCCAAAAGAAGGATGGCACGGACCGACTTTGTGTTGATTACCGTCCATTGAACAAGAAGACAATCAAGAACAAGTATCCACTTCCCAACATCAATGAGCTATTCGAGCAACTCAAAGGTGCTAAAGTTTTCTCCAAGCTTGACCTCCGTATGGGTTATCATCGATTCGCATTCGTGGACAAGATATTCCCAAGACAACATTCGTAATGCTATGGTTCTTATGAATATACCGTCATGTCTTTCGCCTTGTCAATGCTCCTCCAACTTTCTCTCGCATGATGAACTTTATCTTCAACCCCTACACCAATGATTTCGTCTTGGTGTATCTCGATGATATTTTGGTCTTCTCAAGAACAAGCAGGATCATGCCAAACATTTGCGATTGGTGCTCGACAAGCTCGAGAGCATCAATTCTATGCCAAGTTTTCCAAATGTGAGTTCGGCTTGATGAAGTTCTTTATCTTGGTCATATCATCTCAGCCAAGGGCATCGCTGTTAATCCCGAGAAGGTGTCTTCGCCTGAATTGGGAGCCTCCTCGAAATGTCAAGCAGCTCCATGATTTTCTCGGTCTTGCTAGCTATTGTCAAGATTCGTTGAGAACTTCTCCAAGATTGCAAAGCCTCTTTCCAACCTCCTCCAGAAGCATGTCAAGTATGTCTGGACGCCTGAGTGTGATGTCGCTTTCAACACCCTCAAAGAGAAGCTAGTTACAGCTCCTGTCTTGACTCCTCCTGATGAATCCAAGCCATTCGAAGTTTTCTGTGATGCTTCCTTGCAAGGTCTTGGTGCTGTGTTAATGCAAGAGAAGAAGGTTGTGGCCTATACCTCTCATCAGTTGAAGCCCAACAAAAAGAACTACCCCACTCATGATCTTGAGTTGGTGGCAGTTGTCCATGCATTGATAACATGGAGACATCTCTTGTTGGGAAGGAAAGTGGACATATTCACCGATCACAAGAGTCTTAAGTATATCTTCACTCAACCAAACCTCAACCTCAGGCAAACTCGATGGGTCGAAATGATTCAAGAGTACAATCCAAGTATTGAATATACTCCGGCAAGGCGAATGTGATTGCAGATGCCTTGAGCAGAAAGGCTTATTGCAATGATCTAATTCTCAAGCCCTTCCAACCGATCTTTGTGAAGCTTTCCATAGCTGAATCTTCAAGTTGTTCCTCAAGGATTTCTTGCCAACCTCATAGTCTCTCCTACTTTGGAAGATCAAATTCGTGAGGCTCAACTTCTGGATGCCATGGTGAAGAAGGTGAAACATGGTATTGACAAGGGCATTTCCAAATACAAGTGCTATCGCTTGGATGACAAAGACACTCTATTCTTTGAGGACCGGATTGGGGTTCCTAAAGGCGATCTGAGAAAAGTCATCATGAATGAGGCACACAATTCCCTCCTATCCATTCATCCTGGAAGTACGAAGATGTACCATGACCTCAAGCAGTCGTATTGGTGGACTCGAATGAAGCGAGAAATTGCTCAATTCGTGAATGAATGTGATGTCTGTAGAAGGGTGAAAGCAGAACACCAAAGACCAGCTGGTCTCCTCCAACCTCTTGCTATTCCAGAATGGAAGTTTGATCATATCGAGATGGACTTCGTGACTGGTTTTCCAAAGTCCAAGCGTGGAAATGATGCTATCTTCGTTGTCATTGACAAGCTTACTAAAGTGGCTCATTTTCTTCCTGTCAAAGAATCTATCACAGCAGCTCAGCTGGCAGAGCTTTACACCTCCAGAATTGTCTCCTTGCACGGTATTCCGCAATTGATCTCTTCAGACCGTGGAAGCATCTTCACTTCTAAGTTCTGGGACTCCTTTCGAAGGCCATGGGCACCAACATTCGTTTCAACAGCTTTCCATCCTCAAACAAGTGGCCAAGTCGAGCGAGTCAATCAAATCCTTGAAGATATGCTCAGGGCTTGTGTCATCTCCTTTGGCATGAAGTGGGAAGAATGTCTTCCATATGCCGAGTTCTCCTACAACAACAGCTTCCAAGCGAGTTCGAGCAATGCCCCATTCGAAATTCTCTATGGCAGAAAGTGCCGTACTCCTCTCAATTGGTCCGAGACAGGTGAACGCCAACTTCTTGGCAACGACTTGATCACGAAGTCAAGAAATGTGCAAAGTCATTCGTGAGAATCTTAAAGCCGCATAATCGCGCGGAAGGGCTATTATGATGACAAGCACCGTGATGTGGCTTTTGAAATCGGAGACCATGTCTACCTCCGCGTCTTTCAATGAAAGGCACTCGCCGCCGGTATCAAAGGAAGCTTGCCCCTAGATATGTGGGTCCTTTCAAGATCATTGGCAAAAGAGGCGATCTCGCCTATCAACTTGAGCTTCCATCCAACTTTGCAAACGTGCACGATGTGTTTCACGTGTCACAGCTCCGCAAGTGCTTCAAGATTCTGAGCGCACTATCAACTTTGAAGAAATTGACCTCCAAGAAGATCTTTCTTATCATGAGCACCCCGTTGCTATTCTTGAAGAAACCGAGCGCAAGACTCGCAACAAGTCAATCAAATTCCGAAAGTAAAGTGGTCACATCATTCCGACCGAGAAGCCACACGGGCGCGAGGATCACCTCCGTTCCGAATATCCGGAGTTCTTTCAGTCCTAGATCTCGGGACGAGATCCTCTTGTACTGGTGGAGTGTTGTAACACCCCGGATGTATCTTTCTATAATTGTAACTCCAACTCTTGCCATTTTCGGATATGTGCTATGATATTCCCTCCGTGGTTGGGTTTTGTTTTCGTTTTGCATTTTGTCCATGTCATGCATCTCATATCATGTCATCATGTGCATCTCATTTGCATTCGTGTTCGCCTCATGATTCCGAGCATTTTCCCGTTGTCCGTTATGCAATCCCAAGACTCCTATGTTCCCGGCGTCCCTTTTACATTTTCCGTGTGCGGGTGTTGAACATTCTCGAATGGACCGAGCCTTGCCAAGTGGCCTGGTATAGCAACGGTAGACCACCTGTCAAGTTTCGGTCATTTGGAGTTCGTTTGGTACTCAACGGTTAACAAGCGCTCTCAAGAAAGGCCTCTTTTAAGTTGCAGCCCAACACCCTCCAAAACAGCCCAATAACCCATCTAAGTCACCTCCATGCTCTCGGTCGTTCGATCACGATCGTGTGGTAAAAACTACACCCCATTTGGACTCTCCTAGCTCCCCCTATGCCTATAAATACACCCTTCCCCCGAATTCACGGGCAAACCCTAGCGAATCCCCTCTCCGCGCCGCCGGACATGTCCGGATCGGACCGGACGCGTCCGCCGCCACGCCCGGACGAATCGAGCGTGCCACGTGGCACGCCGGCGCAGCGCGCGCCTCCGCCCGCCAGCCAGCCCGCAGAGGCCTCCCCGCGCCTTCGCCTGCCTGCCACCCACCTGCATCATGCCTCCTCCCGCGCCGCACACACCACCCACATGCCCGCCCGCCGCCCGGCACAAGCCTGCCGCCCAAGCATGCATGCCGGCCGCCAGGCCCGCTGCCGCCATGGCCATTGCCGCCATCGCCGCTCGCCTCCACACGCCGCCGGCCGTCGCCCGTCCTCCCCCGCCGGCGACCGTCCTCCTCCGGCGAGCCCGAGCCCAGCTCCGGCCGATCCGATCTGGATCCAGATCCAGATTAGGTTGACTTCTTCCCCCCTCGTTTTTCCACTAAGTCATTTCTGTGATTATTTCGTGCATTTTTCATAGCATCACATCTCCGCAACCGTGGCTCTGTTTTGGGCGTATAATATGTCATATTCTTCGCCTCGAAGAGTACATCATTTCATTCCATTGCATCATTTGCATTTGAGCTCATCTTGATGCCCGAAATGCTGTTGGAAGAAGGCTTCAGATCGTTAGTTTCAGGATCTTATCAGCTCGAACTCTTTTGTCATTTTTGCCATGATTTATGTGTGCACCCTATGAACTTGAGTCCTACATGTGAGTTGAACTTTGCCATGCCATCTTTCCAGAGGTGTTTGCCATGTATTTTTGTGAGTTATGTGTTGACTAGAACAAGCATGCAAAGTAGGGATGATGATGTTGCTGATTTCAGGAACTTAGTGTTTTCACTAAGTCTTGTCCAGCTGTTATTTTTATGCCATATGTTCATGTTGTTACAGAGAGATCTATACCCTTTTTGAGCATGATCAGTAAGGGTGTTTTGATCATATGGATGTGCTCTATCCATCCATGCCTTTGTTGGCATTTATGGAGTAGCCTAGCATGTCATTTTCGTGCTCTACTTTTGCTTGAAAATGTTTC
This sequence comes from Aegilops speltoides, assembly GCA_021437245.1. NCBI lineage: Eukaryota > Viridiplantae > Streptophyta > Magnoliopsida > Poales > Poaceae > Aegilops > Aegilops speltoides. The sequence goes on along the minus strand of CM038142.1, from coordinate 247,297,792 downwards.
CTGGCAGACTGTTTGCATGAGATTCAATTTTCACGAGGTCGTTGTAGTTGATCCGTGTATGCTATGATGTTGTTCTTTCAATGTATAGCTCCTATGCCATATCTTCTTGATGGTTGTATGCTTAGTTTATCATGAGATGCTCTGTAGTGAGTACATCGAGCTCACGAACATGCCTACTCGTTATCTGTTTTTGCCATGTCCTGATATTTCACTAAGTCTGAAATCTGTATTAAAACTTGCAATGTTTACATGGGTGCCATCATTTCTTAGAGTCCTTTTTGGCTTATGGTCAGTAAGGGACTATTGATATATGCTTTGAGTAGAATCATGTCATGCCTTGTTTTGCTATTATAAGTTCCTGTAGCAGGTTGTTTGCTTGCTCTAAACATGCCTTCCTGATGTTAATTCCTGGCATGTTAGTATTTTCACTAAGTCTGTGAACCTGATATTTTGAGCACTTTCACCATGCTTGTTTGAACATGTTATGATGTGATTTAGCCGTAGGTCAGTGTTCCTCTTTCGTTAAGCATCTCCTGTAATTCGCTGCCATATGCTTTGTTTTTATGTTGGGGTGCTGTAGCATAGTTTCGTGTTGCGTGCTAAGTAGCATCGGGCTGTTAAACGCAGATTTGCGTCATTCTTGTTTTGCTTGTCATTCGCAAACCGTGCATCCGATTCCGGCGATCTTTATATCGATTTCAATCGAAATCTTCTCATCTTTCCAGCGGCATACTTGGTTTGCCAAGTTGATGCCCGGTTCATCATTTTCCTTCCGGAGCACACATATGCATTGCATATCACATCTCGCATAGCATGTCATGTTTTGCATCATATTGCTTGTGCATTGTTCCTTGTTTTGATTGTGGTTCCGTTGCTTGTGTTATTGCTTTGGGTAGAGCCGGGAGACGAGTACGTGAACGAGGAGCCTGTTGAGAACGCCTACGAAGATCAAGTCTTTGACAACTCTGAGAACCTTACAGGCAAGATGACCATACCTTCGAAATCACTTCTATCTTTGCTTGCTAGATGCTCGCTCTTTTGCTATGCCTATGCTGCGATACCTACCACTTGCTATATCTTGTCACCCATATTGCCATGTCAACCTCTAACCATCCATGTCCTAGCAAACCGTTGATTGGCTATGTTACCGCTTCTCCAGCCCTCTTATAGCGTTGCTAGTTGCGGTGAAGATGAAGTTTGTTCCTTGTTGAACACGGATATTTTGGGATATCACAATATCTATTGTCTTAATTAATGCATCTATATACTTGGTAAAGGGTGGAAGGCTCGGCCTTATGCCCGGTGATTTGTTCCACTCTTGCCACCCTAGTTTCCGTCATACCGTGTTATGTTCCTTGATTTTGCGTTCCTTACGCGGTCGGGTGATTTATGGGACCCCTTGACAGTTCGCTTTGAATAAAACTCCTCCAAAGAAGGCCCAACCTTGGTTTTACCATTTGCCACCTATACCCCTTTTTCCCTTGGGTTTTCGCGAGCCCGAGGGTCATCTTTATTTTAGCCCCCCCGGGCCAGTGCTCCTTCGAGTGTTGGTCCAACCTAAGCGATGTCCGGCGCCCCCTGGGCAACCAGGGTCTATGCCAACCCGTCGTCTTGCTCATCCGGTGTGCCCTGAGAACGAGATATGTGCAGCTCCTATCGGGATTTGTCGGCACATCGGGCGGCTTTGCTGGTTTAGTTTTACCATTGTCGAAATGTCTTGATGTACCGGGATACCGAGTCTGATCGGAGTGTCTTGGGTGAAGGTTTATTCCTTCATTGGCCGTGAGAGCTTGTTATGGGCTAAGTTGGGACACCCCTGCAGGGTATTATCTTTCGAAAGCCGTGCCCGCGGTTATGAGGCAGATGGGAATTTGTTAATGTCCGGTTGTAGAAAACCCGAAGTTGACCTTAATTAAAATACATCAACCGTGTATGTAACCGTGATGGTCTCTTCTCGTGGAGTCCGGAAGTGAACACGTGTTGGAGTTATGTTTGACGCAGGTTGTTTAGGATCACTTCTTGATCGCTACTAGTTTCACGACCGTGCTTTGCTTCTCTTCTCGCTCTCTTTTGCGATGTAGCCACCATATATGCTAGTCGCTTGCAGCAGCCCCACCTTTTGACACCAGCCTTCCCGTAAGCTTAAAAAGTCTTAATCTCGCGGGTGTGAGATTGCTGAGTCCCTGTGGCTCACAAATTCTACCAAAACAGATGCAGGTACCGGTGATGCCAGCGCTGATGGCGCAACCGAGCTGAAGTGGGAATATGATGAGGCCCTTGGTCGTTACTATGTTTCTTTTCCAGACGATTAGTAGTGGAGCCCAGTTGGGGCGATCGGGGATCTGTGTTGCATGTGGGGTATTCTTCTTTTATTTTGGTTCCGTAGTCGGACCTTGAGTGTAATCTGAATGATGGATGTTTATTCATGTATTGTGTGAAGTGGCGACTGTAAGCCAACTATGTATCCTTTTCCCTTATGTATTACATGGATTGTGCGAAGATTACCTCACTTGCGACATTGCTTTCAATGCGGTTATGCCTCTAAGTCGTGCTTCGACACGTGGGAGATATAGCCGCATCGAGGGCGTTACACAGTAAGACATCGCTGGTGCCTGGAAACGGGATAAGGCGAAGACATGCACGCCGGTGAATCTTACCCAATTTCGGGGCTCTCCGTGGAGATAACACTCCTAGTCCTGCTCTGCGGGGTCTCCGCATGATCACTAGATCAAAACAAGTAGCTACAAGAGGCTCCTTGAGCTGTTCGGCTAGAGGAAGAAGAAGGGCAAGGCTAGCGGTCCTCTTCTCTCTTTGTGGTGTCTAAAACTCTAAGAGATCAACCCTTGGCATGGGTGCTCTGGGGGGCTTATATAGGCCTACCCCCCAGGGGTACAATGGTAATCCGGCTGGATACGGTTCCAGGCCGTCAGTGTCTGTAGTCGCCGGCTTCTCTGCTGGTAGCTGGGGCCCGCCGACTGGTGGGTCCCGCTGGCTGCTGGTTACTGTAGCCTCACTCTTGGTGACGAGGGCTTTGTTGGGGTAAGCATGGCTACAGTGCCGCCACCTGGCGGGCTTTCACTATAGCCTTACCCCATCTTATCCGCTCAATGGTGCACAAACTTCTAGGGCGGGAATGGGCCGGCTTGTTAGGAGCCGACCTCCCCCTAGGCTGACTGGTGGAGCTTGACTGCCTTTTGGTATCTCTCTGGCCAGAGGGGCCCACCGCCTGTGGGCCGTACTGACGGCCTGTCGTGGGTTATGTCATGGTCAACATGGTAACAAAGCACACCGGGCGGGAGTAGCCACCCGTGCACATGCTGCGTGGCCATGCTTGCTCTGGGATTTTGCACACCGCTTTTTGTGTTCCGAAGTATTCTACCGAGCTAGGAGTTGATCCTCAGGCTGATTTTGCAAATCAACCTGAGTCTCGGGGGCTACTGGGATCAGCGGTCTTATGTCATCCTTCAAGTGCATCTCGGGTTTTTAGACCGACACACACATTGAGGGCTACTAGCTATATATCTCACCAGTAAATAGGTTGCATCAATCGAAAATAAAATCCGCAAACAATCAGCCCATGACCGAGGTGTTGAACCACCTTGAAAGCATTTCGGGATATAGCTCGGATGCAAGTGGCTAGCTCCATAAAGAGAATTTCCGGCATTAAGCTCGGCTAAACTCCTTCAACTTTTTTGAACCAAGGTGATCTATGACACCTCGAATATAATTTGGCGTTGGAGCTCGGATACAGTCCGGCGTTGGAGCTTGGACATAGTCCGGCGTTGGAGCTCGGATATAGTCCGGCGTTGGAGCTCGGAAGCGGTCCGGCATTGGTGCTCGGCTGCTGAAGATACCTCGAATGCAGTCCGACGTTGGAGCTCGGACGCAAGAGGACGCTGCCGCCTCGGAACAACTTCAAACCTGAGGTGTGGCATAAAAATAACAAGGCATTGATAAAGGCCGGAAACTTAAAGGGGCTCCTCGGATACCCGACGTGTAAACTCTTCGGAGTAACCTCGGTGATCCTCAAGATCGAAGATGAGAAGATTTGTTAAACTAGTTTTCATGACCGGCGACCGAAGGTGAAGAACAGTTCGGAAGAATCGAGGAGCGTCCCCAACTTGAAGACCAGTTCAGGGGGCTACTGACGGTGTCCTGGACTAGGGGGTACTCACCACGTCGTCTCCCGACCAGATGGATCGGGCCGAGGACCCCCATGGCGGTTCACTATTGGGCCAATTCGGACAGCCCATGCCGCATACAAGGAGGATTCCACAAGACATGGCGCCCAAGACAAGGACTCCTCTAAACCCTAGGCCTACGGTGCATATATAAATCGAGGCCAGGCTAGTCAATAGACAATCTCATATATTCATTACTACAATCTCTTTGTAGATACATGTACTCTGTATTACACCCATATGAATACAATCAAAAGCAGCATGTACGGTATTATCTCTTTGAGAGAGCCCGAAGCTGGGTAAAACCCCGTGTCCATGTTACCATCGCTCCAAGACGCCTAGCTTAGGACCCCTACTACGAGATACGCCGGATATTGAACCAACAGTGTCCATCCCTGCAAGCATGCTGCGACCCCGGCGGCGGCTCCTAGAAGGTGCGGGCGCGCTTCTCCAGGGGTCGGCGTCTCCCTTGGTGTCCGCGGCGGAGCTTCTTCTCGCGGCAGGGGCCACCGGCCACGGTGCACCCCCGCGATGAGGGGAGGCGTGCTATGGTCATGCCCTGCTCGACCATGATTCTCCTCGATTGATGTGCTCCCAGAGTTCGTTGTGTGGTCGGAGAGGACCACTGGCACCTTGTTCCGGCACCCTCACTTCTTCACCGGCGGGCTGCCAATTTCGGGGCACGGCGGCCTTATGCTGCAGGCCGATGACTGTTGTAGAGGGCCTCATGGGTGGGGATTGAGGTTGCCACCGCGGGCAGCATGGTCCTTACCCGCGGCTGGCAGGCATTTGCCAGCGCGCAAGACCTGAACGGGAGGTGCACCCTCCACTTCAAGTATGATGGTGAAAGTGCAACTAATCCCCAGGTGGTTTTGGTAATTAATAACAACATATATATCATTGAACTAATCATTTCTTGAGAATATTTCAGAAAGTTCAGTGATATGGGTATGGCAATGACCGATGATGTGGACCCTCAAAATGCTAAGGAAAACATTGGCAAAAGCTCAAGACTCCATTTTTGGTTTAGTGATCCAAGATCACATTGAGTCCATAGGAAAGCCAATACTATTAAAAGGGGTGAGGTTATGATGATGATCTGGTTGCTTTAAGGTGCTTAGTGATTTATCTCTCAAACAATCAGCAATCTTTCATTCCAACATAAACTCATAAGTAATCTCGGTCCCACCGATTCCAAACTCACCACACCGAGATGAACCACCTCACCATATAGCCAAACCCTAAGAATCTCGGATTTTCCGATTCCAAACTCGGTCATTCGAAATTGGTGTTGCCAAGCTTCAGAACCTTCACGACTCAAATCGGTGTCACCGAGATGAGAAAGTCGGTCCCACCGAGATTGGCAAACCCTAGACTTTGGAAGAATCGGTCTAACCGAGATTGTATTTTCGGTCCCACCGAAAATCCCAACGTTCACAAGATTTGAACTTTCGGTCTGACCGAGTTGTCAACTTCGGTCTGACCGAGATTGCTCAAATGTGTGTAACGGTTGGATTTTGTGTGGAGGCTATAAATACCCCTCCACCTCCTCTTCATTCGTGGAGAGAGCCATCAGAAAGAACTACCACTCCTACCTTACATTTCTGAGAAGAAAACTACCTACCCTTGTGTTGAGATCAAGTTGCTCCACTCCCACCATATGACACTTGATTTCTAGTCTTTCCAAGTTGCTTTCCACTCAATCCCTTCCTCCACCACAGCCAAATCAGTGAGGAGAGTTGAGTGTTGGGGAGATTATCATTTGAAGCACAAGAGCAAGGAGTTCATCATCACCAACCCCATCTATTACCTTTTGGAGGGTGGTGCCTCCTAGATTGGTTAGGTGTCGCTTGGGAGCCTCCGTCATGATGTGGAGTTGAACCAAGGAGTTTGTAAGGGCAAGGAGATCGCCTACTGTGAAGATCTACCCCGAGTAAGGCTAGTCCTCCGTGGGCGTAAGCCATGATGGCATAGACAAGGTTGCTTCTTCGTGGACCCTTCGTGGGTGGAGCCCTCCGTGGACTCACAGCAGCAGCCGCTACCCTCCGTGGGTTGAAGTCTCCATCAACGTGGATTGACGATAGCACCACTTATCGGAACCACGAGAAAAAATCTCCGTGTCTCCATTATGCGTTTGCTCTTCTCCTCCTCTCATTTACTATAATGCAATTTACTTTCCGCTGCCATAACTCTAGAATTGCATGTGTAGGGTGATACTTGACTTGGTTATCATTGTGAACTTGCTAAGAAACTACTCCAATCAAAAGGCAAAATTTTTAAGTTGTCAAGTAGTCTATGAAGGAAATATGCCCTAGAGGCAATAATAAAGTTATTATTTATTTCCTTATTTCATGATAAATGTTTATCATTCATGCTAGAATTGTATTAACCGGAAACATGATACATGTGTGAATGCATAGACAAAACAACATGTCACTAGTATGCCTCTACTAGACTAGCTTGTTAATCAAAGATGGTCATGTTTCCTGACCATGAACAAGGAGTTGTTATTTGATTAACAAGGTCACATCATTAGTAGAATGATCTGATTGACATGACCCATTCCCTTAGCTTAGCACACGATCGCTTAGTATGTTGCTACCGCTTTTATCCATGACATATACATGTTCCCGTAACTATGAGATTATGCAACTCCGCTTGCGGAGGAACACTTTGGTGCTACCAAACGTCACAACGTAATCGGGTGATTATAAAGGAGTACTACAGGTGTCTCCAAAGGCGATGTTGGGTTGGCGATTTCGAGATTAGGTTTTGTCACTCCGATTGTCGGAGAGGTATCTCTGGGCCCTCTCGGTAATGCACATCATCAAGCCTTGCAAGCACTACAACTAATGAGCTTAGTTGTGAGATGATGTATTACGGAACGAGTAAAGAGACTTGCCGTAACGAGATTGAACTAGGTATTGATACCGACGATCGAATCTCGGGCAAGTAACATACCGATGACAAAGGAACAACGATGTTGTTATGCGGTCTCGACCGATAAAGATCTTCAGAGAATATGTAGGAACCAATATGGGCATCCAGGTCCCGCTGTTGGTTATTGACCGTGAATAGTTCTAGGTCATGTCTACATTGTTCTCGAACCGTAGGGTCCGCACGCTTAAGGTTTCGATGATGCTTATTATGAGTTTATGTATTTTGATGTACCAAGGAGTTCGAGTCCCGGATGTGATCACGGACATGACGAGGAGTCTCGAATGGTCGAGACATAAAGATTGATATATTGAAGCCTATGTTTGGAGTTCGAATGGTTCCAAGTAAAACGGAATTTACCGAGTACCGGAGGTTACCGAACCCCCGGAGGTAAATGGGCCACTATGGGCCTTGGTGGAAGGGAGAAGGGCAGCCCAAGAGGGCTGCGCCCCCCCTTCCCTAGTCCTATTAGGACTAGGAGAAGGGCCGCCCCTCTCTCTCTTTCCCTCCGGAATCCTAGTTGACTAGGATTGGGGAGAATCCTACTCCCGGAGGGAGTAGGACTCCTCGCCGCCTCCCTTGGCCGCCGCCCCTCCCCCCTGCTCCTTTATATACGGGGCAGGGGGCACCTTGAACACACAAGTTGATCGTGAGATCGTTCCTTAGCCGTGTGCGGTGCCCCTCCACCATATTCCACCTCGGTTATACCGTCGCTGCTTAGGCGAAGCCTCGCGCCGTGAAACATCAAGATCGCCACCACGCCGTCGGCTTGACGAACTCTCCTCGACACTCGGCTGGATCGGAGTACGAGGGACGCCATCGAGCTGCACGTGTCAAGAACTCGGGCGCGGAGTAACGGCGCCGGATCGGTCGGATCGCGAGGAGAACGTCGACTACTTCCTCTACGCCAGTGATCGCTTCGCTCGGTCTACGAGGGCGTAGACAACACTCTCCCTCTCGTTGCTATACATCACCATGATCTTGCGTGTGCGTAGGAAAATTTTTGAAATTACTACGCTCCCCAACAAAGGGTATCGAGCCTAGGTTTTTATATGGTTTGATGTTTTGCACGAGTAGAACACAAGTGAGTTGTGGGCGATACAAGTCATACTACCTACCAAAGATGTCATACTTTGGTTCAGCGGTATTGTGAGATGAAGCGCCTGCACCGACATTACGCCAGACGCTTACGCGAGACTGGTTTCACCGCCACGAGCACTCGCTGCTTAAAGGTGACTGGTGGGTGCCTGCTCTCTCACTTTAGTTGAACTGAAAAGTGTGGCTACGCCCGGTCCTTGAGAAGGTTAAACGGAGTCTATTTGACGAAGTATCGCTGTGGTTTTGATGCGAGGTGAGACTGGTTCTTGCTTAAGCCCGTAGCAGCCACGTAAAATTTGCAACAACAAAGTAGAGGACGCCTAACTTGTTTTTGCAGGCATGTTGTGATGTGATATGGTCAAGACGTGATGCTATATTTTATTGTATGAGATGATCATGTTTTGTAACCGGTTATCGGCAATCGGCTGGAGCCATATGGTTGTCGCTTATTGTATGCAATGCAATGCTACGTAATGCTTTACTTTATCACTAAGCGGTAGCGATAGTCGAGAAGCATAAGTTTGGCGAGACGACAACGATGCTACGATGGAGATCAAGGTGTCGCGCGGTGACGATGGTGATCATGGTGGTGCCGCAAGATGGAGATCATGAAGCACAAGATGATGATGACCATATCATATCACTTATATTGATTTGCATGTGATGTTTATCCTTTTATGCATCTTATCTTGCTTTGATTGACGGTAGCATTATAAGATGATCTCTCACTAAATTATCAAGAAGTGTTCTCCCGAGTATGCACCGCTGCCAAAGTTCGTCGTGCCCGCACACCACGTGATGATCGGGTGTGATAAGCTCTCGTCCATCTACAACGGTGCAAGCCAGTTTTGCACACGCAGAATACTCGGGTTATACTTGACGAGCCTAGCATATGCAGATATGGCCTCGAACACGGAGACCGAAAGGTCGAGCGTGAATCATATAGTAGATATGATCAACATAAGATGTTCACCATTGAAAACTACTCCATTTCACGTGATGATCGGTTATGGTTTAGTTGATTTGGATCACGTGATCACTTAGATGACTAGAGGATGTCTTTCTAAGTGGGAGTTCTTTAGTAATATGATTAATTGAACTTAAATTTATCATGAACTTAGTACCGATAGTATCTTGCTTGTTTATGTTTGATTGTAGATAGATGGCTCGTCTTTGTTGTTCCGTTGAATTTTAATGCGTTCCTTGAGAAAGCAAAGTTGAAAGATGATGGTAGCAATTACACGGATCGGGTCCGTAATTTGAGGATCATCCTCATTGCTGCACGTAAGAGTTACGCCCCGATGCACCGCTAGGTGACAGAACTTCTTCTGCCGAGCAACGCCAGATGTTATGAACGTCTGGCGAGCAAAGCTGATGACTACTCTATAGTTCAAGTGCCATGCTTTACGGCTTAGAACCGGGACTTCAACGACGTTTTGAACGCCATGGAGCATATGAGATGTTCCAAGAGTTGAAGTTAATATTCCAACAGTAATGCCCGGATTGAGAGATATGAAGTCTCCAATAAGTTCTATAGCTGCAAGATGGAGGAGAACAGTTACATTAGTGAGCATATACTCGTAATGTCCGGTACTACAATCACTTGACACAATTGGGAGTTAATCTTCCGGATGATTGTGTCATTGATGAATTCTCAATCACCGCCACCAAGCTACAAAGGCTTCGTGATGAACTATAATATGCAAGGGTTAGTAAAGACTATGCTCGAGCTCTTCGCAATGCTAAAGGCTGGAGGTAGAAATCAAGAAGGAGCATCAAGTGTTGATGGTCAATAAGACCACTAGTTTCAAGAAGAAAGGCAAAGGGAAGAAGAAGGGAATTCAAGAAGAACAGCAAGCAAGTTGTCGCTCAGAAAAGAAACCCAAGTCTGGCCCTAAACCTGAAACCGAGTGCTTCTACCGCAAGCGATCGTCACCGAAGCGGAACTGCCCCAAGTATTTGGCGGATAAGAAGGATGGCAAGGTGAACAAAGGTATATGTGATATACATGTTATTGATGTGTACCTTACTAGAGCTCGCAGAGCACTGGTATTTGATACTGGGTTCTGTTGCTAATATTTGCAACTCAAACAGGGACTACGGATTGCTTAACACCGCAAAGGACGAGGTGACGATCTTGCGCGTGGGAAATGGTTCCAAAGTCGATGTGATCGCGGTCGGCACGCTACCTCTACATCTACCTTCGGGATTAGTTTTAGACCTAAATAATTGTTATTTGGTGCTGCGTTGAGCATGAACATTATATCTGGATCTTGTTTGATGCGAGACGGTTATTCATTTAAATCGAGAATAATGGTTGTTCTATTTATATGAGTAATATCTTTTATGGTCATGCACCCTTGAGGAATGGTCTATTTTGATGAATCTCGATAGTAGTGATACACATATTCATAATGTTGAAACCAAAAGATGCAGAGTTGATAATGAAAGTGCAACTTATTTGTGGCAATTGCCGCTTAGGTCATATCGGTGTAAAGCGCATGAAGAAACTCCATATTGATGGACTTTTGGAGTCACTTGATTATGAATCACTTGGCACTTATGAACCGTGCCTCATGGGCAAGATGACTAGAACACCGCTCTCCGGTACTATGGAGAGAGCAACGGATTTGTTGGAGATCATACATACAGATGTATGTGGTCCGATGAATGTTGAGGCTCGTGGCGGATATCGTTATTTTCTCACCTTCACAGATGACTTAAGCGGATATGGGTATATCTACTTAATGAAACATAAGTCTGAAACGTTTGAAAAGTTCAAAGAATTTCAGAGTGAAGTTGAAAATCATCGTAACAAGAAAATTAAGTTTCTACGATCAGATCGTGGAGGTGAATATTTGAGTTACGAGTTTGGTCTACATTTGAAACAATGCGGAATAGTTTCAGCAACTCACGCCACCCGAACACCACAACAGTAATGGTGTGTCCGAACGTCGTAATCGTACTTTACTAGATATGGTGCGATCTATGATGTCTCTTACAGATTTACCGCTATCATTTTGGGGTTATGCTCTAGAGACGGCCGCATTCACACTGAATAGAACACCGTCGAAATCCGTTGAGACGACACCTTATGAACTGTGGTTTAGCAAGAAACCAAAGTTGTCGTTTCTTAAAGTTTGGGGATGCGATGCTTATGTGAAAAAGCTTCAACCTGATAAGCTCGAACCCAAATCGGAGAAATGTGTCTTCATAGGATACCCAAAGGAAACAGTTGGGTACACCTTCTATCACAGATCCGAAGGCAAGACATTTGTTGCTAAGAATGGATCCTTTCTAGAGAAGGAGTTTCTCTTGAAAGAAGTGAGTAGGAGGAAAGTGGAACTTGATGAGGTAGTAGTACCTTCTCCCTTACTTGAAAGTAGTTCGTCGCAGAAACCAGTTTCTGAGACACCTGCACCAAGTAGTGAGGAAGTTGATGATGTTGATCATGAAACTTCAGATCAAGTTACTACAGAACCTCGTAGATCAACCAGAGTAAGATCCGCACCTGAGTGGTACGGTAATCCTGTTCTGGAAGTCATGCTACTAGATCATGATGAACCTACGAACTATGAAGAAGCGATGGTGAGCCCAGATTCCGCAAAATGGCTTGAGGCCATGAAATCTGAGATGGGATCCATGTATGAAAACAAAGTATGGACTTTGGTTGACTTGCCCGAGGATAGGCAAGCAATAGAAAACAAGTGGATCTTCAAGAAGAAGACTGACGCTGACGGTAATGTTACCGTCTATAAAGCTCGACTTGTCGCAAAAGGTTTTCGACAAGTTCAAGGGATTGACTACGATGAGACCTTCTCATCCGTAGCGATGCTTAAGTCCGTCCGAATCATGTTAGCAATTGCCGCATTTTATGATTATGAAATTTGGCAAATGGATGTAAAGACTGCATTCTGAATGGATTTACGGAAGAAGAGTTGTATATGATGCAACCGAAGGTTTTATCGATCCAAAGGAGCTAACAAAGTGTGCAAGCTCCAATGATCCATATATGGACTGGTGCAAGCATCTCGAGTTGGAATAAACGCTTTGATAGTGTGATCAAAGCATTTGGGTTTATCTGACTTTTGGAGAAGCTTCAGATTTACAAGAAAGTGAGTGGGAGCTCAGTAGCATTTCGATATTATATGTGGATGACATATTGCTGATCGGAAATGATATAGAATTCTGGATAGCATAAAGGGATACTTGAACAAGAGTTTTTCAATGAAAGACCTCGGTGAAGCTGCTTACATATTAGGCATTAAGATCTATAGAGATAGATCAAGACGCTTAATTGGACTTTCACAAAGTACATACCTTGATAAAGTTTTGAAGAAGTTCAAAATGGATCAAGCAAAGAAAGGGTTCTTGCACTGTGTTACAAGGTGTGAAGTTGAGTCGACTCAATGCCCACCACTGCAGAAGATAGAGAGAAATGAAAGATGTTCCCTATGCTTCAGCCATAGGCTCTATCATGTATGCAATGCTGTGTACCGACCTGATGTGTGCCTTGCTATAAGCCTAGCAGGAGGTACCAAAGTAATCCAGAGTGGATCATCGACAGCGGTCAAGAACATCCCGAAATACCGAAAAGGACTAAGGATATGTTTCTCGATATGGAGGTGACAAAGAGCTCATCGTGGCAGTTACGTTGATGCAAGCTTTGACACCGATCCGGACGATTCTAAATCGCAGACCGGATAATGATTTACACTAAACGGAGGAGCTGTCGGTTGGTGCAGTTCTAAACAAAGCGTCGAAGGCGGGATCTACATGTGAAGCGGAATACATAGCAGCTTCGAAGCAGCTAATGAAGGAGTCTGGATGAAGGAGTTCATATCCGATCTAGGTGTCATACCTAGTGCATCGGGTCCAATGAAAATCTTCAGTGACAATCTCGGAGCTATTGCCTTAGCAAAGGAATCCAGATTTCACAAGAGGACCAAGCACATCAAGAGACGCTTCAATTCCATCCGGACTTAGTCCGGATGGAGACATAGAGATTTGCAAGATACATACGGATCTGAATGTTGCGGACTGCGTTGACTAAGCCTCTTCCACGAGCAAAACATGATCAGCACCAAGACTCCATGGGTGTTAGAATCATTACTATGTAATCTAGATTATTGACTCTAGTGCAAGTGGGAGATCAAGGAAATATGCCCTAGAGGCAATAATAAAGTTATTATTTATTTCCTTATTTCATGATAAATGTTTATCATTCATGCTAGAATTGTATTAACCGGAAACATGATACATGTGTGAATGCATAGACAAAACAACATGTCACTAGTATGCCTCTACTAGACTAGCTTGTTAATCAAAGATGGTCATGTTTCCTAACCATGAACAAGGAGTTGTTATTTGATTAACAAGGTCACATCATTAGTAGAATGATCTGATTGACATGACCCATTCCCTTAGCTTAGCACACGATCGCTTAGTATGTTGCTACTGCTTTTATCCATGACATATACATGTTCCTGTAACTATGAGATTATGCAACTCCGCTTGCGGAGGAACACTTTGGTGCTACCAAACGTCACAACGTAATCGGGTGATTATAAAGGAGTACTACAGGTGTCTCCAAAGGCGATGTTGGGTTGGCGTTTCGAGATTAGGTTTTGTCACTCCGATTGTCGGAGAGGTATCTCTGGGCCCTCTCGGTAATGCACATCATCAAGCCTTGCAAGCACTACAACTAATGAGCTAGTTGTGAGATGATGTATTACGGAACGAGTAAAGAGACTTGCGATAACGAGATTGAACTAGGTATTGGATACCGACGATCGAATCTCGGGCAAGTAACATACCGATGACAAAGGAACAACGATGTTGTTATGCGGTCCGACCGATAAAGATCTTCGTAGAATATGTAGGAACCAATATGGGCATCCAGGTCCCGCTGTTGGTTATTGACCGTGAATAGTTCTAGGTCATGTCTACATTGTTCTCGAACCGTAGGGTCCGCACGCTTAAGGTTTCGATGGCGCTTATTATGAGTTTATGTATTTTGATGTACCAAGGAGTTCGAGTCCGGATGTGATCACGGACATGACGAGGAGTCTCGGAATGGTCGAGACATAAAGATTGATATATTGGAAGCCTATGTTTGGAGTTCGAATGGTTCCGGCGAAAACGGAATTTACCGAGTACCGGAGGTTACTGGAACCCCGGGAGGTAAATGGGCCACTATGGGCCTTGGTGGAAAGGAGAAGGCAGCCCAAGAGGGCTGCGCCTCCCCCCTCCCTAGTCCTATTAGGACTAGGAGAAGGGCCGCCCCTCTCTCTCTTTCCCCCCCAGGAATCCTAGTTGGACTAGGATTGGGGGAATCCTACTCCCGAGGGAGTAGGACTCCTGGCCGCCCTCCTTTGGCCGCCGGCCCCTCCCCCTGCTCCCTTATATCTCACGGGGGCAGGGGGCACCTGGAACACACAAGTTGATCGTGAGATCGTTCCTTAGCCGTGTCGGTGCCCCCTCCACCATATTCCACCTCGGTTATACTGTCAAAGCTTAAGCGAAGCCTGCGCCGATGAAACATCAAGATCGTCACCACGCCGTCGTCTTGACGGAACTCTCCCTCGACACTCGGCTGGATCGAGTACGAGGGACGCCATCGAGCTGCACGTGTGTCAAGAACTCGGGGCGCCGAGTAACGGCGCCGGATCGGTCGGATCGCGAGGAGAACGTCGACTACTTCCTCTACGCCAGATCGCTTCGCTTCGGGTCTCACGAGGGTACGTAGACAACACTCTCCCCTCTCGTTGCTATACATCACCATGATCTTGCGTGTGCGTAGGAAAATTTTTGAAATTACTACGTTCCCCAACAGTCTAATCACCCCCCCTCTAGACATACTTCCGATCCTACAAGTGGTATCAGAGCTTTGGTCTCCATTGGATTGGTTTCCATTGCATTGGACTCCATAAGCTTGGTTTCACAACCTAGGAGAGTATGGCGTCTAGTGAGGTAATTTTCAGAGAGGTCCTTACTTTGATGGTTCAAACTTTGCTAGTTGGAAGCATAAAATGAAAATGCATATTCTTGGACATAACCCTGCCGCATGGGGCATTATTTGTGTTGGCTTGCAAGGTGAGTTCTTCGAAGAAGGAAAAGTTCGGATCGCGAAGCTACTGCAGATGAGTTGCGGATGTTCTGAACAATGCTCAAGCTTGTGACATTCTCTTCAATGCTTTGTGTCCCGAGGAGTTCAACAAGATCAGCCGTCTTGAGAATGCAAAGAGATTTGGGATACTTTGGTCGAAATGCACGAAGGTACCGAGTCCGTGAAGGAATCAAAGCTAGATGTTCTTCAAGGTCAGCTTGACAAATTCAAGATGAAGGAAGGTGAAGGAGTCGCTGAAATGTACTCTAGGCTTGCTCTCATCACCAATGAGATGGCAGGCTTAGGAAGCGAAGAAATGACCGACCGATTCATCATCAAGAAGATTCTCAGAGCTTTGGATGGAAAGTATGACACCGTGTGCACTTTGATTCAAATGATGCCAAACTACAAAGATCTCAAGCCTACCGAAGTCATTGGAAGGATTGTTGCTCATGAGATGACACTTAAAGATAAGGAAGAGCTTCACAACAAGTCAAGTGGTGCTTACAAAGCTGTAGTTGAAGCTCCCACATCCTCAAGTGACAAGCTAGTTTCCAATGAAGAGATAAGCCTAATGGTGAAGAACTTCAACAAATTCTACAAGAGTAGAAGCAAGGAAAGAAGCTCAAAGTCTAGATCATATGATGAAAAGAGATCTTCTAGTCGTGATCGAAACTGCTACAATTGTGGAAGACCCGGACACTACTCAAATGAGTGTTCGACTCCCCACAAGAGAAGAGAAGAATCTCCAAGAAGAAGAAGCTCAAGAGAAGAGTCGCCTCGAAAAGAAAGAAGGAGTAGAGATGACCGTTATGAACGAAGATCCTCTCGGAGAAGCAAGGATTCGGAAAGGAAGGACAAGTCATCAAGGAGCTACACAAGAAGAAAACATCAAGCTCATGTTGGTGAATGGGTTTCGGCCCGACTCAGACAATCACTCGAAAGAAGCTATCACTCCAACTCCGAATACAGTCAAGATGAAGGTGTTGCCGGTCTTGCTCTCGTATCCTCCAACTCCAACTCCTATGACATATTTGATTCACCAAATGAGGGAATTGGAAGATGCTTCATGGCAAAAGGCCCCAAGGTATCACATCCTGAGTTTATTGACTTTGATAGTGATGAGGATGACTTGCTTGGTGAAGATGAGCTTTTACATGATAAATCTAGTGAGCTTAGTAATGATGAACATGCTAGTAGTCTTTATAGTCGAGATGAGTCGAATGACAATGCTATGAAGGAGATTGAGCGTCTAACTAAAGAACTAAACACTCTTAAGTTAGCTCATGAAACAACTCAAGAAGATCATAGAGAGCTCCTAAGATCTCATGAGAAGCTACGCTTCGAGAAGCTCAATCTAGAGCAAGAACATGAGTTTCTAAAGGCTATCAATGACGATCTTCGAAAGAAGAGTTCTTCATATCTTGCCAAACGACTTCTCTTGTCTAATTTCTTGCCACCTATCAAAACTAAGCATGACAAGCATAAGAAAAATTCTTCATCTAGTAGTAACAATAATCATGTTAAATCAAATGTTGTTACTTCTAGTAATTCTCTTGATTCCACTAACAATGCTTCAAGCCAAGTTTCACTTGAGCAAGAAAATAGTCTATTGAAAGGGATTATAGAGAAAGGTGTCTACAAGAGTCTTGCCGAAGCAAGAGCTTTGAGGAAATTGTACGCAAACAAGGAAGACACCGGAAGAATCAAGGAATTGGTTTTGAGCGAAAGTTCAACGCCGAGGGTGTTGAATGGGAAGAAGGTCCATATCCCACTCCAAAGTTTGTCTCTCAAGAGAAGAAGTATGATTCTACTTCTTCCAATGAGGAACAAGCTCAAGATGACCTTCCACCACAAGACCACAAGCTAAAAGGCAAGGACAAGCTTCAAGAGGAGATTGATGCATTCATTGAAGCACCCAAGGCCATGGTCAAGTGGGTTCCCAAGGCAACCTCAAGTTCTACTTCAACAAGCTCAACTACTACCCCAAGGATTCCCATCAAGATGATGTGGATCCCGAAGAAGAAGAACTAGAGAGTTCTTGAGGGTGACTCCGCCAATATACTTCACTCATATTCATTTTGGCAAGAACTTGTGCAATCAACTTCCACATCTTGCACTAGTTCATGGAGTCACAAACCCTCATGTTGGTAAGTCAAGGGACAAGGTAATCATTGCTTTCATGGACATCATCTATTGTCTACTTCAATCTATGTCCATGGATATTCTTGTTTGTTCCTTGTGGGACTAACCCATGTAGGTATTGAAAGTGCCCGAATCCAAAGGATTGCTCCCAACTCTTGATGATCTTCATCAACATTGAGCATCCACATCTTCAACATCTACATGAAGTCTTCAACGACAACCCAAGGTTAGTTTGACCCTTTAAAGGGTTCTCACATCAAGGGGAGCTTTACTCTAAAGAAATGAGCTAAAGCATCTTCTAATGATGTGAACACATTAATGCTTTATGGAAAAGTGGTAACCCCACTTGTGCTTAAACGATGAGTATGACCTATGATCAAATGTTCTCATTTGACTCCTAAGTCAATATACTCATATATAGATGACCTAGTCATCGCCAAATTGTGTGCTAGCTGTTAGTGTTTTGTTTGTGCATGTTTGACACATATTTCATTTGCTATCTTATTGTGTGAGCATGTTGGATGCATGATTTTATCCATTCGAGGACATCCATTTGTTGCTTTGGTCTTTTGGATATTTTCTTTTTGACCAAATGGATGGACAAGAATGCCTAAGTTCCCCCTAGCTATCTATGCTTTCTTGTCTCAAACTCTATTCATGCTTATATCACAAACTTTGAACAAGACTTTTTCGGACGGACCGAGTGAGGAGCACTTTCGAGCAACCGATCCGTCAAAAGCCTAAACTTCCAAAACCTTCTAAGTACTTTCGGTCAAACCAATATACTCAAATCGGACGGACCAAATCACTTGGATTGATCTAGGTTTTCACCTCGGTGAAACCGAAGTTTCAAATTTCGGCGTGATCGAAGTGTGTAATCGCACACACGCTTAACCATCTCGGTCCCACCGAAGTTTTCAAACTTCGGTCCCACCGACACCGGAAGGGTATATATACTCGAGGACAGAGCGCGTTGATTACTTCTTCAAACGCTTCGCCCTCAAACCCTTAGCTGCCGTCGCCTTGGTCTCCGGATCGTCTCCGCCGTCGCCTGTGCGCCTCGCCGCGGGTCTCCATCGCCGTCAACGGACTTTCGCACCGCACCGTTGCCGCCGTAGTGAAGCTCCACCGCATTGGGTGAGTTTCATCCCTCTCGTGTTCCAATCGCTGATTCTATACACGATAGGCGTTGCCATGTTTCTTGCCAAGATTGAGATCTCCCTATCCAGCCGCTTAGGTCATAGAACAAATTTCGAGTGAAAATTTTAGGTTAGGTTTCCGCGAACACATCTCGGTGTGACCGATCTCGCATTTTCGGACTGACCGATTTGGCCTCTGGCCATTGCACTGCACTTTTCGGTGAAACCGAGTTGTGCAAATCGGTAAGACCGAAATGAAGATTTAGTGAAACCCTAGCTGTCTCGGCTAGACCGAAACCCACTTCGGTCCAACCGAAAGTGATGTGTGTGGTCTGTTTAGACGTTTCGGTTTCACCGAATTGATGGACTCGGTCAGACCGACATGTATTCTGTGAAAACCTAAAACTAAAGTTTGAACTCATTCTCTTTGCAAAATCCTCTGCAGTTTGTGATAACTCTTCTATTCTGCCTATACCTATTCTTTTCACAGGCTGTTAGACATGTCTGAAGGAAGTGACAGTCAGAACAAGTCTGAGATGCCAGTTGAGATTCCAGAGGCAGCTACAAGTCCAGAGGCAAGCAGTTTTTCAGATGATGGAGAAAGAAGCACTCCAAGTGGACTGCCTGCAGCTGCTACCAGGGCCAGGAGGAAGAGAAATTCAGATGAGGAAGATTCAGACTTCATTGCTGATGAGGAAATAACCTCAAAGCCTAAAAGGCAAGTGGTTTCCAAGGGATATCAAGGGCAACAGTCAAAGAAAGGCACAAGCAAGGTAAAGAAATCCTCTGTTGCGTGAAGCTCAAGATGGAAGAAACCTCCAAAGAAGATCAAGAAGACTTCCAAGAGGAAGAGAAAAGTTCATGAAGAGATCACGATGATGATGATGATTCGATGAGGAAGCACCTCAGCCTCCTCGAAGCGAAGTTGATGGGTGATGCCATCGTAAGCAGGAGCACCTCCTAAAGCTAAGTCTTCAGCTCCAGAAAGGCAGCCCAAGCCAAACCAGCCGCCAAGCCCAAGAAGACTGTGAGGAACATACCGCTTGAAAAGAAGAAGGACAATGTGCCACCGCAGAATCAGATGATGAGGCTCATGTTTTGCTCAAGCTCGCACAAAATTGCCGGTTCATAATGAAGCTCATCCTCGAGCTGAAAATATGAAGGAGAGAAAGGACAAAGGTCTCGTGCTATGGAGGCAAACAGATCCATATGCCAGCAGGAGAAGAACAGCGATTGACCCAAGATTCCACACTAGAGAGCAACAAGACTTTTATGAGATGTGCTCATGGACAAGAAGCCAATTGTTCTTGACACCAGATCGTTGATCGGGAATACATCGATAGTGAAGAGCACAGAGACTACTTCCCACATGTGCATGAAAGCTTCATTGCTTGTGGGATTGCGAGTTCGTTGGTCGAAATTGACCGCTGGAACGATGAGATGATCATGCAGTTCTATGCCACCGCACACTTCTATCCAGATGGCAGGATTGTATGGATGACAGAAGGGCAGAGATTCCATTCTACAGTTGAAGAATGGAGAGCATTGCTGAACGCACCTGTTTCAAGGGAAGATGATATTGATGTGTATGGCATTCCGAAGAAGAATCACGAGTCAATGAAGAACATGTATAATGAGGTAGATGAGAAGGATGTAGAGATCTGGAAGCTTGGATCAGTCTACTATCTTCAGGCAGGTCTCCCAACCACCAACACCATTCTGAGGCATACATTGATGCCTAAGTCAGGGGACCACCGCATGATAAGAGGGTACTCTATCAACATGCTGCACATTCTAGATCAGAAGACACCTTTTAAGGTGATGGACCTGATAGTTGAGACTATCAAGAGGACAGCAGCTGACCAGAAGAGGTCGTGTGGGTTTGCTCCGCATATTCAGATGCTCATCAATGCCAAGTTTGGCACGGACACCTACCGTTGGATAGACCCCACTTGCCACCGCAGCTCTGAACATGAGGACAACGAGGTTGTGATGACTGAGAATGCTCCCACATCTGTAGAAGGACATGCTAAGTCTGAAGCTGCCAAACAAGCTAAAGCCGAGAAGGAAGCAGCAGCAAAGCCCAAGAGCGTTGCAGAACAACTTCTTGAAGCCACTCAGAGAATTGAGCTACGCTGGCCAGCATAGTGCAATCTCGGGAGAGCCTTGAGAGGATCGTTGAGGATAAGTTTCATGCTCGACGCTGTCGATCAAGTGCAGTCACCGTCAACAAGCTTGATGCGATATAGAGGAAGCTAAGAGGGAGAAGGCAGAACTCATGAAGGAGATGGAAGGTGACATGGTCCAGATGACTACGAGCAGCCTGCTCCAAGGCCCACAAAGCCCAGATCATTTGCTATTCCATTAGTCGATCCTGTGGCTACTACATCAGCACCTCCTACAGCTCCATCGGTTCAAAGACCAGCTCCAAGATCCACTCCTCCAGCTCCACAGACTTCAGCAAGCTTTGCAGATGCAGCTATCTCCACTCCATCGACGCAGACAGAGCCGCCAGAGAGTCCCGAGTGACGATTAGCTCTATACCGTTCGAACTTTTTGGTAACTTGTTGCCAAAGGGGGAGAAATTGTATAGATCATAGGGCTTCGAGAGAGAGAGAGAGTGCTCGTTTTTGCTCTTTCGTTTGCGGTTTTCCTTGAGATACTTTTGAGTTCTTTGAGATACTTCGTGTGCTTGATACTACGTTTGCTCTATCTTGATGAGTGCTTGATCATACTATACTTAATGTGTGCTTGATGTTTATCATATTCCATTCATAACTTGTATGATCATTTACTCATGTCTTGGTGATTGGGTGCATGCTATTCATTCTTATCATTTTGTGCGCTCCACCAAGATGTATGTGACATGGAAGAGTAACCCATGATCCTAATCGATTGTGCATTTGCATTCAAACGCAAATCTTAAATAATGCACAAATTTAGGGGGAGCTCTTGCTTATCACATACTTCTCAAAGCGACGATGTTATTCATTGATTATATCATTTGTCGAAGCTTTGATCTATATGTTGTCATCAATTACCAAAAGGGGAGATTGAAAGTGCAACTAATCCCGGTGGTTTTGGTAATTAATAACAACATATATATCATTGAACTAATCATTTCTTGAGAATATTTCGAAAGTTCAAGGATATGGGTATGGCAATGATCGATGATGTGGACCCTCAAAATGCTAAGGAAAACATTGGCAAAAGCTCAAGACTCCATTTTTGGTTTAGTGATCCAAGATCACATTGAGTCCATAGGAAAGCCAATACTATTAAAAGGGGTGAGGTTATGATGATGATCTGGTTGCTCTAAGGTGCTTAGTGATTTATCTCTCAAACAATCAGCAATCTTTCATTCCAACATAAACTCATAAGTAATCTCGGTCCCACCGATTCCAAACTCACCACACCGAGATGAACCACCTCACCATATAGCCAAACCCTAAGAATCTCGGATTTTCCGATTCCAAACTCGGTCATTCGAAATTGGTGTTGCCAAGCTTCAGAACCTTCAGACTCAAATCGGTGTCACCGAGATGAGAAAGTCGGTCCCACCGAGATTGGCAAACCCTAGACTTTGGAAGAATCGGTCTAACCGAGATTGTATTTTCGGTCCCACCGAAAATCCCAATGTTCACAAGATTTGAACTTTCGGTCGACCGAGTTGTCAACTTCGGTCCGACCGAGATTGCTCAAATGTGTGTAACAGTTGGATTTTGTGTGGAGGCTATAAATACCCTCCACCTCCTCTTCATTCGTGGAGAGAGCCATCAGAAAGAACTACCACTCCTACCTTACATTTCTGAGAAGAAAACTACCTACCCTTGTGTTGAGATCAAGTTGCTCCACTCCCACCATATGACACTTGATTTCTAGTCTTTCCAAGTTGCTTTCCACTCAATCCTTCCTCCACCACAGCCAAATCGGTGAGGAGAGTTGAGTGTTGGGGAGATTATCATTTGAAGCACAAGAGCAAGGAGTTCATCATCACCAACCCCATCTATTACCTTTTGGAGGTGGTGCCTCCTAGATTGGTTAGGTGTGTCGCTGGGAGCCTCCGTCATGATGTGGAGTTGAACCAAGGAGTTTGTAAGGCAAGGAGATCGCCTACTTCGTGAAGATCTACCCCAGTAAGGCTAGTCCTCCGTGGGCGTAAGCCATGATGGCATAGACAAGGTTGCTTCTTCGTGGACCCTTCGTGGGTGGAGCCCTCCGTGGACTCGCGCAGCCGTTACCCTCCGTGGGTTGAAGTCTCCATCAACGTGGATTGACGATAGCACCACCTATCGGAACCACGAGAAAAAATCTCCGTGTCTCCATTGCGTTTGCTCTTCTCCTCCTCTCATTTACTATACGTGCAATTTACTTTCCGCTGCCATAACTCTAGAATTGCATGTGTAGGGTGATACTTGACTTGGTTATCATTGTGAACTTGCTAAGAAACTACTCCAATCAAAAGGCAAAATTTTTAAGTTGTCAAGTAGTCTAATCACCCCCCCTCTAGACATACTTCCGATCCTACAGATGGCCTTGCGACCCTCTTTGTGAGGGTGTTCAGTGAAGACGGCCGCCGCGCGGGGTGCTGCCCGGAAGACGGTAGTGATGATGACATTGGCCTTGAAGTCGGCCTCGCCGGCGACGGGGATGAGCTTGGCCTTGGCGATGTCCACACTTCCTCCTGCAGTGGTAGCTCTTCCTCAGGCGGGAGCTGTAGGATCGAAAGTATGACTAGAGGGGGGGTGATTAGACTACTTGACCAAGTAAAAACTTAACCTTTTTCCAATTTTAGTTCTTGGCAGATTTTAACAATTTAGCACAAGTCAAGCAAACTTAACACAATTCATGCAAGCATGCGAAGATTATATAAGCAGTGGAAAGTAAAGCATGCAACTTGCAAGAGTATAAAGGGATGGGTTTGGAGAGGGAAAACGCAAAAGCAGACATGGATGTTTTTTGGCGTGGTTCCGATAGGTGGTGCTATCGTACATCCACGTTAATGGAGACTTCAACCCATGAAGGGTAATGGTTGTGCGAGTCCACGGAGGGTTCCACCCACAAAGGGTCCACGCAGAAGCAACCTTGTCTATCCCACCATGGCCATCGCCCACGAAGGACTTGCCTCACTAGGGTAGATCTTCATGAACTAGGCGATCTCCTTGCCCTTACAAACTCCTTGGTTCAACTCCATAATGTTGTCGGAGGCTCCCAAGTGACACCTAACCAATCTAGGAGACACCACTCTCCAAAAGGTAATATATGGTGTGTTGATGATGAACTCCTTGCTCTTGTGCTTCAAATGATAGTCTCCCCAAAACTCAACTCACTCTCATAGGATTGGATTTGGTGGAAAGATGATTTGAGTGGAAAGCAACTTGGTGAAGGCTAGAGATCAAGATTCATATGGTTGGATTGGAATATCTTGGTCTCAACACATGAGTAGGTGGTTCTCTCTCAGAAAATGAGTAGTGGAAGTGTAGGCACATTCTGGTGGCTTCCCTCACGAATGAGGAGAGGGTGGAGGGGTATATATAGCCTCCACACAAAATCTAACCGTTACACACAATATACCAAACTCGGTGGGGCCGAATCAGAAAACTCGGTTGGACTGATTCAGTACATAATGTGACTTTTAGGAAATTTTGGTGGGACCGACATGTCAACTCGGTGGGACCGATATCATTAGGGTTAGGGCACAACGTACTCTCGGTTGGACTGATTACACAAACTCGGTTGGATCGACTTTGGTAATAAGCTAACCAGAGAGTTGGTCAGGCAAACTCGGTGGGACCAATTCGCTCGTCTCAGTGGGACCGAAGCGTTACGAAAAGGAAACAGAGAGTTTGCGTTGCAGACTTAGTGGGACCGATCGCTCATCTCAGTTAGACCGAAACATTATGAAGGGAAATAGAGAGTTTGCAACCCCATCTCCGTGAGACCGAGATCCCTATCGGTGAGGCTGAATTGACTAGGGTTTCTAGCAGTGGCTATGTCAAATGAACTCGGTGGCGCCGGATGGATCAAATTAGTGGGTCCGAGTTTTACTTTTGGTTTGGGACATATGTGGATATGAGAAAGTGGTTGAGGGCTTTGGAGCATATCACTAAACAATTTGAGCAAGCAAGCCATTAAGCAACACCTCATCCCCTTTTAATAGTATTGGCTTTCCTATAGACTCAATGTGATCTTGGATCACTAAAATAGAAAATGTAGAGTCTTGGACTTTAGAGCTTGAGCCAATCTTCTGTCCTTAGCATTTTGAGGGGTCCACAGTCCTAATCCATGCCATGCCAAACATTGAACTTTCTTGAAATATTTATCTTGAAATGGCATTAGTTGAGTGAGCTATATGTTGTTAATCATTACCAAAACCACCCAGGGATAGTTGCACTTTCAGTCTTCCCCTTTTTGGTAATTGATGACAACATATAGATCAAAGCTTTGAAAAATGATAATAAGATTGAAGTACATCGTCGCTTTGAGAAGTATGTGACAAACAAGAGCTCCCCCTAAATTTGTACGTTATTTAAATTTGCTTTCAACTGCAAATGCATGTGTTAGGATCATGGGTCACTCTTCCATGTCACATACATCTTGGTGGAGCGCTCAAAATGATAACAATTGAAAACATGAACTCATCACCAAGCAAAGTGAATGATCATAAATGGATATAAGGGACAATATCATTCAAGCACACCGTCGGCGTTCTGGGAACGGGGGTCCCCAGACTTGCCTGCCTGCGGCTTGCGGCGTGGCTCCACTAGTGGCCTAGTATGGCCCGTCTTCATCAACCCAACACTCAAGACCCTCGCAAGGGGACAAGCCTCACGGGGGACGACACAAGGCCTCCTTAGGAGTGGCCTCACCAGACAGGCTCGCGAGAAGGCGGAGAGTTTAAGGCAAGGGGTACCTCGCGAGGTTCCCATGACGCAAGCCATGATGATCAAGACCAGGTGGGTGCCAGCCCGCACAGTGTCCACGTTTCCTCTTTGGTGCAAAGGGGGCAAGCACAGGCGCGGAGTACCGAGGCATCAGGCAAAGGTTTCCAAATCAGTGCAACAAGACCAAGACCAGCAGGACGGCAGGACGGAGGTCACCATGGAGCCCAAGACGGCGTCATCACTAGCGCCTTTGGCAGGCGAAGACCACCTTTAGTCAGCATAGCTTGTACTAGCTGTCCCCTTTCAAAATGGCCGTTGTTGGATCCCTTCCCGATCAATATTTGGGAAGAGGACCAGGGCCTCTATAAATAGAGCTAGCCACCATAGTAGAAGGGACACGAAGAGCGAAGTTCATCGATACACCACACCAGCCCAAGAACACCTCTCCTCGCGAGGCTGTTCCTCCCTTGTACTGTTCATCACCAGCCCAAGAGGAAATCCACCACCACACACAGGAGTAGGGTATTACACAACAACGGTGGCCTGAACCTGTATAAATCTACCGTCTGTTGTGCCGTGAGTTCATCAATCTAGCTTAGGGAACGCGGCGAAGCTGAGAGCAAGATTCGGTAGGAGGAAATCTCCGTGTGCACCCCAGTGTTCGAACCTAAGGGTTTTGCCGAAACCCGATATCCCCCATTTGGCGCGCCAGGTAGGGGTGTGCCAGAATCTTCCTTCCGCTAATCTGCGTCCCATCGCTTCCTCGCATCCATGTCGGACGCCCACCGAGCCTGCACGGAGCGTCGTGCTGCTCTCGCTGCTCGCGTCGCCCAGACGGCTCCTGTCGGCGGATCTCCTCATCGTTCTCCGTTGCCTGACGCCAACGCCGCCACCAGCCCGGTGGGGAATGAGAAGCAAGCATCTTCGTTGCACCCCTCGGTGTGGCGGGAAGGCCGCACCACCACTCTGTCGCTGACCCCAGCTGGTTCATCGTCTCACGCTCGTCACACCCCGCCAGACGCGCAGGCCACGCTGCTTCTGGCACGCGAGCTCCTGCACTACCGCCCCGTCGACGACCTCTCCGAAGAATGGCTCGCTTGCATCGCCGAGCTCGTCACCGCCGCAGGAGGCTCTCCCACGCCGTCCCTCTCGCTGCCTCGCCCTCCTCCATGCACGGGTGACGCGGCTCAAGGAGCGCCTCCGCCACCTCTCCCCCAAGACGGCGCCCTGGCTCCAAGGCGCGCGGCCCCTGGACATGACCCACCGCATCCAGCGCCCGCGCGACAAGAAAGAAGCTGCCAAGAAATCCCTCGGCCAGAAGAAGGCGCCCCAGTGCTCCCTGCACCGACGCGACAAGACCGCATGCTGCCCCTGGCGGCGGTGCGCCGGTACCACCGCGCCTTCACCACCGAGCTGCGTAGCGTCGCCTGGCCGGGTAAGTTCAAACAGGACCTGCCTCCACGCTATGACGGCACTGCCGACCCCACGAAGTTCTTGCAGCTCTACGAGCTAGGCATCGAGGCGGCCAACGGAGATGAGAAGGTCATGCCGAAGTGGTTTCCCATGGCGCTCAAGGACGGTGCCCGCACATGGCTCCTGAATCTGCCTCCCAGCTCGATCTCCTCCTGGGATGAGATGCGCAGCCACTTCATTGCCAACTTTCAGGGCACTCGCGACTGCCCCCCGGCCGAGGGTGAACTGCACCGCATCAAGCAACAACCTGGGGAGACCCTGCAGAAATACATCCTGCGCTTCAACAATGCCGGCTGAAGATCCCCAAGGTGACAGACGAGGCCATCATCTTAGCGTTCTCTGATGGCGTCCATGACATCAAGATGAAGGAGGAGCTCTCCATCCTCGGGGAGTTGTGGACATCTCTGGAGTTGTTCAACCTGGCAACCAAGTGTGCAAGAGCTGAAGAAGGACGCCTCTCCCTCCTCGAACTTCCAGCCGCTGAAGCTCAAGGGAGCAGCCATGCTTGTAGCCGAACCAGACACGAAGCGCGACAGGGACCAGCCGGAGTCGTCCAAGGGCAGCCGACCGTTCTGCGCCTACAACAACCTCCACACCCACAACAACAATGAATGCCAGGAGCTCAGGGCCGTTCGAGAAGGACGCTTCGGTTGATGCCCCGAGCGCAACGACCGGGGCTATGGCCGAGGAGGAGGATGTGGCGGAGGATGATGGGACGACCGTGGCCCTCTCCAGGAGTGGTGTGACCGACCTCGCGAGGATCGTTGGCAGGACCAGCCTCGCGAGGGCGCCTGCAGGGATCAGCCTCGCGAAGACCGCCTGCAGGGCAACGCAGGCCTTCCTCCTCTGCCACCGCCGCCGAGAAGGAATGACGACCATCATCAGGACGAGGGGGCTGGGGGCTTCCAGGAACTGCGTGCTATCGCTTGCATCTTGGGCGGAGCTCAGGCCCCAGCCTCTCAGCGCATCTTCAAGCAGTTTGCTTGTGAGGTGAACGCAATCCTCCCCAAGCTCGAGGCCACGCGCCCGCTCAGGTGGTCCAAGTGCACCATCACCTTCAGCTCGGCAGAACAACTCAAGTGCGCGGCTACTGCTGGTGTTCTCCTGATGCTTTGATCCCCAGTCATCAACAACGTGCAAGTCACTAGGACCCTCATCGATGGCGGCGCAGGGCTTAACGTCTTGTCCGTCGAGCTGTTCGAGAACCTTCAAGTGCCATACGATCAGCTCTAGCCAACCAAGCCTTTCTCAAGAGTCACCGATGGTTCCACCACCCTGATAAGGCAGGTCCGCCTCCCTGTCACCTTTGGCATGCACGACAACTACCGCACCGAGCTCATCGACTTCAACATCGCCCACATACACCTGCCGTACAATGCCATCCTCAGGTATCCAGTCCTGGCCAAGTTCATGGTGGTGACCCACCACGGCTACAACGTCCTCAAGATGCCAAAAAGTGGCGGGATCATCATGGTCCCCTGTGAAGAGAGAGATGCGGTGTGCTCCCTCGAGCGCTCCTTCCAAGCTGCATCAATCGAGGACCTAGACAGCAAGGGCGAGAACCGTCCTGAGGCAGTCCCCAAGAAGAAGAAGACACTGCTCAGCTCAAGGCCTCGGGAGGTTGGCATCTTAGTAGGTGTGGCGTCAGGATCAGCGCCCGTCCAAGGGGCGCCTCATTCCATCGCATAGGAAGGCGCGCTAGGCGCCCTCCTTGGGCAGGGCTCGGGGGCTCTCTTCTGGAGGGCCTCAAACTTTGCCAACATCACGAAGGAGGCGCTCGGGCACCACTTGGAGGCTTGCTTCACAGCATGTTTCCCTCAGGAAGTCTCACGGCGTGGAAAGCCCAACGTTCAGGAGTTCATCACCAAGACCATTCAGGAGCTTCAGGAAGCAAGAGCCATGCGCGGTGACCGCCGCTTGCCTGGCGTGGCCCCCCATCCAGGCAAGGATGGTGGGCTGCGCGTCTGCATCGACGTCCCAGGGCTCAACCGAGCCGCATCTCAGGAGCGCCTCTGGCCTTCGCGCGTGGGACGCTACGAGGGTCCGCTGCACAGTTACGTTTGCATGCCCTTCGATGTGCCGAATGCGGCTGCCACCTACCAGCGTCACCTGCGGAGCATTCTGGCGGCTTAGGAGGCCAGGCATCACACGGTCCTAGCGGAGATGGAGGCGGTCCTCGAGGAGCCACCTGGACCCCCAGAGCCTCCCGAGGCTCAGGGCCCCAGCGGCTCGTGAGGGTCGGCCTCATCACCGTGCATCTTCAGCTACTCCAACCCCCCATCTACAACGGTACCAGGTGACATCTTCCAAGTTCATTTTAGCTAGGAGCGCCCTTAGGGCTGCATCATTCCCAGCCGTGTGGGTCCGTCCCTGCGGCATGTATCCCTTTTTCTTATGTGTTCACTTTACCTTGCTGGGGACGCCCCTCGGGCTGCATCATCCCCAAGCCACTCGGGCCTGACCCAATGGCATGTATCCATTCTACGTTTACCTAAGCTGATTTGCCCTTCATGCCTAACCTACCTGTGATTATCGCATGTTCAATTGGCATCTACCACGGGAGCTGCTCACGCTGGCACGGTGCTTGCGCATGGGTTCGTCTGTGCAACGTCAACAAATCTGAGTGGTTGAGCTCTGGCCCGCGGCAGCCCCGCATGCGTCACCTCACCAAGCCCTCAGTGCCCTCACCTCTCTCTCAGAGCAACCAATGGCCGGCCGACAATCATAATGGCAACCCATGCTTTCCTCATGCTGATTTACAGGAACCTCCTGAGGTCTACAGCGGGCGGCACCACGAGCTCTCTCTCTCTCTCTCTCTCTCTCTCTCTCTCTACCATGTGATCCGCTTTCATGTTAAAAGGGGGCTCCTAGCATCGTGACTGAGGAGCTCTTACTGGCTCTCCAGCCCTCACCCCCTGGCCTTGACCACGACATCGCGACCTGGCATACCAGCGGCAGCCTAACCTACCTGCGCCATAGCTGCCGATGTACAAGTCCGGCGCAATGCGAGGGAACGACTCTATATGACCAAGATAAGTTTCACGCCTGGAACAGCTAATCGATGCAGCGCTGAATCCTCACTTGATGCGGCTCTATAACGGCAACGTTGCCTTCCTTTCTCACCTCTCGGCGGCTGCTTGCACGCTAAAGGGGACCTCCTGAGCATCACGCCTCAGGGGCTCTTACTAGACCTCGGGCCGCTCACCTCCTGGCCTTGACCACGGCATCGCGACCTGGCATACTAGTGACGGCTGTAGCCTTCCTGGGGACCGAGACCTGTCAGCGTAGAGCGCCAAGCCTTCGCGAGGTTAGAAAGGGGGAACCAAGCCGGGACAGGACAAGCACTCGTACGATTTCATAATAAGGATAACATCAACAAAAGACATTGCGGACCCTTTACATGCCCCCACGGGGTGTTTTCTCGATTCCTCGCAGGGAACAAAAGACTAGAATCCTAAGGAGCCCTAACTACCCGCGCCTCCATGGATGACACCATCATCAACAGTGGGCCATGGGAGGCCGGGGCCAACCCCATCCAGATCAATTGCGGTAACGGCCCGATGCAGCCACCTTGCTCCAAGCACGGCGCGAGCTCGGGGGCACGTAGCTGTCGTCGCTCATCTCCGGAGTCACGAAGAGCTCAGGAGAGTCGCTGGACTCCAAAGCATTGCTGCTGCCGGAGGAGCCGTTGGGGAAGCGAGTGGCAGGCCTAGCCCCTGCCACGTTGATGTCCTGATTGCCTCCTTTGGGGCAGCACTCCAGGCGGCGGCCTTCTGCATCAAAAACTTTGTAGGACAACAAGGAGGCGCCATCGTATTCAAAATAAATCATGAGGGCGTATAGGGGTAGCGGAAACCCAGGAGGCGGCCTGCCCCCACGGCTCATTGACCTCGCATGCTGCGCGGGTGGTCGCGCTCGCCATCCCGTTCTCCGGAGCCTTGACTTGGGCGTATAGGGGTAGCGGAAACCCAGGAGGTGGCCACTCGCACCAAGGCCTCGTCATCTCCAGCACCACGATTTCACCGCGGCGGTGGGCCGGCCTCTTCTTTGGCGGGAGCGGGTCAAGTCCCCCCAGGGAGCCTTCCCCTTCTCTTCAGCCGAGAATCCGTGGATCGGCTCCATTGGCATCGATAATGGAGATGAAACAAGGGAGAAGAAGCAGGCGGAGAAAGAAGAGATGGGCAACGGGGGCTCTCGCCCCTCCGCATTTATAATCCCAAGAAGGCCAACCGTCAATCTCCACGATCGCTGGTAATGATAACTCTTTTTGCATGCAGCAGGGACTCGTCAAATCGGGCAATTGCCGAGGCAGCATGGGGAAGCGGAGATGCCCACGTCCAATCAGTCTCCATGCGGCAACCAAGGCCGCAGGCTATTGGAGCCCGCGGTGCTCCGCACTTGCCCTTTGGCTTCGCTGTTAGCCAAGTCCGAGCGCGCCTTGGGCCCGGGGGATACTATCGGCGTTCTGGGAATGGGGGTCCCCAGACTTGCCTCCCTGCAGCCTGCAGCGTGGCTCCACCAGTGGCCTAGTACGGCCCGTCTTCATCAACCCAATACTCAAGACCCTCGCAAGGGGCCAAGCCTCGTGGGGGACGACAAAGGCCTCCTCAGGAGTGGCCTCACCAGACAGGCTCGCGAGGAGGCAGAGAGGTCAAGGCAAGGGGTACCTCGCGAGGTTCCCATGACACAAGCCATGACGATCAAGACCAGGCGGGCGCCAGGCGAGCGCCAGCCCGTGTAGTGTCCTCGTTTCCTCTTTGGTGCAAAGGGGGCAAGCTCAGGCGCGGAGTACCGAGGCATCAGGCAAAGGTTTCCATATCGGTGCAACAAGACCAAGACCAGCAGGACGGCAGGATGGAGGTCACCGTGGAGCCCAAGAAGGCATCATCACGAGCGCCTTTGGCAGGCGAAGACCACCTTTAGTCAGGATAGCTTGTACTAGCTATCCCCTTTCAAAATGGCCATTGTTGGATCCCTTCCTGCTCAATATTTGGGAAGAGGATCAGGGCCTCTATAAATAGAGCTAGCCACCACAGTAGAAGGGACGCAGAGAACGAAGTTCATCGACACACCACACCAGCCCAAGAACACATCTCCTCGCAAGGCTGTTCATCCCTTGTACTGTTCATCACCAGCCCAAGAGGCAATCCACCACCACACACAGGAGTAGGGTATTACACCACAACAGTGGCCCGAACCTGTATAAATCTTGTGTATCTTGTGTTGTGAGTTCATCAATCTAGCTTAGGGATCACGGCGAGGCTGAGAGCGAGATCCGGTAGGAGGAAATCTTCGTGCGCACCCCAGTGTTCGAACCTTAAGGGTTTTGCCGGAACCCGATATCTGACACAGACATTAAGGTAGCATATGATCAAACACATGATCATCCAACTATCTCACAAAAGACATAGTGTATAAAGCAAACACACAATAAAATATCAAGCAAATAAAGTGCAAAGAGAGACAAAAACAACACTCTCTCTCGAAGACTATGATATACATATTTCTCCCCCTTTGGCAACAAGTTACCAAAAAGTTAAAAATATGCATAGTGCTATGCGTCTCTCAGGCTTGGTCTTCATGAGGTGGTGTAGAGATGACTCCATGGATGAAAGCTTATGTAGATGTAGCTGGAGTTGGTGGAGTGGCTGCTGGAGCTGGTGGCACTGAAGTTGTGGCTGTTGGTGCAGATGTAGTGGCTCTTATATTTGGAACAGGCACTGCAGCATACCTCTGACTTCTTGGCACTCTTGTGAAAGTATCTGTAGTAGACTTGACTTTCTTCTCCTCTACTTCCTCCTGGAGCTGCTCAACTACTGACTGAATCTCAGTTACTTTGACATCAAAATCATAGAATTTCTGTTTAATGATCATCTCCAAACTCTCCTGATTTTGAGTCAGGGTGGCCAAGCCCTTCTCAATCCTCAAGGTGGATTGGATCAGATATCCAAGGTGATCTTGCTTACTCTTTAAGAACACCTGAGATGCCTCTTCAGCACTTGGCATCTTTGCAGCTTTCTCTGCCCTTGCCTTCTCTCTCTTCTCATGTGCTTGCACTGAGGAAGGATCTTCCTCATTCATGACAACAATGTTGTCCTAAAAATATGGCTTGAGAGGTAAATGCTCCTTGTCCAACAAATAAGTGCATGTGCCCATCTTGGAGTTGATGAGCACCTGAATTTGTGGAGCATACCCACAAGACCTCTTCTGATCTGTAGTTGTCCTCTTGATTGTTTCCACAATCAAACTCATCACTTTGAACTTCTGAGGAACATCAAATATGTGCATCAAGTTGATGGAATGTCCTCTTATCATTCTGTGATCTCCAGACTTGGGCAAAAGAGTATGCCTCAGAATGGTATTGATAGTAGGCAGGCCTGACAATAAGTGCTTCACTGAGCCAAACTTGTGAGTTTCCAGGTCTACATCAGGAACTTCCTTGTACATACTTGCCATTAAGTTATGGTATTTCTTCTTCTTGGCATACACATCCAAGTCATCCTCATGAGCTTCTAGGGCATTTATCAATCTGGCCCATTCGTCAACAGTGGATTGTTACCTAGTACCTTCTGACATCCATACAATTCTGCCATCGGGATAAAAGTGAACAGTGGAGTAAAATTGCATGATCAGCTCATCATTGCACTTAGTGATCTTCTGACCAACAAACTTGTCCACTTCACAAGCCTTGAAGCTGTCATAGACACCTGGGAAGTGATCTCCATTTTCTTTGATGTAGGTCCAGTCAACCCATCTCATGTCACATACTATGGGCTTCTTATCAAGCTGAATAGTCTCATAGAAATCTTGTTGGTCCTTAGTGTGGAACCTGTAATCCACGGTAGTTCTGCTCCTTACAGCATATGGGTCATTCTTCCTCCAAAGTCTCAGACATGCATCCTTCTTGATCCTCATGTCCTCTGCCATAGGATGTGTATCATTGTGTTCTGGAATCTTTGGTCTGAGCTTCCTTAGCACTTGGGCTTCATCTTCTTCTTCTTCAACTTCAGGCGATGTGGCCTTGTTTTTCTCCTCAGCAGGAATGTTTCTTGTACTCCTCTTGGGTGCAGTCTTGGTGGCTGGAGCAGCAGCTTTGGGAGTAGGTTTGGACTTAGCAGCAGCCCCTGAATTAATTGCATCTACCATTAGCTTTTGGGCCTTAGGTGCTGGAGCAGCATCCTTTTCCTGTTCATCATTAGATCTCACCATAGTAGACTTTCCAAGTACTTTAGCTGTTGTGGTTCTTGCCCTCTTCTTCTTCTTGTCATCACCAGTTGCCTCTTCATCAAATTCAATTGTGAACTTCATAGTTTCTCCATTGGCAACTTTTCTTGGCTTGGATGTAGGCACTTTCCTTGCTGGTGCCTTTCTGTTCATGCCTGGCATAGTGGATGCAGCAGTGCCAAACTCCTTCTTCACCACTATCTTCTTTGAAGTGGCCTCATCCTCAGCAGCAATATAATCTTCATCTTCTGAATCTGAAGTTCTCTTCTTCCTTGCTCTAGTAGCTGCCTTGGGCAAGTTACTAGATGTGCTCCTGCTGCCCTCATCATAGCTACTGGAGGGACTAGTGCCCTCACTCAACTGCTCTTGCTGTTCAGACCTGTTCTGACTGTCACTTTGGTCCGACATCTTGCAGGCAAACGGTCAGCAGACCCTGTGAACAGGTTATAGATGAGGTAGAGTAGATGAGCATCACAAAGTACAGAGGTTTTGCAAAACAAATTGAGTCAAAAACTTAGTTTTAGTTCACTACAGAAATGATCTCGGAGCTACCAACTTGTCAAACTCGATGATACCGAAGCAACTCTTGGAACCTAAACTAGTGAACTCGGTTAGACCGAGTCACAGTTCGGTGGCACCGAGGTTGCTAGGGTTTCACAGAATCTTGAACTCGGTCACACCGATTTGCAATTTTCAGTCAGAGCGAAAAGCACATGTGCAATGGCCTAAGCCGAGTCGGTGAGACCGATTTCTACATTTCAGTCGATCTGAGATGAGTTCTGTGGAGAGCTAACCCTAAATTTTTTGAATCAATCTAGACCTAAGGAAGATTTAGCTGGATAGATTGATCTCATTCGTGGCAAGAATCATGGCATTGTCCCTGTGCTAGGAATTGGAGTTAAAAAGATAGCACAAGGGGTCAAACACATACCCTAGAATAGCGAGTGTTCCCTACGACGGCGACGGCGGAGTAGAATCCATCGACGGTGGCAGAATCCAATGGCGGGAGGTCGCTGGCGGCGAGAAGACGATCCAGAGACCCAAGGAGGCAGAGCAGGACACGCGCAGGCTGAGAGGATTTGAAGTAATTTCCAAAATCTCACTTGTGGGTATATATATCCTGACCCTCTCGGTGTGACCGAGTGGAACAACTCGGTGGCACCGAGATTGCAGAATCGCAAGCGGTTGCTGCAATTCAGTGTGACCGAAGTGTTCAAATCGGTTGCTCGGAAATGAAAACCTAGGTCAACTTAGTGAACCTGGTGTGACCGAAATGGATGTCTCGGTCAGACCGAAATGCACAAAGAGGTTTTGGAACTTTAAGTCTATGACGAATTGGGGACTCCGAGTGCTCCTCACACAGAGTGGTTCGAATCTAACTTGATCAAACTTTGTGATGTAGCATGAATAGAGTTTGAGACAAGAAAAGCATAGATAGCTAGAGAAGGTTCTTAGGCATTCTTGTCCATCCACTTGGCAAAAGAGAGAAAGAGACCAAACAAACAAAACAACAAGTGGATGTCCTCGAATGAGTAAAATATGCAAACGACATGCTCACACAATAAAATGGCAAATGGAACATGTGCCAAAGCTTGCACAACCAATTCTAGCATCTATCAAAATAATTGGCGATGACTAGGTCATCTATATATGAGTATATTGACTTAGGAGTCAAATGACAACATTTGAACATAGGTCATACTCAACGTTTAAGCACAAGTGGGGTTACCACTTTTACATAAAGCATTGTTGTGTTCACACCATTAGAGTTGCTTTAGTTCAATTCTTTAGAGTAAAGCTCCCCCTAGATGTGAGACCCGCCCCCCCTTAAGAGGGATGAACTAACCTTGGGTTTTGTCGATAATGACTTGTGTTGAAGATGTGGATGCTCAATGTTGTTGTAGATCATTTGGAGCAATCCATTGGAGTGAGTTGCACGTTCAATACCTACACGGGTTAGTCCCACAAGGAACAAACAAGGATATCCATAGACACAGAGTGATGCACACACAAGATGATGTCCATGAAAGAATTAGGTTACCTTGTCCCTTGTCTTGCCAACAATAGGGTTTGTGACTCCTTAAACTAGTGCAAGATGTGGAAGTAGATTGCACTTGTCCTTGCCAAAATGATATGAGTAAGGAATATTGGCAGAGTCACCCTCAAGAACTCTCTAGTTCTTCTTCTTTGGGATCCACATCATCTTGATGGGAATCCTTGGGGTTGTAGTGGAACTTGATGAAGTAGAACTTGATGTAGTCTTGGGAACCCACTTGACCAAGGCCTTGGGAGCTTCTTCAAATGCATCAATCTCCTCTTGAAGCTTGTCCTTGCCTTTTTTGCTTGTGGTCTTGTGGTGGAAGATCATCTTGAGCTTGTATCCCTTGGAAAGAATCATGATCATACTTCTCTTGTTCCCACTCAACTCCATTGGCATTGAACTTTCATTCAAAACCAACACCTTGATTCTTCCGGTGCCTTCCTTGCTTGTGTACAATTTCCTCAAATTGCTTACTTCCGGCAAGGCTCTTGTAGACACCCTTCTCTATAATTCCCTTCAATAAGCTATTTTCTTGCTCAAGTGTAACTTGGCTAAGAGAATCATTAGTGGAATCAAGAGAACTACTAGAAGAAACAACATTGGATTTAGCATCATTGTTGTTACAACTAGAAGAAGAATCTTTGTTACTCTTGTTGCTAGACTTTACTTCTGGCATGTAAGTAGATTAGAGTAAACGCTTGGCAATGTAAGAAGAACTTTTCTTGCAAAGATCATCATTGATTGCCTTTAAAAACTCATGTTCTTGCTCAAGGTTGAGCTTTTCAAAGCATAACTTCTCATGAGTCTTTAAAAGTTCTCGATGATCTTCCAAGGTAGTTTCATGAGCTAACTTAAGAGTGTTTAGTTCTTTAGTTAGACGCTCAATCTTCTCCTTATCATCCTCATTCGTTTTATCTTGATTAGCATGATTAATTTACATTTCATCATAGTATTCATCACTAGAGTTGTCAACAAGTAAATCATCATCATCTAACAAGTCATCTTCATCATTACTAAAATCAACATACTTGGGGTGTGATACCTTTGGGCCTTTAGCCATGAAGCATCTTCCAATTCCTTCATTTGTTGAGTCAAATATGTCGTATGAGTTGGTTGACACAAGTGCTAGACCGGCAACACCTTCATCTTGAGTAAATTCGGAGTCGGCGTGATAGCTTCTCTCGGAGTGATGGCCAGAGTCGGAGCCGGATACTCACCAACATGAGCTCGATGTCGTCGATTTGTGTAGCTCTTTGATGATTTGTCCTTCCTTTCCGAATCCTTGATTCTCCAGGAGGTTCTTCATTCATAACGATGATCTCTACTCCTTCTCTCTCTTGGTGGTGATTCTTCTCTTCTACTCCTTCTTTTGGGTGAATCTTCTCTCCTTTTGTAAGGAGTCGTACACTCATTGGAGTAGTGTCCGGGTCTTCCACAATTGTAGCAATTACGTTCACGACTCAAAGATCTTTTGTCATTGTAGGACCTTGACTTTGAGCTTCTTTCCTTGCTTCTACTCTTGTAGAACTTGTTGAAGTTTTTCACCATTAAGCTACTCATTGAAGGTTTGTTTCTCACTTGATGATGTAGGAGCATCACATGAGGCTTTGTAAGCACCACTTGACTTGTTGTGAAGCTCTTCCTTATCCTTGAGTGATATCTCATGAGCAACAATGCTTCCAATGACTTCCGTTGGCTTGAGATCTTTGTAATTGGGCATCATTTGGATCAATGTGCACACGGTATCATATTTTCCATCCAAGGCTCTTAGGATCTTCTTTATGATGAATTTATCGGTCATCTCTTCACTTCCTAAGCTGGAAATCACATTTCTGATGAGAGCAAGCCTAGAGTACATTTCAGCAACACCTTCACCATCCTTCATTTTGAATTTGTCAAGTTGACTTTGAAGCACATCCAATTTGGATTCCTTGACAGAGTCGGTACCTTCGTGCATATCAATCAAAGTATCCCAAATTTCCTTTGCATTCTCAAGGTGGTTGATTTTGTTGAATTCTTCGGGGCACAATTCGTTGAAGAGGATATCACAAGCTTGAGCGTTGTATTGCAGCATCTTCAACTCTTCCGTGGTAGCTTCACGATTCGGTTCTCTCCCATCGAAGAATTCACCTTGCAAGCCAATAAACACAATAGCCCAAAAGGCGCGGTTATGTCCAAGAATATGCATTTTCATCTTATGCTTCCAACTAGCAAAATTTGTACCATCAAAGTAAGGACCTCTACGGTGGTAATTTCCCTCGCTAGACGCCAAACTCTCCTAGGTTGTGAAACCAAGACTATGATCACCAAAAGCTATGGAAATCAAGGAAAATGGAGACCAAAGCTCTGATACCAATTGTAGGATCGAAAGTATGTCTAGAGGGGGGGATGTCTAGAAGGGGTGTGATTAGACTACTTGACCAAAGAAAAACTTCACCCTTTCCCAATTTTAGTTCTTGGTAGATTTTAACAATTTAGCACAAGTCAAGCAATCTTAACACAATTCATGCAAGCATGCAAAGAGTATATAAGCAGGGAAAGTAAAGCATGCAACTTGCAGGAGTGTAAAGGGATGTGTTTGGAGAGTACAAACGCAATAGGAGACACAGATGTTTTTGGTGTGGTTCTTATAGGTGGTGCTATCATACATCCACGTTGATGGAGACTTCAACCCACGAAGGGTAACGGCTGCACGAGTCCACGGAGGACTCCACCCACGAAGGATCCATGAAGAAGCAACCATGTCTATCCCACCATATCCATCGCCCATGAAGGACTTGCCTCACTAGGGTAGATCTTCACAAAGTAGGCGATCTCCTTGCCCTTACAAACTCCTTGGTTCAACTCCATAGTCTTGTCGGAGGCACCCAAGTGACACCTAACCAATCTAGGAGACACCACTCTCCAAAACGTAATATATGGTGTGTTGATGATGAATTCCTTGCTCTTGTGTTTAAAATTATAATCTCCCCCAACACTCAACTCACTCTCATAGGACTGGATTTGGTGGACAGATGATTTGAGTGGAAAGCAACATGGGGAAAGCTAGAGATCAAGATTCATATGGTTGGATTGGAATATCTTGGTCTCAAAACATGAGTAGGTGGTTCTCTCTCAGAAATTGAGTAGTGAAAGTGTAGGCACGTTCTGATGGCTTCCCTCACGAATCAGGAGAGGGTGGAGGGGTATATATAGCCTCCACACAAAATCTAACCGTTACACACAATATACAAAACTCAGTGGGACCGAATCAGAAAACTCGGTTGGACCGATTCAGTACATAATGTGACCTTTAGGCAATTTCGGTGGGACCGACATGTCAACTCGGTGGGACCGACATGTCAACTCGGTGGGACCGATATCATTAGGGTTAGGGCATAATGTAATCTCGGTTGGACTGATTACACAAACTCGGTTGGACTAACTTTGGTAATAAGCTAACCAGAGAGTTGGTCAGGCAAACTCGGTGGGACCGATTCGCTCCTCTCGGTTGGACCGAAGCATTACGAAAAAGAAACAGAGAGTTTGCATTGCAGACTCGGTGTGACCGATCGCTCATCTCGGTTAGACCGAAACATTACAAAGGGAAACAGAGAGTTTGCAACCCCATCTCGGTGAGATCGAGATCCCTATCGGTGAGACTGAATTGACTAGGGTTTCTGGCAGTGGCTATGTCAAATGAACTCGGTGGCGCCGGATGGATCAAATTGGTGGGGCCGAGTTTGACTTTTGGTTTGGGACATATGTGGATATGAGAAAGTGGTTGAGGGCTTTGGAGCATATCACTAAGCATTTTGAGCACGCAAGCTATTAAGAAGCACCTCATCCCCTTTTAATAGTATTGGCTTTCCTATAGATTCAATGTGATCTTGGATCACTAAAATAGAAAATGTAGAGTCTTGGACTTTAGAGCTTGAGCCAATCTTTTGTCTTTAGCATTTTGAGGGGTCCACAATCCTAATCCATGCTATGCCAAACATTGAACTTTCCTGAAATATTTATCTTGAAATGGCATTAGTTCAATGAGCTATATATTGTTAATCATTACCAAAACCACCCAGGGATAGTTGCACATTCAGGAGCTCAAGCAGCGGTGGCTACGATTAACCTCCGCACGACCGAGCTCGGACCGAGAGAGGCGGCGGATCGTCACGCCGCCACGTCCCAGTGAAGCAGGAGGATAGCCAGGCATGAGCTCAGGGCTGCCGAACTTGGACCCAAGACCAGCTGCGGCCTTGGGGGGCACTTTTTTTATCCTTTCCTTTCTTCTACAATTTGAAAAAAAGTTGGGTGCCCCGCTGGGGTGCGTAATGAACTATGGCAGTTATGCCCTTTATGCGATGCTTATTATCTTAATGATGTACTGTGATGTTTGTATTCTGGGTAGGCACGGGTAGGGTAACTTAGCTTGACATGTTTGTGGCAGCTTCCCACCTTGCGGGGGCGCGGCCCTTGATGCCTGATGAAGTTCCTTCTTCCTGATGGCTCGGGGCCACCAGCCTCGGGAGGCTCTAGAGGCCTTGGGAGACACCATAGTGCCGCTGCAGAGTTGTTTTAAAGTAGGGAAACTAAACCTTAGTAGGCATCTCACTCCTCCTTATGCGAGCCCCCTACCGCGGGTTTAGCTGTGGCTTGATGCACCGCGTCGTGTTGCCCGAGGGGCATAGACATGAGAGGGCGCTAATGCCCATGAGCTTGATCGAGGGCTCCACGCGAGGGTCATAAAGTCGAAGCACCCGTGCGCTCACACTGCCTAGCCCCCACGCGCGAGGCGCGCGAGGAAGAGCGAAGGGCAACTGCCGCCCTTTCCTGGCCCAGGCTAAGAACGAGTGAAATGAGAGGAGAAAAAATCCAACTTGGCGATCCAAAGCACGAAAACTCCAAATTCCACTAAAAGATTGCGAAACAACTTCAGAAAGCAAGCAAATGTACGGCCGTGTCCGGCAATTAGTTTAGTCTTCTCACCAGCGCGGAGCTAAGTGCTGCCACTAGGACATGGAAGGGAGCCCCCGTGAGTCCCCAGGGCGACATTCAGGAAACTCCGGGGTGTGTACGAGCGGAGAACTTCACAGGTCGGAGCCTTGCGTCATGGGTCGAACTTCCGGAGGTATGGGGGTACTGTCGGCGCAAGTGGATTAGGCCCAGCCTCGCGAGGGGGCTACTGTCAGCGTTCTGGATATGGGGGTACCCAGACATTCGTACCTACAGCCCACGACATGGCTCCACCGACGGCCTGGTACGGGTCAGCTTCAGCATCAACAACTCAAGACCCCCGCGAGGGGCTGATGTCTACTACACAACCTTCTTCTTGTAGACGTTGTTGGGCCTGCAAGTGCACAGGTTTGTAGGACAGTAGCAAATTTCCCTCAAGTGGATGACCTAAGGTTTATCAATCCGTAGGAGGCGTAGGATGAAGATGGTCTCTCTCAAACAACCCTGCAACCATATAAAAAAAGTCTCTTGTGTCCCCAACACACCCAATACAATGGTAAATTGTATAGGTGCACTAGTTCGGCGAAGACATGGTGATACAAGTGCAATATGGATGGTAGATAAAGGTATTTGTAATCTGAAAATATAAACAGCAAGGTAAGTAATGGTAAAAGTGAGCGTAAACGGTATTGCAATGATAGGAAACAAGGCCTAGGGTTCATACTTTCACTAGTGCAAGTTCTCTCAACAATAATAACATAGACAGATCATATAACAAGCCCTCAACATGCAACAAAGAGTCACTCTGAAGCCACTAATAGCGGAGAACAAACGTAGAGATTATGGTAGGGTACAAAACCACCTCAAAGTTATTCTTTCGGATCAATCTATAAAAGAGTTCGTACTAGAATAACACCTTAAGACACATATCAACCAAAACCCTAATGTCACCTAGATACTCCATTGTCACCTCAAGTATCCGTGGGCATGATTATATGATATGCATCACACAATCTCAGATTCATCCAAT
Source organism: Aegilops speltoides (assembly GCA_021437245.1). Taxonomy (NCBI): domain Eukaryota; kingdom Viridiplantae; phylum Streptophyta; class Magnoliopsida; order Poales; family Poaceae; genus Aegilops; species Aegilops speltoides. Next base: position 247,255,600 of record CM038142.1, on the reverse strand, counting down.
CAACACAAAGTACTTCAAAGAGTGCCCCAAAGTTTCTATCGGAGAGTCAAGAACGTGTGCCAACCCCTATGCATAGGTTCCCAATGTCACGAAACCCGCAAGTTGATCACCAAAACATGCATCAAGTGGCACATGATATCCCATTGTCACCACAGATAATCACAGAAAGACATACATCAAGTGTTCTCATAAAGACTCAATCCGATAAGATAACTTCAAAGGGAAACTCAATTCATCACAAGAGAGTAGAGGGGGAGAAACATCATAAGATCCAACTACAATAGCAAAGCTCGGGATACATCAAGATCGTGCCATAGAGGGAACATGAGAGAGAGAGAGACATCAAACACATAGCTACTGGTACATACCCTCAGCCCCAAGGGTGAACTACTCCCTCCTCGTCATGGATAGCGTCGGGATGATGAAGATGGACACCGCTGATGGGTTCCCCCTCCGGCAAGGCGCCGGAACGGGCTCCCGAGAGGTTTTTGTTGGCTACAGAGGCTTGCGGCGGCGGAACTCCCGATCTATCTTCTGTTCTGGAAGTTCTAGGGTACAAGAGTATATATGGGTGCAGGGGGTACGTCGGAGGAGCTACGGGGGCCCCAAGAGGTAGGGGGCGCACCCGGGGGGGGGGGGGTGGGCATGCCCCCACCCTCGTGGGTAGCCCATATCTCCCCTGACGTGCACTCCAAGTTCCTTGGGTTGCTTTCCTTCCAAAAATAACTTCTCCAGTTGATTTTGTTCCGTTTTGACTCCTTCTGATATTCCTTTTCCTCGAAACACTGAAATAGGCATAAAACAGCAAATCTGGGCTGGGCCTCCGGTTAATAGGTTAGTCCCAAAAATAATATAAAAGTGGATAATAAAGCCCAATATTGCCTAAAACAGTAGATAAAGTAGCATGGAGCAATCAAAAATTATAGATACGTTGGAGACGTATCAAGCACCCCCAAGCTTAATTCCTGCTCGTCCTCGAGTAGGTAAATGATAAAAAAGAATTTTTTGATGCGGAGTGATACTTTAGCATAATTTCAATGTAAATCTTCTTAATTGTGATATGAATATTCATATCCGAAAGATTGAAGACAAAAGTTCATATTGACATAAAAATAATAATAGTTCAAGCATACTAATCAAAGCAATCATGTCTTCTCAAAATAACATGGCCAAAGAAAGTTCATCCCTACAAAATCATATAGTTAGGTCATGCTTCATTTTCGTCACACAAAGATGTTCCCAACTTCTATACCCCCGATGCCAAGCCAAGCAATTGTTTCATACTCAAATAAACTCAAACTTTTTCAACCTTCACGCAATACATGAGCGCGAGCCATGGATATAGCACTATGGGTGAAATAGAATATGATGATGGGGATTGTGTGGAGAAGACAAAAAAGGAGAAAGTCTCACATTGACGAGGATAATCAACGGGCTATGGAGAAGCCCATTAATTGATGTCAACATGAGGAGTAGGGATTGCCATGCAACGGATGCACTAGAGCTATGTATGCTCAACAAAAGAAGACTAGTGGGTGTGCATCAAACTCGCTTGCTCATGAAGACCTAGGGCATTTGAGGAAGCCCATTGTAGGAATATACAAGCCAAGTTCTATAATGAAAAATTCCCACTAGTATAAAAAGTCAAGTTATGAGACTCACTACATGAAGAACAAGGTGCTACTTTGAAGCACAATATATGAGACTCACTATATGAAGAACAAGGTGCTACTTTGAAGCACAAGTGTGGAAAAAGAGATAGTAGCATTTCCCTTTTTATTTATTTATTTTTCTTTTTCTTTTTTGTTGGGCCTTTCTTTTTTTTTCTTTTTGGCCTTTCTCTTTTTTTTCTTGTTCTTTTCTTTTTGGGCAATGCTCTAATAATGATGATCATCACACTTTCATTGATTACAACATATGAATTACAACTCGAAACTAGAACAAGATATGACTCTATATGAATGCCTCCGGCGATGTACCGGGAAGGTGCAATGAATCAAGAGTGACATGTATGAGAAATAATGCATGGTGGCTTTGCCACAAATACGATGTCAACTACATGATCATGCAATGGCAATATGACAAAAGTAATGTATGTCATGATGATGATGATGGAAGTTGCATGGCAATATATCTCGGAATGGCTATGGAAATACCATGATAGGTAGGTATGGTGGCTGTTTTGAGGAAGATATAAGGAGGTTTATGTCTGATAGAGCATATCATATCACGGGGTTTGGATGCACCGTCGAAGTTTGCACCAACTCTCAAGGTGAGAAAGGGCAATGCACGGTACCGAAGAGGCTAGCAAAGGCGGAAAGGTGAGAGTGCGTATAATCCATGGACTCAACATTAGTCAAAAGAACTCATATACTTATTGCAAAAATTTATAAGTCATCAAAAATCAAGTACTACGCGCATGCTCCTAGGGGATAGATTGGTAGGAAAAGACCATCGCTCGTCCCCGACCGCCACTCATAAGGATGCACAAGCCAGGTACACTTCATGTTTCAAATTTGTTACACAACTTTAACCATACGTGCATGCTACGGGACTTGCAAACTTCAACACAAGCTTTCTTTGAATTCATAATCACCCAACTAACACGACTTTGATATTATCACCTCCATATCTCAAAACAATTATCAAGCATCAAACTTATATTAGTATTCAATTCACTCAAAAGAAAGTTTCACATATCTTGAATACCAAGTATATTAATATTAAGCAAATTACCATGCTATAACAACTCTCAAAATAATCTAAGTGAAGTATGAGAGTTCATCTATTTCTTCAAAATAAAACTACCACCATGCTCTAAAAGGTATAAGTGATGCACTAGAGCAAATGACAAACTACTCCGAAAGATATAAGTGAAGGTCAATGAGTAGCTAAATAATTATGCAACTATGCGAAGACTCTCTCTCATTTAATAATTTCAGATCTTGATACTTTATTCAAACAGCAAGCAAAGCTAAAGAAAACTACATTGCAAGGATAGCACAACTCATGTGAAGAAGCAAAAACTTAGGCTCAACCGATACTAACCGATAGTGTTGAAGAAGAAAGGTGGGATGCCTACCGGGGCATCCCCAAGCTTAGATGCTTGAGGCTTCTTGAAATATTATCTAGGGGTGCCTTGGGCATCCGCATGCTTGAGCTTTTGTGTCTCCTTAATTCCTCTCATTTCATGGTTTCTCTTTTTATCAAAAGCTTCATTCACAACAAACTCAACAAAAACTCGTGAGATAGGTTAGTATAAACCAATGCAAAACCTTATCATTTTCTACTGTAACAAATCACTTAAATAATTATTCAACATTGCATACTAAATGCCTCTGCATTATTTAATACTCCTATCCTCAAATAGAATCATTAATCAAGCAAACATATGCAAACAATGCAACCATAACAGCAATCTGCCAAAACAGTATAGTCTGTAAAGAATGCAAGAGTATCAATAATTCCCTGACTCCAAAAATTATGAACTAAAATTCCCACTGTAAAAAATTTATCGGAGCTCAATATGCAAAAAGATTCAACATTATACCACTCTCTGACTTTTCTAGGGAATTTTTGCAACAGCGGTAAACTTTCTGTTTTTCAAACGGCAACATGTATACTAGCAAAACAAGCATGGCAAAGGCTATCCTTGAATTATTTATTGAAACTAAATATGCAAAACATCATTATAACTAGCAGAAAGCAAAAACTAACAAAAGGAAATGACTCTCCAAGCAAAACACATATCATGTGGTGAATAAAAATATAGCTCCAAGTAAAGTTACCGATGGAAGTAGACGAAAGAGGGGATGCCTTCCGGGGCATCCCCAAGCTTAGGCTTTTGGCTATTCTTGAATATTATCTTGGTGTGCCTTGGGCATCCCCAAGATTAGGCTCTTGCCACTCCTTATTCCATAGTACATCGAATCCTTACCCAAAACTTGAAAACTCCACAACACAAAACTCAACAGAAAACTCGTAAGCTCCGTTAGTATAAGAAAATAAACACCACTTAGGTACTGTAATGAAGTCATTCTAAATTCACATTGGTGTAATATCTACTGTATTCCAACTTATCTATGGTTCATAACCTCCGATACTACTCATAGATTCATCAAAATAAGCTAACAACACATAGAAAACAGAATCTGTCAAAAACAGAACAGTCTGTAGTAATGTGTATCAAACATATACTTCTGGAACTACAAAAATTCTACCAAATTAGGAAGTCCTAAGCAATTCGTGTACCAATCCATAGCAAAACGAATCAGATCATAAGCACGTTCCTGTGAATTAACAAAACTAATTTACTGGCTGCAGAAGTTTCTGATTTTCAGCAGGATCAACACAACTATCACCGTAAGCCATCCTAAAGGTCTTACTTGGCACTTTATTGAAACAAAAGCTATAAAACATGATTACTATAGTAGCATAATCATGTGAACACACAAAAACAGTAAGAATAAGTATTGAGTTGTCTCCCAACAAGCGCTTTTCTTTAATGCCTTTCTAGCTAGGCATGATGATGACAATGATGCTCACACAAAAGATGAGAATTGAAACATAACGGGAGCATCATGAAGCATATGACTAGCACTTTTAAGTCCAACCCACTTCCTATGCATAGGGATTTTGTGAGCAAACAACTTATGGGAACAATAATCAACAGGCATAGGAAGGTAACACAAGCATAGCTTCAAGAATTTAAGCACATAGAGAGGAAACTTGATATTATTGCAATTTCTACAAACATATATTCCTCCCTCATAATAATTTTCAGTAGCATCATGAATGAATTCAACAATATAACCAGCACCTAAAGCATTCTTTTCATGATCTACAAGCATAGAAAATTTACTACTCTCCACATAAGCAAAATTCTTCTCATGAATAATGGTGGGAGTATCATAAGAGACTTGAACACTAAAAATTGTTTCCACATTAAAAGGGTAATGTTCAGAAAAAGGGTAATCATAATCATGACAAGATTTGTAAATATAATCATCACTACTTTTTATATCATAAGTTTCATCATAATAATCATCAGAAGTAGCAACTTCGTTCTCATCATAATCGATTGAAACCTCTCCCAAGATAGTGGAATCACTAAATAAAGTTGACACTCTTCCAAATCCACTTTCGTATTCATCACAATAAAATTCAACATCCTCCAAAATAGTGGGATCACTACTTCCTAAAGTTGACTCTCTTCCGAACCCACTTTCATCAATATAATCATCGTAGGTAGGAGGCATGCTATCATCATAACAACTTTGCATATCAGAACTTGGGATGCTAAAAATATCATCTTCATTAAACATAGCATCCCCAAGCTTGGGACAAACATTAATTCCACCAAATATATTCTCAAATATTTCATCCCAATCAAACATAGCTTCCCCAAGCTTGGGCCCTTTCGTATCATAAGCATAATCACTCTCATAATTAAAAATATTGATAGCACCAATAGTATAGCAATTATCATCATCATAATGAGTAGTAGGAGCAACATCATTTGGGAGGGATACCTTTTTACCTTTGTTGCACCTTCTTTTCTTTTTCTCCTTCACATTATGTGTAGGTTCAACCTTCCTCTTTGAGCTCCTTATTGATGAGATTGGTTGAATAGAAAGCTCCTCCTCGTTACCTGATTCATCATAAGAAATAATAGGAGGACATTGGGAAGTCTCTTCCCTTTCATTAGTATTCTCATCATCCTCTATTTGTTTTCTTTTCTTTATGTAATTGTCAATATACGGATTTTCAATGCAATTCACCGCACAATACATATAAATCTTCTCTAGATCAAAATCAAGAACTTTATCAAGGGAAAATTTTGGAATATCCTTAGTTATACGTTTCATTTCTTCATAACCCAAAAGAAGGCTAAGCTCTTTATGATGCTCAATGGTAATCAAGTTGTCACAATATTTGGGACTTGATCATGAAACAAATAGCATTGGAGCTTTAAACGACCATGTTCATTGCAAAGTTCACAAGGGGTACTATAAATATTGAATCTTTCAGCACATTCATCTAGCTCTTCTTGCAACAATTTGGTTTCTAAGTACTTATGCCTCTTGCAATAAATATCTTCTCTATTTGGTGTGTTCATGCAAACATGCACTCCACAAAAGTTGACATGCTCATAAGAAATATTTTCATCATAACTAGTGCAATCATCATTAGCATCATGGATATTCAAAGAATTTGTACCAACAACATTGCAATCATGCTCATCTTTCAAAGATTTAGTGCCAAACAATTTAGAGATTTCTTCTTCTAGCACTTGAGCACAATTATCCTTTCCATCATACTCACAAAAGATATTAAAAAGGTGAAATGTATGAGACAAACTTAATTCCATTTTTTTGTAGTTTTCTTTTATAAACTAAACTAGTGATAAAACAAGTAAACAAAAAGATTCGATTGCAAGATCTAAAGATGTACCTTCAAGCACTCACCTCCCCGGCAACGGCGCTAGAAAAGAGCTTGATGTCTACTACACAACCTTCTTCTTGTAGACGTTGTTGGGCCTGCAAGTGCACAGGTTTTTAGGACAGTAGTAAATTTCCCTCAAGTGGATGACCTAAGGTTTATCAATCTGTAGGAGGCGTAGGATGAAGATGGTCTCTCTCAAACAACCCTGCAACCAAATAACAAAAAGTCTCGTGTGTCCCCAACACACCCAATACAATGGTAAATTTTATAGGTGCACTAGTTCAGCGAAGAGATGGTGATACAAGTGCAATATGGATGGTAGATAAAGGTATTTGTAATCTGAAAATATAAAAACAGCCAGGTGACTAATGGTAAAAGTGAGCATAAACGGTATTCCAATGATAGGAAACATGGCCTAGAGTTCATACTTTCACTAGTGCAAGTTCTCTCCACAATAATAACATAGATAGATCATATAACAAGCCCTCAACATGCAACAAAGAGTCACTCCGAAGCCACTAATAGCGGAGAACAAACGTAGAGATTATGGTAGGGTACGAAACCACCTCAAAGTTATTCTTTCGGATCAATCTATAAAAGAGTTCGTACTAGAATAACACCTTAAGACAAAATCAACCAAAACCCTAATGTCACCTAGATACTCCATTGTCACCTCAAGTATCCGTGGGCACGATTATACGATATGCATCACACAATCTTAGATTCATCCAACCAACACAAAGTACTTCAAAGAGTGCCCCAAAGTTTCTATCGGAGAGTCAAGAACGTGTGCCAACCCCTATGCATAGGTTACCAATGTCATGAAACCCGCAAGCTGATCACCAAAACATACATCAAGTGGCACATGATATCCCATTGTCACCACAGATAATCACGGCAAGACATACTTCAAGTGTTCTCATAAAGACTCAATCCGATAAGATAACTTCAAAGGGGAAACTCAATTCATCACAAGAGAGTAGAGGAGGAGAAACATCATAAGATCCAACTACAATAGCAAAGCTCGGGATACATCAAGATCGTGCCATAGAGGGAACACGAGAGAGAACACGAGAGAGAGAGAGAGAGAGATCAACCACATAGCTACTGGTACATACCCTCAGCCCCGAGGGTGAACTACTCGCTCCTCGTCATGGATAGCGCCGGGATGATGAAGATGGCCACAGGTGATGGTTCCCCCTCCGACAGGGCGCCGGAACGGGCTCCCAAGAGGTTTTTGGTGGCTACAGAGGCTTGCAGCGGCGGAACTCCCGATCTATCTTCTGTTCTGGAAGTTTTAGGGTACAAGAGTATATATGGGTGCAGGGGGTATGCCGGAGGAGCTACGGGGCCCCACGAGGCAGGGGGCGCTCCCCCCACCCTCGTGGGCAGCCCGTATCTCCCCTGACGTGCACTCCAAGTTCCCTGGGTTGCTTTCCTTCCAAAAATAACTTCTCCAGTTGATTTTGTTCCGTTTTGACTCCGTCTGATATTCCTTTTCCTCGAAACACTGAAATAGGCATAAACCAGCAAATCTGGGTTGGGCCTCCGGTTAATAGGTTAGACCCAAAAATAATATAAAAGTGCATAATAAAGCCCAATATTGCCTAAAATAGTAGATAAAGTAGCATGGAGCAATCAAAAATTATAGATACGTTGGAGACGTATCAGGGGCCAAGCCTCGCGAGGCGGACGACACCAAGACCTCCAAGGGGATCGGCCTGCTCACACTGGCTCTCAAAGAGCGGAGATTTCTATGCAAGGCGCATCTCGCGAGGTTCGGCTGACGTGAGCCATGACGACCAAAGCCAGGCGGGCGCCAACGGGCACAAAGTACCAGTTTCGTCTTCTGTGCAAAGGAGGCAAGCAGCAGGCGCGGAGTCAGCGAGGAATCAGCCAATGGTTTCCATTCTGGTGCAACAATACCAAGACCACCACGGAGATCATCACCGAGCCCACTACAGCGTCACGACCAGAGGCTTTTGCAGGAGAAGACCACTTTAGTTAGGATAGGATGTACTTGTTGTCTCCCTTCAAATTTGGCCGTTATGGGATCCCTTCCCGAATACATTTGGGAAGAGGACCAAAGCCACTATAAATAGAACCTAGCCACCACCATAGAGGGGGATGGAATCCATTCCACCCTCACCATCCCACTCGGCCTCAAGAACATGCCTCCTAAGGCTGTTCCCCACTGTACTAGTTCTTCCTCAGCCCCTCGAGGCAAATCCACCACAAAGCAGGAGTAGGGTTTTACCCCGCAAGGTGGCCCGAACCTGGGTAAACTGACGTGTCTCTCTTTTCCTTCGAGCTCGATGTGCTAGGCTGTGAGGGTTGCGAGTTGGCAGGCTGGATAGGTTGAGATCTCTATACGCAACCCAGAGTTCGAACCTCTCAAGGGTTTGCGGAACCCAAAATCCAAAATTACCCCGCCCTTTCTTGGCCCAGGGTCACCCCTAACTGGCGCGCCAAATGTCATATTTCGGGTTCTGCAAACCCTTGAGAGGTTCGAACTCTGAGGTGTGTGCAGATATCTCAACCTACCTAGCCTGCCAACTCACAACCCTCATAGACTAGCGCGTCGAGCTCGAAGGAAAAGAGAGACACGATAGTTTACCCAGGTTCGGGCCACCTTGCGGTGTAAAACCCTACTCCTTCTTGGCGGTCGATTTGCCTCCAGGGCTAAGGAAAAACTAGTACAGTGGGGAACAGCCTCAGGAGGCATGTTCTTGAGTTCGAGTGAGCTGGTGAGGGTGATGAGGGTGGAATGGATTCGATCCCCCTCTATGGTGGTGGCTAGGTCCTATTTATAGTGGCTTTGGCCCTCTTCCCAAATGTTAGCGGGAAGGGGTCCCACAACAGCCAAATTTGAAGGGAGACAACAAGTACATCCTATCCTAACTAAAGTGGTCTTTGCCTGCAAAAGCCTCTGGTCGTGACGTTGCGGTGGGCACGGTGATGACCTCCGTCCTGGCGGTCGTGGTGTTGATGCACCAGAATGGAAACCTTTGGCTGATTCCTCGGGACTCTGCACCCATTGCTTGCCTCCTTTGCACCAAAGAGGAAACTGGTACTCTACGCCCGCTGGCGCCCGCCTAGTGCCCGCCTGGCCTTGGTCGTCATGGCTCATGTCAGCCGAACCTCGCAAGGTGCGCCTTGCATAGAAATCTCCTCTCCTCGGGATCCAGCCTGAGGAGGCCGATCCCCTTGGAGGTCTTGATGTTGTCCGCCTCGCGAGGGTCTTCAGTTGTTGATGTTGAAGATGGGCCAAACCACGCCGTCGGTGGAGCCACGCCGTGGGCCGCATGTAGGCAAGTCTGGGTACCCCCGTATCTAGAACACCAAGAATAGCCCCTGGGCCCAAGGCGCGCTCAGACTTGGCTTCTTGGCGAAGCCAAAGGGCAACTGCGGAGCGTCACGGGCCCTAACCGCCTGTGGCCTTGGACGACGATTGGCCATTGACGGGACGTGGGTTTCTCCACTTCCCCACGCTGCCTTCAAATCTGTCCGACTTGATGAGTCGATGCTGCATGCAGAAAAACATCATTACACGAGATCGTGGAGGACCGTGGTTGGCCTCTCTCCTTCTATAAATGAGAGGAGGGGCGGAGCCCCCCTTGCTCATCTCTTCCTTCGTCTTCTCGCTGCTCGTCCCTTCTTCTTCCTCCATCTTTCCGTTGCATCCATGGCTCCGACGAGGAGATTTTCGGCTGTCGAGAAGGGGAAGGCTCCTAAGAAAGGACCAGCTTCGGCACCACCCAAGAGGGGCTGCGTCCGTCCCCACAAGCGTGCTGCAACCTCGGCGGCGGCTCCCAGGGGGCACGGGCATGCTTCTCCAGGGGCCGGCGTCTCCCTTGGCGTCCGTGGTGGAGCTTCTTTTCGCGGCAGGGGCCACCGGCCATGGGGCAGCCCCCACGACGAGGGGAGGCATGCTACGGTCGCTCGCCCTCCTCGACCACGCTTCTCCTTGATTGATGTGCTCCTGGATTTTGTGGTGTGGTCGGAGAGGCCCGCCGGCACCTTGTTCCGGCTCCTCACCAGCGAGCTGCCGACCTCGGTGCTCGACGGCCTCTGGCTGCAGGCTGACGGCTACTGCAGCAGGGCCTCGTGGGTGGGGATTGAGGTTGCTGCCGCGGGCAACGTGGTCCCGACCCGCTGCTGGCAGGCATTTGCCCCTGCGCAAGTCCTGAGCGGGAGGTGCACCCTCAACTTCAAGTACGATGGCCCTTGCGACCCTCTTCATGAGGGTATTCAGAAAAGACGGCTGCCGCGCGGGCTGCTGCCCGGAAGACGGTAGCGACGATGAGCTTGGCATTGACATCGGCCGCGCCGGCTACGGGACTATGCTTGGCCTTGACGACATCCACACTTCCTCCCACAGCGGTAGCTCTTCCTTGCGTGGGAGCTCAAGCAGCGGCCGCTACGATCAACGTCCGTGCCTCCGAGGTCAGATCGAGGGAGGCGGCGGATCATCCCGCCGCCATGTCCCGATGAAGCAGGAGGATAGCCCGGCTTGAGCTCGAGGCTGCCGAACTTGGACTCAAGACTAGCTGCGGCCTTGCGGGCCACTTTTGTTTATCCTTTCCTTTCTTCTGCAACTTGAAAAAAAATGTAGGGCCCCCCGCTGGGGTGTGTAATGAACTATGGCAGTTATGCCCTTTATGCTATGCTTATTATCTTAATGTTGTATTCTGGGTAGGCACGGTAGGGTAAGTTAGCTTGACATGTTTGTGGCAGCTTCCCACCTTGCAGGGGCGCGACCCTTGATGCCTGAAAAAGTCCGTTCTTCCTGATGGCTGGAGGGCCACCAGCCTAGGGAGGCTCTAGAGGCCTCAGGAGATACCATAGTGCCGCTGTAGAGTTGTTTTAAAGTAGGAAACGAAACCTTAGCGGGCACCTCACTCCTTACGCGAGCCCCCTGCCATGTGTTTAGCTATGGCTTGATGCACCGCATCGCGCTGCCCGAGGGGCACGGACATGAGAGGGCGTTGATGCCCACGTGCTTGATCGAGGGCTCCTCGCAAGGATCATAAAGCCGAAGCACCTGGGCAACGGGGTTCGGCGAGGTGTGCTTGTGCGAGGGCGGACCCGTGCGCTCACACCTGCCTAGCCCCCACACGTGAGGTGCTTGAGGAAGAGTGACATGAAACTTCTGCCCTTTCCTGGCCAAGGCTAAGGAGTGAACGAGAGAAGAGAAAATCCAACTTGTCAAACCAAAGCACAAAAACTCCAAATTCCATTAAAATATTATGAAACAACTTCAGAAAGCAAGCAAATGAATAGCGGCGTCCGGCACCTAGTCTAGTCTCCTCACCAGCGCGGAGCCAAGTGCTGCCATTGGGACGTGGGAGGGAGCCCCCGTGAGGCCCTAGGGCGACTCAGAGGAGACTCCGGGGCATGTACAACCCCACTCATTATTACATGAGAGTGTCACGAGCAGAGACCTTCATAGGCCGGAGCCTTGCTTCATGGGTAGAACTTCCGGAGGTGCTGGATGTTCCACGCGTTCTGGATGGGGATCCCGTCCTGTGTCTCTAGGCATGCGGCGCCAGGCCTGGAGACACGAGCAATCCTAAACGGGCCCTGCCACATGAAAGAGAGCTAATACAGCCCCTCCCTGGAGAGCACACGCCTCAGGACGAGATCACCCACCTTGGGCGTCCTGGGGCAGACGCCGTGATAGTGGTACCGCCGCAACGCCTACTGGTACCTTGTCGCTCAGAGCGAGGCTTGATGGCGGCATTCCTCTCCCAGCACGAGATCCATCCCCCACGTGGCGTCCTGGCATGCCTCGTCGAACGCTAGGACCTGTGTGGAGCGATGCTTGACCTCGTGTGGGAGAACCGCTTCAGCTCCATAGACAAGGAAGAATGGCGTCTCTCCCGTCGGCTTGGTCGCGGTGGTGCGGATGGACCACAACACGAACTGGAGCTCGTCGAGCCAGCCCCTGCTGCAGGCCTCGAGCTTCTTCTTGAAGGTCTTTGCCTTGAGGCCTCTGAAGACTTTTGCATTGACACGCTGGGCCTGGCTTGCTCCTGGGGTGTGTCACTGAGGCGTAGCATATCTGCGTTCCAAGATTAGCATAGTATGTTTTGAAAAGGTTGCTAGTGAACTGTGAGCCATTGTCTGTGATGAAGCGATTAGGAACCCCAAACCGGCTCACGAGGCCCTTGATGAACTTGACGGCTGACTCGGTCGGGATGGTGCGGACGGCTTCTCCCTCCACCCAATTGGTGAACTTGTCAATGGTGACGTAGAGGTAGCGGTAGCCCCCTAGTTCCCGGGGAAATGGCCCCAACATGTCCAGCCCCCAGACCGCAAACGGCCATGTGCGCGGGATAGTCTGGAGGCCCTATGCAGGCTGGTGGATCTGCTTGGCGTGGAACTGGCAGGCTTCGCATGAGCGCACCAACTCGGTGGTGTCGTTGAGTGCTGTGGGCCAATAGAACCCACTGCGGAACGCCTTGCCCACGAGGCTGCATGATGAAGAGTGTTGTCCGCAGTCCCCACCATGTATGTCTGCCAGCAGCTCGAGCCCCTGCTCCCTGGAGATGCATCGCAAAGAAACGTCATTAGGCCTTTTGCGATACAGCTCACCATCCTGAATGCAATACACGGTGGCCTGGCAAGGTCCCCTGAAGCAGGTAGGTCTTGAACTCCTCGGTCCAGCACCTCTCCTGAGGCTCGAGTGCGAGGAGTAGGCGGACCCCTGAGGTTGGGCCGAAGGCCGGGGCGCCTGTTGCATGGGCTCGGGCAGGTCCTCCTGAGTTGGTGCTGGTGTTTCAATGGGGGGAGCCGCCGATGTCTTGAAGAGACGCTCTTCAAACACTCCTGGCTCCTGAGGTAGCCGCCTGGATGCCCTTTTGGCGATGTCGTCCGCCTCCTTGTCCATGCCTCGTGGAACATGCTGCAATTCCAATCCCAAGAATATTTTTCCATTTTGCATACCTCTTCCAAATATGCATCCATGTGCTCATCCTTTGGGACGTACTCTTTGTTGGAGAAGTTGATGTGGAGCTGGGAATCACCACTGATGGTGAGACGCTTCACTCCCAGTGCCGCTGCGGCCCTGGGGCCAGCGAGTAGGCTTTCGTATTTCCTGATGTTGTTGGAGACCTCTTTGCCCTGCTGGAAACAGAGTTGTACATCATAGAAGAGCATGTCCGTGATGGGTGAGATAAGGACAGCACCAGCCCCCGTGCCCTGTCGCACGAACGCGCCATCGAAGTGCATGATCCACCTGTCTGGCGCCTTGTCACCGGGCAAGAGGGAGCGATCCTCGCATATTCCGCAATCAGGGTCTTCGGTCCACTCTGCCATGAAATCTGCAAGGGCCGCACCCTTGATGACCCTGGTGGTACTGAACTCGAAAGGAACGCCTAAACCTCGATATTCCACTCTGCGACCCTTCCAGCGGTGTTAGGGCTCCGGAGTACCCTCTCCAGTGGGTAGGCTGAGATGACCTTGATGGGGTGACCCTGGAAGTAGTGGCGCAGCTTTCGGGAGGTGACGAGGAGTGTGAGCAAAAGCTTTTGGGGCATGGGGTATTGTGCTCGTGCCTCCCGTAGCACTGTGCTGACGATGTAGACCGGGTGCTCGATGAGGGAGGAGGTATTGGCGAGGTCTTGTGTCTCTTGAGGGTGTTCAACCTCAGGGGTCTCATCACCTATTGCATCAGCTGCAGCTCGTCAGCCTTGGCCTTAGGAGCCCCTCCGGCTGGAGGGTTGGCTTGAGCCTCCGGAGGGACATTGGCTGTCGGGACAGCTGAAGCCTCAGGAGCACCGTCCTGAGGCTGCTGTGCCTTGCTTGGTGATGAGGCACCCTGCCGAGGGTTCTCGATTGGGTGCTCTTCCCTTAGCGCCACCAGAGCGGCGCTAGCGGAGTGAGGGGTGGTGGCCAAGTATAGCACCAAGGGCTCGGGAGGGCGCGGCGCCACCATCACCGGCGGGCTGGTTAAGTATCTCTTGATGTCTTGGAAGGCCGCATCAGCTTCAGGGGTCCACTCAAATGGCCCCTTCCTCTTCATCATCTTGAAGAACGAGAGGGCGCGCTCCCCCAGCTTGGGGATGAAGCGCCCCAGCGAGGTCACGCAGCCCGCCAGCTTCTGCATCTCCTTGAGCGTCTGTGGCGGGCTCATGTCTTCTATGGCCTTGACTTTCTCCGGCTTGGCCTCAATTCCTCTGTGCGACACTAGGAAACCTAGTAGCTTGCCAGAGGGGACCCCTAACACACACTTCTCGAGATTGAGCCGCAGGTCCACCTTGCATAGGCTGGCAAACATTTCCTTCAGATCTTCAATCAGGGTATTCGCCTCCCGAGACTTCACCACTATGTCATCAACGTAAGCCTCGGCGTTCCTCCCGAGCTGCCGACCCAGGGAAATGTGCATTAGCCACTAGAAGGTAGCCCCTGCATTACACAATCTGAAAGGCCTGCAGGTGTAACACTACACCCCGCAGGGAGTCAGGAACGCCATCTTCTCTACATATTGCACAACCATCTTGATCTAGTGGTAGCCCGAAAAGGCGTCCAAGAAGCACTGCATGTCGCACTCGGCGGTGGAGTCGATGATCTGGTCGATGCGCGGGAGCGGGAAGGTATCCTGAGGGCAAGCCTTGTTGAGGTTGGTGAAGTCGACGCACATGCGCTCCTTTCCCCCTTTCTTGGGGACGATGACTGGTTTTGCCAACCACTCCGAGTACCGCACCTCCCGGATGACACCAGCATCCTGCAGCTTGCGGGTTTCTTGGATGATGAATGCCTGCTTCTTGGTGGACCATCATCGGGCCTTCTGCTTCACTGGGTGCACATTTGGGCACACCCTCAGATGGTGCTCGATTATTCCCCTGGGGATCTCAACGAGGTAATTGGGCTCCCATGCGAACACTTCCTTGTTGGTGCGCAAGAAGCTGACCAACGCTTTCTCTTGGTCCAGGGGGAGGCCAGCTCCTATGGTGAAGGTGGCGCCTGACGCCCCATCCTCATCAACTGGCACTTGCTTCATCTCGGCTCGGTCTTGGGAAAGCAACTGCTTTTTCTTGGTAGGCGCTGCCTCTGGAGCACCAGGGCCCCCTTTATCGCCTGACTGTACGAACGCCGCAGTCCTGAAGGCGAGCTTGAGGGCCTGAAGCGCGTCCTTGGTGTCTCCTGCCACTTTGAGGACAACGCTGCTGCCTAGCATCCTCATGAGGTTGTAGGCTGGATAAGTTGTTGCCATGAACTTGGCCAAGGCTGGGGTGCAGAAGGGCGGCAGTTGCCCGTCTCTCTTCCTCGCGCACCTCGCGCGTGGGGGCTAGGTAGGTATGAGCGCACGGGTCCGCCCTCACACAGGCACACCTCACCGAACCCCATTGCCAAGGTGCTTCGGGTTTATGATCCTCGCGAGGAGCCCTTGATCAAGCTCGTAGGCATTAGCACCCTCTCATTTCGTGCCCCTCGGGCAGCATGACATGGTGCATCAAGCCACAGCTAAACCAATGGTAGGGGGCTCGCGTAAGCAGGAGTGAGGTGCCCGCTAAGGTTTCATTTCCCTACTTTAAAACAACTATGCAGCGGGACAATGGTGTCTCCTGAGGCCTCTAGAGCCTCCCGAGGCCGGTTGGCCCTCGGGCATCAGGAAGAAGGAACTTTGTCAGGCATCAAGGTCGTGCTCCCGCAAGGTGGGAAGCTACCACAAACATGTCAAGCAAAGTTACCCTACCAGTGCCTACCCAGAATACAAACATCACAGTACAACATTAAGATAATAACCATAGCATAAAGGGCATAACTGCCATAGTTCACTACACACCCCAGCGGGGCGCCCTGCTCTTTTCAAATTGCAGAAGAAAGGAAAGGATAAAAAAGTGGCTCATAAGGCCGCAGCTAGTCTTGGGTTCAAGTTCGGCAGCCCCGAGCTCAGGCCGAGCTGTCCTCCTCCTTCACCAGGACGTGGCGGCGAGACGATCCACCGCCTCCCTCGATCCGAGCTCGGCGGCGTGGAGGTTGATCATAGCCGCCGCTTCTTGACCTCCCGCCCAAGGAAAAGCTGTCGCTACGGGAGGAATCGTGGACGTCATCAAGGCCAAGCTCACCCATGTCGCGTAGCGGCGTCAAGACGCCAAGGCTGCTCATCGTCATGCCGTCTTCGAGCAGCACCACAATGTGGCGCCTGCCGTCTTCCACGAAAAAGTCGCAAGGCAATCATACTTGAAGTGGAGGGTGCACCTCCCGCTCAGGCCTCGCGCGCGGGCAAATGCCTACCAGTCACGGGTCAGAACCATGCTGCCCACTGCGGCAAGCTCAATCCCCGCCCATGAGGCCCTGCTGCACCAGCCGTCAGCCTGCATCCAGAGGCCTCGAGCCCCGAGGTCGGCATCTCGCCAGTGAAGAAGTGCAGGAGCCGGAATGAGGTGCCGGCGGGCCTCTCCGAACACACCACAAACTCCGGGAGCACATCAATCAAGGAGAAGCATGGTCGAGGAGGGCCAGCGACCATAGCACACCTCCCCTTGTCGCCGGTGGCCTTGCCGCGAGAAGAAGCTCCGTCGCGGATGCCAAGAGATACGCCGGCCCCTAGAGAAGCGGAAGTGTATTAGGCCCCTCCTGAGGGGCTTTTCCCTTTTCTGCCATAGAAAACCTCCTGGTCGACGCCATGGATGCATTGGCCAGATGGAGGAAGAAGAAGGGACGAGCAGCGGGAACTCAAAGAAAGAGATGAGCGAGGGGGGCTCCGCGCCTCCCCTCATTTATAGCCGGAGGGAGGCCAACCGCCGGCCTCCATGATCTCACGTAATGATGGTTTTTTTGCATGTAGCATCGACTCGTCAAGTCAGACGGATTTCAAGGTAGTGTGGGGAAGTGGAGACGCCCACGTCCCATCAATCTCCACGCGTCGTCCAAGGCCTCACGCGGTTAGGGCCCGCGGTGCCCCGCACCTGCCCTTTGGCTTCACCTAGAAGCCAAGTCCGAGCATGCCTTGGGCTCGAGGGCTACTATCGGCGTTCTAGATACGGGGGTACCCAGAGTTGCCTGCCTGCGGCCCACGACGTGGCTCCATCGACGGCCTGGTACGGCCCAGCTTCAACATCAACAACTCAAGACCTTCGCAAGGGACCAAGCCTCGCGAGGCGGATGACACGAAGACCTCCGGGGCCTGGTACGATTGACTATCGCGGCGCACAGAAGGGTGCAGTGATGAAGCTTGTTGCTTGTGGCCTCCAGGGCCCATGGTGGCATTTGCCGCTAGCGATGGAGGTCATCAAGGATAGCCGTTGCCCGCCGGTGCCGTCTGAGCGATGCAGGCTGCGACTGCGGCCCGGCGCTCAGCGCGAGCCGGACGTGCATCAGCCATCAAAGTGCTAGAGCAGCTGTGGATCAATCGACGGAAGAGAAGATCCGACGCACCCCTACCCGACGCACCCCTACCTTGATTGATGTGCTCACAGAGATCATGGTGTGATCGACGGAAGGGAGCCAGCCTGAGGAGGCCGATCCCCTTGGAGTTCTTGTTGTCGTCGTCCTCACGAGGCTTGGCCCCTCGCGAGGGTCTTGAGTTGTTGATGCTGAAGCTGGGCCATACCAGGCCGTCGGTGGTGCCACGCCATGGGCCGTAGGCAGGCAAGTCTGGGTACCCCCATATCCAAAACACCGACAGTAGCCCCCGGGCCAAGGTGCGCTTGGACTAGGCTTCTAGGCAAAGCCAAAGGGCAAGAGCAGAGCGCCGCGGGCCCTAACCACCTGCGGCCTTGGATGACGTGTGGCGATTGATGGGACATGGGTGTCTCCACTTCCCCACGCTGCCTCGGCAACCATTCCGGGTTGACAAAAAGTCAGACACCTGCCGCTGAGCCTTCATTGCCTTCCTTTCGTCTCGCTCCAGATCCCCTTCTCTCCCTACACCGGAAAATCTCCACCAAGCTTTCGCTAGATGGCCTCCGACAAAGCCAAGGCTCCAGCCTCGGCTGCCGGCTCCGCCGCTTGGTTTGAGCTAGTGCTGAGCGCACCCACCGTTGCCGAAGAGAAGCATCATACCGTGCTTCTCTTGACAGCGAGCGATGATAGCGAAGGGGGGGATGGTGATCCGGGATGGCTCCGCCAAGCCGGAATGTCGTGGTTGGGGGCACGAGCACCTATGGGGCAGGGCCCGTTCTCGGTCCGGCAGGGAGCGGAGGGTCGCGCGAAGAGCAGATCGAGGTCGAGCACGCTGGGATTTTACCCACTTGAGCTCTCAGAGAGATAAAACTCCTCTGCTGCTTTGTGTTTGTATTTTGTTCTTGCTCGAGGCGTGGGTATCTGTGGTGTCGAATGGTGAACCCCCAACCCCCTCTCGCGCATGGGCCTCCTTTTATAGTCTAAAGGGTCACCGACCGTGGCAGCGAGAAAAGAGGTGTAAAAGGTAAAAATGTGGGTTGGTACAACCACTACCTACAATGCCCTACCTAACTCTCGACGGCAGGGACAAGGGCATTTAATGCCGTCCGGTCGCTCAACAAAGTGCAGAAGCGACCGTTAGAGGCGCCACCGATCGCCACGATGGCCTCCTAGTCACCTTAAACGCCACCGCACCGCTAGGCTGCCACGACCACCCGCCACGTGCACGGGGAGTGATCCTGCGGCGACCGCGTCGTCGGTGAGCTGGATCACAGTGGTGGCCGCGCATGGCAAGTGCCTTGCCGCGGTCTCTGTCTTGTTGCACCCATAAGCTTGCCACTCGTCCGGGTCTTGCCGGATCTTGCGGTGCGTCGGGGCAAGTCTTCTGAAGTGCCTCGGTTGGCCTTCCCACCAAGCTCCTCTTGCCGGGGTCTTGTCCTTCCCGGCAAGCTTCTCTTGCCGAGGCTTTGTCTTCTCAGCTAACACTTTGTTCTTGAATGGCAGTAAAATAATAATGACGGAGGGTCTTGGCGGACACCCGGCAAGCCTTGCCGCAGGACGCTGCGACTTCCCGTGCACAAGTTCGGGGTACTAAGGTACCCCTACTTTAGTACACAGCCGGCAGAGCCCCGGCTGGGCCACACACGGTGCCGAAGCGGCTGTTGGGCCAGGCCCAAAACAGGCACGAACACGCGGCGGCTGGGTCCAAACCAAATCCGCTCCGTATCCACCGCGGCCCCAGACGGCAGACGCGTCAATCGCGGCGTCGTGGGAGAGGCGTGGGTGGCGTGCACGATTGAGGCGTCCACCCCGTGATCACGGGCGGGTGAGTCACCTCATCCGTCGCCTCGATTCAGCATCCCGCCACGCGGCTCCCATGCGCTTGGGGTCGTGGGCGGTGGAAGTGAGGCTGCCGGCCGTCGCGGCGGCAGCGTGGTCGGCCCCCTCCTGCTCTCCTTTGCCTTGATTCGGCTGAAAGGGCGGGCGAGCCCCACCTCGCCTCCTAAAAAGCGGAAGGGGCGCAGAAACCGCACTCTCTCATCTCCTCCTTTCTTGAGCTTCGCTCCCCTTTCTCTCCTTCGCCATGGAGAAAGGGAACCTGACCCTTCATCGGTGGCGGCGAGGGTCGCCGCTAGACAGCGCATCCTTCC